>JAQPPZ010016467.1:15032000-15653500 GCA_028583015.1 Wollemia nobilis
TGTATCTTTGGAAACACCCAAATGTCTTCCAAGAGAATTTTCAATAATTTCCAATACCTACTCACTCCAAAAATCCATTGGAAGTGCATACAAACGGATCCAAACCGGGACAACAATGGGTTCAATTCGAGGATCAAATCCCACTCTCTAGGGTTGAACAAATAATCCTTCCGGACCATGATTCCTATTTTCTGATTCAAAATCCCTATTTCTATCAGCAAATGAAACTAACAATAAAATATCCATTGCTAATAAACCACAAAGAATACTCACAAAGAGGCTCCCACTTTTACCGGACCCAGGAGTGCAAAAAATTTAGGGTAAGGCGAATACCCATGAGTTTATAGATCAAATCACGATTGGCTCTATATAAAACTATTTTTTCAACCGTCCTTTTCTCAATGATAATATTTGGCCTTGATTCTAATTGTGGCAAGCATCCATTAACTCGTTGAGATGTTGATCTATTTCTAGCAATCATAAAGAATATTTTTAATGTATTTTTTGTGCTTCTTCAGTATTTGATGGAGATTTATCCTTTAAAAAATTTGCAAAAGTACTATGTCTCTCTAAAAGAGGATCCATAGGTGTCCCCATTGGGCCCTTCTAGGAAAGTAATATTGTCTTCAAGTCCATAGTAACCAGAAATATCTTCGAATACCCAATTGATGCCCTAGTTTTCTCTTCCAGAGCTCTCCCTCCAAATAAATTCAATTGTATTTAAACCCTACGTTTATTAGCTACTAAAAATAAAATTTTTGAGTTCTATTAAAACTAGCAAATCACTTAGTTTTTTGAGTGAGTCACTTTAAAAATTGGGCAAATCACTTTGTATCCGAGGGCTAGACAAAATTGTTATCAAAAATCTAAATTTGTATTTTCTATTATAAACCCACCATGGCCACCTCCTCAAATTCTATAAGTCTATCCTTACATAAAGCTAACCTTATATCACCACCTTCCACCACAATCACCCCATTCACATCTGCTCTAGTTTCATTAGTACTAATGTTACCATAGGAGTTAGAGATATCAAAAGAAAATGGGAAGAATAAGAGATGAAAGAGAAAGACGTAAGTCTATCCTCCTCTTAAGAGACCTAAATATAGTTTTGAAGACCCCTAAAACATTCTATAGGGCAAGTAAGAAAGTAATCCTTGATATTGTTCAACTTAGGTCCATAGATTGACTCTTACAACATTAATCAAATATGCATATTTGGGCTAGCAATGAACCTAGTTTTACAAGTATGGAGCTACCTAGAATTTGTAGAAGTGTGTGTAGAGAGGTATGATCCCTCTGGATATAATTTCAAACCCCCTTAATGCAGAAAAGAGTCACTTTATAAAAAGAGAAAAACATCAAAAATATGCTAAAGGAATCAATGATATGACCATTTATAAGGCCTTAAAATACATCATTTTGTGTAGCAAGATAATTCCTTGTATACCTTTAGTGTGTTAAAATGGTGGATTAGGATGTAAATTATACCATTATTATACCTAGATATAATGAGTAGATAAAATACATTATTGAGTTGTAAAGGATTAGTTTTATTTGAAATTAGGATCAAGTTTACATTTTGATAGTGTTGTTTGGTTTCTATTGCTTTTCCATATTATGGTAAAAATATTGTAACAAGAGTCAAATGAAAATAAAGAGCATGTTAGCAGGTCTCTAGATTGGTTTTAGAGTTACTATGCAATTTTGGTACCACAACACTAGAACTACATAGAGCACCAAAACCTCTAATTAGTTTTAGAGCTACTATGCAAATTTTGTGGCATAATGCCAAAACTACATAGAGTGTTGGAACCTCTAATTAACTTTGGAGGTACCAAAATATCTTATTGGTCTTATATCCAAGCATAAAAATCCATTAGAATGACTTCAAAATACTAGTGACACATGGTAAAATAGTAACCAACTCTAGAATATTACAGATCACCTATAATGATCCTGCCATTGAATCATATCTACTCTTGATCATATCATAGATGTGGGACACCTACATGAGTCCCTTGTTTTAAATAAAACCAACACTAATGGATAAAAATAATAGTGAATATTAAAGAACTATTAAGTAGAATGAGATATAATAGAGGCATAATTGTAGCATACTACAATAGTTATCTAGATAAACAAATATTGTATCCTATTCCAAGAGCCACTATACACCATCCAAGAAGAACAAAGCTCAAATCTATAAAGGAATAAGACCAACAATAAAATTCAAGGATTTCAAGCCATATTAGCACTAACAAGGTTAATATATTCAATATTATCTAGATTTATTTGCTAGCATCAATTTTTGTAATTAAATGTGACTATAATGGATTATGTCTACATCTAAATTGAACTAGCCAAAACTAGACATGGTGGTTGTGATAGAATCCACAAAGTTAGCATTCTAACTTAGCACATCTAGATTCATGATGATCAGATCCAAGATGGAATAAGGAATTAACTATTTATAGGAATTGACATCATGATAGTTAGTTAGGATTTGTTTTTATTCCAATAAAAGTGGAGATCCATTCTCTCTAATTTTTGTTTCATGTTAGAATGTGTGGTTAGTGCTCTTACCTATGAAAAATAAAACCTTGCAATATTATATATAGGCAGATCATAAGAGAATTTTTACATACATGAATTCTTTGTAAAACATGCAAGTGTAGCCCATTTTCATATCAATAATATACATTTTTACTTTCTGTCTCAATTTGTGTCATTTTAAGTAAAGTAGTATTGAGTTATTTTTTACTTTCCACTAGGATGAGTAAGGGCCCACTTCAATGAAATGGTAGTGAGTATTATATATTTTGTTGATACCATGTACAATTCAATTAATTTCATTTAGTATTTCATTTTTTCTTTATATATGGTTGTTTATGTTAATGTTTGCTTATTTGTTTCTCTCAATATAGTTTAAGTACAAATGTTAGACTAGAGTTTGTTTTTATTCAAGTGTGTTATTTTCCATTTATGCAAGAGTGTTATTTTTTATTTGCACAGGTGTGTATTTTTCCTACTTTAGAAATTTTCTCTCATAGGAACCCAAAGAAGCCCCAATACCTTAAGTTCACAATTTCTCCTTAGCACATATAGCCATTGGGCACCATCCTTGGATTGATAATTTAAAGTGCAAGAGTTAACAATTCTTGTTAAACATGTGGGTATTTTGCAACCCCAAGATGCAAAAGGATTTTTACTACTTGGGAATCAATAATTACTAGTCCATTATCTAAAAAATCCTAGCCTCCTATCTAATTTTAGAATCCTGCTAGAATTAAAAAAAATTAAAGAAGATATCCAAATGGTGTTATTAGGATTATTGTAGTGCTCGATGAAAGAACCCAAATGGTTGACAATGCTAAATGCATTATGAACCAAATAGATAGTTACTTGAAACCATTTAGAGAAGAAATAAAGTTTACCTACACATCATACTTGGTCTGGCTCATTTTATACCAAAAGAAACATTGGTTCTTGAATCTACAATTATTTTAAGTGGGAGTTGAAGGAAAGCCTATTTTAGTTGTATAGTGTACAAATGTACCTTGTCAAGAAGTAGAAAATACCTCCTATAACTTCTATGATAAGATATATGAGTACATCATGGATAAATTTAGAGGAAAGGCACCAATGTTATCATATGAGACATGACAACTACTAAAGTTGCGAGAGTTTCCTATTGGTGATTTCTACTTAGGGAGGACCATGTCATGTATAAGTCTCTATAGATTATCATCCATGTCTTTTGACTTACCCACATTCATGCTAGGTTACATGTTAAATATTGAATATTTATGAAAACTCAAGTATACATACCTGAAATACTTTAGGGGGTAGAAGAAGACAACCTTCTACCCACTCAAGCAATAAATAATGATCACACCAAAGGTGCATGGTTTCACTAAGTTATGGAGGTAAATTTGAGGGACACGGGGGTCAAAAATCTAAGAGAATGATGGTTGTATTACCCAAATTTTTTTTTTAAGAACACTTTAAAGCATAAAAGATAAAATAAGGAGGAAAATCGATGTGGATAATTAGGCCTCACCTCCCTCAAAAGTACATAGGACATTGAAGATGAAATCTAGGGTTGGTATAATTTCCCACAAAAATGGAACTCATTCTATGTCAAGGCATAAAATAAATTTTATCTAAGAAAAATCCTAGCATAGCAAACAATGCACTATAAGATGAGCGTATTGAAAATGCCAACCCAAGATGCACTACACCAAAAAAGGCTTTTTAGGGCAGCTAATATACGCCAATTTTTTACAGTAGTAAAAAACTACCCTAATAGATCATAAGAGGGTGGTTTTTAAATTTCCAAAAGCTTTGTCTACAATTTCTGGCTTATCAAGTATTCGTGTGCTGCAGGCAAGAGGTGCAATGCTAATGTTTGTAGCTGCTTTTCTCACTTTTATGGCAATAGGAGGGTTCCCCTCTTTTGTTGAGGACATGAGGGTGAGCCATTTCTTCCTCTTCCCTTAATATACGAATTACTACTATGTTTACTAATGAACCCACAAGAAAATCTTATTGCTTCGGATAGATTCTTTAGGGCTAAAGAGATCTGTAATATGAGAGCAGGTTTTTGGGCGAGAGAGACTGAATGGTCATTACGGAGTGGGTGCTTTCGTGATAGCAAATACAATTTCATCAATTCCCTACTTGATGTTGATTTCTCTATTACCGGGAGCGATAGCTTACTTCTTAGTGAATCTACATGGCGGCTTTGATCATTTCATCTTCTTCGTACTGGTACTCTTTGCGTGCATGACACTTGTGGAGAGTCTGATGATGATTGTGGCAAGCATAGTTCCCGACTTTCTCATGGGTATTATCACAGGAGCAGGAATTCAGGTCAAAATCAATATGAAATTCCTTTTCTTTCTCACTCTTATTTACATATTCCTTTTATCTAGAAGGATCCATATATTAACATTGTGGATTTATTGCAGGGAGTCATGATGTTGAATGGTGGATTTTTCAGACTACCCAATGACCTGCCTAAGCCTTTTTGGCGATATCCCATGTATTACATAGCCTTTCACAAGTATGCAAACCAGGTAATGTTAGATTTTCTGTCAACTAAAATTTTATAGACCTCAAAAGTTTCCCATTTGAGCTTTCTTAAACTTATTCAATTGATTTTACAGGGTTTTATAAGAACGACTTCTCTGGTTTGAAGTTCACCATCAACCAAGTTGGCTCGCCACAAATTACCGGAGATGAGATACTAAGAAACACTTGGCAAGTAGAGATGGGGTATTCAAAATGGGTGGATCTACTCATCTTAGGGTCAATGATTATCGTGTACAGACTATTGTTCTTTATTATTATCAAGGCGGGGGAAAAGGTGAAGCCTTTTATTAGGGCAAAGCTGTCGAATACTATTCAAGGTCAACAAGTGATGCACACTATTCCATACGGTTTTAACAAACAACAAGGCTAGCATATTTATATTTTTAAAATAATAAATAATAAGAGGGCAGTTTTAAACCACCCTCGTATTTTTTTATATATATTTTAAAAGGTAAACCTAAGAGGGAGGTTTTAAACTACCCTCTTAGAACCTCTTATAAAATACCCTAAGAGGGTAGTTTAAAGTCATCCTCTTAGAACAAAAAGATACCCTCTTAAAATACCCTAAGAGAATGGTTTAAAACTGCCCTATTAGAACCTAAGAGGGTGATTTAAAACCACCCTCTTATAAAATGCCCTAACTGAGTAGTTTTAGAGGTAGTTTTTAACCGCCATAATACAACCTAAGAGGGTGATTTTTAACTATTGTCGTATGATTCCAAATTTTAATGATGGCCTCATAGATGATAAATAAAAAACCAACCTTAAAGGTCTTTAATGGTGGTTAAAAATCACCCTTAAATGCCCTTTTGGTGTAGTGATGGCTTGTTCGATGACCATTTTTTGCCATCTAGGATCAAAAGTATCCCAAAAGTATCAAGAAGGCTAAAACCATTATTGAAGCTACAAATGAACCACCTATCCCATAGAGCCCATAACAAGTAAAAATACTAGAGATTGTCATCTTTACTATATCGACAACCTTGGTGGTGGTTAACTCAGTCGTTAGGCAAAAAACATCAAAGGTTAAAATAAGTTCAAGAAATATAAGTCTATGTCTAGTAAGATAGTGGTAGCCTAAGACATGGAACAAGGGTAGAAAAATAATCTCAAGAAGAGGAAAATATCTCAAGAATGCCCTCCTTTCATTTTGGGAATGGACAATACCATGTCCACTACGACATCCACTTCCACTTGCATTCCACTCTCCATAACTCCTACTTTTTTCCCTATCATTTCATCTTCTATTCCTACTTCTTCTTCTTTTCTCATCACTTTTCTCACCATACACTAGTGCATCCCATGGTTCTATTGGAGGCTAGCCTCCACCCATTTTATTAGGACTTAGAACTACCTCCATCATCTTATTTTCATCTTCGTCTATCCAAATTTCTATAACATAGCCATTAATTCCATATGCACTATTACAATCACCATTAGCCATGATATCATTAATGGTGTCACTATTGGTAGAAAATTTAATATAGTTGGCATCTCAATGAAGCCCTTTTGTATTTTCCATGTTCCATTCCATTACCACCCAATTTGCTTTACCAACCATGCCCATGCACCCACCATGTCTACCATCCTAGGCAAGATAACTCATATTATAGGAAATGATGTTTCCCATCCCAACAAAGGATACTATATCTATAGGATTCCCCTCTCAAACTAGCACAACTATATGACAAAAATTATACTTTATATGGAAAATTATCTATTATTTGAAGGAAATAGATATCGAAAAGAAATTTGGCATTCTCATAATAGAATAGGATAAGTAGAAAAATGATTGTAAATGGATAAAGGATTAAACATTCAAATATCTCATCTTGATGTAGTCATAGCTAGCAAGGAAGGGAGACAATATCTACATTACTAAAGCAATAGAATTCGACCCATCCAAAGTGGAATTTTTTTCTATTGAATTGATTCTAGGATTTCTATGTTGGATTTAATCTAAACATATCTATACCAAATAATACAACTTTTGAATAGACTATTAAATAGAAAAACTCTAAGAATACCTATAAGAAAGAGACTAGATAATTGAAGAACTAATGGCTTTGAGAATAACATAAGAATTTATGGATCCTAAGAAGGATTTGTATATTCAATAGATCAAGTCCCTTTGGGACAAGATCATGACGAGAGTGAAGAATGCACAAAAATATATTTTTCATAGCCTATGCAAAACATAGCTCGAGCAAAGTTATTGAGACCATTCAAGAGATGGAAGAACAATTGCCTACAAGGGGAGAATACCAACAAGTGATGAAACTTGAGTAAAGTTATAGATAACATTCAAGAGATGAAATAATTTTCATCATAAGTGTAACAAATAGGAATGGATAAAAAAGGACTGTGTAGAAAATCCAAGAAGATCCCAAATGCCTAGAGAGACATTCAAAATTCTAAGAACACTTTGGCATCTCTAAAGACCCTAATTCAAGAAATGATCAAGGAAATTAATGGATTAGTTTTTCCTATATTTCCAAATAATTTTGACCCACAAATAGTTTATATCATGAAAGAAAAAAAATATTAAGCCAATGAGGGGGATGCAATTAAAATATATAAGAATATAGAGGCCATGTGTGATAAACGTCAAGAGATTAAGGGGAAGTAGGATGAGTTGTCAAAGAATTCATATGAAGATCTTATGGGAGATGTCAAAGACCTAGCATTAATTCCATTACTAAGAGATGAGTGGTAGAAGTTGTTAAGGCTACTGCCACAAAAGGTAGGATAAAAGAACTAAAATTTTGATAATTTTATAGTAGATATTGAAATTTTATGGACTATATGCCCAAGGATAAAGAAAATATCTCATAACTCTTGCTAATTAATATTGGTGCACTATAAAGTCAATAGAAAAGTAGCTCCTTAACTGTGAAGGTTGAAAATCCAACTATAATTTCATTCATATTCAAAGTTTGTATAGGCTAGAAAATACCCAAAATACATAACAAGTCACCCAAATCTTGTAGGAGGAGAAATAGGGAGGAAGATGCCAAAAAATAGCTAACTTAATCTTAACAATAGCTAACAACTAACAAACAATTGCCAACTAAGTTCTACATGATAAAAAGACTTACAAGCGTTATTTACAAATAAAACCTATGAAGAAATAAAAGAAATCTAACCTAGGAACGTGATACCCTTGTCATACATCCCCACTCAAGAAGCATTGGACTCCAATGATTTTATAATAGGAGTGGAAGGGGAGTCACCAAATATTGTATAGAAGGCTCACAAATGAGTGAAAGAATATCGTGAAAGCCATGCAATGTCGATGTAGAAAGATAATGTTAAGAGCACTCCCTTGCCAAGTGAAAAACAATGACAAGAAGTAATGACCTGCTACTGGAGCTGTGAAGGCTGTTGAACGTCTAGAAACTGTGAAGGTAGTGTTAAAAGAGGTTGCAACAGTGCTCAAGGTGTAACAATAGGAGTAGAAATAGGAGTAACAAGAGGAGGTAATGATGATGGGGGAATGAACTCCTTAGGACCAGAAGGACGAATGTCCATACGCCTAAGACTAAGGTAATCCTTACAGAAGATATCAAGAATTGGGTTGATGAAAGAGTACGAATAAGAAAGCTCTTATTATGATGATGCAATGTGTATGTTTTGTTAAAAGCATCATAATAAGCCCACTTATCATATTGGTAAGGCTAGCCGAGAATAAGTCCACACAAGTCCATGAGAGTCATGTCATAGGTGACTCTATCCACATAGTGTGGAACAAGGGCAAACGATAAAGTACAACATTTTGTGATTGCATAGGTAGAACTCTCATCCTTCCATCCAAGTGAATATGAGGAAGGATGGGGTATGATTGGAAATTTGAGTCGATCAACTATAAATTTAGCAATGATATTGGTCGTAGATCCATTGTCGAAGATGCAACTCATAGACAAGTTGTGGAGAAGATGTGCTCTTGTGAAGAATAGACTGTATTTGTGTTGTTGTCAATGCATGGGAGTCACATTAATATCATTTAGTTTACCCTTAAGGTCTATATACACCTGATCCTCTCCTCTAGACTCAATGGGCCCATCTTGTGGGGCCTCTTTTTGAGGTTGTGCAAGCAAATTTTTCTTCTTTCTGAAACACTCAGCCTCGATGTATCCTTATTTCTTAGAATGATTACAATTTTTTTGCTATCATAAGAAGAGGAATAAGAAAAAGGAGGAGAAGAAGAGGAAGTTGCGGGAGCCTTTTTAGACTATTGTTGTTGTGGTGGCCCTATTTTGGGTACCTTGGAGGAGGCACCTGACTTCATAGCAATTTTCTCTTCCTCAAGTTGTGCCTTATTATACACTTCATTCAAAGTGGCACAAGGTGTATATTTCAACTCTCTAAAGAGTTGATCTTGCAAACCACTCTTAAACTTGTTGATAAGTTTAGGAGTCGGATCTAGGATTCCATTGAGAATCCTCAATTTGTTGAACTTTCCAATGTAATATTGAACACTCATGTTGTGTCCTTGCCTCAAACGAAGCCATTGGAAGTCAAGATATTTAGAAAAATTAGAAGGATAGAATGTATCCTTCAATGCTTTGACCAAATAATCCCAAGTGTCAATGGGATCTTGAGTGCTTTGATGGTCTTGTACCAAAACCTTAGAAATTCTAAAAAGTTTAAGTTTTGCAAAAGCAACTTGGTCATATTTTTAAATTTTGTTGTAGGTAAACCAGGTATCCATGTCAAGAATCCAGCTATTGAGAATGTTTGGATCTCGAAAGCCATTGTAAATATTAAATTCACATTTTATTTGAGATCTAGGTTTAGGAGGTGGACTAGGTGGGCTAGGCCTAGAGAGGTTTTGAACCTTGTTAGCCAAGATTTTGACAACTGCAGCTATGGTGGTAACTTGATCTGCCAAATTAGTAATAATTTGACCCCTGGTGTACGCTAGAATGGATACAAAAAATCTTTTCAAAAAGAGTTACAAAATGTTGCCTTGTAGGGCAATCACAATGGTGCTATTTTTCAAACACTTACAATGAGCCACAAAAGGCTGTACAATTAGTTACCTCTTAGGCAATCTTAAAACTTTCCCTAATTTATGCAGGTGTTGTAGTTGAGTTGGAGAGGAGAGGGTGATCCTCCAAGGGAGGTCACAGGTTCAAATATGCACCCTACCAAAAAGTTGAATTGGGTACCCAAAATCCAATTGATAATATTGGTGTGGGCAGGGCCGAGCATGACTCTCGGGTGAATTCGACGGTGTAGAACCCCCTGTTCGTGGTCTCTTAGACCAAGGCGGCTCCACAAGGGGTTTTTCGCTAAAAAAAAAACTTTCTCGAATTTGATGGTTTACAAAAATTTTAGCCCTAGAGGATGTACATTGCGTTTGTAAGGTGATAAAATTGCAAAAAACAAAATAATTAATGCAATTGTTTTGTTTAATTAAATTAATTTAAAAATTAAATAATTAAATTAATTTAATAAAATAATATTTAGCAAAAATAATTTTTTTGGGTGCCAAGCACACCTTCTATGGAAAATAGTGTTCAATGGATAAACTCCAATGTAGCCAAGTAATGCCATGTATCACTATGGTCGGTGTCTAACTGTATGCACGTCTAAATGCAGGCTCAATCCATAGTGACCATTGCACAGGCAAACTGACCACCACGTGGTGGTCGACACAGGTAGTGGGTGTCCACTCACTTAAACCAAAAATGCAACTACATAGCCCCAATATGAGACTAAAATGATAAACAAAAATTTTAGATGAGATCAGAAGAATAAACATCGACTGGTTTGCTGGTTGTTATCCTAACGAATCCACCATGCCTAATTGTCCATTATGATCTATCAAACCATCTATATTTGCATTAATAGATATGAGCCAACACAAAGTATGTTTCTAACAAACATCTAGAGTGGAATAGCTAAATAATTCCTATGAACAACAAAAACTTGCGATGTGGAATAACATCATTGGGAGGGCATCAAAATGAATATATGAGAAGAGAGAGCGTATTGAAAATAATCATGGTGATCACCATAAAAATATCTCCCACCTGCATAGTTGAATTCTATCTATGGTTTTATCGATGTCAGCTCTCATCATCTACAAATATCTCGTGGGAAAACTATAGTGGAGAAGAAATGCAGGCGAGGAAAAAATCTCAATTAAAAATGTGTTGCCATTACATATTGAATTGACAAAGAAAAATTTCTTGCATCATCATCAAGTTGTGGATCTTATTGCAACATTACAGGCTAGAGGTGCCAAACTAGAATTTGGAGTGTAGTTTAGTCCTATATGTGGGATGAGGAAGCAGAAACAACGATGTAAAGGAAAACCGTCACTAAGGAAACTTGATAAAACATATTTGTTGACATTAGCTTGGCCGGTTGCTCAAAACTTGATAAAATAAATCTTGATGAATACCAACAACCACAAATTACTGACATGAAATTGTCAAATGTCATCGAAGAATCGCAAAACTCATTACTAAACAAATTACCCAACAGAGTTTGTCAACAACAAATTGCGTTGCAAAATCGATCATCCAACTGAAAGCCAAATGCAAGGATGGAATCCCAATGAATTCTCAATCGCCAAATAAAGAGTAGGTCATCAAGATCATGCTCTGATACCACTGTGAAGGATGAAAATCCAACTATAATTTCATTCATATGCAAAGTTTATATAGGTCAAAAAATACCCAAAATACATAAGAAGTCACCCAAATATTGTAGGAGGACAAATAGGGAGAATAAATAGATAACTTAATCCTAATAATAGCTAAAAACTAACAAATACTTGTCAACTAAGTGCTACGTGAGAAAAAGGCTCATGAGCATTATTTGCAAATCAAACCTAAGAAGAAATAAAAGAAATCTAATCTAGGAATGTGATGCTCTCATCATTGACACTACCTTAGAATTCATAATTTTGAAAGGTTACAAAACAAAGAAATTAAGCAACTAATGCCTTCTAAAACTCCTAAAATTTAACTAAGTACAACTCAAGTCCATATTGGTTCAAGAACAATTTTCTATAAAAATGACCTAATTATATCATAGGAGTCAATTTCTTAGGTTCAACTAGAAATTTACTAATTAAGTCTAGTGATTCACTCACTTCCTAGAGCAAATTGCTTGCCAACTAATGGAGGGATAAAAATAAAGATGTGAATCCTAATGAGAATCTTTTGAGATCAACATTTTGGCATGTAATAGTACATAATCATATTGAAAGTGTTCTAATCTTGTTAGAGTTATTTTTAGAGGTTGTTGGCAATTTTGGGTACCTTGGGTACATTGCCTTTGCTCTAAGTGTAGATGTTGTCATTGATGTCAAGAAGGTCTTGAAGCAATTTGGTTTGATGTCAAAGAATGCGTCTTGATGAAGGTTTCAGCATGGACAGTGAGTTTCCAAGAAGATCAGGGTAGCCCAGTTGCAAAAGATCAAGAAAAAGACAAGTAAGAAAAAGTATGCAGGCGGCTGGAAAAACTGTCGTGATTTTGTGACATGTTTGAGGGGAGAGAAAGTTTGGGCAAAAGTGTCACGATTTCGCGACATGCTGGAAGACAGAGACGAAGCTGGCAAAACTGTTGCGATTTTGTGACATGTTGGCAGAGAAAGAGAGCAAGTTGGAAAGTGTCACGATTTTGCGACATGTCGCATTTTCGCGACTCGAAAAGTGTAGGAAGGCAGAGAAGGAAAAGTGTCGCGATTTCGTGACACATTGCCAGGAAAGTTGTACGAACGAAAAGGTGTCACGATTTTGTGACATAATGCAGAAAAGAGAGTCCGCAGTGTGAATGGTCGCGATTTTGCGACATGATGCAAAGTTCCAAGTGAGGACTGTCATGTTTTTGCGACATGCTGCAGAGGTCAAGTTAAGGACTGTCATGATTTTGTGACATGCTGAAAAGCTCGAAGTGAGAACTATCATGATTTCACGACATGCAGCAAAAGGGAAGAGTCTGAAAGGAGAAGCATCGTGATTTTGCGACAGGTTGCAAGGAAAGCTTTCAAAAGCTGAAAGCATTGTGATTTCGTGACAGGCTACAAAGAAGTTGTACGGATGCAGAAAGTGTCACGATTTCACGATAGGTTGAGATGGCAGCTTGCAGTTGGAGAAAGTGTCACGATTTCATGACAAAAATAGTTAGCAAGTCTTAAACAAAAGAAGCGTCATGATTTCATGACGAATTCAAGAAGGAAGAGCTCGAAGGCGAAAGTGTCACGATTTCACGACATGTTCCAGTTTTACGAGCATATAGTAGAAAAAATCTTAAGGCAACGAAAGCGTTGCGATTTCATGACAGAGTTACAGATGACGTCAGCAGAAGCAGATGTGTCACGATTTCACGACAAAAGCAGAGAAGGCATTGTAGACTAAAGCGTAGTGATTTCATGACAGAGTGAAGATGATGTCAGCAAAAATCATAAGTGTCACGATTTCACGACAAAAGCTGAGAGGAAGGATATGAAGACTAAAGTGTCACAATTTCGTGACAGAAGTGAGATGACGTCAGCAAGAGGCAAAGGTGTCATGATTTCATGATAGAAGCACAAAAGAAGTCGACAAAGGCCAAGGTGTCACGATTTCGTGATAGTAGGCTATAGAAGGTGTACGGCTGTAAAAGTGTCACAATATCATGACATGTTGTAGTTTCATGAGAAAAGCTACAGAACAGCAGAGGTGGTTGAAGCCGACAGAGTTAACCTTGAGCCGACAAAGTGTAGGGTTGTGCTACCGACGTTGTTTTAGGGATATACAGCCAACTAAGATCAAGAATCTAATATTGAGATTGTTAGTATAAAAGGAGGGTTGTTCGAAGAGTTTGATCATCGAATGAGTGTTTCGAATTTGCACAAGTGAATTCTGCTATGCGCAAGAGAGCGAGTTGAATCGATCGATCAAAGTGTGCATTCGAAGTGCAACTTTCACAGAAGTAGAGTGCGGGGAGAAGTTCGATCATCAAGGAGTAGAGTGTGTGAAAATAGTGCTACTGTGTTTGTGCAGAGGTGAAAATTTTGAGGACATAAGTGCCAGATTGAAGGATTGTGTTTGGTGCAGATAAGAGGACCAGCTTTGGAGGTGAAAAAGTTGAGGATAGAGGTCTCCAGCAAGAGCAGGGAAGACATGCGTCTTCTGTGGATAGAGTTCCACTTGCTAAGGGCTGCAGAGGCGAGAGGTCTTCTAGAGGATCACCAGATTGAGCAGAGCTAGGGGAAGGTATCTCCTTTGGGTTGGTGCCCATAAACTTTGTAATCGGGACATGTTTCCCAGAATTTGAGGTGATAAAATTTAGTGAAAATTTTATTCGTGGAGTTGCCCGCGTTGGGTGAACCATTGTTGTGTCTCTATTGTGGATGATATTCTATGCATTGCTTTGATTTTTGTTTTTGATTATGTTATATATTCACTGCATAATATTGAACTACAAGTTGAATCGAAAGAAAAAGTAGAAAGCGGTCTTATACTATTCACCACCCCTCTCAATATAAGCTTGTGTTCTTCAGAGGTGTATAACATTTGGTGGTTGATAATTTATTAGAGATACCTCCAAATATTTACTTCTATAAACAATAATAGTTTCTCACCCTAGTTATATTAGGAGGTAAATTCCTACTATAAGTAGGGACCATAAGCTCTATTGTAAACATATTTTGGATTTAGAGCTACACTTCTTAAAACCTAAATTGTGCTTTATATCTCATGAAAATAGTGATCAATTGGCAAGTTCTTTGCATTCCATTTGTGTTACCACGCACCTAGTTTGCTAAGTGCATGGCAATTAATGCATAGCCCTTTTGCCTTTATTATTTACTCAATAATTTCATACTTTATGAAAAGTAAATATTGATGATATTTATATTCTTATGTGTTGATTGATCACACACTTCCTCACTACAATTATGACCATATTTTATTTGAATCTCTTGCACCTGTAATCTTTGATGCATTTTATATTATGTACTTTAATTTTAATGTAATTAGTGTAGGTTAGCATAGGAATACTTAGTGGGATAGTGGAGATTTACACTTAATATATAGGTTGGGAGGATCCATTGGCCTTTATTTTCAACTTTGTTAAAACTAGAATTATGCCACATCATTAAATCCATAGTTAGAATAATTCCTTGGTTGAACAATATTGATTGACAATATTTGAACTTAGATCTCCTCCTTGAAAATTGAGGAATCAAACTAATTGAACTAATTTCATTTTATCATAACTTAATAAATTAACTATATACAAATCACATGATAAACATCAAATGCCAATTCACCATGGCCATGTGTCATTACAATTTAGTTGTATTTTAAATTAAATTGCTATAAATAATATAATAAAATTGGGCCATGACAATATAGGTTTGTCCATAGGTATAAGTTTCTACTAAAGATATAAATTTTATACAAAAGAGACTAGTTCCATAAATATAAATAATTGGAAAAGATAGAAGAAGGTACTGAATAAATCTAATTCTTCTTACAACAACTAAAGTGTAGATAAGATAAATTGAAAAATAAAAACAATAAGAATATCTATAGGTTTTAAAGTATACTTGGAGAGTTAAACTTATTTAATAAGATATTTCGTGTATGAAATCAAATTTCATGGTTTGATATATTTATACATTTTTAATTATTTATTCAATCACTACACTATCTAATATACTATTACTTATCTTGTAAATTTAACTTGGTAAGTGAATGATTCATATAACTAACTATATTAATTATATAAGAAAAAAATTAGTCCTGGTCAATTTTTATTCTAAATTTCATTGGATATATCTATGTATTTATTGTTTATCCTTTGTATACTTGAATTTTGATGATTGTGGCCTAGTATCCTAGGCCTTAATGATCCTATAGATTATATGGATTTATTGTATATTCCTATAATAATATAATATACCTAAGGCATATGATCCCACTTAGAAGAAGAATATTTAGAAACTTATAACATGTAATGTAGTAGAAGTTATAATTGGTATTAATTCCAATCCATAGGCATCATAGTAGAGTGTTTACCATGTTCCTCATTTCAAGTATATCTACATTATATATGGTAAAGGAAATATAACTAAAGAGATTAAAGTGCTTCTACATCTATATTATTCTAGGTTGAGAAGTGTAAATAATAATTCAAATGGTAAACATATAATTATGTTAGATGCTACCTATTTTTGTATTCATATAGGAGCTAGTTTTTGGTAGACTATTCAAGACCCATAGTTCTATGATTTTACAAGATTTAAGAATAAAGAAAAACTTTCTAGTATAAATGCTAGTGCTTGAGAGAGGCAAGTCAATTAATATGGAGTGGTGCAAGAGGTTCAATTTAGGTTAACGTGAACATCAATCCATTTACTATGCAGTTTCAAGAATTTAAACTTCCTCAATATTTTATGTCAAATAGAAATGAACTCTTTTTTGAGATCTCACACTATATATAGAATGGATATGCTTATTATATAATACCTAAGATATGACTATATAGTAAGTAATTCTGATGTTGATGTGAATTTTGAGTATACCTTTAGAAAGAAAAATATAAAATTACATGTTTAATGTGAAATAAGGATGGATCCATAGACCTTATATTTTGGATATATTCTTATTTATTTGTAGGTTTAGCTTAAGCATCATATTCTATATTTGATAGTTTATTACAAAATATATTCTTTATTTTTGTGGTAAATTGATGTAGAAAAATCTTAATTCCTCAATTAATATTTAATATGATAAATTAATTTTAATTAAAAAACAAGTAAAAATATATTAACTAAACCAACTTTTGTTACTACAAAAATGAAATTATTCCCCTCCATCCCAAGAAATATTTCCTTCAAACCAAAATCTTCATACTTATGTATATAAATGTAATTCATTGGGAATAAAGGGAAAATACAAATATTTTCACCATCATATTATATATATATATAATGGTCATATGAGATTGAAATGTATACCACCCATATTACATCATGACTATATTACCATGATATTTCAACAAATTATATAGTTGCAAATTAATACAATGACACTTTGGGAATTATGTATGTATTTATTAGAAAGGTTTAAACCTAGTTTTTCACCATAAAATTACATATTTTTAATCACTTGAGATCATGCTATTCTATAAAATATTTAACACTTTATGCATAAGTAACATGTAATTTATAGAAATACAACTATCCCATGAAAGATAACTAAAATTAAGGTAGCTATTTAATCCTCACCATGAAGGCAAACATGAAATCCTAAAGGATAACTATGTAGATGCATTTGATCAAATGAAGTAGTGTATTTAAATCTTATAATAAGTGAGAGAGAATAGAATGGATTAAACCATACATAAAATAGGCCTAATATACCTAAAATTTTGTTTACATTAAAATATAAACTAAATCGGGAGGAGGCGGGAGGATGTCGATGGGCGGGAAGTCTGCAGGGGAGATCGGGAGCGGCGGTGGTTCGGTTCTTGGACGCAGCGGAGCAATCGGAGGGCATCATGATTTCGGGGGAGCGAAAATGCCCGGGCCCATTGAAGATGACCGGGTTGGCAACGGTTTTGGTCGAGGTAAGGACCCACCAGACAAAGGGGGTGGTGGGGCTCAAAAGTCTTATGCCCAGGCAGCGGCCTCAGAAACCCTAAACGGGTTTTTTACCAAAGAGTTGTTTTCGGTTGGGGATGAGCTGGACATCCCGGCGGAAGTTCTTTCAAGCTTCATGGAGTTTGAGAAATTTACCCTAATAGGTAAATTCATTGGAGGCCGTCCCGACATGGAAACTATCCAAAAATGGGCAGCAAGCAAATGGAGGACTTATGGGCATTTGGAGCTGGCGGCCCTATCCCGAGGTTTTTTGCCATTAGATTGAACAATAAGGAGGATTATTGTAAAATTCTGGCTGGCGGGCCATGGTTTCTGGGTCGCAGAAGTTTATTTCTCGGGAAGTGGGACATGGATTTCAGTCCTGAGACCCAGAACATCAACATTGCCCCAATATGGGTTAGGCTCCCGAATCTTCCCCTCTTTGGCTGGCATGAAAATGTCATAAGAGGTATTGCGCGTTCCATTGGGGAGTTGGTCACCATTGACCCTCCCACCGAGCTCGAACAAGGTTCGTCCAGGCCCGATTTTGCGTTATGGCAGATTTGGAGGCAGAACTCCCAACTTCCATCACTCTTCGGTCTGGAGGCACCATTCTTCATAAACAAGCTATTGTCTATGAAAATAGACCAACTTTCTGCACCCTAGTGTCGGTCCCAAGGGCACCTCCGGTCCCAGTGTCCTCTTCAAAAATTGGGAAAATAGAAACGTGAAAACGACAACCCCCTGGAGCACAAGGAAGATCAGGCAAAGCAACCAAATCTTCCAGGACGCGAAGGGCCATGTATCCCCAGGCCCCTCTAGAGACTGTGGCGGACTCTCTCAGCCTGAAGAGAATCCCTCTCTCCAATCGGACCCCGAGCATCTTGAGGCTGACAACCAACAAGGAGCAGACTCCCACTTGGAAAGCGAATCGCAGGAAGAGATGGAACGGACCCCTTCCCAAGTTTTGACTCAGGTTGTTCCTCTGCTCCAAGATACGGGTCATCCCGATTTTAGTCAGTCGCAGATGCTGCTAGAAGATTACCTCTTAGGAAGGAGGGGTGAACAATCCGGTCACATTAGCCCCCGAAATACGAGGAGCCGAAAGCAAAGTGTGGATTTTGGTAGTGAGAGGAAGCAGGGTCGTCCTCCTAACAAGGAAAGGCGAGACAAAGAGACTGCAACTGACGTTGCAAATGGAACCCAGCGTTTGTTGGTTATGGATGACTGTGACACACAGTCGGACGAAGCTCATGCATCAAAACCTCCCCCTCAACAAGGAAGGGGAGGCAAGAAAAACTTCAAACTGTCCAGATGAAAGTCCTCTCATGGAATGTGAGAGGAGTGAGCAGTGCGACCAAGAGAAGGTTAGTGGCTGATCTCCGTAAGAGGATTAACCCTTCTATCCTTATTTTGCAAGAGACCAAGCTTGATGCTATCTCCTCTGACAAAGTGGCGAAGGCCATTTGGGCCAGGGCAAATTGTCTGTCCGACCCTACAGTGGGAACAGCGGGAGGACTCATGGTTCTGTGGGACCCTTCGAGGTTTGAGGGCAGCTCGTTGTCAACTTCCAACAGAATCATCAATGTACTGTTCCAGTCCAAAACCTCCAATTTTTCTGGATTCTATCCAACGTTTATGCTTCCAATTCTGCCACAGAGAGAGCAGAAATGTGGAAAGCTATCTCTATGATGAGGGAGAATTTTAGCAACTTTCCTTGGGTTTTAGGGGGTGACTTCAATTGTCCCCTTCATCCTTCAGAGAAAAAAGGAGGGTTTGACCACTCCAGCCATAGCTTGGAAGATTTCAAAGATTTTATCTCTGCTAATGGCATGCTTGACATCGAACTCAAAGGGGCTTCCTTCACATGGAGTAACAGAAGGATTGGGGGCGGTTTGATTCAAGTCAAACTTGACAGATTCTTCATTTCCCCAGAAGCCATTCCCATCCTTGGCGGGGCTATCCTTTCGGCTCTTCCAAGGATTGGGTCGACCATAACCCTATTTTCTTGGAGGCGAACGATGGGCCTATTTTTATGACCCCTTTCAGATTCGAATCCATGTGGATTTCCCACAAAGACTTCAAAGGATTGGTTTCAGCGTGGTGGCAATCGAAGGTGGAAGGAAGCGCTCCTAAGAGGGTGGCTTTAAAGCTCAAAATGGTCAAAGAAAAACTGAAGATTTGGAACAAAGTGGTTTTCGGCAACATTTTTGAGTCCAAAAAATCCATCGCTGAGAACCTGAAGGCTGTGGAGGAAAGGATGGCTACCGAAGGTTACATTGAGGGTCTCAGGGAGGAAGAGCGGAGCCTTTTGGTGGACTTTCATTCTATTCTCGCTAGGGAGGAAACGTTATGGCGCCAGAAATCTCGTGACCTGTGGTTGAAGAATGGAGACTCCAACACGAGATTTTTTCATGCGTCTACTATGAGGCACAAGGGGGCCAACAAGATTAGAGAAGTGACTTGTAAGAATGGGCACATTACCAGGGAGATTGAGGAAATCAGGAGTGAAGCGGTTAATTTCTTTTAGGATTTGCTTGGCACTCCTCCAGATAGCAACCTCCAGGTCTAGAAATCTATGCTCGCCAATTTTTTGACTAAAGTTCCCCATGAGGTAAGCATGAAACTTTTGGAACCTTTTTCCTCGTCTGAGATTAAGGAAGCATTGTTCTCCATGCAACCGAGATAAGGCCCCTGGGCCCGATGGTTTCCCTCCCCGATTCTTCCAAGTCATGTGGGAGGTCGTGGGCCCGGATGTGTGTGATGCTATTCGGGTTATCCAAGCGTCCAGATCTATCCACCCGAAACTCAATTCCACCTTTCTTGCCCTCATTCCTAAGTCTCCTTCCTGCAAAATTTTCTCTGACTATCGGCCCATTAGCCTGTGCAATGTTTTTTACAAGATCCTTACCAAGTCTATAGCCAATAGACTCAAAACAGTCCTCCCCCTCCTGATTGATCCTTGTCAGGGAAGCACTATCAAAGGCAGAAACATTCTTGATGGTGTTATCACTGTCCATGAGACCCTTCATTCCGCTTACCGCTCTAAGAATGTTGCTCTTTTTCTTAAGCTCGACATGAACAAAGCCTTCGACCGTGTCGACCAAAATTTTTTGTGTGCAGTCCTCCTCAAGTTCGGCTTTCATCCCCACTTGATTGACCTTGTCTACAGCTGTATATCCACTCCCTTTTTTTGTCTTGGTCAATGGGTCCCCAGTTGGGTATTTCCAAAGCTCCAGAGGCCTCAGACAGGGCGATCCTCTTTCTCCCATCCTGTTCATTCTTCTGGCGGAGGTTCTGAGTTGGTCCATGAAAGAGGCTCTTCGGCAGAACAAGATTTTTGGCATCTTGCCGACTTCTAGAATTAATCCTGTCACTCATCAACAATTTGTGGATGACACCCTCATTTCCACTGGGGCGTCCGTTGCTCAAGCCAAGTCGCTCAAGAGGATCCTGTCCCGTTATGAGCAAGCTGCTGGACAAAAGGTCAATTACATCAAGAGCAAAATTTACTTTATTAACACTCCTCTGCGTAGACAAATTCGGATTGCTAGAATTCTTGAATGCACTATTGATTCCCTGCCTACGTCCTATCTGGGGTTGCCTCTATCTTATAGCGGGCGGGCCAGTGGGGACATGTGGAACACGATTCTTGAGCGCCTTCATAGGAAACTCGGCACTTGGAAGGGCAAACTCCTATCGCAAGCTGGGAAAGCCACCCTTACCAAAGCCTATCTTCAGGGGATCCCGACCTACTTCATGTCGGTGTTCATGCTTTCGAGTGCAGTCCACTCCAAGATTGAGAAGATTCAGAGGACCTTTCTTTGGTCCGGTAACGAAGAGAAATCTAGACTTCCCCTTGTAGCACTGGGACAAGGTGTGTTCGAGGATAGATCAAGGCGGCACTGGGGTTGAGAAGATCAAGACTTATGAATCTGGCTCGATCGTGAAGCACGCTTGGAGGATTATGTCTAGCGACCCGGTGGAGTGGGTTACGCTGGTTAAAATGAAGTATCTTGGCCCCACCCCCTTCTTGGATGCTGAAACATCCTCCGTGGCATCGATCTTTTGGAAATCTGTGCTCCAAACCCGGCATCTGATCAGTCTGGGAGCCCGTTGGATTTTGGGTGATGGCAACTGCATTTCCTTTTGGAATGACAGGTGGGCGACTGAAGAAGCCCTTGGGTCGAGGGAGGACCTCGCTGGACTGAGAAGCTTGACCGACCCTAACGCCCAGCTCAGGGTGGCGGATCTCATTGATCGGAGCACCCGTTTCCCTCGGTGGAAGCTTCCTGTTGTGGAGGGGTTTAATAATGAGATTACCTTCCTTGATAATATCCTTCGAGTCGGTTTTAATTCCTTCTGCCGGGAGGAATGACGGGATCATCTGGAGTGGTACGGAGGATGGGTGTTTCTCTGTTAAATCAGCTTATGAGCTTCTCACCACCAAGGCTGCTCTGGACTACGGGTGGAATACTGTTTGGAGGAAAGGAGTTGTTCCTAAAATCAACTTCTTCGCGTGGATTGCTTTCCACAATAAAGCCTTAACTATTGACAACCTTCACAAGAGAGGTTTTGCCTTCCCCAACAGGTGTTACTTGTGTTTAGCAGATTGTGAGACGAGGGATCATTTATTCTTGCATTGCCCATTTTCCCACTCTGTTCTGAGCATTGTCCTATCCTCCTTCCAGATCCTTTGGTGCTCTCCCCGATCCCTTAGAGATGCTTTTCACCAATGGCCTAATCCTTTCAAGAATCCCAAGCTCCGCTTCCTCCTCGAGGCCTCCTTCCACCATTTAATTTGGCAAATTTGGTTAGAGAGGAATGCCAGAATCTTTGGCAGAGCTCCTAGAGGGCCCCCTTCTATCGCTCAAAGGGCGTTATCTTACGCCATTGAGAATTCTATTGTGGTTCCCAGTCCCCGTCCCCATATTTCGAGCGAAGAAGCTATTCTCAAAATGATGAATCTCTGGCCATTTTTGGAGGTTGTTAAAGGGCCCTGTCGAAGGAATGTTGTGTGGACCAAACCCCCATGGGGTGGATTAAATTAAACTTTGATGGAGCGGCTAAGGGGAATCCTGGGCCCGCTGGCGCTGGTGGGGTTGTCCGTGATCATGACGGGAATATTGTGATGGCCTATTGTGAAGATTTGGGCTCCCAGACGAATCACTATCCTAAAGCCTGAGGCTCTACGAATGGTATTCGGATTCTCTCTGAGGATCCCCGGCCTCTTATCATTGAGGGTGACTCGCTCAACATCGTGAATTACCTTCTTGGTACCAAAAATCCATCTTGGAAAGTCTACAACATCATCCTCGAGGCTAGATCTCTTCTCTCCTATCGTTGTAGATGGGAAGCAAATCATATTTTGAGAGAAGGAAATCGCGTGGCTGACCACATGGCCAATAAAGGGCTCGCGACCACGTGCCCGGTTGTGTGGCGGTCTCGCTTCCCATCCGAGGTGGAAAGGTTGGCCAGGGCAGACATCCCTTCCTGATGTTTTCCTTGCGCAATTTTTGGAAGGCCCATTTCGACGTGTTTTGGGGTGGCGTGGCAAAGAAGCTACTGTCCGTTCCTGGCAGATCTTCCCAGTGCCTGCGGAAAGTCAGAAAGGTGGAGAAGGATGTCCGTCCGCAGCACATCCCGTCGGACACGGAGAGCGACAAGGAGAGTCGCGGTAATTCTCTCCTGGACTTGGCTGCTTCCATTCTTACTTCTGTCAACTCCATGATTTCTATCCTGAAGCAGAACCAGAAGCGCCCAAATTCGGGAGGACAGGAGGATCGTGATTAGCAGTCCATGGTGTCTGTCTCCTTGTTTTTGGCCTCTTTTTGGGTTTCTCTCGGGTCTGTCCTATTTTCTTTGTTGTTGGGTCTCCAGGCCTAAAAGCCCTTTTTGTTGTTTTCAAGTCTGCAGCATTAGGATGGTTTTATTTTCATTTAGGTTTATTGTTACAGCCAAGAGGTATGATGCATCATTAGAAAGTTGGCTAATTTTGTACATAAGGTTTTGGGATCCTCTATAAAAACCCACTTTTAATTTATTATAATAATTACCAAAAAAAAAAACCATACATAAAATAAAATAGTCCAAACATGAATACTAAAAAGAGAACATAAAATATATGACGTGGTGCCCATAGAAACTAATTTTTTCATAGATATTAGAAAGAGTTTTAGTTAATGAATAATAATAATAATAATAGATGAATAGATATAAATAATCTTTAGAAAATATTAGTATAAATAAGAATAAATATCAAATTAATATATTATTTGGCCATTAAATTTTATAGATTATCTTATAATGTGAACATAGGACCATAGGATATTGTAAGAATACAATATATTATACCATGGTTATATATTAACATAGTCTAATGAGGGTGACCTCCAACATGGACTTAGTAAAGATATCAACAAGGTGATCTACAAAAGGTATATATGTGAGCATGAGTTGATTCCTTACATAAAGATCCCAAATATAGTGCATTGAATTATCGATATGGTTGTTCTACTTTTAATTCATTTGATTATGAATCAACCAAATATTTTTTTTTGTTGGAGAAAAAAAGATTGTACTTTGGTCCCCATGTTGGAAGTATTACATTATTGGGTCCCCTTTGTAAATATTAGTTTGGTAATTGATTTATATTTTATAGAATGTATGTGTCAATATGAGAGAAAGTGCAAGGTGTCAAGAGAGAATGAAGAGTCATATTGATATGTGGCAAGATGAGAGTTTTGTCTCAATATGAGGAATATGAAAGGATGCATCTCCCAACTATTAGAGGAGAGCAATAGTCAAAGTACTAAAAATTCATGTAAAATTATATTGGAGATATCTCTCCATGCAATGTAATCAATTAGAATCATTATTGTAATATTTTTATATTATGTATTTAAGTTATATTTGTGAGATATTGTTGTTATTCCAATATTGAGATTTATTGTTAGTTTAATTAATGGTATATATTTGATTTATACTTGATCTTGGATAAAGCTTTTTGTGAGTTAATCTATTTGGAAAGCTAATAGTGGTATCAGAGCCACAGAGTGCTATGAAAAGTCACTTTACAGTAGTGAGAGAAGAGAGTCACTTTACAGTAGTGAGTGAAGGAATCAAAATGTGAAAGCAATTTAAAATCACAAGCAAATTTGAGGTTGCACATTATTGAAGGTACTCTAAAGTTTTATTATTATTATTTATTTAAGTTATTGAAGGAGGCATAAGGTTAATGGTTTAAAATATTTTTAGGAGTTATAAGTTTATTCTCTAGTTTCTTAATTATTTTAGGTATGGAGTAATAAGGATGTTTACTTAGTTAAATTTTTATTTGAAATATTAAAAGAGTTAGAAGATTTATTTTCTAAAGTCTTGAGTGATAAGGGATTCAACTAGTTTGTTTGAAAGTTAAAAACATTATACAAGTTTAAATATTTTTTAATATTTGAAGGAGAAAGAGCTTATTAAAAAATATATAAAATTAAAATAAAGGCAAGAGCTATTATTTGAAAAATTCTTTGAAAAGTTACTTCTAAGATGCTATGATATTTGGTTTAGAGAACCAGTAAGTTACACAAACATAAACGAAAAAAATAAATAAATAAAACTACCTGTAGAAGGAAGAACTCGGGTTGAGTAGAGAAGAAAATAAAAAAATAAAAAAGGGACCTGAAAGAGTAGCAACACGATAAGCCATAACAGATAAAAGTGTCTCATATAGTGTATAAAGAAAGAGGTCGTATAAAGAATTGGAAAGAGGTCAAATAGCTTATAGAAAATATAGAGGAAAGCAAGTGGCCATTATAAAAGGAAATGAAGCACATTTTAGTATAAAGAAAAGGCCTGAGATACACACAGAGTAAAAGAAGAGGCTCAAGGTATATATAGAGTGAAAAAAAATATAAAGGAGGCCTACATATTAAGATAAGCCAGAGAATAGTTTTAAAAAGTTTTAAAGTCTATGCAACCCATGATAACATAACCAACATCCCCATGTAGAATAAATACATAACATCGAGAACACCACATTTGAGAACTCAAAAACCTGCAACATAACAAAGATATGAAAGGTTAAGAATCAGCCAAGAAAGAGTAGCCATTTATTTGGTCTACAAAGAAATAGAGAAGCAATAATTTATGTGATCAGCGTAGGAAAATAGTTGCAATTAAAGAGGAGTGGACATTCAACTATTGTAAGTAGTAAAGAAGGCCAACATATTCAAAGAAAAGAGGCCGACATAAGATGAGATCATCTGGCCATTAAAGAGAAAGAAAAAAAAAGACCTTTTGACGAGGGTGTAATAGAATATATAGAGAATTACAAAAATTTTAGCCCAAGAGGATGTACAAACAAAATAATTAATGCAATTGTTTTTTTTAATTAAATTAATTTAATAAAATTTACCTTTAGCCAAAATAATTGTTTTGGGTGGCAAGTGCACCTTCGATGGGAAACAGTGGTCAACAGATAAACTCCAAAATCCAATATAGCCAAGTAATACCATGTATCACTATGCTCGATGTCTAACCGTACACACGTCTAAATGGAGGCTCAATCCACAGTGACCATTGCACGGGTAAACTGACCACCACATGGTGGTCAACACAAGTAGTGGGCATCCACCCACTTAAACAAAAAATGCAACTACATAGCCCCAATATGAGACTAAAATGACAAACAAACAACGTAGATGAGGTCAGAAGAACAAACATCGATTGGTTTTCTGGTTGTTCTCCTAACGAATCCACCACACCTATTTGTCCATAATGATCTATCAAACCTTCTATATCTACATTAATAGATATAAGCCAACACAAAGTACATTGATAACAAACACCTACATGAGACATCGAGAGTGGAATAGCTAAAAAATGCCTATGAACAACAAAAAATTGTAGTGTGGAATAGCACCGTTGGGAGGGCATCAAACTAAATATCAAAGAAGAGAGTGTACCAAAAATAATCATGGTGATCATCGTAAAATTATCTCTCACTTGTACAATAGAATTCTATTGATGGTTTTGTCAACGTTAGCTCTCATCGTCTACAAATGTCTCGTGGGAAAACTACAATGGAGAAGAAACGCAGGTCAGGAAAAAATGTCAATTAAAAATGCGTTGCCATTGCATATTGAATTGATAAAGAAAAATTTTCTGCATCATCATCAAGCTATGGATCTGCTTGTAGCATTATAGGTCAAAGGTTCCAAACTAGAATTTGAAGTGCAGTTTAGTCCTGCATGTGGGACGAGGAAGCAGAACCAACAATATAGAAGGAAAATAGATCACTAAGAAAACTTGATAAAAGTTATTTGTTGACCTTAGCTTGGTCGATCGCTCAAAAATTGATAAAAGAAATCTTGATGAATGCCAACAACCATAAATTGCTGACACCAAATGTCATCGAAGAATCGTAAAACTCGTCGTTGAACAAAAATTGCCCAACAAAGTTTGCCAACAACAAATTGTATTGCAAAATCGATGGTCCAACTGGAAGCCAAATGACAAAAGCCAAATGCAACGATGAAATCCCAATGAATTCTCAATCGCAAAATAGAGAGCAGGTCATCAAGATCATGCTCTGATACCACTACAAAGGATGAAAATCCAACTATAATTTCATTCATATGCAAAGTTTATATAGGCCAAAAAATACCTAAAATACATAACAAGTCACCCAAAACTTGTAGGAGGAGAAATAGGGAGGAAATGCCAATAAATAGCTAACTTAATCCTAAAAATAGCTAAAAACTAACAAACAATTGCCAACTAAGGTTAGGAACGTGATGCTCTCATCATTGACACTACCTTAGAATTCATAATTTTGAAAGGTTACAAAAAAAAGAAATTAAGCAACTAATGCCTTCTAAAACTCCTAAAATTTGACTAAGTACAAATCAAGTGCATATTGGTTCAAGAAAAAATTTCTATAAAAATGACCTAATTATATCATAGGATTCAATTGCTTAGGTTCAACTAGCAATTTACTAATGAAGTCTGGTGATTCACTCACTTCCTAGAGCAAATTGCTTGCCAACTAATGGAGGGATAAAAATAAAGATGTGAATCCTAATGAGAATATTTTGAGATCAACATTTTGGCATGTAATAGTACATAATCATATTGAAAGTGTTATAATCTTATTAGAGTTATTTTTAGAGGTGTGTAACATTTGGTGGTTGATCATTTTGTTAGAGATACCTCCAAATCTTTACTTCTATAAACAGTAACAGTTTCTCACCCTAGTTATATTAGGAGGTAAATTTCTACTATAAGTAGAGACCATAAGCTCTATTGTAAACATATTTTGGATTTAGAGCTACACTTCTTAAAACCTAAATTGTGCTTTATATCTCATAAAATTAGTGATCAATTGGCAAGTTCTTAGCATTCCATTAGTGTTACCACCCACCTAGTTTGCTAAGTGCATGGAAATTAAGGCATAGCCCTTTTACCTTTATTATTTTCTCAACAATTTCATATTTGATAAAAAGTAAATATTGATGATATTTAGGTTCTTATGTGTTGATTGATCACACACTTCCTCACTACAATTATGACCATATTTTATTTGAATCCCTTGCACATGTAATATTTGATGCATTTTATATTATGCACTTTACTTTTAATGTAATTAGTGTAGGTTAGCATAGGAATACTTAGTGGGATAGTGGGGATTTACACTTAATGTATAGGTTGGGAGGATCCAATGGCCCTTCCTTCCAAATTTGTTAAAACTATAATTATGCCACATCATTAAATCCACAGTTAGAATAATTCCTTGGTTGAACAATATTGATTGATAATATTTGAACCTAGATCTCCTCCTTGAAAATTGAGGACTCAAACTAATTGAACTAATTTTATTTTATCATAACTTAATAAATTAAACTATATACAAATCACATGATAAACATCAAATACCATCATGATGGCCATGTGTCATTACAATTTAGTCGCATTTTAAATTAAATTGCTATAAATAATATAATAAATTTGGGCCATGACAATATAGGTTTGTCCATAGGTATAAGTTTCTACTAAAGATATAAATTTTATACAAAAGAGACTAGTTCCATAAATATAAATGATTGGAAAATATAGAAGAAGGTACTGAATAAATCTAATTCTTCTTACAACAACTAAAGTGTAGATAAGATAAATTGAAAAATAAGAACAATAAGAATGCCTATAGGTTTTGAAGTATACTTGGAGAGTTAAACTTATTTAAGAATATTTTAAGTGTATGAAATCAAATTTCATGGTTAGATATATGTATACTTTTTAATTATTTATTCAATCACTACATTATCTAATGTACTATTACTTATCTTGTAAATTTAACTTGGTAAGTGAATAATTCATATAACTAACTATATTAATTATATATGGAAAAAATTAGTCCTGGTCAATTTGTATTCTAAATTTCAATGGATATATTTATGTATTTATTGTTTATCCTTTATATACTTGAATTTTGATGATTGTGCCCTAGTATCCTAGGCCTTAATGATCTTATAGATTATATGAATTTATTGTAGATTACTATAAGAAGGTAGTATACCCAAGGCATATGATCCCACTTAGAAGAAGAATATTTAGAAAATTATAACATGTAATGTATTAGAAGAAGTTATAATTGGCATTAATTCCAATCCATATGCATCATAGTAGAGTGTTTAATATGATCCTCATTTCAAGTATATCTACATTACATATGGTAAATGAAAAATAACTAAAGAGATTAAAGTGCCTATAGATCTATATTCTTCTAGGTTGAGAAGTGTAAATAATAATTCAAATGGTAAACATCTAATTATGTTAGATGCTACCTATTTTTGTATTCATATAGGGCTAGTATTTGTAGACTATTCAAGACCCATAGTACTACGATTTTACAAGATTTAAGAATAAAAGAAAACTTTCTAGTATAAATGCTAGAGCTTGAGAGAGACAAGTCAATTAATATGGAGTGTTGCAGGAGGTTCAATGTAGGTTAATGTGAACATCAATCCATTTACTATGCAGTTTCAAGAATTTAAACTTCCTCAATATTTTATGTCAAATAGAAATGGACTCTTTTTTGAGATATCACACTATATATAAAATGTATATGCTTATTAAATAATACCTAAGATATGACTATATAGTAAGTAATTATGATGTTAATGTGAATTTTGAGTATGCCTTTAGAAAGAAAAAGATAAAATTACATGTTTAATGTGAAATAAGAATGGATCCATAGACCTTATATTTTGGATATATTCTTATTTATTTGTAGGTTTAGCTTAAACATCATATTCTATATTTGATAGTTTATTACAAAATATATTCTTTATTTTTGTGGTAATTTTTTTTTTTTTGAAAAATATTGCTTATATTAATACAGAAAAATCAAAATACAAAACATCAAAACAAATTACAACAATCTGCTCAAGGACATACAACTATATGACATGTCCTGAGCAGAACAGTATTTGAGATATTTGATTATAAGCCTCTTAAAGGCTCTACATTGGAACTGAATATCAATAACAACATTGGACACAATCCCAGAAGCAGGAATAGCTTCATCTCGAAAAACTAAACTGCATCTCGCCTCCAAATAGCATACAAAGTTGTTGCTCTAATAACAGTCCACACCCCCCTAAGATGCTAAGGGCAGCCAAAGGCATCTCCCAAGAGAACCAATTTCCAACTCCACCTGTCACCTAAGATAGGATAATAGGTCCACTTCAATATTTTCCAAACATTCCTTGCTACACTACAATCCCAAAAGATATGTTTAACAGTTTATTTTTTACCGCAACTACTACAGAGGTATGAGATATTCATCCACCTTGACATCCTTGCCTTGCAATGGATACCTTGGAAAATAAGCAGCCAAAGAAAAACCTTGAGCTGAGCAGATAATCGGAATTTCCAAACTTGCTTTAGCCTCTTCTTCCACTTCTTCTCTAGACAGACAATGTTCCAATGTCTATTTAACAAGATATGCAAAGAAGTCTTACGCAATAAATTTTTGTAAATCTTAGTGTATTTGTAAGAAATGATGCTCCCTTGAAAGTTCCACATTGAATCACACCAAATAGGGCCAGACAAACCACCATTTAACTTATATATTGTTGTTCAGAGGGAAGAAGAGAATGAATATGAACAATAGCATCCATATCAGAAGCTTTCAACTTAAACTTATTGCAAATATCCTCCCACTTAATCCAATTAGCAGCTCTTGAATCCCATAAATTTGCCCATTTCTTAATTCCCCTCTTAACCAACCTCTTGCATCTAAGATGAGGAATGTTTGAGGCATACACCCCATTGTCTTTCCATAACCAAATAGACCTATATGGAAGCACCCAACCTCTACGCTCTTCCATATAGGCCCAATAAACCATAGAGCCAACCGTATTTCATGCCTCCTAGATCCTCTTAATAAGGATACAACCCCGTATTTTAAATTGAACAGGATGACCCACAATATCCTCAATATGAAAATCCCATTAATATCATCAACATGAAGATAATTTTGAATTCTATATCTCAAGAGCCTTTGCCAAGGATCAACACCTTCCAATGCTCTGACCACCCATTTGGCTGCCAACACCTTACCCTACATCTGAATATCTAAAAGACCCAAACCACCTTCCTCCTTAGGAATAATGCAGTAGTTCCAAGAGATAGAGGGTATTCTCTTGGAGCCATCGAAATTAGACCAAAGAAAGCCTCTAATAAGCTTTTCCAATATTCCAAACTGAGAAGCATTGGGCAGCCAACACGAAGAATAATAAAGATGACAAGCTTGTAATATTTTTCCAACAATAATTATTCTACCAGCAAAGGAAATGAGTTTATTTTTCCAGAACTGAATTTTCTTTGCAAATTTCTCAAGACACCAATCCCACATGCCCTTCAAAGAAAGGGCCTTGCCAAATGGGATTCCAAGATATCTAACAATTTTACCATCCTTCACCCGCCACAAACCAGGAGAGAAATTATCTGGAAGAGTGTCACTACCAATCAGCCAATAATCCGATTTTTCTTCACTAATGATGGCTCCAGAGGCTTTGCAAAACATCTCCAAGCAACCTTTGAAATTCTACAGTGACAAGGCATCCAACTAAAAAGAAAGAAGGGAATAATATGCAAAATGATTATTCAAAATAGGACCTCCAGGAGTATCAATCCCTTTGATTAAACCCGCACCTCTCTTCGATTCCAACATATAACCTAGAGCATCAACAATGATAACAAACAGAAGGGGATCAAGAGGGCATCCTTGTCTAATGGACTTGAAAAGACTTATTTTATTAGTGAGTTTACCATTAACTACAACTTGAGTAGAGGCACAGGTGAAGAAAACCTTGATTTTATCCACTACATGTTTACTGAAGCCAAGCCATTCCATCATACTAAAAATAAATGACAAATCTACCCAATCATAGGCTTTGTCAAAGTCAATCTTAAGCATAATGACTTTCTGCCCACTTTCTTGTGCCCATTCCAAAGTCTCCCAAGCAGTCAGGACCGTATCAAGAATGAACATGCCCTTGATAAAACATGTTTGCTCTCGTATCACAATCCTAGTAGCAACATCTCTGAAGCAAAAAGCCAATGCCTTAGCCACAATCTTATAGTAAATATTTAAAAGAGTGATAGGTCTCCATCCCCCCATAGTAAGCTTAATCAGACCTTGATTAAGCATACCAGAAAAGAAGCCTTTCTCAAACACTTCCTGAATCATATTAGTATAGTCATTACCCACAGTATCCCAAAAAACTTTGTAGAATTCAAAAGGAATGCCATCAGGACCTCAATATTTACCATCCTTCATTTTCTTAAGTGCTTCAAACAATTCATCCTTTGAAAAGAAATCAACTAGATGATCATTTTCATAACTATATGCCTTCTTCGGAACACACTGCTTAAACTCTTCTCTAGCCTCCAAAACCTCAAGACTCAAAGGATAAACATAAAATATCTTACAAAAATGATCTTCAATAGTAGCTCGGATACTATCATTGTCCACCAATCTATCATCAGTAGTGTGAAGAGCAGTGATTCTTTCAGCACCAATTTTCTTTTCAATGTGACTGAAGAAAAATTGAGAGGGGGTATCTCCTTGCTGAAGCCAATGAATCTTGCTTCTAATACGGGCACCTCTATTAACGTAATCCTCATAGCACCTGATTTCATGTTCACACAATTTGGAGCCTCGTTCGGTTGGCTCTGGCTGGATTGGTTGTGGAAGCGGATATCAACTAGGGTAGATTGGTTGCTAGGAGAAGGAAGAGAAGATTAAAACAAATCAGGAAGGACTTGGAGGTAGCCATAAGAGACCTTGAAGGTGATTCTTTTAATGTTCAAATTTATTTTTATGGTAACTTGATGTAAAACAATCTTAATTCCTCAATTGATATTTAATATGATAAATTAATTTTAATAAAAAAACAAGTAAAAATATATTAACTAAACCAACTTATGTTATTACAAAAATGAAATTATTCCCCTCCATCCCAAGAAATATTTCCTTCAAACCAAACTCTTACTCTTCATACTTATGTAGATAAATGTAATTCATTGGGAATAAAAGGACAAAAAATAAAAATATTTTCATCATCATCTTATATATAATGGTCATATGAGATTGAAATGGATACCACCCATATTACATCATGACTATATTACCATGATATTTCAACAAATTATATAGTTGTAAATTAATACAATGATACTTTGGTAATTATGTATGTATTTCTTGAAAAGGTTTAAACCTAATTTTTCACCAAAAAAGTATATATTTTTAATCACTTGAGATCATGCTATTTGATAACATATTTAACACTTTATGCATAAGTAACATGTAATTTATAAAAGGTTCGAGGTGTAGACCAATTGGTTCATCCAAACCCCATAAGAGGGCGGAGGTCCAAGGTTCAAATCTCGGGCCTTGTCGGACTGAACGCTTGTCCCTTTCCTGGTGCTTTCAGCGACGTAAAAGGTTGAAAATGATTGTGGCATGGTGGTTATAGGGGCAGACTACGCGAAGATCTATGTGGCGGCTTTTGGGTCGAACAGCGTAGAATACTGCCAAAAAAAAAAAATGTAATTTATAAAAATACAACTATCCCATGAAAGCTAACTAAAATTAAGGTTTGGTACATATGCATCACTCATCTAGCAAGGTGTAATAGAAAGTGCTATCATCACTCCAATAAGATGCACCAATGATAATAAAGAGTTGCAGTCTAGTAAACATCCTTCAACAAAGCTATTTCAATTCACTTGCAAAAGAAAAGAATCTATTAAAAAACAATCTAATACATCATATAAGGAAGAAACTTAAAGCACAAGGTACATTACCAAGTAGAAGATTCTTCATTCTACCAAAGAATGATTTAGCCAAAGGTATCAACAATCCAAAAAAGTTGAGAGCTATATATATATTGGATTTGGTTATTGTGAGAAACCCCTATGACCGATGTACAGGGTTGAGCAGTTTCCTCCTAACCATGACCCCTCCTAAAGTTGAGAGCTATACTTATCAATAGAAAATTTAACACAAAGCCACCACACACCCACCCCCTCACACACTCGTCCATGTCATTTGAAGAAGAACCAAAGCCCGAACGATGTACAGGGTTGAGCAGTCTCCTCCTAACCATGACCCCTCCTAAAGTTGAGAGTTATACTTATCAAAAGATAATTTAACACAAATCCACCACACACCCACCCCCTCACACACTCGTCCATGTCGTTTGAAGAAGAACCAAAGCCCGAACCGTTGCGCTGCATCCCGAATGCTATTGTTTTATATTAATAACAATATTATTAATCTTAAATAAAATTAATAATCTTTTATTTTAATAGTAAAATAAATTTATTTATCCTAATATTTAGGATAATGTTTTTTTAAAATCATTATTAATTTTATTATTAGTAATAAATATTTTTATTATTATTTTATATCAATTTTAATACAAGTATTTTTTATGAACATACACCCACCTCTCACCCACTCACCTACGCCACAGTTCAACCCAAACCATTACACTATCCCCAAAACTAATACAAGTATTAAATATAATGTTATTTCTTATTTATTCTTTCACTTGCCATTTTTAAGAATATTTTTTTAATGTTATTATTCGAAGTGTATCTAACATGATCTGTGAATGATACAAAACTTAGATGTCATTGAATGTAGTTTTATTCGAGGTGATTTAAATGAAATTGTTTTAGTATTAAAGAATTCATAAAAGAAAAACTCACAGTATCACGTAAGAAATTATAAAAAAATTATTATGTTTATTATATTAACAGTATAACACATAAAATAAAATAAGAAAAGATATATTGTATTTATTATATTTAAAATGCAACAGGATAAATACTTTGTATAAATAGCACAACAAAATCTTAACATATATTGTTTTGAATATTTTATTATAATTATTTTAATTTAATTTTTGCAGTGCAAGTGCAGAAGGCCAACGGGTCCCATTGAACAGGAGTTTCATGGTTCAAACCTGTGCAATGCAAAGGGGACACAAAAAATATCTTTTGGCTTCCCTCTAGATAGTGGTATATCTACATGTAACCACATTGCTATGAGCAGCTCTCCCCTCGAGATTTCTTTCTAGCCTAAAAAAAATTGTTCTAGGGGAACAACACAAAGGTGCAGGCTTTGGCTCTTCTTTCGGGATGTCCAAGGTTCAAACTGTGGTGAGGGGGGACAACGCGGGGAGAGTGCAACGAGCTTTGGGGCTTTGACTCTTCTTCGGGAGGTCCAAGGTTCAAACTGTGACGTGGGCGAGTGTGTGAAGGGGTGGGTGTGTGGTGGTTGTGTGTTAAATTTTCTATTGATAAGCATAGCTCTCCACTTGAATTTAAGAGGGGTCATGGTCAAAGGAGCTTGCTCAACCCTATGCTTTGATTGTAACTTTTTTTTCACACTAACCAAATCAAATATATATTTTATTATTTATTTTTTTTATATTTTAATGGTATTTTGTTTCTTTTGATATGTTTAGTTAGCTATTGAAACATTTCAATCTTATTTACATTATTGATATAATAATTTTTAAGTTTAATATTTTTAAAATATTAATTATTAAATATTTTTAATAATAATTTTTTAATTTATTTTTTTAAATATTTAAATTAATGCTTAAGCATAAAACAATTTATTTGATTAAAATTTAAATTTAATGCAACAAAATATTTTAAATTTAAAAAAATATTGGTTAAAAAAAGTTTACATATCATCAACTATGAGTCAATAATGCTAAGTTATGATTTGAGAAGTTTTAGATTGGGGGAGGGGTATAGGAGAATATGTCAATCTACAAATATCACTCGAATATCAAAAGGTTGTAGCTCAGGTGATAAAGCAACACATTTACATGGTAGAAGTAAGTTAATTGTCTTAACTAAAGAGTATCCTCTAACCCCTCAATGGGCGGTTATATTTTAGAAGATTTTAGTTTAAATTTAATTAATTTATATTTATTAATTATAATTAAAATTTAAAATTTTAATATATAAAAAGTTGTAATATGTAAGTGTGGGTAGTTAGCTCTCTTATTTTTTAACTAGTTTATATCATATTAATATTTATTTTATTTTTAATAATATATTTTTATGTTAAAATTTCTTAAATTGAAAATTCTTTCTACTTTAATACCATTTTTAAAATATTACTTTTATCCATTGAACTACCCACTTTTTGATATCCATTTCTAAAATATTACTTCTATCCATTGAACTACCCACTTTTTGAATATTTTATCCTTTGAACTACCCACTTTTTGATATTCATTTCTAGAATATTACTTCTATCCATTGAACTACCCACTTTTTGATATTCAACTTTGTACAAGAGACGGTGAAAAAATACTATCTACCAAAAGAAAAGATATTAACCATGTGATAGTCGGTGTAAAGAAGAAAATGGACGATCGAGAAGCAAGGAAACTATGAATAAAGTATTCAACGTAACCAGAAGTAAAGTTGTAAAGGATAAGGACCACAAAGAAGAATTAGGGAATGAGAATGTAGAGTGATAAGGAAATAAGGAGAGTCAAGCGGTGGAGATCAAGGCTTCGAAAAAATTGAATTAGTGTGTAAGGACAAGAGAGGGTGACACTAACGCAAGCTGAGACGACGACTTCAAGGGTGCTTGGAATTTTCTCCATAGATGACAAGTCAACCAAATTATGGAATTTGCCGTCTAATAGCTTTGAAAAGAAAAAAACAACCAATCTGAAATCATATCCTCCGAGTTGATGAATTGTCTCACAATCTGCGATGGTTATTTATTTGAGGACAATATTGCCTCCACCACATATTATGCAGATTGACCAAAACAACATTGATGGTAGACGAAGCAAACCAATCCTGATCGTTACAGTCTGTAGATACGCGTTTTTGAATGCAGAAACATAGGTAAGCAGGTGCCAAAATGGCATATACTAATTTTTTTTTATTTTTATTATGTGAGATTGACCTTCACGTTTGAAGCGGGGTTAGCCAAATTGACTATGGGGATTTTCATCCCACGAGATTAGTCCTAAATCCGTGAGGCGTGTTGAAGCGCCCGCGTGTTGAATTCTCACCGTCCCGGTCGGTTTTTTCGTAACGGCCTTCCTCCTTTATACACGAGAAATCAAAGGCAGATCGATCACGCCAGATCCTAAATTTTGCTTATTACTTCAACGTCGCGATCCTATTTGACCAAGTCTATCGAGCTCTGAACGAGTCCAGCCTAATGGTTGACTGATCACGCCGTTGGTCGGTGGAAAGGAAAGGAAAGGAAGAGGCTCATTCCATTCCTTGGTGTGTCACAAGCAACCAAAGTTCGAATCCCTTTCTTTTCATTTTTTATTTTTACTTTTTACTTTTACATTTACATTGATTGATATGGCGCAGAATCACCATTGACTTTGTAGCAAAAAGAATTGCATCTATCGCTGCCGTGGCCATGGCGTTGCCGTTAGAAACTAGGTTGACAAACCCCCCTTTTGACTTGCATCACCATAAATATTAGTGAGGGAAGTGCAATTCAGAGAGATCGACAACCATATTGGGCACTTAAATTTTGAATCCTTGGGTATAGAAGAAGATGGGGTGTTTCTCAGGAGAAAGAGAGAAAGAAAAACATAGAAAGAAATCTCCCAGCGAGCACTCTGCTACAGCCAAGATTATCAATCTATACGACAACAAGCCCGCCATTCTTCCCCGGCCATCTTCCTCCCCAGGTGGTGATGTGAGTTTCAGCAGCAGAGTGAGGACCATCCAGCATGTCAATCGCCTCATCAACAACAACAACAACAACAGTCACAGTCATACCCCGAAACCTCTTCCTCTTCCCCCAGATAATTGTGTTGTTGAAGGCCTCAGCCCTAGATGCGGGTGGGGGGTTAAGTCCACCCATCCTGAACCAAAACCTCTTCCGCCTCCCAAAGACCACATGCTCGCCTTGCAGTCTTTCACATACGAAGAAATCTCGGCAGCCTGCAATTGCTTTAGCGAAGAACGATGTTTGTCAGAAGCATCCGGCAGACATGTTTATCAGGGATCTTTCCACATAGAAGGGACCGTTACTCGTTTTCTCGGCTCTTCACAGGTAAGAATTGGGTACAAAATTTCCATTAACATTTCATTGCGTGTCAGATATGATTGGTAAAGGTGATATATTAGACTTTTCATCTCACTGAATTTATTTGATTGACATTGATGGAATCGCAGTCGTACAAGGAGTTCCTCACGGAGGTGAATACGATGGCTTCTCTGCATCATCCTCATCTGTGCAAATTGATGGGATTCCATGCACGGGAGACTGGCGATCGCATGCTTGTTTACGAAAGACTTCCTCGCGGAAGCTTGGATCGGCTTCTCTATATGAACTATTATGGAATTGGATTGTCCCCGCCAATAATGTGGTGCACCAGGATGAAGATCGCCCTTGGTGCCGCCCAAGGACTCGCCTATTTGCACGAGGAAGGCCCTTTTCAGGTACATTCATAAAAATGTCTCAACCGGAATTTAAGAGTGGTGTCGATTTCCAATTTTTTTTGACGCATTTATGACTTGAAACACTCTTTGTCGAGATTTTGGCCTTGGTGGGCAATTTTGGGGATTAATGGAAGTGTTTACCGATTGCTTATAGGCCATGTACAGCGACTTCAAGGCTTCAAATATCCAGATTGACGAGCATTTCAATCCCAAATTATCCGAGTATGGATTTGCCAGCAGCAACCCTAAAGCCCACGTCCCTTCCTGTTCGTCAACGGTGAGCCCAAATCGCCAATTTAAAAAAAAAACCTGTTTACTTAGCAAATTGACTGCCTGACGTTGTATCTGATAAGAATTGAATTGTTTGACATATACAGGCCACGGCATATCTTGCTCCGGAGACTCTAGCGCGAGGGCTTCTGACTCCGAAGAGTAACGTATGGAGCTTTGGCATCATGCTTCTAGAGTTACTGACGGGTCGGCAAAACATGGGGGCCTATTATCCCCATTACGAAAGAGATTTGGTAAAGTGGTGCGTACCCTTTCTGACGGAGGAGTCAAGGTTGGCTCAGGTCCTGGATCCCAGATTGGATACTTCCTTCTCCTCTACAGTGGAAGCAGCCAAGTCTGTGGCAGACTTGGCTCTAAATTGTCTACAGATGGAGCCTTCGGATCGCCCCACCATGAGGGCAATTGTAGAAATTCTCGAATCCTTTCCGCTTCTCGACAAGAGGAAATTATCGGTCTGGCCAAGTTCTCCTTTGATAGAACTCACCTGGCTGCCCGCCATACCACAGGAAAGTTTCAGTGTTTGTTAGAGGCATTTTAGGTTTTGTTTAAAACGGATTAGAGCCCCCTGCATTGGCACTAGATGCAAAGAGAAATATGTACATTTGACATAAGAAAAGAGAGGGTTATATGTATATTACCTTTCTTCTCAGAGATTCTGTTCTTTTATTTAGAATGTCAATCTAAAGAATTATGTCTGATCTTAGACATAAACGACTCATAACTTTTTTTATCTTACAGTGACTGCAATGTTGGACAGAGGACTTAACAGGAAGAACTTCACTTGGCTAAAACTTTTTAACGATAAAGATGATAAGAAAATTGGGGCGATTGCAGTGAAATTGTTCTCATTTTATATTATAATTGTTTTCAACTGTAGATAAGTACCATCATATCAGCATGGATTTTGAAGAATTTTAGCAATAGAAGTTTCATCAGCTAGGAGAAGTGTTTAATCGGCACTTCTAATTTTCTGGCTTCCATAGAGTTTTGTGAGACAATCTTAGCCATGAAAATGGAGGCTGTAAATACCTTGCCACCCCTTCACGGAAATACTTATACGTCATATTTAATCCTCTTAAATCTCTCAAAAATGTGCCAAATTTATTTTTTCGAGAAAGGCTGCCTGCCTCCTAATTGAAGGCCATAACTCCTATCGACGTGAAAATAATTATAGTGGCACAGACTGGACAGTGTACAGAATGGATATGACAAATTTAATATTATCTCATTTTTTTTTTTTCTTCTAATCGATTCTCGAACACTCTTTCTCATTTACGGTGAAGATTGTTTTATTATATTAAAGCTGAATGGGTATCGTTTTCTTTGCCGTAGAATAGGGGTTACGATTCTGTAGCGATGGTCCAATGGCCAAGGCTACAATTTTCAAGCAGGCCGTTGAGAAATAACGCGCTGGTATTAGTTGTCCACACCAGAATCTTAGGAAGAAAAAAAAATTGCTTCCCTGATTTTGATTATTCGCCTTCTGCACTGGTGAGGACCGCGTGAGGTAGTGTGGTCAAGCATAAACAGAGTCGTTATTCTTATTACTTAATGTAGTTTAAAATTGAAACGCTGACATCATCATATATTTTAAGTTTTGCGTCTACGAAACCACTCCTGAAGACAGTAAGAACTCTAATAATTATTATTATTATATATATATATATTAAATTACTTCAGAGAGTTTTTACGTAAACAAGAGGAGGCATAGCTGCTAGTTTCTGTTGGAAGCAACGCAAACCATAGAGATTATTACAGTTTAGAATTTTTTTAAAGATTTATTATTACAATTTTATTTTTTTATTACAATAACATTGTTCAAATAAAGTTTACAAGGGTAACATCTAATACGACAATTCTCAAAATAGCATTTCATTCTCATATATGTATGTTTGTGGGCAAGCGACCAGTGCAAACGAAAGTCAATTCTGTTTCAAAATACTATTTCATTTCCAAAGATGTTTGTGGTTAAGGGACCATTGCAAACGAATGTTCAGTCAATTTCTGTTTCTATCACACTTTAGATTACAAAAGATAGATCTTTACTTAAAGTTTTTTATTTTAGGTTATTTAGATTGAATTAAAGGAGGTTCTGAAGGTGAGACTCATGAAAATTAGGGTGGAATTAGGTTTTTAAATTATGATTAAGGATTTAAAAAGAAAGTAAGTAAAAGAATACAGATTAAAAAATATAAAAATATTTGAGCAAATGAAGATGATTTAATTGAGACAGTAGAGTTTATACACATTTTTAGAGATCAAAATAAGGTAGTAAATAGGATGGTTAACGATTTCACTTGCTATTAATATCCTTCCAAATGGTAGTTTTTTTTTTATTCTTACAACTAATAATAGAATTATGGCCTCAACAAAGACCAAAAACTCTTTTTTTCATCCTTATCCTTAATGATAGGAAAGGAGAATAGTCCACCTCCTCTATTAAAATTTACCTTAAAAACCTTTAATCTTAAAAAAAACTAATTTAATTTATTAATTTTAAAAAAATAATACCTAGAGAACTAATAAAAATTCCATCTTCTGTTCTTACAGAGGCTTCAAAATTTATCTAAAAACTGCAGGTAATGGTGTTCCCCTGAATGTCAAGCTAAAATAATAGCTAAACGTTTTCAAACGTAATTAATAGGCGGATCCTTTATCTTGTTTAGAGAGATTTTTTTTTTTTCTTCTATGGAGTGTCACTCATCAAGTGTCTTAAGGATTCCTCTCGCTAATCTTAAGACCGTAGCCTTGCTAAATATAAGTTAAAAAAAAAAAGTTTGATATCTTGTTATTTTTTCCTCTCTATGGAGTCTCCGTGATCAAGTGCCTTTAGCATTCATCTCGGTGATCTTCAGCCCATAGCATAATTAAATACAAGTTGAAACTAGAAACATATGCCATGCTATATGCCATTTCTAATCTTCGTAAGAATCCTTGACCAAAAGCAATATTTAAAATTCCGTTGAAGCAAGATAGAAACTAAGCGTAGAACCTGCATCATCTTGTGTGTATTCACTTTAGATTCCATTCCTTTAAAAAACCGTAGAACTAGAGGTCATGGTGAGGTTATGGATTTAAACATACGATCACCTTAAAACTTTAGAATTTTAAATAAAAGGTTTAAGTTTGAATTCAATAAATTAAAGATAAAGTTATATATCATATCAAAGTTTAGTAAGATATATTCGGTAAATAATATTTTTATGAGGGTCATCTTATATGACCACAGTTCTCGTTTATATGTAAAAAGGTATTATATTAAAAAATTAATAGAATTCATTTTTACAAAAAAAAAAAAATATGGACAAGCACATCACTTGGCCAATGCCATCAATTAAAAAATCATCATCGTAAAAACAATGCGTGAAACCAAGAAATCAACTAACAGCTAATCAAAACCGCCTTACAAAACTAGCGGGCAGACACTATTAACTAGCTAATGATTACATACTGAAAACGATGGCTGAGCACATGCCATAATCCCTGCAATAGTGAAAAATCATTACACGGGTTTAGCCACCACTAGGATCGAATCCCACCAAACATTATCATCAAGTTTTCCTTATTTTATTGCGATATCTTTTCATGTGCTCATCAAGCAAAACTATCATTTTAATGATAAGTATCTATTAAAATCCAAGATAAAAAAAATTGGTTTTAATAATTTTTAGTCTGAAGTAGGTTGAGTTCAAAATAACCATAAAAGCTAGTTGGGGATTAGTTAATAGAAACTAGGTTGACTTAAAGAATATATACACTTCTAAAATAATCCAAATCATATTAGTTTTATGGAGTATCAAAGGTTGACTATAAATAGACTAATTAAAAGTCTCATTATTGTTACAATGGTCTTACTATAGGAAATAAAGATATCTATAGAAGAATCTTCAATTGTTTTAAATAGGATTTAAAAAAAAAAAAAAATTTAATAGTTGTATATGAAGAGTAATCTAGAGAGATCGTTATATTGTGGAATTGTAATTTTTTTCACATATAATTTTATCTATGTGCAAAATGTTACTTGCTCTTAGAAAGATCTATGGAAGATTTGCTCTAGTTTCAAAATGTTACTTGATCATAAAAAGCTCTACAAAAGGTTTGAAAAACAGGTTTATGGTCACAAATTTTTATGTTTTTATTTCCTTACTAGGTAATATTAGGCTTTAGCAAGATGTAAAATAAATTAGGGGTAAGCAAGAGCCAATAATTTTATGTGGATTATTGAGGGAGATTTTATTTCCTTTCCATATTTACAAGGAAGAAAAGGTGGAATTTGTTCATTGGACCACACTAGTGGCATTATAAAAAACTTCATGACTACGTACACCATACTTGATCCTCTCTTGTCCAATGGGATCTTCACAAGTAGATAATTTACAAGATGTGACAACATTACATTACTGAGAAACTCTATAAGTTCTTATTGAGGGATAGTTGGGAGGACCACATTACTTCCTTGTAGGTCTTTATCCTTGATGGGGTTGGCCTAAACAACCAGTCTATTACCTTGAATTTATATAATTTTAAAAACCAAAAAATACTTCTTTCTTATTTAAATGAATGTAGTCAAGAGAATTCTTATATGATAAATTTAATTAGAATTGACGGTCCCAAGGAACATCCAACTATGAATCCTCCCACTACACCCTATTCCAAAATATTGTCAAATAGAGATCAAGTAGCCCTTTCTAGTAGAAAAAAGAAGCTTTGCAAGATCTATTAGATCTTTAGTAAGACATGAAATCATAGGGTCTAAATAGAGATAACTTTGATATGAAATAAATCTTCTTAACAAACTAGAAAAATTGAAAGATAAGGAAGAAAAGTGTTAGTTTTAGAGATCTAGAGACAAATGGATGGAGGTAGGAGATAAAAATAGTTGGTTATATAGTATGGAATCCAGATTCTCATGAGATCAAGCATCAAGGTGAATGGAAGGGAAGTATCTTCATCTCGAGATATATAAGAAGAGGTAATATCCTACCTTGAGTAGCTTTTCAAGCAAGATCTTAGGGACAATCTAGAGGCTCAAGGAAAAAATCATAAACATAATTTCATCCATCATAACACTTGAACTAAATGATCAACTCCTTAAAAATATTTTGTAAGAAGAATTAGAAGAAGTGGCTCTAAGAATGAGGTAAGGAAGACCCCTAGGCTAGATATTTTCCTAAAAAAAAATCTTCCAATACTTTTGGAATATAGTCAATTTTCATTTTTGGTAGGTCATTGATAAATTTTACCAATCAGTATAAATCTTTGAATCTTTTAATAATATTGTGATTATTGTTGTTTCCAAAACCAAGAAGGCTAATCCCTTCAAAGGATCCCCCTCTGCTCAGCTATTCCAGAAGCTCAGGTTCATAAAGGACAATTTAAGGGTGTGGAACAAGGGCACTTTTGGCAATATTTTCAAAAATAAAAGGTTGGTTAAAGAAAAAATAGATCTCATAAAATGCCTATCTCAGGAGGGCACCCAGGACAACAATTCTAGAGCTGAAGAGTGCAAACTCCTAGGCGAGTTCCACAACATCCTCACCCGTGAAGAAACATACTGGAGGTAAAACTCAAGGGCCCTGTGGCTCAGGGACGGTGACTCGAATACCAAGTTATTCCATGCTTCTACCATGAGAAACATAAGTTCCAATAGGATCTCATAACTTACTTGTAGTGATGGCAGGACCACAAATAAAATATCTGAGATTCGAGATGAGTCTGCCTCCTTTCAATCCCTGTTAGGCACCCCATCTCAATCCTCCCCCTAGGAATCAAAGTCCTCCTTGATCAAATCCCTCGCACCATTTCCTTGGATACTAATGAGATGCTCATTAGGCCCCTATCATCCAAAGAGATAAAAGAGGCCTTGTTCTCCGATGAGCACCAAAAATGCTTATATTTATACATTGATTTCTAACATATTATGCGATATTATTATTATAGAATGTATGTTTTATGAAATTTTTATATATATTTAATAACAAATTATGTATATTATCTAATATTTGTTTTTAAGTGAATTGTATGCATATTTGATGGTTTTTACTATATTTTAGCATGTTTACACCAAAGTCCTATTTTGGACCTGGCACTTTCAATTTGATTAAGGTAAAATATCTATAGTACATCAGTATAAAGTGCTAAATCAGGCACCTGATTCCATTTGAAGTGCCTAACTCCTGTTCGATGCTTAACTGACAGGCGCCTGCTTCCCATTAGGCACTTGCTTTCCATTAGACACCTACTTACCATTAGGTGCCTACTTCTCGTTAGGCACCTGCTTCCCATATAAAATAAGGTGCCTGATTCCCATATAAAATTAGGCATCTTCTTCCCATATAAAATAAGGTGTCTGCTTCCCATATAAAATAAGATGCCCGACTTTCGTTGACGTAAAATGACAACGCGACTCCTATGGTCAGCAAAACATAACAGATATTTTAGCGATGGATGCAGATGATATTTCAGCAAAGATGAAGATGAAGGACAATATCAAAGACCATGTGTTATCTATTTTTCAACAATACATAAACAACAATGTAAATAGATAAAATAAAATATTAAACGTATTTTGTTCTGATAAAAATAGAATACGTTAAATCAGTTTGAAATTAATTATTTTTGTTTTATCTCCATTATTTATGCGTGTTGTAACCAAAAAATTAGGAATTTATTTTCTCTCAATTGTAACAGGGCATGGCTGCATATCTTATAAATATGCAGGCCACCCATGATAAAAATAATCCCGGATTTCAGATTTGTTGTGTAATTTTTTGAAGCTCCAATATATGCATTTGAGTGTTTTCATTAATCTCAAACTAGTGTTCGGTGAATGAATTGATCATGTGGAAGATTTCTGGAGCCTGGGCCCACTCTAAATAGTACTCCTCCCCTTTTACCTTGCTTTCTTAGCTAATTTATTTACTATTTTTTAGATTATTTAAATTCTGTATTTTCCCCTACTTTCTATAATTCCTAGCAATGTGTGATTTTAATTTATGAATGTAGTTTAGGTATGTTTTCATAGGTTAGATTATTGGTTTGGAAATAAAATTTAGAACTTCAATGAAACACCAACACCCCCCAAACCAATAGGCATAGAGGGATGCATTCCTCGCACTACAGACATATATTGTGCGCGTGATGCTCATAAGTCTATGAGCTACCCCAAGTTGACAATTAAATGGAGGTAATTAATTGATCTATAGAAAACTAACCAATTATTTACCCAACATTCTCCATGAAACCTAATACTTCCCTTGGTTCGGACGACTTATTGTCGGGGAGTGTCACAACTATAGTGTATGATCCATAGGTCAGTTAGTTTGAAAATTAATTTTAGATTTCCTTACCTATAGATCCTCTACCTGCGAAGCATGAGTCTACCAAGAGCCTAAAAGAAATCCAACGGATCATTTATTAAAAAAACATAGAAAACACCTCAAAGGTTAGAATATTCTGGAAATAGTTATTAAAGAGAAAATCTCATCCATTTGAGTCATCTTATCACAAAAAATCATTTTACAGAATTTAGTGACCTGGGAAAAATTCACCAATTATTTCAGAAGTATTCCAGCAAAAAGGAAAAATTGCCAATACGAAAAATAGCCTCCACAATTATAACAGAAATAGGAACATTGTTTAATGGTGTGAAGAGTGAAATTTTATCTCTTGCTTCACAGTCAAACACATTCCAGAAGAAAAATCAAGAATCTGAAGCAATGTTTACCTTTTCTATTCAAGGTGTAGAGAAAATCATGAAAAAAATAAATGTTCAGAGAATACAGTAGAAGTTTATGGAAAATATCACCTGGATCATCAGACTGGATTATCAGACCAGGTTGTGTCCAAAAATATTAAAAGAAAATCCAGAAGAAGTAGAAACTTACTTCATGGATCTACCTCCACAAACACAACTATCTAAAAATCCTAGCTTACTAGTTTCACCTTCTACCGGGTCAAAACAGTTGTTGGCAGCACCAGAGCTGAATTCTAGTAGTAATTGTTTAAATTCACTAGCTGATTAGGGAATTATGGGAATAAACCCAATGTGTTATAATAGTGTAGAAATAAATTGTGTTGCTGAACAATCAACTAATGAAGGATTTCCACCGTATCCCGAAAGGTTATGGAAAATCAGAGAAATGACACCACCTAAGTTTGATATTATGGAATCGTTGAGAAATCTTACTTACTGATATCATTCCTCAAACTCTCAGGTATGTGCCTATTTACAATGAAGACATTAGAGAGGTATGCCTCGAGATCAGAATAGATAGTAAAAATTACAAATTTAACATTTCCCACACTTTGGTAAAATTTAACGTTGACATTAGATGCAGAACAGGAAAAATGACAGTTAATGAAAAATATGTAAAAACAATAGTGGTTATCGTTTTCTTTGCCGTAGAATAGGGGTTAGGATTATGTAGCGATGGTCCAATGGCCAAGGCTACAATTTTCAAGCAGGCCGTTGAGAAATAACGCGTTGGTATTAGTTGTCCACACCAGAATCTTAAGAAGAAAAAAAATGCTTCCCTGATTTTGATTTTTCGCCTTCTGCACTGGCCAGGACCGCGTGAGGTAGTGTGGTCAAGCATAAACAGAGTCGTTATTCTTATTACTTAATGTAGTTTAAAATTGAAAAGCTGACATCATCATATATTTTAAGTTTTGCGTCTACGAAACCACTCCTGAAGACAGTAAGAACTCTAATTATTATTATTATATATATATACATTAAATTACTTCAGAGAGTTTTTACGTAAACAAGAGGAGGCATAGCTGCTAGTTTCTGTTGGAAGCAACGCAAACCATAGAGATTATTACAGTTTAGAATTTTTTTAAAGATTTATTATTACAATTTTATTTTTTTATTACAATAACATTGTTCAAATAAAGTTTACAAGGGTAACATCTAATACGACAATTCTCAAAATAGTATTTCATTCTCATATATGTTTGTGGGCAAGCGACCAGTGCAAACGAAAGTCAATTCTGTTTCAAAATACTATTTCATTTCCAAAGATGTTTGTGGTTAAGGGACCATTGCAAACGAATGTTCAGTCAATTTCTGTTTCTATCACCCTTTAGATTACAAAAGATAGATCTTTATTTAAAGTTTTTTATTTTAGGTTATTTAGATTGAATTAAAGGAGGTTCTGAAGGTGAGACTCATGAAAATTAGGGTGGAATTAGGTTTTTAAATTATGATTAAGGATTTAAAAAGAAAGTAAGTAAAAGAATACAGATTAAAAAATATAAAAAATATTTGAGTAAATGAAGATGATTTAATTGAGACAGTAGAGTTTATACACATTTTTAGAGATCAAAATAAGGTAGTAAATAAGATGGTTAACGATTTCACTTGCTATTAATATCCTTCCAAATGGACCAAAAACTCTTTTTTTCATTCTTATCCTTAATGATAGTAAAGGAGAATAGTCCACATCTTCTATTAAAATTTATCTTAAAAACCTTTAATCTTAAAAAAAATTAATTTAATTTATTAATCTTTTAAAAAATAGTATCTACCCAGGTGTTGTAGGTGAGTTGGAGAGGAGAGGGCAATCCTCCAAGGGAGGTCCCAGGTTCGAATCTCCACCCTACCAAAAAGCTGAATTGGGTACCCAAAATCCAATTAATAATGTTGATGCGAGCAGGCTGGGTGCGACCCTGGGTAACTTTGACAGTGTAGAACCCCCTGTCCTTAGTCTCTTAGACCAAGGCAACCCCGCAAGGGATATTTCGCTTTTAAAAAATAAAAAATAATACCTAGAGAACTAATAAAAATTCCATCTTCTGTTCTTACGGAGGCTTCAAAATTTATCTAAAAACTGCAGGTAATGGTGTTCCCCTGAATGTCAAGCTAAAATAATAGCTAAACGTTTTCAAACGTAATTAATAGGCGGATCCTTTATCTTGTTTAGAGAGATTTTTTTTTTTTCTTCTATGGAGTGTCACTCATCAAGTGTCTTATGGATTCCTCTCGCTAATCTTAAGACCGTAGCCTTGCTAAATATAAGTTAAAAAAAAAAGTTTGATATCTTGTTATTTTTTCCTCACTATGGAGTCTCCGTGATCAAGTACCTTTAGCATTCGTCTCGGTGATCTTCAGCCCATAGCATAATTAAATACAAGTTGAAACTAGAAACATATGCCATGCTATATGCCATTTCTAATCTTCGTAAGAATCCTTGACCAAAAGCAATATTTAAAATTCCGTTGAAGCAAGATAGAAACTAAGCGTCGAACCTGCATCATCTTGTGTGTATTCACTTTACATTCCATTCCTTTAAAAAACCGTAGAACTAGAGGTCATGGTGAGGTTATGGATTTAAACATATGATCACCTTAAAATTTTAGAATTTTAAATAAGAGGTTTAAGTTTGAATTCAATTTAATGTTTGATTTAATAAAGATAAAGTTATATATCATATTAAAGTTTAGTAAGATATAGGGGTAAATAATATTTTTATGAGGGTCATTTTATATGACCACAGTTCTCGTTTTATGTAAAAAGGTATTATATTAAAAAATTAATAGACTTCATTTAAAAAAAAAAAAATGGACAAACACATCACTTGGCCAATGTCATCAACTAAAAAAACCATCATCCTAAAAACAATGCGGGAAACCAAGAAATCAACTAACAGCTAATCAAAACCGCCTTACAAAACTAGCGGGCAGACACTATTAACTAGCTAATGATTACATACTGAAAACGATAGCTGAGCACATGCCACGAGCAAAAGCAAAAAAGAGCGAAATCCCTGCAATGGTGAAGAACCATTACATAGGTTTAACCACCACTAAGGAATCCCACCAAGTATTATCATCAGGTTTTCCTTATTTTATTGCGATATATTTTCATGAGCTCACCAAGCAAAACTATCGTTTTAATGATAAGTATCTATTAAAATCCAAGATAAAAAAAATTGGTTTTAATAATTTTTAGTCTGAAGTAGGTTGAGTTCAAAATAACCATAAAAGCTAGTTGGGGATTAGTTAATAGAAACTAGGTTGACTAAAAGAATATATACACAATTCTAAACTAATCCAAATCATATTAGTTTTATGGAGTATCACAGGCTTGACTATAAATAGACTAATTAAAAGTCTCATTATTGTTACAATGGTCTTACTATAGGAAATAAAGATATCTATAAAAGAATCTTCAATTGTTTTAAATAGGATTTAAAAAAATTAAAAATTTAATAGTTAACAGTAATATAGAGATCATTATATTGTGGGATTGTAATTTTTTTCATATATAATTTTATCTATGTGCAAAATGTTACTTGCCCTTAGAAAGATCTATGGAAGGTTTGCTCTAGGTTCAAAATGTTACTTGATCATAGAAAGCTCTACAGAAGGTTTGAACAACAGGCTTATGGTCACAAATTTCTATGTTTTTATTTCCTTACTAGGTAATCTTAGGCTTTAGCAAGATGTAAAATAAATTAGGGGTAAGCAAGAGCCAATAATTTTATGTGGATTATTGAGGGAGATTTTATTTCCTTTCCATATTTGCAAGGAAGAAAAGGTGGAATTTGTTCATTGGACCACACTAGTGGCATTATACAAAACTTCATGACTACGTACACCATACTTGATCCTCTCTTGTCCAATCTTCACAAGTAGATAATTTACAAGATGTGACAACATTACATTACTGAGAAACTCCATAAGTTCTTATTGAGGGATAGTTGGGAGGACCACATTACTTCCTTGTAGGTCTTTATCCTTGATGGGGTTGGCCTAAACAACCAGTCTATTACCTTGAATTTATATAATTTTAAAAACCAAAAAATACTTCTTTCTTATTTAAATGAATGTAGTCTAGAGACTTCTTATATGATAAATTTAATTAGAATTGATGGTCCCAAGGAACATCCAACTATGAATCCTCCCACTACACCCTATTCCAAAATATTTTCAAATAGAGATCAAGTAGCCCTTTCTAGTAGAAAAAAGAAGCTTTGCAAGATCTATTAGATCTTTAGTAAGACATGAAATCATAGGGTCTAAATAGAGATAACTTTGATATGAAATAAATCTTCTTAACAAACTAGAAAAATTGAAAGATAAGGAATAAAAGTGTTAGTTTTAGAGATCTAGAGACAAATGGATGGAGGTAGGAGATAAAAATAGTTGGTTATATAGTATGGAATCCAGATTCTCATGAGATCAAGCATCAAGGTGAATGGAAGGGAAGTATATTCATCTCGAGATATATAAGAAGAGGTAATATCCTACCTTGAGTAGCTTTTCAAGCAAGATCTTAGGGACAATCTAGAGGCTCAAGGAAAAAATCATAAACATAATTTCATCCATCATAACACTTGAACTAAATGGTCAACTCCTTAAAAATATTTTGTTAGAAGAATTAGAAGAAGTGGCTCTGAGAATGAGATAAGGAAGGCCCTAGGCTAGATATTTTCCTAAAAAAAATCTTCCAATACTTTGGAATATAGTCAATTTTTATTTTTGGTAGGTAATTGATAAATTTTACCAATCAGTATAAATATTTGAATCTTTTAATAATATTGTGATTATTGTTGTTTCCAAAATCAAGAAGGCTAAGCCCTTCAAAGGATCCCCCTCTGCTTAGCTATTCCAGAAGCTCAGGTTCATAAAGGACAATCTAAGGGTGTGGAACAGGGGCACTTTTGGTAATATTTTCGAAAATAAAAGGTTGGTTAAGAAAAAATAGAGCTCATCAAACGCCTATCTTAGGAGGGCACCCAAGACAACAATTCTAGAGCTGAAGAGTGCAAGCTCCTAGGTGAGTTCCACAACATCCTCACCCATGAAGAAACATACTAGAGGTAAAAATCAAGGGCCCTGTGGCTCAGGGATGGTGACTCGAACACCAAGTTCTTCCATGCTTCTACCATGAGAAACAAAAGTTCCAACAGGATCTCATAACTTACCTGTAGTGATGGCAGGACCACAAAGGAAATATCTGAGATCCGAGATGAGTCTGCCTCCTTCTTTCAATCCCTGTTAGGCACCCCATCTCAATCCTCCCCCCAGGAATCAAAGTCCTCCTTGATCAAATCCCTCGCACCATTTCCTTGGATACTAATGAGATGCTCATTAGGCCCCTATCATCCAAAGAGATAAAAGAGGCCATGTTCTCCGATGAGCACCAAAAATGCTCATTTTTATACATGGATTTCTAACATATTATGCGACATTATTATTATAGAATGTATGTTTTATGAAAGTTTTATATATATTTAATAGTAAATTATGTATATTATCTAATATTTGTTTTTAAGTGAATTGTGTGCATATTTAGTGGTTTTTACGGTATTTTAGCATGTTTACGTCAAGGTCCCACTTGGACCTGGCACTTTCAATTTGATGAAGGTAAAACATCCGTAGTACATCGGTGAAAAGTGCTAAGTCAAGCGCCCGATTCCCTTTGAAGTGCCCAACTTTCATTTTGCGCTTAACTAACGGGCACCTGCTTCCCATTAGCGCCTCTTCCCTTAGTCCTACTTCGTTAGGCGCCTGCTTCCCATATAAAATAAGGTGCCTGCTTCCCATATAAAATAAGGCACCTGCTTCCCATATAAAATAAGGTGCCTGCTTCCCATATAAAATAAAGTGTCCGACTTCCATTGACGTAAAATGACAACGCGACTCCTGTGGATGGCAGAACATAACAGATATTTCAGCGATGGATGCGGATGATATTTTAGCAAAGATGAAGATGAAGGACAATATCAAAGACCATGTGTTTTCTATTTTTCAGCAAATACGTAAATATCAATGCAAATAGATAAAGCATAAAATTAAATGTATTCTGTTCTGATAAAAAATAGAATACGTTAAATCAGTCCAGAATTAATGTTTTTGCTTTATCTCCCTATTTCTACGTATCTATTGTAACCAAAAAATCAGGAATTTATTTGCTCTCAATTGTAATAGGGCATGGTTGCATATCTTATAAATATGCAGGCCACCCCTGATAAAAATAATCCCAGATTTTAGACTTGCTGTGAAATTTTTTGAAGCTGCAATATATTCATTTGAGTGTTTTTATTAATCTCAAACTAGCATCCGGTGAATGAATTGATCGGGTGGAAGACTGCTGGAGCCTGGGCCCACTCTAAATAATACTCCTCCCCTTTTACCTTGCTTTCTTAGTTAATTTATTTATTATTTTTTAGATTATTTAAATTCTATATTTTTCCCTATTTTCTGTAATTTCCAGCAATGTGTGATTTTAATTTCTGAATGTAGTTTAGGTATATTTTCATAGGTTAGATTATTGGTTTGGAAATCAAATTTAGAACTTCAATGAAACACCAACACCCCCAAACCAATAGGCATAGAGGGATTCATTCCTCGCACTACAGGCATATACTGTGCGTGTGATACTCACAAGTCTACGAGCTACCCGAGGTTGACAATTAAATGGAGGTAATTAATTGAACTATAGAAAACTAACCAATATTTTGCCCAAAATTTTGGCATCATTTGTCGGGGAGTGTCACAACTGTAGTGTATGATCCATAGGTCAGTTAGTTTGAAAATTAATTTTAGATTTCCTTGCCTATAGATCATCTACCTGCGAAGCATGAGTCCACCAAGAGCCTAAAAAAAATCCAACGGATCATTTATTGAAAAAAATAGAAAACACCTCAAGCTTAGAATATTCTGGAAATAGTTATTAAAGAGAAAATCCCATCCATTTGAGTCATCTTATCACAAAAATTCATTTTACAGAATTTAGTGACTAGGATGGGGAAAATTCAACAATTATTTCAGAAGTATTCCAGCAAAAAGGAAAAACTGCCAATACGAGGAATAGCCTCCACAATTAAAACAGAAATAGGAACATTGTTTAATGGTGTGAAGAGTGAAATTTTATCTCTTGCTTTACAGTCAGACACATTCCAGAAGAAAAAGCAAGAATCTGAAGCAATGTTTACCTTTTTCTATTCAAGGTGTAGAGAAAATCATGAAAAAAATAAATATCCGGAGAATACAGTAGAAGTTTATGAAAACTGTCACCTGGATCATCAGACCAGGTTGTGTCCAAAAATTATAAAAGAAAATCCAGAGGAAGTAGAAACTTACCTCATGGATCTACCTCCACAAACACAACTATCAAAAAATCCTAGCTTACTAGTTTCACCTTCTACTAGGCCAAAATAGTTGTTGGCACCACCAGAGTCGAATCCCAGTAGCAATTGTTTAAATTCACTAGCTGATCAGGGAATTATGGGAATAAACCCAATGTGCCATAATAGTGTAGAAATAAATCATGTTGCTGAACAATCAAGTAATGAAGGACTTCCACCGTATCCCGAAAGGTTATGGAAAACCAGAGAAATGACACCACCTAAGTTTGATATTATGAAACAGTTGAGAAATCTTACTGATATCATTCCTCAAACTATCAGGTATGTGCCTATTTACACTGAAGCCATTAGGGAGGTATGCCTCAAGAGACCAGAATAGATGGTAAAAATTATAAATTTAACATTTCCCAACACTTTGGTAAAATTTAATGCTGATATTAGATGCAGAACAAGAAAAATGATAGTTAATGAAAAACTGTAAAAACAATAGTCATCCACCTACTTGCACAATCTACCAATGAGTTGGACGAATCTAGTTTTGAGGTCATCCAGGAAGATTCTCTTCCCATGCTGCAATGTATCATAAAACTGGATAAAGAAGGGGATGGGACAAATGAAGTCTTAATTGTATCAAATTTTAGACACAAATTAAGATCTTATCACAAGCCCCAAATTCCAGAGGCTTGCTCGATTACAAGCATGGGGGAGACCCCACCTTCAATGTTATCACCCACAACACGATGAACGCTATTACAACGTTCAATTAAAAAAAATATTAATTAGAATTTTCTTTAACGCTATTAGTTTAGGTTTTTCTTTTTATTTTGTTATGTTTTGCAGACAACAAGAGGCTCAGTGCAGATCGTAGGCATCCAAGGCAATCCGACCTACCAACATGTGTCGTTCCATTCTATTTTTCCAAAAAAAAAATATTCCAAAATCTGAAAAATTCTAGAAAATTCCAAAATCTGAAAAAATTCTGAAAATTCCAGAATCTGGAAACTTATGAAAAAATTCTGGAAAATTCTAGAAAAATTTTTTGAAATTTCGAATCTAGAACTTAAAAAAGGGCGCAGTCCATGGGACTTCCTAGGTGGTCACCCATCCTAGTTCTACTCCATGCCATAATGCTTAACTTTAGAGTTTTTATGGGATCTGCTACCAAGTGCTCAATAAAACACATCTGTTGCATACGGGTTGACACCATAGGCAGATGTGCAACACTCGACCATGGCAGCACCAGTTGTGGTGGACAAAATATGAGCTCAGATGGTTCACAGTACTCTATTGAGCAGCACATCTCTACTCATAAAAGTAAAAAAAATGGCTATGAAGATTTCACAAAGTGAGGGCTTTTTACGGGGAGTCCGTAACAACACACGATGAAGTACGAGTAATAGTCAATGGGCTCCATTTACAAGCCTTGCCATGCACCTCACATTTGTGAGATTGAATCAAACGCAAGCATGGGGGAGACTCCATATTTTTAAATCCATACTAGCCATTTGACGAATGATCACGTATTCGTCATTAAAAAAAAAAGGAAAGATGACATGGACCTGTTTTGCTTAACATAAATTTTCTTTTATTTGTGTTTTTATTTTGCAAGAACAATGCCCTTTGTGCAATCGTTAGGCAGCTTGGGAAACCTAGGCCTAACGAGCACAAGATCCATGAACCTACGCATTTCTAGCTTTCTAGGAGTAGGAGTAGCTCATCCCTCAAAAGGGGAATACTAAACCTGAATCTGCACAAGAGTGTTTGGATTGGTCTTTATGGACAATAAAACACTCAATTGTTGGTTCAGGGGCGGATGCTGATTTTGTTCATGTTCATCAAGCAGAAGCACTGAAGGGCCTGATCAACCTTACAACGCATATTCGAGGAAAATTCAGCACCCATTGAATAAAGAGAAGCGCTTGAATCCCATTTATACGGTAAACGGTGCTTGACTCCAAGCATGTTAAGAAGATGGCGCTTACCTCCCGACTTTTGGTAGACCAACGCCTGATTCTTGGCCTCTCCAAGAAGAGGGCGTCCAACTTCCATCTTTTGGAAAGCAACCCCGAATCTCCTACACATGATTAAAAAAAAAGTTGTATATAAATTTTGAGTTTAGTATAATTTTTTTACCCTTCTTCCTTTTTAGCAGCACTTGTACCATGAATTAGGAGAAGGGCCTGACTTCCATATAAAAGGCACTTGATTTTTGTTCAAATAGGTGTTTGTGCCTAGTGTGAATAATCTTTAGCATTGGGAAGTGGCCCGTGCCACATCAACAACTCATCCACGTGCATAAAGTCAAAATCTCTCATGGATAAAATTATCTTAATTTTTCCATTAGAGATTTATGCACATTCCAAGGTCATCAATGAACAACTTTCGAGGAAGGGATGTGTGTCATCCCACGAAGACATGTTTTTTCTAATATTTTCTTGAATTTGTGTAGGAAACCTCAAATGAATAAATTGCAGTAATCAAGAACCAAGTCATATGGAGAAAAAATTTTCCACATGGGAAATAAGCATGTTGTTCTTTGTTCCAGTACACATGGTCATCATCAAACAACCAATACAAGTGCACCACGAACGTTTGCGCATTATACATGCACAAAACATAATATAGGTGTGTACTTAATTTTTTGTTTTGTATATATATAAAGTTTTCATAGAAATATATTTCTATAAAATAGTGCCAGCATAATCCCCATTAACTTGTCCATCCAACCATTTAGCCCCATTTGGTATTTTGTCCACATGCAAATATTCTATTGGGAGAACACTCATGGTCATCATCTTAAAAATAACATACAGGTGCCTGCTTCCCATATACAGGCCTAATTCCCATATACAGACGTCTTCTTCCCATATACAAGCATGATTCCCATATATAGGTGTCTGCTTCCCATATACAAGCCATATACAGGCACCTGTTTCCCATATACAAGTGCCTGATTCCCATATACAGGCCTGCTTCCCATATACAGGCGCTTGCTTCCCATATACATGCCATATACAAGCGCCTGACTCCCATATAAAAATAAAAAAAACAAAGAGATTGACCATGGGGGAAATCCACAAATCATTTGCTGAAAAAGAATGAGCTGCCACAACCAAAAAGAGGAGAAAGAAAAATAGAGCCTATTGGACAACCGTTGCTAAAAATAGAAATTATAAGCACCGAGTGTCACAAGGGTGTGCCACTCTTTAAGCATGGGGGGTGTCACGAGGACGCGCCACTCTTTTAAGCATGGGGGGATGATGAGCACCAAAAATGCTCATTTTTATACATGGATTTCTAACATATTATGCGACATTATTATTATAGAATGTATGTTTTATGGAAGTTTTATATATATTTAATAGTAAATTATGTATATTATCTAATATTTGTTTTTAAGTGAATTGTGTGCAGATTTAGTGGTTTTTATGGTATTTTAGCATGTTTACGTCAAGGTCCCACTCGGACCTGGCACTTTCAATTTGATGAAGGCAAAACATCCGTAGTACATCGGTATGAAGTGCTAAGTCAAGCGCCCGATTCCCTTTGAAGTGCCTGACTTCCATTTGGTGCTTAACTGAAGAGTGCCTGCTTCCCGTTAGGTGCCTGCTTCCCGTAGGCACCTGCTTCCCGTAAGGCGCTTGCTTCCCATATAAAATAAGGTGTCCAACTTCCGTTGACATAAAATGACAACGCGACTCCTGTGGTCGGCAAAACAGAACAAATATTTCAACGATGGATGCGGATGATATTTTAACAAGGATGAAGATGAAGGACAATATCAAAGACCATGTGTTATCTATTTTTTAGCAAATACGTAAACATCAATGTAAATAGATAAAGCATAATATTAAATGTATTATGTTTTGATAAAAATAGAATACGTTAAATCAGTCTAGAATTAATGTTTTTGCTTTATCTCCCTATTTCTACGTATCTGTTGTAACCAAAAAATCAGGAATTTATTTGCTCTCAATTGTAACAAGGCATGGTTGCATATCTTATAAATATGCAGGCCACCCCTGATAAAAATAATCCTGGATTTCAGATTTGTTGTGTAATTTTCTGAAGCTACAATATATTCATTTGAGTGTTTTTATTAATCTCAAACTAGCATCCGATGAATGAATTGATCGGGTGGAAGACTGCTGGAGCCTGGGCCCACTCTAAACAGTACTCCTCCCCTTTTACCTTGCTTTCTTAGTTAATTTATTTACTATTTTTTTAGATTATTTAAATTTTGTATTTTCCCCTGCTTTCTGTAATTTCCAGCAATGTGTGATTTTAATTTTTGAATGTAGTTTAGGTATGTTTTCATAGGTTAGATTATTGGTTTGGAAATCAAATTCAAAACTTCAACGAAACACCAACACCCCCAAACCAATAGGCATAGAGGGACTCATTCCTCACACTACAGGCATATACTGTGCTGTGATACTCACAAGTCTATGAGCTACCCCAAGTTGACAATTAAATGGAGGTAATTAATTGAACTATAGAAAACTAACCAATGTTTTGCCCAACATTCTCCATGAAACCTAATACTTCCCCTGGTTCGGACGGCTTTCCCCCATGCTTTTTCCAAGCATTCTGGGATCTTATCGAGGTAGAGGTATGTGCAACTATTAGAGATCTCCAATCTACCAAATCCATACCTCGAGATGTCAAATCCACCTTAATAGCCTTGGTCCCTAACATCCAAGCTTCCAAATCCTTGTCTAACTTTCGGCCTATCAGCCTATGCAATGTCATTTACAAAATATTAACCAAAGCTCTAGTGAATAGGCTCAAAGGGATCCTCCCCCTCATCATTGACACTTGTCAGGGGAGATATTTCAAAGCGAGAGTCATTACTTGGGTCATCACGATCCACGAGGCACTGCATTCTACCACCCTAGCCAAGAAATCAGCTTTCCTCCTCAAGCTAGACATGAAAAAAGCTTTCGATAGGGTTAGTTGGGATATCTTGATTAAGGTCCTCCTCAAATTTGGGTTCCACCCATCCTGGGTCGACCTCATAAAAATATGCATCTCTTCCCTGTGGTTTTCCATCCCTATCAATGGGTCCCCTATTGGGTTCTTCCCTAGCTTTAGAGACTTGAGGTAAGGTGACCCCCTGTCCCCCATGTTTTTCATTATCCTAGTCGAAGCCCTAGGGAGAACCATCTCAAATGCAGGAAGGAGCGGGCTCATTTTAGGGATTAAAACTGCTCTTGGTCTCACCCCTATCACTCACCAGTAGTTTGTCAATGACACCATCCTAGCCACCTCAGCCTCTATTACTCAGGCCAAGACCATCAAACACATTCTCCATCTCTACGAGAGTTCCATAGGACAGAAGATCAAACTTCTCAAAAGCAATATCTACTTCATTAACACTCCCTAATCTAGACAGGTGAAGATAGTGTGGATTCTAGGGTGCTCCTCGGAGGTCCTCCCCACTTGCTACCTTGGGATTCCTTTGTTCTCGGGCAGGTCCACCAAATCCATGTGGAATAATTTCATTGATAGGATCCAAAAGAAGTTGGCCTCTTGGAAAGGCCACCTCCTCTCCCATGTAGCCAAAGCAACTCTTACCTCAGCCTGCTTGCAGAGTATCTCAGTTTATTTCATGTCGGTCTTTAGGATCCCCACCTCGATGAGCTCTAAGATAGAACAAATCCAAAAGATATTTCTCTGGTTTGGGAGTGAAGATAAGAAGAGGATACCGTTGGTGTCCTAGGACCTAGTATGTCGAAGCAAAATCAAAGGGGGAATTGGACTCAGGAAAGTCTCCCGAATGAACCTTGCCCTCCTGGCTAAGCAAGCATGGAAGGTTTACACCAGTAGTGAGACTGAGTGGGTCCAGATCATCAAGAGGAAATACCTTCAAAACCATCCCTTTTTAAGTGACCAAGGTCCCCGAAATGACTTTACATTATGGAAATATAAATCCCAGACCAAAAGCCTCATTCAAAAATGTTGTAGATGGATACTGGGTGACGGAAGCACCATTGTTTTTTCGCAGGATAGGTGGATCCTAGATGATTCGTTAAGTGAGCATAGGGAGTTCCAAATACGTAAGCCTTCCTTGGATGCCACCAAGGAAAGAAAAATAGTGAACTTCATATCTAGACTCAACGGGATCCCCATTTGGAGTCCCATCTATGAGGGCAGGTTTCCCCACCAAGTTGCCAACCTCTCCATTCTTCTCAATGTAGTCACGATACCAACGAGGGATGTAGAGGACAGGCCCATATGGCAAGGATATGATGATGGAGCATTTTCAGTCAAGTCAACCTACTCCCTCCAAGAGATGATGCAGGCAACCCACATCCCATTCAACCTAGTGTGGAGGAAGAAACTCATTCCCAAAATCAGTTTCTTCTCTTGGAATTCCATTTAGAATAAGATCCTCATAATTGAGAACTTGGAGAGAATAGGTTTCATGATCCTAAACTATTGCTACCTTTGTCTGTCAAGTTAGGAATCAACAAATCACTTGTTCACCAATTGTACTTTCTCTTTCGGGGCCCTCGGTCACTTGCTTCAATATTTTTAAATCCAGTGGGTCCAACGCAACTCCATCATATATTTTTTCTCCCAATGGCCAAATCCTTTCTAGAACCCTAAGATCCACTATATTTGGTCCCTTTACCTCCATCACTTGATCTATAAAATCTAGTTAGAGCACAATAGTAGAGCTTTCTCATCATCCCCCTAGGGATCCCATAGTAGTTGCAGATAATGTCATCACCTATACCATTGATAACATTCAACTCTTCCCTCCCTCCCTAGGCTCTCCATAGGTGAGTGATCTAGTCCTATTCAAATCCTTGGGCATCCTTAAAGACTTTCCAGATTCACCCCCTAGGCCCAACCCCAGATTTAACCTCATATGGGCTCCACCCCCAGAAGGATGGGTCAAGTTGAACTTTTATGGGACCTCCAAAGGTAATACTGGCCAATTTGGAGTAGGAGGGGTTATCCGAGACACCGAAGGGAACATAATCATAGCCTATGTTGAATTCCTTGAGTCTTAGACCAACAACTTTGCATAAGCTATGGTGCTATGGCAAGGAATCGTCCTGCTTTAGGAGGATCCCTGAAGAGCCATCATCGAGGGAGACTCCCTAAAAATCATCAATCACATGACAAGCCACAAATATCCATCATGGAAAGTATTCAACGCTATTCAGGAGTCCAAGAAAATCTACCATATGCTTCCTCAAACATCCATCTGTCACATTTTTAGGGAAGGCAACTAACTTGCTGACGCTATGGCCAACATTGCAGTCAGGTCCAATGGGCTTCGAATTTTGAGAAATGACTTCCCAAAGGTCATATCCGATGTGGAAAAATGAGAAAGGGGTAACAATCATGTTGCTGAATACCACAAAGATGATACCTAAACCCAATATCTTGAATCCCACCTCAGCAACTAATGTTGTGACATGTATTTTTCTTACTTGTGTTTTTGTGTGGCAATTATCCCCGTCGAGGCCTCTCCCCATTGGGTAACGATTGGTGTTCCTAGAAAGTCTACACACATAAGATTCCACCTCAATCATCCATTGGCCTTCATCAACGGTGTATCCAACCGTTCCTTGGGACCCACATCTAGCCTCGGGAGGAGTCGAGTGAGCAATATTTTCAAATCCATCGATGATCTGACTTTACCTTTCATTGGTTTTCATTCTACCTTTTCTCTTCAGGCCCTCCCTATTTTTTGATGGCCAACTCATCATACGCCAGCTCCCCGTGCAAGCTCTAAGTGGCACGCGTGGCACACCAGCCCTACCCAATCCCAACTGTCCATGCCTCCCAATTTCCTTCTCTGCCACCCTCTGAGTGTGCAAGGCATAATTACTGATGTTGCATTCCCATGAAAATGGAGGCTTTCCATTAAATTTTTCCCTACCCATATACTCTTTTTGCCCTTCTTAATCTCCCCTATAAATTTTCCATCCACCTTCAATCCCCTCCCAATGCCATGACCTCTATCGCATTGCCCCATCTCTTCTGATTTGTCTTCCCCCGAGGCCCTGGCCTTCCCCATTTATCCTAATGTTTTATGTGTTCGTAGAGCTGATTTCCATCACCATGAGTGACACTGCAGCAATTTTTATGAACGTGAAAGGCCTTACCCCCTTTCTACATAAATTTGAAGGCCTTGACAATGATATCACTAAGGACTTCATGGAGACTTGGAAGAATGACAAAGTCCATGTTTGTGGTGTCTACTTTAGGCTCTTAAAGGAGCCACTTTATGAGGTGATTGGGCTATCTGGTGAAGGGTGTTCTATTCGATGGGACAAACACAATTTTGAGGAGGAGCTCGATAAATTACCTGACCGAGCCAAAATCTATGGATGGGACAAATATGCACTGCTCCACTTTGCCCTCCCCTCTCCCTGGAACGAAGCCATTGTCCCTATTCTATAATTCATCACCTGTGATGATCCTGAGAAGCCCCTCCGCAACTTCCACCTTAGTTTTTCAACCATCTTCATGAATCTAGGTAGGTATCCATCCTAGACTACTTGTTGTGTTCCATTATGATTTCCATTGAAAAATGCCAAAAGTCTTAGGCCAAGCCCATGCACCAGGGCCTCTTGGTGGTTATCTTCTACCATGTCATGGCCAACTATCCCCCTACCCAAGAAGTTCCTCCCTAGCATATAATCCCCCCTGCATCCCCAACCATATCTAAAACTAAGGATGAGAATGGAAGCCCAGAGGAGAATCCCAAACCCTCCCTCCCCAAGAGTGCTCGATGCATCTCCACCAAAAAGCGCAGAGTGTCAATCGAAACCTCCTCTGGCCCCATATCCTCAGCCCGACTGAAGAAGCCCAATAAGGAAAAGAAGTCCTCCCCCGAGATCATATCTAACTCTAAGACCGACTCAACAGTATTCTTGATCCAGCTCTTCCTGAAGATGGTCATCTCCTCGATGGTCAATACAACAAATACAGTGAAAGCTACTGCCAAAATCCTTAAGCAGCTGATCAGCAAACAGAGTGAGGCCTATGATCAAGAGGATACCACAAATAATTAAGGGGTATTTTATCCATCCCAGGGTGGATCCCAGACTTCCACCTTCGATAGGATGACAGTTTTCTACTAAATGGGCCTCTCTAGCTGCTATAGTTAGTAGGTTTATCTGTTTGTCTAAAGTTTTTTTTACTGATTTTTGCTTTTGTTTATGCTCATGTATCAAGGCACTGCCTAAGAGATCCGGACTTAGTCCCATTTTGTTATAAGGTTTTTTCGATCCTCTTAAAAAACCCTTATTGTATATAATCCTAACTTACCAAAAAAATCAAGAAGGCTATTGCATAGCAAATTATAAGCCCATTTTACTACAATATAACCTATAAAATTGCTTCTAAAATTTTGTATGAAAGGTAACCCTCTTCTTCTCTATGAAGAGCAAGGTTTTTCATACAAGATAAGCAATCATAGGTGGCATAATTATTCTATAAAAGGTTATTGGTTCTATGATGGAAAGAAAAAATAAATCCATTTTGCTCAATCTAGAACTATCTAAGGCCAAGGCTTTTTAAAGGTTTGACTAAACATTTTTGTTTAACTTGCTAAGAGACATTGGTTTCCATGAGGATTGGTCTAAATGGGTAGTAACTTCTAACTCTTCACCCTCCTTAGTACTCATCAATGACTCCTCTTCTAAGAAGTTTAAATTAGAAATATTCCTCAAGAAGGGTGATCCACTATTATCCTATCTCTTCATCCCCCTTGCTAAAAGGCTAGTCAGATACTTAAAGAGCCTAAGAATTAGATATTTATTGCAAGTTTTTGAAATATCACATGGATTGAAACCTCTCACTCATTTTCAATTAATAAATAAATAAAACTCTTGTAAGAGTGATCTCTATAACAAGAGCTTCAATAACACCCACGTGTTGTAGGTGAGTTGAAGAGGGTAGGGAAGTCTTCCAAGGGAGGTCCCTGGTTCGAATATCCACCCTACTAAATGTACATCGGGTACCCAAAATCCAGTTGATAATATTGGTTGGTCAGGTTCGGGTGCAACTCTCGGGTGATTTTGAAGGTGTAGAACCCCCTGGTCGTGATTTCTCAAACAAAGGTGGTTTTACAAGGGTTTTTTCACTAAATTCAAAAAAAAAACAAGAGCTTCAATAATATATGAGCATTTGGATACTTATTGTTTAACCACTAGATAATATTTTAATAGAAAAAAATCATATGCATTTTCCATACAAGCCATAGAATTCAGTTCTATATTGCTAGTATACATGGGTTTCCAATTACCTTGCTTCTCTTTAAATACTCAAGAGTTTTGATTTCACTAGAATGTTTGACACATGTCTAGAGAGTGAATTGACTAAGTGAAGTGTAAGATTTTACACTCAACTTTTAGATTTTTATTCCTATCTAGCAAAATTACTCTTGCTAAACCTATCCTCTAACCATTCCTTATCTATATTTTTATAATACTTGTTTCACCAAAAGCATTTTCAAATGAGCGTGAAAAAACTAAAAAAAAAGTTATTTGGCCAGGATCCTTCAAAGGGAATAAATAGAATTCCATTAGTTGGGATATAATTTTTCAACCTAAAGATAGGGGGATTATGTTTGTTATCAATAATATTAAGCTCTCAAGCAAAATATATTGGATATGGATAGCCAATCCAAATTTTTTATGAGATATAGTTTTTAACAAAAGATATATATGGGTCAATGTGCATCCATCAATATTCCTTGACATCTTACAGTTGGAAAAGGATCTTCCATTTACAAATATATCTAATTGGAATGAGAGCTCATCAAAGTGAGTTTCTTAAGGATTTTCCAAAGGGGATGCTTAGTCACATTATCTACAAATCATTCAATGATTCCAACAGTTAGGGTTGTCAAAAGAGAAGTTTCTAGATTTGGTTCAAAAAATAAATAAAAAATATCAAATATATGGAATGAAATGCAATGGTTTTTATTAGTTACAAAATTATTTTAAAACAATATATATAAGGTTTGGAAGAGGAAAAGTAAATTATCTAGAAAACCATGAGAAGCATACTAGTTTCTCTAGGTCAAGTAGAAGATACAATAGCTTACGGAAACAATATCTTAGGATTTTATTCAATAAATGCAACATAAAAGGATCTTTTAGGACAACTTTAGAACAAGATGAAAATAGTGTTTGGCAGGATATCTGGAATCCAAAAGCTTAGCCAAATATCAAATGCTAATGTATGGATAGCCAAGCATAAAAAAAATTGACACATAAAAAAGAAGTTTTTGGTCCATCATAGTGTCTACCTTGTAAACAAAAGTTAGAAGATAAATATCATCTCCTATGCCAGATCCCTTTCATCAACATATTATGATATTATTGGTAGGTTTCCATGAATAGGAGACAACAATTAGGGAAAAATATAGAGGAGCTCTTCCAAATTCAAAAAATATCAATGACAAAGCATAAAATACTTTGTCTTTTTCATGAAACTATACCTACTCTTATTTTGTGGAAAAATTTGTTGGAAAGAAGTTGAAGGATATTCCAAGTTACTCAACTCCTTTCTTTTTACTTCTAATTTAATTGCATACAATCAATAATCAAATTAAATTAACTTAAGTGGTTAAAATATCAACTTCCAATGGGGAGACTAAGGTTCATATATTTCTAAATGATATAATGCTACTATGTACTTTGTTAAACTATTAGAAAATGGGCCGAATAATATCATAGGATAAATTCCACAAGATCAATCAAATATTTCTCACAATAATGCACACACAAAATACTAAAAATATTATTGATAAAAAGCTACACTAGCATGCATAAATAATTGCTATTTTGATACCTTTTATGATGAGCAAGGTGCAACCAAAGTATTGTCATTGTTGTCAACACAGTCAAGTTGATCAGTTGATGCAATGGACAGGAGTTCATTGATGAGCAAGGTGCAGCCAAAGTGCAATAAATAGGAGTTCATTGTTGAGCAAGGTGCAGCCAAAGTAATTGTCATTGTTGTCAACATAGACAAAGGATCGGTTGATGCAATGGACAAGAGTGCAGAGGTCATTAGATAGATCGGTTGATGAAGTGAACAAGATTTCAGAGCAGTTAGAGCATGTACAGTGAATTTCCAAGAAGACAGAAGTGGCCCAGATTCAAAAGCTCAAAGAAAAAGACAAGTTAGAAAATTGTCGCGATATCGCGACATGTTTTCTATCGTGATTTTGTGACATATCGGAGGAGAGAGAAAAAGCTAGAAAAGCTGTCACGATATCGCGACATGGTTGAGGAGAGAGAAAGTGCAAGGAAAACTATCACGATTTCGCGACATGTTGGAAGCAAAGAAGGCAAGTAGAAAAACTGTCACGATTTCGCGACATGTTGGAAGCAAAGAAGCCAAGTAGAAAAACTGTCGCGATTTCACGACATGTTGGAAGAAAAGAAGGCAAGTAGAAAAACTGTCACGATTTCGTGACATGTTTGGAGAGAAGGCGCAAGCAAAGAAAACTGTCGTGATTTCATGACATGTTTGGAGAGAAGGCGCAGGCAAAGAAAACTGTCGCGATTTCATGACATGTTTGGAGAGAAGGCGCAAGCAAAGAAAACTGTCACGATTTTGTGACATGTTTGGAGAGAAAGAGCTTGCAAAGAAAAGTGTCGCGATTTCGTGACAATCTGCAAGAGAGGCAGTACGGATGAAAATGTGTCACGATTTCATGACATGTTTGAGAGAAAGAGCTTGCAAGGAAAAGTGTCACGATTTCATGACAATTTGCAAGAGGAAGCGCTAAGGAGAAAAAGTGTCGCGATTTCGCGACATGTCGGGTTTTCGCGATCCGATGAGAAGAAAAGCGCTAAGGAGGAAAAGTGTCACGATTTCGCGACATAATGCAGGAGAGAGAGTCCGATAGAAAAAGGTGTCACGATTTCGTGACATGCTTCATTTTCGTGGTCCAAAGCGAAGAGAAAGAGGAGAGAGAAAAAGGTGTCACGATTTCGTGACATGTATTTTCGGAGGCCAAAGCAAAGAGAAAGTGCTAGGAGAAAAAGTGTAGCGATATCGCTACATGTTGTATTATCGTGGGCCGAAGCAAAGGTAAAGTGCAAGGAACAAAAGTGTAGCGATATCGCTACATGTTGGGTTTTCGTGACCTGAAGAGAAGAGAAGAGCTAAGGAGAAAAGATGTCGCGATATCGCGACATGTCGCATTTTCATGACAACAGCAGAGAGGAAGACTCCAAAGGATGAAGTGTCACAATTTCACAACAGAAGCAAAATGAAAGAGCATGGAAGCAGAAGCATCGTGATTTCATGACAAATTCAAGGAGGAAGAGCTCAAAGGCGAAAGCGTCATGATTTCATGACATGTTCCATTTTCATGGGCATAAGACAGACAAAGGCACAAGGCAATGAATGTGTCACGATTTCGTGACATGTGTTTTCGTGGGCCAAAGACAAAAGAGCACAAGGCAACGAAAGTGTCACGATTTCGTGACATGTCATGTTTTCATGGTGCGAAAGGCAAAGAAGAGTGCAAGGAAACGAAAAGTGTCACGATTTCGTGACATGTCATGTTTTCGCTAGTGCAAGCAGAGAAGAGTGTACGAAAGTGAAAAGTGTCATGATTTCATGACATGTTCTATTTTTCACTAGTGCTTGCAGAGAAGAGTGTACGAAAGCGAAAGTGTCACAATTTCGTGACATGTCATGTTTTCACGGGTGCATGCCGAGAAGAGGACAAGGAGGTGGAAAATGTCATGATATCATGACATGTCATGTTTTCACGGTCAAATGCCAAGGAAAAGTCAAAGGGGCAGAAATGTCATGATATCGTGACATGTTGTTTCTGCATGATAAAAAGTAGAAAACATAGTCGAAGTAAAGTTAACTGAAGGAAAGCAATAGTTACAGATGCATTTGTAGAGGAATTACATGCAGCCAAATTTAGAAGAATTAATGAAGTCAGTTCATCAGTTACAGATGCAGTTACAGATAGAAATCATGTAGTTAAATAAGAATAGTGAACTGAAGTAATTATGACAGTTACAAGGGCAATTACAATGACAGTAAATAGAAGTCATTACTGTAGTTATAGGAGCCGTTACAAAGAAATATCATGTAGCAATGGTTACTAAAAGTCATCAGACGAAGACCATGAGTTGGACAGAGAAACGTCTCGAAGCCCAAACAAAGAACCGTTCTATTAATAAGATTGCATGTGAGAATAAAGGAGTCGTTACTATTAATAGGCTGCATGCACGAATATGGAAGGTAAGAATAGAAATAGAACATAGTTATAAAAGGAGATTTGTGTGAAGTAGTAAGGTTGAGCTCCGTACGGGAAGAGCGAGCAACGTGTTGTCGAGTAGAGGAAAAGTGCTATGAAAAAGGATGTATAGAAAGCACGGCTGAGATAGAGGAATGAGATAGAGTGCTAAAATAGAGTGCTGAGATAGAGTGCTGAGATAGAGTGCAATAGATAGAGTGCAGCAGATAGAGTGCAGCAGAGAGAGTGTAGTAGAGAGAGGTTGGTTGTAAGTGAGCTGTGAGAGTGCTGTAAGAGTGTAGTAAATAGAGTTGTGAGAGCTGCAAGAGTAAGCTATAAGAAAGGGCTGTAAGTATGTAGTAAGTAGAGCTATAAAAGAGTGTATGCTTCCATGAGATTGATTTGAGTTAAGATAGACCAGTGAGGGTCTTGTAACACAGAAGGCATTTTTATGTCAATCAAGATTTAAAATAGAAGTCCAAGTTGGTGCTTGGAATCAGGGGTTGGTGCTCCTTTCTAGTTGGTGTAGATAAATTAGGGGTTGGTGCTCCTTCTAGTGGAGTGCTTTGGTAAACTATTTGTAAAGTTGGTGCTTTGCAAAGGCTGGATTTGGATGGGAGTCCAAGCGGTCTATTTTTGAGGAGTAGCCAAAACTGGTGAACCTCGTTAAATCATGTGTTATGGAATGCTCTCTTGTTATATTTGCTTTATCTGGTTTAAGTTCTCCTTGCTTTAGCTTTAAATAGTTGCAGATTTAAGTTTTAAATAGCTACACTGATTCACCCCCCCTCTTAGTGCCATTGTAAGACTAACAATTGGTATCAGATCCAAGTTCCTAAATAGGCTAAATCAGCTAAGGTTGATCTTGGATTAGTACACAATGGGTAAGAAGAATAGATCCTCCTCCAAAAAGGCATCTCAGCCAGTTTCAGTTCTTGTGGAAGAGAAAATTGAACTAGAGAAGGTAGAAGAAGTGGATTCTAAAGTATGCAATGAAAACCTGGAGATTGAAGTAGATCTAGAAGGTGAGTTGATAGCCACACTTGAAGAGTTGAGTATAGAAAAGAAAAAGAACAAAAGAATGTCCAAGAAGTTAGAAGAATATGGGGATGAGATTGAAGATCTCTTCCTACAAGTTCAAAAGGCCAAGAAATCGGAAGAAGCCTTGAAGACACACCTGGATGATGAGGATGATGTATGCGACACAAGTGAAGAGGAATCTAACAAAGTTATTGTTGATCTAAAGCTACAAGTAGAACAATACAAAAGGATTGAAGATATTCTCAGGTCTCAAATCAATGAGAAAGAGACTGTTTGCTGCCAACAAGAAGAAGAGATTGTTTCATTGAAGAAACAACTAGAAGAGGCCAATATAAATCTCAAATTTGAGAAGAGCACAGAGTTGCTAGATACAATGTTAAAGCAACAAAGAAGCTCCACGGCTAAGTTTGGTCTTGGATATGAAGCTGAACAACCTTCATCCTCCAAATGTGCCGAGAAGAAGAAGTTCACTGATAAAGGAAAGAAGAAAGAAAAGTCTGAAGCTGAATCTTCAAAAGGAAGAAAATATCAAAGAAGATCTACAACAAAGCAACCACAACAAAAGAGGTTCTCTCACTCTCACTCTTTTAATAATAATGCTTTTAATGGCTATTGTTCTAAATGCAACTGCTATGGTCACAAGGCAATTTATTGTGGGTCGAACAATAGATCAAAATGTTATGCTGATAAAAACACATCTGCTTTCCTGAGTGAACACCCTGTGCAATGTTTTAAATGTAATGGCCATGGGCACATAGCAAGGTTTTTCCCAAGCACTTATGTATCCAATCTAAGGCAAGACCATAGATTTCATCATACACACAGAATGCAATACAGAAAGGGAATAAAACATGTGCAATGTTTTAAATGTAATGGTCAAGGGCACATAGCAAGGTTCTGTCCAAGCACTTCTGTATCTAATCTAAGGCAAAACCCTAGATTTCATCAGACACAAAGAGGGCAACACAGACAAGGAACATATCATGTGCATAAAAGAAAAGAAAATAATCATCCATCAAGAATGCACAAGAGACAACCCCGCAAGAGAAATGTTCAAGTTCACGAACAGGGGCAAAATAGGGATGTAGTTGAAAAACTCAAGCCCAAGTTCAGGAAAGTCTGGAGAAAGACAGAAGAAAGGAAATCGTGTCTCCTTGGACTGAAGGAGACTACTCCGCCATTGCTCTAAGCAACTCCAGTTGGCACATCCTCAGGGGGAGCAATATTAAGGTCTTATTTTAATGCTCCTATGTATTTGTATGGTTATCTGAGGATGAAAGGAAAGTAGTCGAGAAATTGTCGTATAGCTGTTAAAGTGTGTTTTTTAGTTTATGTAGTGGTTTGTGGAAGTGCCATGAAGTGTGGTGATTAAATGGAGAGCTGTCACCATTGGTAGTATTGCTATACGTCATTGTTGTTCTGTTGATAGTTCTTACTGCCACTGTTCAAAGCGTCGGATTATAACAGACAGTTTTGTTTTAACTGTTGATAAAATGCCAATCCGAGATTACGAAGTATGAGGTTGAGTAAGGTGCACTATGGTTGGCCGTGAAGTGTTTGACAAAATGTCTTCTCTTGATTTGCATAGTTGAAAGCAAGGTGTGACCAGAAGTGACTGTAGAAAAGCATAGATCAGGTTGTAAATATTTGAGGACAGTGCTGGGACAGATTTCCAGATACATGATTTGGGCTTACTCCATTGAGATTGATTTGAGCAAGTTATTCTTTGCATTGGTGATTTATGTTGGTGGTTGTTTTGTTCAAATACCTTTGGAAGGAAAAGGATGTCTACTAGTTTCCTTTTCATGTAGTGATTGGTTGAATGCTTCAAGGTTAATCTTGAGTTGAATGATGTTGGTTAAACCTTGTCTATAAGCATTGTTGTTAAAGCCCTAATTGGTTGAGAAAAGATATTGGTTGTAGAAAGAACATGAGTATCATTGTTATATGAGTTATTGCATGGTTGGCAATTGTAGGGTTGTGTTTCATGTTCTTGAGAAAAGCATACTACATCTATCTTATTTTGAATATTGGTTGAGATTGAGATTGGGAGTTAAGTATAGAACATATTGAGTCTCTAACAATTCTCTTTATGCTTCTATGAGGTTGATGAATCACATTGGGTCTCTAACAATTCTCTTTGTGGGTTCATGCTAAGCAAGTTTTTCTTGATGAACTTGTGAGCTGATTTGGACAAGTTCTAGTGAAGACTTGTGAGCTGAATTGGACAGGTTCTAGTGAGGACTTGTGAGCTGATTTGGACAAGTTCTATGTGAGCTTGTTAAGCAGGTTCCGTGTGAGCCTATTGACAGAGTACAGAGAACAGAGTCTCAATGGATAGAGATCCAGTAGCCAACATAGTTGAAGATAGATCTGAGTAATGCCTATTATGCTTATCATGATGTTGTCAAACAGTGAAATGAAGTGGTCACATATTCCCAAGAATAGTCTAAGAATTGACTAGCTATCGGGATCAAATTCTTAGGGGGAGCATTTATGCATCTATTTATCATATTGCTCATGTTTATGCTTTTTGCTAACTGTAATAATTTTTTGCCTGAGAATGTTGTGCATGGACTCAGGGGGAGTTTTGCAGCCGCCCTTTGGTATTATTGTCAAAGGGGGAGAAGATTTACAGGTAATTGCACACAATTACGTGTGTTGCCAACAATTCCAAAGGGGGAGATTGATGAGCAAGGTGCAACCAAAGTATTGTCATTGTTGTCAACACAGTCAGGTTGATCAGTTGATGCAATGGATAGGAGTTCATTGATGAGCAAGGTGCAGCCAAAGTGCAATAAATAGGAGTTCATTGTTGAGCAAGGTGCAGCCAAAGTAATTGTCATTGTTGTCAACATAGACAGAGGATCGGTTGATGCAATGGACAGGAGTGCAGAGGTCATTAGATAGATCGGTTGATGAAGTGAACAAGAGTTCAGGTCAGTCAGAGCATGCACAGTGAATTTCCAAGAAGACAAAAGTGGCCCAGATTCAAAAGCTCAAAGAAAAAGACAAGTAAGAAAACTGTCGCGATATCGCGACATGTTTTGTCATGATTTCATGACATATCGGAGGAGAGAGAAAAAGCTAGAAAAGTTGTCGTGATATCGCGACATGGCTGAGGAGAGAGAAAGTGCAAGGAAAACTGTCATGATTTCGTGACATGTTGGAAGCAAAGAAGGCCAGTAGAAAAATTGTCACGATTTTGTGACATGTTGGAAGCAAAGAAGCCAAGTAGAAAAACTGTCACGATTTCGTGACATGTTGGAAGCAAAGAAGCCAAGTAGAAAAACTGTCATGATTTCATGACATGTTTGGAGAGAAGGCGCAGGCAAAGAAAACTATCACGATTTCATGACATGTTTGGAGAGAAGGCGCAAGCAAAGAAAACTATCATGATTTCGTGACATGTTCGGAGAGAAGGCGCAAGCAAAGAAAACTGTCACGATTTCGTGACATGTTTGGAGAGAAAGAGCTTGCAAAGAAAAGTGTCATGATTTCATGACAATCTGCAAGAGAGGCAGTACGGATGAAAATGTGTCACGATTTCGTGACATGTTTGAGAGAAAGAGCTTGCAAGGAAAAGTGTCGTGATTTCATGACAATTTGCAAGAGGAAGCGCTAAGGAGAAAAAGTGTCACGATTTCGTGACATGTCGGGTTTTCGTGATCCGATGAGAAGAAAAGTGCTAAGGAGGAAAAGTGTCACGATTTCGTGACATAATGTAGGAGAGAGAGTCCGATAGAAAAAGGTGTCACGATTTCATGACATGCTTCATTTTCATGGTCCAAAGCGAAGAGAAAGAGGAGAGAGAAAAAGGTGTCATGATTTCATGACATGTATTTTTAGAGGCCAAAGCAAAGAGAAAGTGCTAGGAGAAAAAGTGTAGCGATATCGCTACATGTTGTATTATCACGGGCCGAAGCAAAGGTAAAGTGCAAGGAACAAAAGTGTAGCGATATCGCTACATGTTGGGTTTTCGTGACCTGAAGAGAAGAGAAGAGCTAAGGAGAAAAGATGTCACGATATCGCGACATGTCGCATTTTCATGACAACAGCAGAGAGGAAGACTCCAAAGGATGAAGTGTCACGATTTCATGATAGAAGCAAAATGAAAGAGCATGGAAGTAGAAGCGTCACGATTTCATGAAAAATTCAAGGAGGAAGAGCTCAAAGGCAAAAGCATCATGATTTCACGACATGTTCCATTTTTGCGGGCATAAGACAGAGAAAAGCACAAGGTAGTGAAAGTGTCACGATTTCATGACATGTTGTTTTTCGCGGGCCAAATGCAAAGAAGAGTGTACAAGGTAGCAAAAGTGTCACGATTTCATGACATGTTCCATTTTTGCTGGTGACATGCAAAGAAGAGTGTACGGAAGCAAAAAGTGTCACGATTTCATGACATGTCTAGTTTTCGCTAGTGCAAGCCAAGTAGAGTGTACGAAAGCGAAAAGTGTCATGATTTCATGACATGTCATGTTTTCGCTAGTGCATGCAGAGAAGAGTGTACAGAAGTGAAATATGTCATGATTTCGTGACATGTCATGTTTTTGCAGGTGCATGTCGAGAAGAGGACTAGGAGGCAAAAAATTTCATGATATCATGTCTTGTTTTCACAGTCAAATTCCAAGGAAGAGTTAAAGGGGCATAAATGTCGCGATATCGCGACATGTTGTTTCTGCATGATAAAAAGTAGAACCCAACCGAAGTAAAGTTAACTGAAGGAAAGTGATAGTTACAGATGTATTTTTAGAGGAATTACATGCAGCCAAATTTAGAAGAATTAACTGAAGTCAGTTCATCAGTTACAGGTGTAGTTACAGATAGAAATCATTCAGTTAAATAAGAATAGTGAACTAAAGTAATTACGACAGTTACAGGGGCAGTTACAGTGACAGTAAACAGAAGTCATTACTGCAGTTACAGGAGCCGTTACAAATAAATATCATGCAGCAGTGGTTACTAAAAGTCATCAGATGAAGACCACGAGTTGGATAGAGAAACGTCTCGAAGCCCAAACAAAGAACCATTCTATTAATAAGATTGCATGTGAGAATAAAGGAGTCGTTACTATTAATAGGCTGCATGCACGAATATGGAAGTTAAGAATAGAAACAGAACATAGTTATAAAAGGAGATTTGCGTGAAGTAGTAATGTTGAGCTCCGTGCGGGAAGAGCAGAGCAGCGTGTTGCCGAGTAGAAGAAAAGTGTTGTGAAAAAGGATGTATAGAAAGCACGGCTGAGATAGAGTGCAGTAGATAGAATGCTAAAATAGAGTGCTGAGATAGAGTGCTGAGATAGAGTGCAACAGATAGAGTGCAGCAGAGAGAGTGCAGTAGAGAGAGGTTGGCTGTAAGTGAGTTGTGAGAGTGTTGTAAGAGTGCAGTAAACAGAGCTGTGAGAGTTGCAAGAGTAAGCTATGAGAAGAGAGGGATGTAAGTATGCAGTAAGTAGAGCTGTAAAAGAGTGTATGCTTCCATGAGATTGATTTGAGTTAAGCTAGACCAGTGAGGGTCTTGTAACACAGAAGGCATTTTTATGTCAATCAAGATTTAAAATAGAAATCCAAGTTGGTGCTTGGAATCAGGGGTGGGTGATCAAGGTGGTGCTTTCTGGGGGAAATCATGGGTTGGTGCTCCTTTCGTTGGTGCGGATAAATTAGGGGTTGGTGCTCCTTCTAGTGGGTGTTGGTAAACTATTTGTAAAGTTGGTGCTTTGCAAAGGCTAGATTTGGATGGGTGTCCAAGCAGTCTATTTTTGAGGAGTAGCCAAAATTGGTGAACCTCGTTAAATCATGTGTTGTGGAATGCTCTCTTGTTATATTTGCTTTATCTGGTTTAAGTTCTCCTTGCTTCAACTTTAAAGAGTTGCACATTTAAGTTTTAAATAGCTACACTGATTCACCCCCCCTCTCAGTGCCATTGTAAGACTAACATTTTACAATACTTTGTTATCAATATATAATTTATAAGACTCATCATATGCATGTCTCTTGACCTTATGTCTTCTCTCATTATGAAAAATTTACTCACAATTACATAAATCTCACATTACAACTCACAAAACTCTTCACCTTCTAACTAGACACCTCACTCACACTCTTCAATTGCATGCTTGACACATCTTCAGACTTCACAACATGACGCATACTAGTAACCTAAATATTAGACTCATACCCTAAATATTAATCACTCCCTAAACTAATGATCACACTTCCTAAACTATTACATGACCAAATAATGTAATACTGCCAACAGAAACACCATGGTAACAAGTTGATGATGTAATATAGTTGGGACTATTTCAATCCATATAACCAATTTAAAAACTAATCATATCTAGTTGTGGGAATTTCCAAAGGTAAACTCAATAAAATAGTAAAAACCACCTCAAGTATGGATGAAGGTAAATTTTGATGAAGAAATCAAGGGAAACTAAAGGAAAACTATTGTGGATGATATCGCAGGGATGATCAAATGGAATCCTCTTTTCTTCTTCAAATGAATTTTTCAAATATCATACTAATAATTACATTGAAGTTGTGGCCATTAGATTAAAACCTATAGGAATAAAAAAGAAGGAATATAGATCATGTTATCATGGAATTTGATTTAAATATCTTATTTTATATGACAAATTATCTAAGACAAAGTACAAGCAATGAATGGAATTTAAACTTGATATTCAAGTAAGTATTCTCCTTAAAAGTAATTTTATCAGGCATCAATTTCGATTGCATTAGAAGGGATGAAAGCAAGATATCTAATTTTCTATAAAAATAGGCTTCACATCAAGATAAACAGGAAGAACCCTAGTCCTATAAAAGGAATGATAAAATATTCATAGCTCTACTTATGATTCTAAAGGTTAAAGGGTAAAGTAGAGTTTTACATATGTGAGGCCATAGGCCATATATGACATATATGTTTTACCCATTATATGGTTATCCCCAACCATACTCTGATCACCAAATCATCGTGTACAACCCTACCACCCATATGATTCAAACCCTGGATCTCTATTCAGAGTTCTAAAGTCTCCATCATTAGGCTGCTTATATTTTATCCAAAAAGATATTATTGATAATGGAAATAGATCCAAGGATAAGCACTCCCCATAACCTTTTTCCCTAGAATGCAATAATAGTTGAGACAATCTAGAAGGAACTATGAAATTTGTTATTGTGAGTTTGGTTCTTTTCTAGCTTATAAATAAAATATGGCACTCATCTTCTTAGGGTACAAGCTTAGCTTTTGAATGAGGTAATTGTAGTTGATAACACTTTGTTTAAAATTTAAATGAAATGGACAATCCAAGAAAAACCCCCAAAAAAATATAGATTTCATTTTTTGAAGTTTTAAAATAATGTTAAAGTATCAAAAAAAAAATATTTTTATGTTTGCAAAATAGTATTCCATGCTATATATCTAGACTAAATTATAAGAACTTATTTTCACAAGAAATTTTGGTCAAACTTGATAATTTGACTGTTATGGGCATGTAATGTTTTAAACCTACCTAAATATTGTTAATTCTATGGTGGATGTTAGCTAAGTATCTGAAAAAAAAATGAATAACATTGGAGGAATCGGTAGGCTACCATGGTAACATCTCCCCATTTTGATTTTAAGCCATGTTGTTTGTCCCTATAACCACCAAACTGCATTATTTAAACCTTTTACACCATCGAAAGCACCAAGAATACGAAAAAACATCCATTCTAATGAGGCTCAAGATTTGAACCTGGGTGTTTGTCCCCATTACAAGGTTTTTGCACAAATTGGTCTACACCTCAGACTTTCTAAGTATCTAAAAATTAGGTTAAAATAATTTGTATTTTTTTCCTCTTTGAAATGAATGAGATAGCTTAATTTTTTGTCAAAAAATATAATGAGATGGAATAGATTTTGTTTAACACCAAGAAAAATATTTTTAAAACATCTTTATAGACAAAAGTGTTTTATAATTAAGTTCCATGTATTAAAATTTTGAATTTCCTAAGAGACCTCAATGGAAAAACCAACTATTAAAAAATAAGTCACTTCATCTCTCACTAATTTTTCATCATTTTTTATCGTATCTAATTGTAGAAGATCATGTTGTATAATTATGAAAATAGTATTCATTGATCCCATGTCTCTTTTTAGAGATACAATAAAGCCTCATGTAGACACCAAAAACTAGTCATCCACAACATTACATTTGGCACCCCACATCAAATCCTGCATAATAAAGTTATATGCCTAAGTTTAGACTTAGGTATATAAAATCCTGCACATTATCCTATTTTCCATATTTATTAAATCTAGAAAATCAGCCTAGGATACCTTGCCTACCCACTAGACATGTGTCCTAGCCACCTCACCAACATCCCTTGCCACATCTCATACACCCTTGTCCCCCTTGTCCCTTCACATGGGGCAACCCTCCACATAACACTCCACTTGCATCCACCTCACCCCAATTAAGTGAGACACCCTAGGTGACTCACTCTAACTGCCCCCTCCATTTGGTAGCCCAGAATTGCCACTTGGCAATCCTGGATTACCACCTCTCATTTTCCTCCAAAATCCTAAGGGGCCTATAAAGGCACCTTCACCCCATCCACCAAAGGAGGCTGAACATTTGTACCATTAGGCTACCGAAATAGGACCAGAGCTCTGCACGCATCCCGAGGAGAACCAAGATTCAAAGCCCTGAGGTCTCATTTGAAGAAATCTACCATTCAACCCAAAATCACAATTCCATGGTTTCATAGTCAAAATTACACTTGCACTTTTTCCACATTGCATGTGGTTTCCCGATCACCACCGCACATCCACGATTTTGTAAAGCCAAAAATATGACACACATTCGATCAGTGAGTTTTATTCAGCAAGGCATTCGATTTATTTGCTTATGTTGTCTGTATTGCATGATTATCTAGCTAGGGTTTTATAGCATCATTTTATATCTTGATTTGCAGGTGCTACTAATCCCTATATGGTTTCATGTGTGTAGATAACAGGTATTCTGGAGAAGCTACTGAAGCTAGAGTGGTCCCTGCATCGGATATCTAAAGCCCACTCACCCCTTGGAGCTATGGTGAAAGAAGAGAAGACACCAGTTCATCTATTTGGAGAAGCCCTATTCTGAGAATTTGAACACTTGTACCAAATATTGTAATATTGCACCCAACACAGTTGGGGTAATTCAAAAACAAATATCTGTAATATTGGGAGGTTCAGGCTCCCCTATTTAATACAAGAAACATCATTCTTTTATTTGCAAAGTGTTCATTTCCATATATTTGCTTGGTTTTAGTTCTTTTGTTACAGAAATGGTGATCATGGTGGGACCCCCTAAGGGTCCTATTTATTTTTGCCTTGCTTAATTCACTTTACTGATCTATGTTTTCTATGATTGCATATTTTGAGAGTTGGAAGTGCACGAAGATTCGATCTCGGATCGAAAGATCCAAGACCTATTGTTGTTCAAATCTGTTACTATGAAATCATGTGCCTACAATTTTAGACTTGAGGAACCATGCACTAGCGGTGGATCAACTGACAAAATGTGCATAGGTGATGCAGATTTATAGAACCACAAACCAACGGTGGAGCGCCTATCAAAATGCACACGAGTGGTTTCGACATTGTGGAATCGTGGGCCTATGGTGGAAGCAGAATGGAAGGAGCGGTGAAAGGAACATAGGTTTGTACCCCTATAACCCCTTTTTGCCTCTATTTTTCTAGTTTTTAGTATTTGCATCTAGGCTAGATTAGAGGTCTTTGTCTTGTGTGCCTTGTTTGCATTTAGGTCTTAGGATAGATATTTCTATTTTTAATCAAAGCATTCATAAAAATATAAAAAATAAAATAAAAGGATCTGCATCTGCATTTAGGTAATAGAGCATTTTGCATAGTCGGGTTAGAAATAACTTAGGTGTATTTTTGGGGTTTGGGCCTGATCTGCCATATTCTATTGTTCAATCAAAACTTTGCACCTACGATTGGGATCTCCCAAACACTTGCGTGTGGTTGGTAAACCATGCAAACGCGGTTTATCAGAACCAACCGCCCACCGCGATTTGGCCCTGACAATAGAACTTCACTAGATCTCACCTAAAATCAGTAATCTCAGCCCCTGATTTGAATTGTCTGCTATTCTCTATTTTCCTATTTTTTGCATTAGGTATAAAAGCATAATTGCATCATAGTTTGCATAACACAATAATTTAAACAAACCTCACACACTCACATAAACATTGGAAATGGCTGGATTTCATCACCACCAGGTTGGATTTCATCACCAACCACCAACATATTATTACCCCATCCATGGCCAAAGTTGACTCCAAGAACTGTCCTATCCATGGAAAATAGCATGCATTCCTCTTCGGAGGGTGTATCACTGCCCATGGTGTGTTGGGTGAGGATCGGTAGGACCTGTGCTCCCTGACCGGATATGGGTTTCATCTCCATATTTTGGTGGGTATGGCTATCTGGACTTCATCACCAGGCTTAGTCACTGTGAGTATATAGGTGAAATCCTAGATTCATCTTAGGGAAAAAATTTTGCACATCGCTTTTTCTTTTTATCAAAAACTTTCAAAACTCCAAAAAATCAAAAACTTAAAAAATAAAAAAAAATCAAACTTTGCGTGAACTTAGGAACAAAAACCTTGTTTGTTTATTTTCTTTGAGTGTTGTCTTGCATTGTGCTTCTCTCATGCATTCACACACTTACACTTGCATTTCATACATCATCACACCCTAGCGTATGGTAACGACCCATGGTCAGGCCAAAAAGTTAGCATTAATTCAGAGTCAGTTGTCCTCCCCTATGGATCCATCCCAGGTTAGTTAGATCCCTAACACTTTGGTGGTAGGGCAAGTTAGTGTAGTCCCTAGTATGTCCCAAAACTTAAATGCAGGGCCCTCCAATAGTGCCCCTATTTCGGATAGAGACATCATGCATAGGGCTACCCATACCACTATTCTTGAGACTCCTAGGAGTGAGCCACTCACACCAATGGATGGTCATGTCACACTTGTAGACATGGATGTCGTTAGGATGTACCTGAATGCAGCTACTATGGTTTTTCCATTATTGCCATCGATTACCATCCCATATCATGCCATGTCATCATTACATCAGGAGTCTACCTTCACACACCCATAATAGTTCAATCTACCCTTCACCAATCCACTTTTTGAGCCAACTACTGCCACCCTAGCTAGTCATCCATCATCATCTAGCCAACCACCCATCACCTTGCCACATCAAAACATCATTTGCACCAACCCCCTTTATGAAGCACCAACTCAGGTTGCTTCGTAGGTCCTCACATCCATTCCATCTACCACCCCTATAGGCCCCACACATCCTATCATCCCTCATTCGGTGGCAATACCTTTTTCCACCTACCCTCCACCTACATCTACTGACATGGTTGCTTCACAACCAACCCAACCATCCACTTCATATGTGACTATACCCACATCATCTATGATTGCTATGCAATAGGATTTCTTGTAGTTGCAACAAATGATCTTGGATAATGCTAACCATAGCATTAATCTTGACCCTCAACAACAATTGCAAAGGATTGATCAAAACCCACCATCAACCTCTCATCAAGCCCACGCCTTTATCCAAGATCCATCTTGGGTATTGCACCCCCAACCACTACCATAACAACTAACCCACTTCATCATATGTATGCTAACTCATCAGGTCAGCATGCTAACATGCCCCCATCACCTCATCAATATTAGAACCTTCATCAACCATCATATCATCATGCATTTTAGCCTAACATCCCCCATCATCTGCATTCCACTTACAATGCACAATATTACCAATAATAGTAGGTAAACCAGGGTTTTAACCCTATGGAAGATCCTAAGTTCCAGTTCCTATAGAACCAGATTGATAGCCTTGCCATGCAGACACTAGGTTTGTAGTATCAAAAGCCCACCTTATGATAGCTACTCAATCACCCGATCCATGCTTTGGTACCCACACCACCTTATCCAAATGATTTTTAGATGCTAAAGTTTGATACATTTAAGGGGGATGAGGACCCCCAAGAGCATGTGATAAGGTTTGTTAACACATGTTTTAGGATCGAAAATAATGATGCACTCATGCTACACACCTTTCCTAAGACACTTGGGGAAGAATCCCAAGATTGGTACAACCACCTACCGCATCAGAGTGTTTACACTTTTGAGCAGCTTGCAGACCAATTCCTGGAGCGATTCACCCTGAATGTCAGGAAGAAAACCACATTGATCGATCTACTTAGTTTGAAGTAATATGATGATGAATCGGTCCATGATTTTGGAAACCATTGGAGGGTGGTTATGATCAAATTGCCATTCTCCTTCCCATGATAGAGCTAACAAGAATGTTCACGAAGAGTTGTGCCAAGCCCATCTCTTTGTTGCTACAATTACAACAATATAGAACATTCGATGAGGCACTCACCCAGGCCAGAGTGATAGAGGAAATAAATATTCAAGAGGGTGAGATCAAGCCTAAGAAAAAGGAGTGGCAAAATAAGAACCAAAAGGGGAACAACCACGACTAGTCCAAGGTCACACAGGTTAATCAGATAGTCTTGGGCCAACCCTCACAGCCAAATCAACAAGCCCAAGTTTAGATCCAACAACCCCAACAACAACAACAACCGCAACAATTGAATTATCAAGCGGTTCCACCCCCACAATAGGTATAGAATCAAACACAACCTGCAAAAAGGCAACAACATCATTTTAGGCCCAAACGCAATTACACACCATTGCAAGAGCCCTACTCATCTATCTTTCAAAAATTGTATGCGACACAACTTTTTACGCTACCGGAGATTAAACTCGAAGACCCTAGCAAGCCAAAATCAAAGGCCTACAGAGATCATTTATATTGCATCTATCATCGGTAAAAAGGGCATGACGTCAAAACTTGCCATGGGTTTAAAGGTATTGTGCAAGATTTATTAGAAGCGGGAAAAATCAAAGTCGACAATCCACTAGCCCAACCTAATTAGAACCTTGGAATTTATCAAACACCTTTGCCTCATCATGAGGCAAATCAACAAGCAACGAGAGTGTCAACTTCTACAGTTCCTCCCAACCAAGTGAATTATGTGTCTCAACTGTACCAAGGTTTTGTAGGGGCTATTAGTGTGGTCACCCATGGGCAGAGACAAGTGAATCGCACAACCCAAGCTCCTGCAGCACAACCTAGTGTGCCCATACAATTAGGGCCATCCATTCCACCTCCATCCATCCATAATCCAAGTAATCCATCTTGCCCAACCATCACCCTAGGCATCCGATTAACACAGAGTTTGAAAATGGCATCGATAAAACTATCAATTTATGAGCTAATACAACAGTCTCCCCCACATCATGAGGTATTGATGGATATTCTAAAATCCATCCAAGTACAATCAGAAGACCCTAATACCTTCAACACCTTTGTGGGAAGTGTACAAAAATGCATGGAGCCCTCGATAGCATTTTATGACTTCAAGGAGAAGAGTGTGTCATCATATTTACCAGATCCTCCATTGCACATAGTCGCTCATATTGATAGAAAGCCATTCAAGAGGGTACTTATTGATACCGACTCCTCCATCAACCTCATTACCACTCTCACCATAAAGCACCTTAACCTACCATCATCCCACATTACATCATCCACCTTCACCTTAAGGGCCTTTAATGACGCTTTATGCTCAACTATGGAGAACGTAGTTCTTCCTATCACCATGGGGGTGAAGACTATTCATGTGCTCTTCCACATCTTGGAAGGGATGATGCAATACAATATACTTCTTGGATACCCCTGGATCAGGGAGATGAAGTGTGTGCCCTCGACATTACACCAATGTCTAAAATATGTACACGAGGGTAAAGTACATTGCATCCAAGTAGACATAGAGCCTTTTAAATACTGCAACTTGATCTCAAATCCTTATGAGCCACTGCTTCCATCAACCCACCTCTCCATCCAACCACTCATCATCCGAACCACTCCAACTAACATCACCTCATCAAAATCCCCCATCCCAAAGGAATTTTCGATAGTTGATCCTGCTTTTGCATCCAAAAGTGTTAGCTCTAGTCAACCCTCATCCACCACATTTCATTTTTCCACCCCAACCGATCATCCTACTAACCAATCACCAACTTCATTAGCCACACCACCCACTTCACAAACACCATTCACATTTTTAGCTCAACCCACTCCATCAACTAACAATCCCATCAAGCCAAATCCACCCCAAACATCACCACCCATCATCTCGTAGATAGGGTCACCTATCCGAGAGGAGCCATCACCTCCATCTAAACCATGAGCCACCATCAAAGCACCATCATCATCCCAACCATCCCAAGTTGTAGTGCATATTTCCAATCCAAGCATTGGCGAGTACATCATAGAAAGTGTCACAATTACACCACCTATTGAGTCAGTCAGAGATTATGGTCACCCACACGACCCACCTTTAGCCATAGGTGCAGTGTATAGAATGGGTTCTCGACCAGATAAGATCAATTTCATATATGGGGGAGTGGATTCCTCATCCGATCCACCTCCTCCTAATGAGGAACCCTTACAAGAGTTTAATGCAAATTTAGAATATCTATCCAACCCGAATTTTCCTTTGAGATATTTTCATAGAGTCAAATGGTAGAGATACGAAATTGGACGACATGAGTGGGATACACATCGTATTGTTGAGCCTAAATACTAAGAAGTACATGATCACTTTGGTCTAGGATATAGACCTTCTACCTCAAACTCTTCCTTCAACCATACATTTCAATGACTCACTCTTGAGTATGAAGAAGAGGATGAGGAGAGCGATGATTGTGATGATACTGATGATGAGTACCTGGACCCTGACTTTGCACCTTATTTACATGAGGCATTTTTAGATATTGTATTGCACACATTCATGATTGATCATATTTAGGATGATTACATCTTCTATGAAGATTTTTGGGATTATATCTCCGATGAAGATTTTGAAGAATTCCAACAGATGGAAGCAAACCTAGATTGGATCATTTGAATATTTGATGGTCCCCAAGAATATGTGGCCCCTATAGAGCCCATCAAGAGAGATGAGTGTTATACCAAATTTTTTCCCATATATCACACCATCTTTGCTTCGACAAGGAGTGTGAGCACCCTGAGCTAGATCCACCACCACCACCTTGGCTGCTCTTGCAAAATCACCATTCATCCACCTTAGGTCATTTGCAACCTAGAGAGAGTGAGCCATCACTCCTCAAATCACAACCACCTCATTTCCACCAAGTTAATATAATTTCTATTGACTTGTTTGCCCCACTCCATAACCTATACGATTTGGCAAAACTGATTTTGATCGATGCTAGTATTATCACCATGGATAGTATTTCATCCCTGCCATCCATTGCTGAATTTATCCTATCTAAAGAGTTACTGTGAGATTCAAACACTTACATTCCACAACAACATTCACCCTCCTTTGCCTTGGTTTTCCAAACTAGGGTAGAGAGGGAGTCCTCTCAGTCATTTAAGCATGTGGAGAATGATATCCATCTCATACCAACTCCACATCAATTAGAGGAAGGTTCCTATATGCTTATAAAATAATCTATTGATGTGAATCTTAGTTGAGATGCGGACAATCCATAAATAGTAAAAATTGTAAAATATTTATCTGTAAAGAAGAAAGAGTGTATGATCAACATCTTAACAAGGAATAAAGACATATTTGCATGTTCATACAAGGATATGCCTAGTCTTGATCCCAATTTGGTGGTCCATAACCTTACCTTAGCACCAGATGCTAAGACTTTCAAGCATAAAATAAGGAAACTTCATCCAACTGTAGCATTAATTATCAAGGAAGAGCTACAAAAACTACTGGACATGAATTTCATAGTCCCAATTGATTATCTAGAGTGGCTCTCTAACATGGTACCCAATCGCAAGCCAAATTGGGGATTAATTATCAAGGAAGAGCTACAAAAACTACTGGACATGAATTTCATAGTCCCAATTGATTATCTAGAGTGGCTCTCTAACATGGTACCCATTCGTAAGCCAAATAGGGGAGTACACGTATGCACCTACTTTCAAGATCTAAACAAAGCATACCCCAAGGATGATTTTATGCTACCTAACATCAATCAATTGATAGACTCCTATGCAGGCCATGAAATACTTTCATTAATGGATGATTTCTCAAGATAGATTCAGATTTGAATTAATCCTCAGGACCAACACAAAATGACATTGACAACACCTTGGATGACTTTTGCTACAGGGTGATGCCTTTTGGCCTTAAGAATGCAGGAGCTACTTATCAACATGCCATGGCATACATATTCTATGACTATATGCATAAAATCATTGAGGATTATTTGGATGATCTGATTGCAAATCTAAAACACATCTTGATTATATTAATGTTCTAGAGAAATTTTTTGATCGATTGCTTAAATATAAGGTAAGGTTAAATCCTAAGAAGTGCTAATTTAACATCACATCATGAAAAATTATAGAATTCATTGTCTCCAAGTGAGATATTGAAGTGGACCCTGATAAGGTCAAGGTCATCATTGAGATGCCACCCCTAAAAAATTTGAGAGAGTTGCATAGTTTACAAGGAAATATCTAATCTATCCCATGATTTATTGCATAACTCTCAAACAAATGCAGGCCTTTCAATCACCTGCTACTAAAGGGATGATGTTTTCCTGGACAACTGAATGTTAAGAGGCTTTTAATGATATAAAGAAGTATCTGGCTTCACCACCAGTTCTTATGCCGCCTTGTCCAGGAGCCCCTTTTCACCTCTATATCTCTGCAATAAATTTTGCACTAGGGATAGTGCTTGCTGAAAAAAATGAGAATCATAAAGGGCAAACAATTTATTATATTAGTCAGACATTGGTAAGTTATGAGACAAGATATGATTACGTTGAAAATTTGTGCTTACCAGTGGTTTTTACCACTAATAAAATCAGATATTACATGCTAAGTAACACTACCTATGTCATAGCTAGAGAGAATCCTCTACGTTATATGATGACTCGTGCATACAACAACACTCATACCTCAAAATAGACAATGCTTTTAACAGAATTCAACCTTGAATTCATTAGTCAAAAATCCATCAAAGGTCAGGTGATAGTCGATCAACTTGTAGAAGCTCCATTACCAAATGATCAACCAATACTTATTGAGCTTCTAGATGATTCAGTATTTTCCATCATTGAACAAGAAGAACTAGTCCCTCCCAAGGATGATATTGACATGATGATGTTCTTTGATGGATCAAAGTGCAAAAAGAGACAAGGTGTTGGAGTCATGTTTTACACACCCAAAGGAATTCTAATTTCTTTATCATTCAAACTCGAATTCCCATGCACAAATAACAATGCAGAGAATGAAGCCCTAATATTGGGGCTTCAATCATATATTAGAATTAAATGAATAAGCATATTTTGTTATTCTTAACTTATCATTTTCCAAGTAAAAGGAGAGTACCAATGCAAAGAACTAGTCTTGAAACAGTATCACGAAGTAGCAATGAAGTTTCTATCAAAACTTGATCGGTATGAGATTAGAAACTTACCTCGTTCAACTAATAGATTTGCGGATGCAATGGCTTCTTTAGGATCCTTGATTCCTAAGAATGAACATGGAGAAGTCCAACCACTTATCATAACAACAATGTCCAAATCAGCAATCAAATGAGCAGAATCTAGAGGTGAGAAGAGTGTTTGTGTGGTCCACGTAGATCCATACAATTCTTACCTTGATTAGATAAGAGACTTTCTCAAGTTTTAGACCCTCCCATTAGAAATCACACGAGCTGCAAAAAGAACATTCAAACAAAAATCAACTCATTTTACTCTCTTGGGGGACATGTTGTATAGACGTGGCTATGATGGAGTCCTACTTCGATGTCTAGATCTTGTAGAGACACAATGAGTTATAAATGAAGCCCATGATGGTACTTGTGGTTGCTACTTTAGTGGAATGGCCATTGCAAAGTGCATTTTTTACATGGGTTATTATTGGCCCACAATAGAAAGTGAGTGTTGTCAATACATCAAGAAATATCAAAAATACCAACATCATACCAATCTAACTCATGTACCATCACAAGATTTACAGTCCATTCAAAGCCTTTGCCCCTTTTCACAATGGAGCATAGATTTGATTGGAAAAATTTCACCTACCTCTTTGGGATAACATAAATTCATCATAACTGCCACAAAATACTTCATAAAATGGGTCAAAGCAATTCCAATGACCACTACGACTGGACCTCGAATAGCAAAGTTTATACTTTAGCATATTATCTATTACTTTGGGATTCCTTCTAAGATCATTTATAATAATGATAAGTCTTTTAAAAATAAGTATTTTCAAGCCTTATGCAACAAGTATAATATCCAACATAGTTTCTCAACTCCTTATTACCCACGGGAAAATGGATAAACCGAAGCGACCAATAATACTATGATAGCCATTCTCAAGAAACGTATCAAAGAAAATCATAGAGATTGGTACACTAACTATTTTGTGTGCATATTTTAATTTTTAAAATATTGCGTTGAGAGTATCATAAACATCGCCAATCACATCAACCATAAGAAAATTCCAAATTGCTTTCAGTCACTCAGCCATTCTTAGTGTTTTGAACAACCTCAACCAAAGTCAAACAATCTTTAGAAGTAATAAGTTATTCCTGGCCAATCAAGTTTCCTCTTGGACCACGCACATTGAAACACATTTAAAAAATTGTGAAACTTGAGAATAATGAAGTTAAAATTTGCTACTGCCATAAGTGAAATGTTTCCCCTATTCATCCAATCATGCACATGGTCTAGAATGCTATGAAGTTGACAAAAGGACAAGTTCCCCCTTTACCCTTCCAAAAAAAAAGAGAGAAAATACCTTACTCTTCCTCAAAGCAAGTAAGTATCCCAAAAACATTACAAAAGCAATAAAATCCCTTGCTCTTCCTCAAAATGGGTAGGTATCTCGAAAAGCATCTCAAAGAGATAAGTTCCCCTTGCTCTTCCTCAAAATGAGCAAGTATATAAAAAAAAAAACATGTTGCTCCATCACAAAAATGAGCAAAAACTCAAAATTCAAAATCCCAAAATCCAAAGCAATAAAAGAAGGGAAAAAATCTTGAATCCCTGGAACTCTTAGTGTCTCAAAAATCATGGGGTGATCCTCGTTATAGCAATGGGATGAATGAATCCTGCCTGGAAATGGGTTATCCTTATGCATGGCACCACATCTATCACATTAGATACCTTATTTTGTATAGATATATGGACCCTCTCGAATGAGCTAGCTTATTGGCATAAGTTACAATTGATTAGTTTGATCCAAATCATAATGGTAAATGAACAATCATTGCACACACAGTTGGTCCTTGAGAAATTTGAAACCACTAGGACAACATTAGCATCATGAAGATTTGCGAGATCATAAGCAAGTTTGATCAAGGTCACTAAGATGTTTGAGTCTTTGTAAAACAATTGCAAATCATCAAAACCACTCCATCTACATTCATTTACAATATAACATCTCATTATACATTTCATTCACAAATACCACATGTTAATGCCCCTAATTAAACAACAAGATAATGTTGATAAAGAAATATTTAATAAATATCAAATGAGCATTAGAACATAGCATCAATAAAATTTATATCATACATCACATCATTTAATATGCATCCATACATAAAATACAACAAAAGTGCAACACAAATGATCTAATAAAATCCATGTATATATATATATGTAAATCACATAAGTAAAAAATGCACACAGACTGTATACATCAGAGCACCGAGGATCATAATCAAAAATAGAAAACTACAAAAGAGGTAATATTGCACTACTAGCTAGTGCCCCCATGACCCTTGCTAGACCCCTGAGTTGATTCTTGAGAGCCATGTGATCCAGATGGCCTATGAGACCGCAAAATGCCTAATCTAGACTCATTCTGCCTGCTAGAACCTCACACTAAATAAGAAGGCTATAGTGGCAATGGAATTTGGTGCTAGTGCAAAGTGTCCTCAAGGGATGCCACGTATTATGCCTATCTCTAAACAACAACCAAATCCTGATCCTCGTGTGCTTCCCACTGTGTTGTCTTAGCTCTAATATTTATGATAGTAGCAGCATCGTCACCCTTGATTGGCCTAGCCTGTAGCCCATCCACCTCACCTTGCAGTCGGGTCACCTCACCCTGAAGCTGAGTCACCTCACCCTTCAGCCTCATCATCTCCTCATCTAGGCTATCCCACTGCACCTACAGTATTCCCCACTCCTTTGGGTTGCAAGGAGGAGCATCATGGCCTTCATCACCTCCATCATCACTTTCTTCACCAACTCCAATACCAAAATCTATCTATCGTATACCAATAACATACTATATCATACCCCCACTACCTCGGTGGTGCTTCTATTTCCTAGGAGCCTGATCACTAGTATCGAGCTCATCCTCATTGACAACATCATCAACTGCCTGGCTTGGCCTCCAAGGTGGTTTTTCTGTAAATAAAGAATCATAGTCTACAATCATCCTTACATCATCTATATCAGGAACATCTACTGTTGCATCATCCACTGCATCATCCATCATTCAGAAGTCTAGAGTCAAGGGAATACTAAGCTCGTATCCCCACCACTTGTACATCATGGGAGCATTTAAAAATCCTTGCACCAGGACAAACTATCTCATCACTCGTGAGAACTGGATGTACTCTATCTCTTGCCCATGGCTCCTAGCCATCCATTTGCCTCATCTCACCTGATGAAGCTACACAACATCACCCTCCCAATTCAGACCTCTCTAAGATCACCAGTAGATGTCATCATGAGTAAAATCACTCAAGCTATCCCGGTAAGTCTTCATAATGCAAGGAGGGTGAGTAGGAGAGGACTCCTCACTAACTCGGCAACATAAAGCATGAGGAAGTGAACCATCACAAGCACAAGGTAGCCCTTTTAGGTGGCTAACTTTGATGTGCTCCCATACCCAAATTTGGAGCACCAACATACAACCAATCCCTTTTTCTCCTGCCTCTTCACCTCATAAAGCTTTCCATACAACTAACACAAGAGAGTGGGAGCCCAAGCATAGATCTGTAGGTCTACTATCAACTGCAATACAATGGATACCTGGTTCCAGGAAAAACTTGAGCCCATGCTATTAGGCAACAACATGTTGCCTAGTATATACATCAGAAAGGTCAAAAGGGCACCCAACTTATTACCCTTGTAGAGATCAAGGTAAGGAATACCGCCCTTCCCACAGTCAACATCCTAGTCATTGCCATAGATGGATCTCAATGTTGTCTACTTGTCGTGGCCCACCCTTACTGGTAGGACCTCAATAGGCACATGGAAGATATGATATACATCCTCCAAAGTCATAGTAATATCCCTTATCGAAAGCTAAAAAGAACCTCGATCAGGGTCCCATATCTCGACCAATGCAGATAGTAGCTCCTCATCAGCTCAGACGGTATCTAATCGTCCACACCCCTCCAAGCCAATAGACTCAAGAAACTTCCACTCCTCAATTGTGAGAGCTTTTTGCACCTTGGAAATGGTGCATGGCCATTGATGTTGGGCAGTAATAAACTTAACCTATGGTACAAACAAAGTAAAAATCAGTGCATATCCAAAAAAATAAGAAAAACACAAAAACATTGCATATCATCCTAGCGTAAAATGCATTGCACATCATCATACATAGCATTTCATTAAAAAAACATTGCATATCATCATACATAGCATTTCAAAAAAAAAAAGCATTGCATATAATCCTAGCATAAAATGCATTGCACATTATTTTACATACATAAATAAACAGTGCATATCATCTTAGCATATATTGCATTTCAAAAAAAAAACTTTCAACCTTCCCCATTCATGCATCTCCACCAAAAAAAATTAAAAACAATCAAAAATTTTGCTGGTCCCTCTTAGTGGTTGCAAAAATGAAAAAAATTAAAAACAATCAAAATATTTTCCAACCCCTCTTAGTGGTTGCAAAAACAAAAATCATTAAAAACAACAAATAAAAATATTTTTCCAGCCCCTCTTAGTGGTTGCAAAAAAAAAAAGAGAGAAAATAAGCAAACAAAGCACCCAAAAATAGCAAACAAATAAAACAAAAGCTAAGGAGTAGAACACCTACCTTAGCAAAGTAGACACCGGCTTCCACTCCAGCCGAGCCACCACCACCCGCATCCGCACAAACTCCACTCCCCTCACCAGCCTCCATCTCACTCTCTCTTCTCAATCCACTCAGAAAACTCGCACCACAACAATAAAATGAAAATGATCCCTCTCCCCTTTATATAGCTACTTTTTGGGATAAAAATCGCATGCCCCATGATTTGCAGAGTGCACGAAAATACAGTCCCATGGTTTGCGGTGCAAACCACGAATACGTGATTAAGGAGAGACAAAACCGCATGTGCGTGTTGAGTGTTAATTTTACCCAATTGTGAAATTACACTCTCCCTTAGGGTTTGGATCTCCAAAACCCTCTCTTGCAAAGAAATTAAACAAACAATTTCTCCAAGGTCTCCGCTATATTAGCATTTGCATATGTGTATTAGTAATCTCAAATAAAAATATATCAATTTAAATGCTTGGAACACCTTAGTGATTGCAAGTAACTGTAAACAAGGGGCAATGTTGGTTTATTTTACCATGCTACCTTAATGATTGTTCATGAAACCAAAATAAAAAATAAATGTGAATTGGCCCTCATATGACCACGATGTAGTGCCTTAGTTCTTTTTATCTTGAGGATTTTAAGGTAGATTTTATCTTCCTTATTAAGTGGGTTTTAATCAAGCTTTACCTTGCATTAAATCCTTCTTTAAACATGAAAGTAAAGATTAAAATCTATCTATGAATGTGAATCCGAAATGATGAATAGGCTCCTTAAATGTAGCTTCTTATCATGAAGATAAAGATAGCCTTTGATATGAATAATAAATTATTCCTCTTTGGTGAAATCAATTTTCACAAAGAGATAATAATTTATAGCCTTGAAATATAGGCTTTAAAATGTCATTTAATTATCTTTCTTTAATGAAATAATTTTCATAAAGAATAATAATTTAATGTGTTAAAACAATAGCCTTTTAATGTAACATATAAAATCACCTCTCTTTAATGAAATTGAAATTTTCATAAAGATAGGTGCACTTATGGTCCCAAAAAAGATAGCTTATGAAATGCCATAAAATTAACCCCCTTCGATGAAATTGAAATTTTCATGAAGGAAAGTTTATTTTATACTTGCAAGTAAAAAAATATGAAGCTGAAAAAATCTGATTTGACTCCAAAATGTGAAAAAATGAAATTCCGAAATTGTAAAATCTGCATCAAACAACCATTTTCAAAAATTTGTATAAAATTGAAATTACCTCGGAATGAATCCGAATCTGTTGCGTATGATAGATTTTACATCATTCTTCACATCCATGTAATTATTTTTATCATTTTATTTTATTTTATTTTTATTTTAATCTCTAAAAATAAAAAATAAAAAAATAGCAAAAAGAAAGTTAGAAAAAAAAAAAAATGAAAAACAGAAATGCTGCAACCCCGAATTTCTCCACAGACCCTGCAAGCATTAGTATTCTGCATAAAACCAGTATTAGAGTGACCCGACTTCATGCAATCAACATCTAATACAGTGCGAGCTTCAAAGGAAAAGGGTGCAATAAATTGAAAACAAAATCAAGTTAACCATAAAAAATGCATAAAACTTGAGACATTTCCAATTAATTGCTGCAAAAAAGATATTCAATATTCCATTACAATGCAGAAAAAAAATGCCCAAAGTTGGCATCCAAATGGTGAAAATCGGCCCAGCGGTATGCCTTCCTCCTCCGGAAAAATCCCCAAAAGATCCAACCCTTTTTCTGTGCATCCATCTGGTTTTTAAAGTCTTCTCTCATGACCATTCGTTTCAGGTTTCCAAACCCTTGGTTTCTCCTTCCAACGTTGTTGTTTGGTTTTCCTTTTCTTGTTTTCAATTTTTTTTTCTCAAAACCCTTCGTTGGCTTTCCATAACGTCTTTCTTTCCTTTCCTTTATTCTCCTTCCACCTTACCTGCATATAACACACGTGAATTAACTTTTAACATTTCAAAGAAAAGAAAAATACTAATAAAATAATATACTAAAAACGTTTAAAGAAGCTTTTGACGTTTTCCATCTACCTGTACATGCATCAAAAAAGCTTGAGTTAGCTTTTTTATTAAAAATAAAATAACAAAATAAACTATATTAAAAGCATAAAGTTAAACTATTTTAAAAAAAGAAATAAAAAGAAAAAGAAAAAAAAGCATTAAATTTAAACTATTTTAAAAAATGAACTAAAACGTAAAAAAACAAATTCACTACTTTTCTTTTTATTTATACTTTTATTGTTTTTACTTTTTTTATATATATATATATATATATATATATATATATATATATATATATATATATAAACTTTTTTTTTTTTTAAATTCAAAAAGCTTTATTTAATTTTTTTTTACTTGCTTTCTCTTTTATATTAAATTTGATTTAATTAATTTTAAATGTTTGAATTGATTTAATCCAAAACATTAAAATTAACCAAAACAACAAAAAACAAGGAGGAACCTAACCAATCCACTAGACACTCAAAATGAAACAAAAACACCCAAACACAAAAATTAAAAAGTGGGTCCCCAATTATTGGGGCTAGTTGTGGAATGGCCACAACAAATGGCGACTCTGTTGGGAAATGTTCTTGAGCATTTCGGTAAGAACCCAACCTAAAACAAAAACACGCAAGATTAGCGAGACATAATAATTTAGCAACGTCCCAAGAAGGTGGGGGTAAATAGCTTCATAATGAAAACAACTAATCCATCTGCCTTTGCTCAATGTGTGCAAAAGTGATTCATTTTTGCATTTCTGAAAGTCCTCCAGATTCCATCATCCCTTTCTGCATTAGGCTATGAAGTACAACTCACAAAGTGAAGACTTTTACAGACAGAGCCCCACTTCCAGTTAGGCATCTATAGCCCCGGTGAGGTTTATCTAACTCACCCGTGTGTTCGCTTAATGCTTTGCAAAGCCCATCTATCCTAGGTGTGTCTAGATTATCAATGCTCACTTCCTCTTTCTCTCTTTTTTTCTCTTTTTTTTTCTTTTTTCTTCTCTTTTTTTTCTCTATTTTTTCTCTTTCTAAGTATCAAGCTTTGCCTAGCCAAGGCCCCACAACCAGTCAAGCATCTATAGCCCCGGTGGAGTTTTCTTGAACTAGATGACAGACTTCAAAAAGTCTGTTGCATCGCTTATACTAATGAACTCTTGCAAAAGCATCAAGTCTCACTAGGTTAGAAAGCCAAAGTGGAGCGTGTTAGATTTTTGCCTAGGGTTGCATAATCAAGACAACTTCATCCTTCTTACTTTCAGAAACACCATTTAATGTGTGTGTGGGTCCCATGTGGAGCTTGGGCTAATCTTTCATTGTTCCACTTTCCACCATTTTAGTCCCAACATCTGAGCATGATCACCAAATAACTCATCCCCCTTTTCTCGGGTTCATCAATTTTTCAAATCAGGTACTCCCCCTACTAAGCAAAGAAACACGCAAATGGGCCAGAGACCATAAGTTAGCAACCACAAAACATCACCTCAAAACAAGGGAACAACCTAACACACAAAACTAAAAACACAAACCAAAACTAAATCCAAACCCAAAATCAAAACATGAAAACCAAAACTATATACAAATGTACAATATGGTACAAGATGGTGCAAAATTTTGAACTATCACTTCCCTGGATCCCAAACATGATTAGAACATTTCAAGAGATATATAACGTGATACACATGCCAAACTTTGTAGGAACCCAACAAAAACAAGATTAGGCCAAACAATGCAACAATCTTCATCTTACCCCTCTCACCATACCAATTTGATTTAGTTCCATTAATAATATTATGGTGGAGTTTCAAGTTCTCAAGTTGATTATACAATAATTGATCTTCAATTATTTCATGTTTATTCTTTAAGATGTCAATTTCACAATTCCATTTATGGTGTAGAAATAAGCTTTCATTTTTAGATATGAGATCTTGCAAATATGAACCTATTTCTACAAATTTTAAAGCCAAATCATTTTTCAAATTTGTAGACCAATCAAATTCATGTAACCATTTGCAAGCACCTAGGATATTTATTAAATGAGCATCATCATAAGCTTTTATCCTAGATTTTGTTACTAATTGATTATGAACTTGATTTAACACTTCAAGCATACCAACTTCATTTTCATTCAATAAAACAATATCATTAGTGGTGTGAGGAGAAATTAAGTCAAATTCTTTATCAACCACAAATGGCATTTCATCATTGATAGTATTTAAATCCATCAATCCATTAGACAAACCTTCACTTGCATTTCGAATGGTGGAACCTAAAAGGTGAGATTTTACCTTTGGCACTTTTCCATTTACCATTACTTGGAGAGGATTTGAAACTTTCTCTTTTTCCTCATGACATTCATCATCATCATCATGTAGCATTTGTTCTTTCTCCATGACCTGTTTATCAAAGACACCAAACTTAGGTACCCAATTAAAAACATGTCCATCACTTTCAAACCATAAGTCTTGTATATCTAGGGGTGGGTCAATTAACACATCCCTATGATAAATCACTTGGGTTGTTGTAGATAACGTGAGATTTTCAATTGGATCATCAGTGATATCAAACCCAAACCATTTTGGTTCTGAAATTTCCCCATTTTGAAATGGCATAGACATTGTAGAACAAGTAAGTGGATCAATATTTTCAATTTCTTTTCCCTCAAAGGAACCCAAATCAAATGATTCTCCTTCTTGATTCATGGTTGTATCATTTTCCAAAACTTGATTAGATTCTGATTCTTCTTCCAAAACTTCCTCAGGTTGTACAAGATTTATAATATCCTCATGCGAGAAAACACTCCTATTATCCTGCATATCAATTGACACAAAAATTTCATTAGAATATTTAGAGCGAGCATATTCTTCCCATTTCTTCCAAGAATCATAGTAATCATCTTCCAAAACCAAGTTATGATGCTCAAGTACTTCTTCATCATCTTCCGATTCATCAACATGTTTCTCGTCCAATTCATCTTCACTTTCCCTAGATGGTTCAATTATTTCCAAAAGTGGGTTATTTCTTGAATTCAAATTTGTGAGGCTATCATAATACAAATTGGTAACCCATGATTCAATTTTATCACAATTTGGAAGGTGTAGATCTTCTTGACCATCAGTTTCAACAATATCATTCAAAGTATCTTTCGAGAACAAGTGGTGAAATTTTGTTGTCTTCAAATGCATTTATTGATTCTCTTTCAAGTTCACTTTCAACCACTTTTTATGGCTTAGGAGCTTCTATAAGGGGATCAATTTTTACATCTTGCTCCATATAGTCACTCCAATATTCCTTTGCAAGTACACATGACCAACTTATATCCTCATATGTTTGTTCATCTCAATCCTCATTTGTGGGTAATGATTCTAGACCTTTTCTTTCCAAAAAAAAATATTGATCTTTTGGTTCCAACTTCTTGTTATCCATCCATAGAATTTCTTCTCCAAAATATTCATGCTCTTCAAGACATTCTGAATAGGCATTTACTTCAATGTAAGTCACATCAAAGTCTCTTCTATCACCTGAAGGAACATAACATGAAATATCATTAATATTAGCATTATGAATTTTATTCCTAGGAAAGAGGAGGAAAGAAAAAGTGTCGCGATTTTGCGACATGTCGCATTGTCGCGACAATAAGAGAAGAGAAAGTGTGAGGAGGCAAAAGTGTCGTGATTTCATGACATGTTGGTTTTTCGCGGGCAAAAGCCAAAATAAGGAGCGTGGAGGCGAAAGTGTTGCGATTTCGTGACATGTTGTTCCTTTCTGTTCAAAAGCAACTAAAGAGGTAAAAGTGGTAGAAGCGCCACAATTTTGCGACATGTCGTTCTATCAACACGTCGTAGTTTCACGACGATCTAGAGAAAATGAAGAAAAAGACTCAAGGATGACGCAATTTTGTGACATGTCGATTCTTCGCGGATGGAAGTGGCAAGAGAACAAAACGGCCAACGAATGTCACGATTTCGTGACATGTCTCAGTTTTGCGTCAGGCAGTAGCAAAAGAGCTAAACGGAGGTTGTTTGTAATGATTTTGTGATAGGTCTCTTGGTCGCGACATGCTAGTGTTTCGTGACTCTCCAGAACAAATGAAGGAAAAGTCATAAGGGCGTCACAATTTTGCGACATGTCTCTCGGATGCGGTTGGAAGCGAAAAGCATGCAAAATGGGAGACAATTGTCACAATTTCGTGACATGTCTCATGGGCGCGACATGTCGCATTTTTGCGATTGACAGCGGCAAAGGTGATGAACGTAGGCAGAATGTCACGATTTTGTGACATGTCTATTTTTTGCGACAGGTCACTTTTTCACGGATTTCCAAAGTAAAAGATGGAAACGACTTAAGGATGTCGTGATTTCATGACATGGAGCATATTCATGACTGGAAACAGAAAGAGTGCAAATTGGGAGATGATTGCCATGATTCCGGGACATGTCTCATTTTCGTGACATGTTACATTTCGTGACTTTTCAGAGCATGTGAAGGAGATGACCTCAGGCCATCACGAGTTTGAGACTGGTCGCATTTTCGTAGATGGGGCAGCAAGAGAGCAATGCGTTGGGCCACTGCCTATGTTCCAAGGTGTTGGTAATATTGTGGAAGGGCCGATGCTCTTTTTTTGGCAGTGTGGCCTCAGGAGGGGGCTAATTGCATGGGATAGACTGTCCCTATTGAGCTTTTGTTCTGTTTTAGCATTGTGCTGATTTTGTAAAAGGTTTTGGGTCAACCTGTAAAACCCGATTGTAATGAAATTGTACCTTAATTACAAAAAAAAAAATCTTCCTAGGATGATTTGGATGCATACATTGATGTGCTCATTTTTATGATGGAACCACATCTCTACTTAACTTCTTAACCACATTTTTCTCTTTTACTTTCGATACAATATTGTTGGGTTGAGTGGTGGAAGTAGTAGGATTAGTTGGATTGATATCAATAGACAAAGCTTGAACACTTGTTGTAATGGCTCCATGAGTGACCCCATGATTCTCTAACCATGATGGAGTAGTTGGATGGATAGAAGTACTTGTATAAGTACACGTGGGAGCATACGTAGGTATGGTAGGGTAAAATTGATTGTGGGGCAAAATGTTTGATATCAAATTTTGTTGTGCCCATGCTTGATTTACCATCGAGGTTTGATTGCAAGCCCCTAGTTGTCCTACCATAGGCAATTTCTCCATCCCATAACCTTGTGGCCTTAATTTTTGATCTACAATCATAGCTTCTGTGAATGCAGAGGCAAGATTAGTAATCAAAGGATTTGTCCTAGTGAACATGGCAAGCAAGGGATCCAATGCCCCAAATTATATTTTAAGAGCACCACTCTCCTCAATAGTATGGGGAGAAATCAATCTTGCATAGAGATTTTGAAATCTCACGTTGAATTTTCTCACTGGATCATTAGGTTCTTTCTTGCAAGAAGTAAATTGTTGATAAATCGTGACATGATCAATAAGCAACCTAAATTCATTGATAAAAGCAGTTTCTAATTTGGCCTAGGACATAATAGAGCCAATGGGTAAATTGATGTACCAATCATATGCCACCTCATCTAGGCTCCAAGGAAACAATCTACATGCCACATCCTCATGTTCGACATTCCATCTAACTAGGATATCCACATAGGACTGAATGTGCTCCTTGGCTAATATTGTGCCATTATGCTTAAACTTGGGCAAAAGCTTCTCTATGTTCTTGGGTAATTCATGAGCATCTCCACTAATGTTCAAAGGATTACCATGCATCCCATACCACTTTCTCGTGTTTGTAGCCATTAGTGAAACTCAAAGAATAACTTCAAAACCAATGTGTTAGTCAAATAAATATTTCTTACAAAGAAGCATAAAATGACTAACCAATCTCAAATATGTAATATATGAATCATCATGTTAGCATCAACTAAGAGATATGTATCCATTAAATCATGAAATTGAAGAACATTCTCAAATTTGCAACATGTTAGCATTAGTGCATCATCAAAAATAGAGAATGTTAGAATCAATGAAAGTAATCATATGGAAAAAAAACCTTGTTAGTCAAGACCAATGTTTTTAAATAAATGTTTCAAGTAACATGAAAAATTTAGCATCTAAATAGCAATAAAATAAATCCATTCAAATCTTCCTAGCTCCCAAAATGTGAGTGTTAGAAGAAACCAAAGATGCTAATCAAATGAACTTGAAATATTTAGCAATTCAAGACTTTCAAAATTATACCAAATCACATTATTCCTGTATGAACAATCCAAAAGCGTTAGATCAATGAAAACCAATGCATGAATTTCTTAGCATAAATAAAATAATGTAAACCAATTCAGGCCCTCCTTCTAGCACCAAAATATTAAGTGTTAATTTTACCCAATTGTGAAATTACACTCTCTCTTAGGGTTTGGATCTCCAAAACCCTCTCTTGCAAAGAAATTAAACAATTTCTCCAAGGTCTCCGTTATATTAGAATTTGCTTATGTGTATTAGTAATATTAAATAAGGATATATCAATTTAAATGCTTGGAACACCTTAGTGATTGCAAGTAACTGTAAACAAGGGGAAATGTTGGTTTATTTTACAATGCTACCTTAATGATTGTTCTTGAAACCAAAATTAAAAATTAATTTGAATTGGCCCTCATATGACCACGATGTAGTGCCTTAGTTCTTTTTATCTTGAGTATTTTAAGGTAGATTTTATCTTCCTTATTAAGTGGATTTTAATCAAGCTTTACCTTGCATTAAATCCTTCTTTAAACATGAAAGTAAAGATTAAAATCTATATATGAATGTGAATCTGAAATGATGAATAGGCTCCTTAAATATAGCTTCTTATCATGAAGATAAAGATAGCATTTGATATGAGTAATAAATTATTCCTCTTTGGTGAAATCAATTTTCACAAAGAGATAATAATTTATAGCCTTGAAATATAGTCTTTAAAATGTCATTTAATTATCTTTCTTTAATGAAATAATTTTCATAAAGAATAATAATTTAATGTGTTAAAACAATAGCCTTTTAATGTAACATATAAAATCACCTCTCTTTAATGAAATCAAAATTTTCATAAAGATAGGTGCATTAATGGTCCCGAAAAAGATAGCTTATGAAATGCCATAAAATTAACCCCCTTCGATGAAATTGAAATTTTCATGAGGGAAAGTTCATTTTATACTTGCAAGTAAAAAAATATGAAGCTAAAAAAATCTGATTTGACTCCAAAATGTGAAAAATGAAATTTCGAAATTGTAAAATCTGCATCAAACAACCATTTTCAAAAATTTGTATAAATTTGAAATTACCTCGGAATGAATCCGAATATGTTGCGTATGATAGATTTTACACCATTCTTCACAGCCATGTAATTATTTTTATCATTTTAATTTTAATTTTATTTTTTTAATCTCTAAAAATTAAAAAAAAATAATAGCAAAAAGAAAGTTTGAAAAATAAAAAATAAAAAAATAGAAATGCTGCAACCCCGAAACCCTTGGTTTCTCCTTCCAACGCTGCTGTTTGGTTTTCTTTTTCTTATTTACAATTTTTTTTCTCAAAACCCTTCGTTGGCTTTCCATAACATCTTTCTTTCCTTTCCTTTGTTCTCCTTCCACCTTACCTGTGTGTTAACACACGTGAATTAACTTTTAACATTTCAAAGAAAGAAAAATACTAATAAACTAATATACTAAAAACATTTAAAGAAGATTTTGACGTTTTCCATCTACCTGTACATGCATCAAAAAAGCTTGAGTTAGCTTTTTTATTAAAAACAAAATAACAAAATAAACTATATTAAAAGCATAAAGTTAAACTATTTTTAAAAAAAGTAAAAAAAAACATTAAATTTAAACTATTTTAAAAAATGAACTAAAACGTGGTGAATGAAGCACCATGGCTTCATTCACTACTTTTCTTTTTATTTATACTTTTATTGTTTTTACTTTATTTATTTACTTATATATATATATATATATATATATAATATTTTCACTTTTTAAATTTTTTTATTTGTTTATATATATAAAATATATATATAAACTTTTTTTTTTAAATTCAAAAAGCTTTATTTATTTATTTATTTTTTAACTTTCTTTCTCTTTTATATTAAATTTGATTTAATTAATTTTAAATGTTTGAATTGATTTAATCCAAAACATTAAAATTAGCCAAAACAACAAAAAACAAGGAGGAACCTAACCAATCCACTAGACACTCAAAATGAAACAAAAACACCCAAACACAAAAATTAAAAAGTGGGTCCCCAATTATTGGGGCTAGTCATGGAATGGCCACAACAGTGCGCAGTTAAATTCAAAAAAAAATAGACAAAACAAACACAAAACACCCCAACCAAATCACATATCCATTTTTACAAAAGCATAATCATCATCATCATCATCAACATCAACAACACATCAATTAGTGAACCTCATATCTCGTGAATTATCCTATACACCTAACGATTGCAGTGACTAGCAATCCATGCAATTTGGTAGGAGGGATACCTCACCATAAGAACACTCGTCATCAAATCAAAATAGCATTAATCAGCTAGGTCTCTCAATCATTTAATCTTGGTTGTGTTCAAAATAGATTTGCACAAGGTTATCCTTCAACCACTTTCGTTGGATCAAGAGCAAAAAATAATCAAATTAGTTTTGGTAATAATCGAAAATCACATGAGCATAGAATTCCTAGAATGATTGGTTTCTTGAACCCATAATCTAGAAGGAATTGCTACAGTCACAAGGGAACAAGAACTCCAAACGTGGTTGATGGTTGTACCACAACATTTACCATAATTGAATCAACATCAAATTTGCAAAACACAAACAATCCCAAAATTAGGACATCAAGTTGAGTCAATGTCATACATTTGCATCACATGCACATCATTCATCATTCACCTCATCTCATAATCCACATTTGGTCAATTGGCTTGTGGGTTTCATCCTTTACCCATTTTTTAATTGAAGGGGTAAGCAAACAAATAAAAATGTCATCAAATTTTTTTTAAATCACTAATTCTTGTGCGTCGAGAAGATTTGAGTCCATCCATCCAATAAATATAGGTGTCATTAGTTTTTGCATTGATCGTGTTTCACACAATGCGGTACAAAAAGGGGATATGTAGACACCAAAAACTAGTCATCCACAATATTACATTTGGCACCCCACACCAAATCCTGCATAATAAAGTTATATGCCTAAGTTTAGACTTAGATATATAAAATCTTGCTTATTATCTTATTTTCCTAGATTTATTAAATCTGGAAAATCGGCCTAGGATACCCTGCCTACCCACTAGACATGTGTCCTAGCCACCTCACCAAGATCCCTTGCCGCATCTCATACACCCTTGTCCCTTCACATGGGGCAACCCTCCACATAACACTCCACTTGCATCCACTTCACCCCAGTTAAGTGAGATACTCTAGGTGACTCACTCTAACTGCCCCCTCCATTTGGTAGCCCAAAATTACCACTTGGCAATCCTGACTTGCCACCTCTCATTTCCCTCAAAAAACTTAAGGGGCCTATAAAGGCACCTTCACCCCATCCACCAAGAGAGGCTAAAAATTTATACCGTCAAGCTACCAAAATAGGACTAGAGCTCTGCATGCATCCCAAGGAGAACCAAGATTCGAAGCTTGGAGGTCCCGTTTGAAGCAATCTACCATTCAACCCAAAATCGTAAGTTCATGGTTTCACATTCAAACCACACCTACATGGTTTCCACACTATTCGTGCGTAATTTCCTGATTGCCATCACATATCTATAGTTTTATAGAGCAGAAAAAATGATACGCATTTGATCAGTAAGTTTTATTCAATAAGGCATTCAACGGTTTTGTTTTTGTAATTTTGCTTCTATTGTTTGTATTGCACAATTATCTAGCTAGGGTTTTATAGCATCATTTTATATCTTGATTTTTAGGTGCTACTAATTCCTATATGGTTTCATGTGTGTAGATAACAGGTATTTTGGATAAGCTACTGAAGCTGGAGTGGTCCCTACATCAGATATCTGAAGCCCACTCACCCCTTGGAGCTATGGTGAAAGAGGAGAAGACACTAGTTCATCTGTTTAGAGAAGCCCTATTTTGAGAATTTGAACACTTGTACCAAATATTGTAATATTGCACCCAATACAGTTGGGGCAATTCAAAACAAATATCTATAATATTGGGAGGTTCAGGTTCCCCTGTTTAATACAAGAAATGTCATTCTTTTATTTGCAAAGTGTTCAATTCCATATATTTGCTTAGTGTTAGTTCTTTGGTTACACCTCCATATAAATATATTTTATTTTAACTCATGATTTGTATTGTTCTCTTTGTTATGAATGGTTATTTATTACTTGTATGTTCTCTCTTTTTCTATTTTTATAAAAAGTATTTGTTACTTAATACTATGGAGGAGAGGGAGATCACCCAAGGAAATTAGCAAGTAAAACAAGATTAGTATAAGTTGTATTATTTTATTTCTATTTGTTAAACTAGTACACTCTTTAAAATGTATGGGGTAGTAATGAAAAGGTATGTCCCATAAATTAGATGAGGAGGTAATGAGTGTTAGAAATCCATAATAGAGTTATGCATCATGATTAACATTTGCATTGATGTGTTAGAAGTATATATACATATGAAATTAAGAAGTCATGAGATTGGGAGTTATAACTATTGTCCAACTTCCAATAACCTTGTAGACACCAAATCCTAGCCATTTGTTATATATATATATATATATATATATATATATATATATATATATATATATATATATATATATAAATATTTTATATATTTATATATATAGACAAATCCTAGCCGCTAATCATACTTTAATCCTAGCTTGCCACTTGGCAACGCTACCTTGCCACTTCCAAACCCTAACCCTAACCTTCTAAAAATTTATAAAACATCATTCATTTTTGTGAATGAAAGGAGGCAAGAGAGAGAGAAGAGGAGGATGAAAATATACCATCACATTGCCCACGTTTGTGCAGGACTACACAAATGGCTCGAATTATTTTGACCATATCTCACTCATTCGGACTTGGATTGAGCTAAAATTTTGAGGGTAGGTTCCTAAAAAACCCCAAAATATCTCCACTAATTTTAAAATCATTTGGAGCAACAAAGACCTCAGTGCAACCCTATTTTTTAATGGGAACAGTTTCAATTATGGGAGAATACGGATCTGATCAAGTAAATCAACAAGGTATTTCATTTTATTGATTTCTATTATTTGCATATTCTATTTCCTCTACAAGCATTTATTTTAGGTTTTGTAGCTTTTTATCCATATCAAAAAGGGCCTCACATAGTGGAAGCCCTTCATGTGCTACTAATCCTTTCTCTTGTTTGCATTCATACATGTGCAAATGACAGGTTATTGAAGGTTGTTGTAGCAAAAGGGTAACCTGCAAAGGATACACAAGCCCACTCAATAATCTGATTAGATAAAAAATAGATCGAAGACACCCAGAGTCCATTTGATCTAAAAAATGGGTTTTCCCCCTTTTTAATTATTGTAATCTGAAAACAAAGCATACAGTTGTAACCCCAACACATCAAGGACATTGTTGTAAAAAAAGGAGATCAAGGCTCCCTTAATAATTTAAAAATTATTTTTTGTACTGCAAGTTATTTGTTTTATCATTACATTGCTTGGGTGTATCTATTTTTCTTACAAAGTGGTGATCATAGTGGGACCCCCAAAGGGTTGTATTTTGAATTTGCCTTGCTATCTTTGATTTATTGATATGTGTCTATTTTATGTTGCAAGTTTTTGAAGCTCTAACATGGGAAAAGTTATAAATAAAAGTCAAGAGTTTTAGAGTCTGTTCAGGCTATCCTTGTACCTATGCAAATGTAGATCTATGTTGGGGGAGCTAGAGGAATAAAGCGTAAGGCTTCTAGGTAAGCCATTTTTGAAACCCTAGCTCAAATTTTATTTAATTTTTTTATAAATAAATAAAACCTTGTTGTTTTCTATATTTGTTTTTTGAAACCCTAGCTCAGGTTTTATTTAAAAAAAAAAGAAGAGAAATTATGTTTTTAGTATTTGTTTTTTTGAAACCCTAGCTCAAATTTTATTTAAAAAAAAAAAAGTGTTTTCTATATTTTTTTTCATCATAGGTATTAGATTAAGTGCTTTTGTAAGCATTCTTAAAAGAAATAGGAAATCAATAAAATTTAAGTTGCATTTTAGGGCATTTTTAGTTGTTAGATCATAAAAAAAACATGGTAGTTGCATCTAGGGTTAGTTATGCATCTGAAAAAGTGCATGTTGGATATTTTGAGTTTATAAGAGTTGACATTGATGTCAATATAGAAATATGGCATTGTTTATTTATGTTAAAACATGAAGTTGTCATTGATGCCAAGAAGCGAATCACCACTGACGCTGAAAGGTTGAAAGGTACAAGTGAAAATACATCATAGCACACCTCGCAATATTGTGAATGGTATATTTGAATGATTTTTATTAAAACCAATGGTGGCAATATTAATGCTTTTTATTAAAACCAATGGTGGAAATTTTAATGGTTTTTATTAAAACCAATGGTGGTAATTTTAATAGTTTTCATTAAAACTATGTGGGCAAGTTGCAAGGTTTTTCTAAAAATCGAGGATGCCCTAAAGTTTGGTTTAAAAGACCAAAGCCCATTTAATTATTAAATTATAATAATTAAATTCTTCAAAATAATTTAATTTATTATATTTAATAAATTAAATAAGCCAAATTTTGTGTGCTTAATAAAGTTTGGGCAAATATTATAAAGCTTGAGCACCGGGTTATTCGCGGGTAAGGTTTGCCCCTCTTTCGCTGATGTCATCGCGTTCTCACCATTGACATAAAGAAACAAAAGCACATGGTATATAAATACCATAGCCTTCTCAAAGGTTAAGAATCCTCTCATCCATCGAAATAATTTATCTCCGAGCTTTGTAAAATTTCTCCTTGTGAAACAACAGTTCATGCAAAGACTTAGGGCAGCGTCAAAGAAGAAGCCAAGACATGGCTTGTGGAAATCAAAGGATGCAAGGGAGTGGAGGCTCCAAGGGAGCACGTGGCTCCATGTTGTTGGGATAAAATGTGAAAGCGCTTAAGGAGAGAAGTGTTTTGTTGAAATCCAAAGTGGTAACATTCTTTTATTTGATATTTGATTTTTGACTTAGGCTAAGGCTAGACTTAGGAGAAATAAGGAGGTAAATGGTTTGAATAGTGCCTAAGCTAAAAAGGAGTTTTGTGGGTTTTACAAAAGTGTTAGGTGAAATTTTAATTGGTGTATAAAAGCTCTTTTACCTTAGAAAATGAAAGATTAATTATTGCATTATTTATTAGAGGTTTTATCTTTAAAATACAATAATAAAATAAGGAGTCATAAGTAGAAAAGTAGATTGATTTTTGAAGAATAAAATTCCGTAGTGGCTTATGACAAATATGTTTGATTGAGATCAATTTGTGATGTCCTAGGGTTTTTAAAAGTGAATATTCAAATTATTGTGGTGTTGGATATTATTTTAATATTGGAGTAATAAGGTGTATTCATGAATTATTATATGCCTTGTATTGTTAACTAACCTTCTTGAGCTTGGAAAAGAAGTGTTTTATTGTTGTGGCAGTTTCTTGAAGTTCATTATCATAAAGAAAAATGTATGGGCATATTCTGCCATAGTTGAGTTGATTGATTTGTTTTCTGAAAATAATTTTGGAGTGAAAAGGACTTGATATTTTGAGTTAATGCTTCAAGGTTTTTTGGAATAAAGAATTGTTGTTAAAACCTTGTTTGTTAAGCATTGTTTTTGAAGCCATTGGTTGTGTGAATAACTTGAACTAGGGTTTGAAAAGAACATGAGTATCATTGCTATGTGAATATTTTTTTATAAGCATTGTTGTTGAAGTGAGTTGTTGAGCAAAGAACTTGAACTAAGGTTTGCAAATATCATGAGTATCATTGTTATGTAAGATTTATTATCGAGCATTGTTGGAAATATTTTGAGTTGGTGTTTATATGATTGGACTAGGGTTTGTGAGAAAGGGATGTTTCATTGAGTGATCGATTGAGTAGAGTTGGTTGAGCCTAGTCAAGTGGATGTGTGAAGTGATTGTTCAAGTTCCATAAAACAAACTATTCTATATTCTGAATTGAGTTGAGAAAGTGATTGAGCATTGAGTTGATTTTGAAGCATATATAGTCTCTAACAATTCTCCTTATGTTTCTAAGAGAGTGATTGAGCATTGTGATGAGTATAGAGCATATTGAGTCTCTAAATATTCTCTTTATATTTCTATGAGATTGGACAAGTTCTGTGTGGACTTATTGAGCAGATTTGAGGTAAGTCTTTGAGGAGACTTGTCGATTGATTTTGTATAAGCTTTTGTGGAAGCTTACATTATAAAATTGGATAAGTTCTTGAGAGGAGGGCTTGTAGATCAGATTTGAGCAAGTTCTAGAGAGGACTTGTAGAGTATATTTGAGCAAGTTCTAGAGAGGACTTGTAGAGCAGATTTGAGCAAGTTCTAGAGAGGACTTGTAGAGAAGAATTGATCAAGTTCTAGAGAGGAATTGTAGAGCAAATTTGAGCAAGTTCTAGAGAGGACTTGTGGAGTAGATTTGGACAAGTTCTAGAGAGGACTTGTGGACAAATTAGTGTGAGATTTTGTGGAAGCTTACAAGGCATATTTGATACAAGTCTTTGAGAAGAATTGAGAGCAGAGTTGATTGATTTGTTCAAACCTTGAGTTAATGTTTAGGGCATATTTAGTAGAGTTGAGTCAATCCCTAAGTTAAGGATTGAGGATAGATATCGAGGACATATTTGTGCCAGACTAGAGGACTATGTTTAGTGCATATTTGAGGAAAATTTTTGGTGTAGATTTGAGGATAGGTTTGTGCCAGACCAGAGACAAATATTGATCAGATTTGTGCTAGATCGAAGGATTATTTTTAGTATAAATTTGAGATAGAGCTTTGGATATGACAAAGCAAAGAGGAAAGTATTCTCCAATGGATAGAGATCCATTAGCCAGGGTAGTGATAATAGGTCTTCTGAGTGGAGATAGATCCACAAGCCAGTGTAGTGGAGGTAGTAGTCTTCTAGAGGATCACCAACGGAGTAGAGGAGAAGGAGTTATCCTATGGATAGAGATCCATGAACTTGATTTAGGGGATTGGTGTCTCCTTTGGACAAAGGTCCATAAACATTGTAATAGGGAAAGGATTCCCAAGATATTTATTGAGAAAATTTTAGTGAAAGATTTTCTTCGTGGAGTAGCCCACATTGGGTGAACCACATAAATTGTGGTGTATCTATTGTGTGTGGTGATTTTTGCATTTCTTTTATTACTATTGTTGATATTTCTATCTATACATTGCATGATATTGATTTGGAAAGAAAAGTAAAAAGTAATCTTATACTGTTCACCCCCCCTCTCAGCATAAGCTTGTGTTCTTCAATTGGTATCAGAACGAGTTCCTTCAGAAGAGTTTAACAGCTTGAAGGAAAAGCTAACAAGAAAACAATAGATTATAATAATGTGTCCTCAGATAATTCAGCACTAGTATTTGATGGAAGTGACTATATATATTGGAGTATGAGAATAAATATCTACCTGATGGCACTTGGCAATGAAATTTGGGAAGCAATTGAATTTGGATACGATCCTTTAATTAATCCTCCTATAGATAATGAAGTTAAGCTCTTACAACATTATAATTGAAAATAAATGAATGTACTTTTGAGAGGTTTGCATAGAACAGAGTCTATGAAAGTTATGCATTGTCAAACTACAAAAGAAATGTGGGATAAACTGCAAAATATATATGGAGATAAATGTGTCAAGAAAGCAAAGATGCAAAATCTCAAAGGACAATTTGAAGAATTAAGAATGAAGGATGAGGAAAATATTAGTACTTATCTACTTTGAATTGATGAGGTTGTTAATGCTATGCAAGGACTTGGAATGAATATTGATGAATCAGATGTTTGTGATAAAGTCTTAAGAACTCTTCCAAAAAGATTCAATGAAAAGGTTTCTACTATAGAAGTGTCAATGGATGGTGATACTTTGACAAGAGATATGCTACTTGGTATTCTTGTAGCACATGAGATAAGAACAAAAGAGGAACCAAATCCTCAAAAATAAGCAACATTCAAATCAATCAAGAAGACAAAGGGTAAGAAGTCAGAATCAAGCAATGAGTCATCCAATGATGAAGAAGCAAATTATGGCTTAAATAATAAGGATTCAAGAAGATCTAGATATACAAGATATGTTAAATGTTTCAATTATGGAAGGTATGGTCATTATGCAACTGACTATCAAGAAGCTAAGAACAATAATGATGAAGAAAAATAGGATTACAAGAATAGGGAATCAGAAAGATACAAGCACCAAAATAAAAGAAAGTATGGACAAAACAGACAAGGAAATAAGTTCTTCCAAATGTAAAAGAGGATCTACTATGCGGATAATGCAAGTACGTACTCAAATGATAGTGATTCTAGTTTTTTAGATAATGATAGAGATGAAGTCCTATTTATGATTTAAGAAAAAGAACAAGTTAAGAAAATGACTCCAGTAATTCTCAAGTGTTTTAGATGTGGTAACTTTGGACATCTTGAAGATAGTTGTACAAGGGATGGTTATAGTTTCATTGATGATGAATATGAAGATACACTTGAAGTACCAAAATAGAATATTATAATGGCACTAGAATAAGGAAAATATGATCATATAGAAGGCAAGCCAATAGAAAATAAAGATGTGGACAAAGGTAAACAAATAGAGTAATATTCAAAGAAATATGGATATGATCTCAAGGGAGAACTTATTTATGATATTGAAACAGTAAATAAGGTAAGAAAAAAAAACTCTAAACTTGAAATTTAGTTTCAAGAATATGATGAAGAGAGAAGATTGATTATAGAGGTTTTAGAAAAATCAAATGCTAAGGCAAAAAGGTTCAAGGATAACTTAGAAGCAAAGATCTTATAATGTGAAAAGTTAGCACAAGAAGTGGCACTACTAAGAGAATATTTAGAAGACTCCAAATTCAAGCTAAAAGGGTTCAAAAATAGCTCAAATAACTTGGATAAGTTCATCAAGATACAAAAGCCTACATCAAGCAAAACAGGTCTTGGATTTGAACAAGTTCAAAAGAAATGGGAAGGAAATTCAAACTCAAGTTTTGGAGGAGAAGAAAATTCAGATAAAGATAATTCAGAAGAAGACAGTGTAAAAGAGAGTGAAACATCTGAAGATGAGTTGGACAATAGAGAGTTCAACAAGAACAGGAACAATGCACAAAGAAGATATAGATGGAACAACAATCATAATAGGTCAAGAGATACTAGAAGACCAATGAGGTCAAGACAAGGAAACTTCAATGGAAGATGTTTTTCATGTCACGGGTTTGGACACATAGCTTCACAATGCAGGACACAAGAAAGACAGGAATATGTGAAAAAATAACTTTTCCATGGGTATTGCTACTCATGTAATCAGTTTGATCATAAGGCAATGAATTGTAGGGTTCATGACAAAAGAGGATATGGCTTCACTAGGAGAAATCCTAAGATATTTTCACCTCCAAGGAATAATAATATTAAGTGTTATAAGTGCAATAATTATGGTCACACAACAAAGTGGTGTAGAGCAAAAATTCCAAAAATAAGTATGAATAGGAATAGGAACAAGAACCGGAATGTAGACATGGATAGGAACATGGATATGGAAATAAATAGTCAAAGGAATCAGAAGGATCAGATAAGAAAAAAAGAGGATAAAGGTAAAGAGCAGTGCTTTCTGGGAGTAGAAATACTCCCACCCTAGAATTGACCACCTCAAGATAAGGTGGGGGAGGGGCTAAGCTAAGAGGCTCATTCTTAGCCCTAAGCCCCAAAGGTGATGCTTTACCATTGATGTCAAAGGGGGGAGATTTGAGTAAGGGGAAGAGATTTGGTATTTGGGAAAAGAGGAGAGAGCATTGAGCCAGGGGGATCAATGTCCCAGAGGGAGCAAAAAAAAGGAAAGGTCAAGATTTTGGTAAAAAGAAGTTGGGTTGCCATCAATGGCAAAGGGGAATATTGTTGGAAATTTTGAGTCCATCAGAGTTGTCATTGATGTCAAGATAGAAAGACGACATTGTTGATTTATGTCAAAACATGAAGTTATCATTGATGCCAAGAAGTGAATCACCACTGACGCTGAAAGGTTGAAAGGTGCAAGTGAAAAGACATCATAGCACACCTTGCAATATTATGAATGGTAGATTTGAATCGTTTTTATTAATGGTGGCAATTTTAATGGTTTTTATTAAAACCAATGGTGGAAATTTTAATGGTTTTTATTAAAACCAATGGTGGTAATTTTAATGGTTTTCATTAAAACCATGTGGACAAGTTGCAAGGTTTTTCTAAAAATCGAGGATGCCCTAAAGTTTGGTTTAAAATACCAAAGCCCATTTAATTATTAAATTATAATAATTAAATTCTTCAAAAGAATTTAATTTATTATATTTAATAAATTAAATAAGCTAAAGTTTGGGTGCTTTAATAAAGTTTGGGCGCATATTATAAAGCTTGAGCGTTGGGTTATTCATGGGTAAGGTTTGCCCCTCTTTCGTCGATGTCACCGCATTCTTACCACCGTTGTGAAGAAACACAAGCACATGGTATATAAATACCATAGCCTTATCAAAGGTTAGTAATCCTCTCATCCATCGAAATAATTTATCTTCAAGCTTTGTAAAATTTCTCCTTGTAAAACAACAATTTTTTTGAAGACTTAGGGCAACATGAGAGAAGAAGCCAAGATGTGGCTTGTGGAAATCAGAGGGTGCAAGGGAGTGGAGGCTCCAAGGGAGCATTTGGTTCCACATCATTGGGATCCAAGGTGAAAGCACATAATGAGAGAAGCGCTTCGTGCAAAGCCAAAGTTGTAACATTCTTTTATTTGATATTTGATTTTTGACTTAGGCTAAGGCTAGACTTAGGAGAAATAAGGAGGTAAATGGTTTAATTAGTGCCTAAGTTAAAAAAGAGTTTTGTGAGAAAAAATGAACACAAAGTAGAGGAGAGGATGAGCAGCGAGAAAGGAGAGGAGATGGGTGAGCGAGTGGAGCATGGTAGCAGAGCGAAAGTAGGTGAGAGAAGGGAGGATGGACGAATAGGCAAGGTTTCAAAGGGGTCTAGCTTTGACAACAACGAAGGATCCAGTCCTGATACGATGGGTTCTCAGACCGATGGGATGGGTAGTAGTGGGAAGGATCCCCCTTAACAAGGAAGGCCCCCATTAGACATGTAAGGGATCCTATGCCCAGGTTCTGGGTTCAGGCATCCTACCAGATTCCTCCACCCAGGAGCTCCACCCATCAGGGGAGGATCTGGTCATTCCCAAAGACTTGATGGAAAGCTATATGAAGATGGAGAAGTTCACGTTGATTCTAAAGTTCTTGGGGGGACACCTAGATATGGACACTATCCGTAGATGGGCTTCCTCCAAGTGGAAAAATAGTGGCAACATTGATATTTTGGCCCTTTCTCGAGGTTTCTTTGCTATTCGACTTAACAACTAGATGGACTTTTGCAACATCTTGGATGGAGAGTCATGGTTCCTAGGGTGTAGGAGCCTCTTTCTTAGGAAATTGGGGGAGGACTTTAATCCTGAGATCCAAAACATAAATGTTGCTCCACTGTGTGTGAGACTTTCAAACCTCCCCTTTCAATGTTGGCATGAAAATGTAATCAGAGGGATTGCTCGATCTATTGGGGAGTTAGTGGCTTTTGATTCCTCCACCAAGGTCAGGTCAAGGATGGTACATGCTCGGTTCTATGTTACTGGTAGCTTAGAAGCTGAGCTCCCCACTTGCATCAACCTATTTAGAGGGAAAACCCTAATCAAAAGGCAACCTATTGAGTACAAAAATAAACCTACCTTTTGCACTCATTGTCATACTCAAGGGCATCTCCAGTCCTAATGCCCAAATCTAAGGACTCAAAAGCAATAGGAAGAAGAGGCTAAGAGAGGAAACCAAAGGAACTAGGGTCTTGGGACCAGCAACAAAAAGTCTCAGCCATAACTCATTTTGCACAACCCTACCCACCAATCCTATGACCAAGCCAAGACTCCTTCTCAAGGCGAAGCTGAAGTTGAACAGAGGGAGGATCATCTCCCACCCTCTATGGACCATGAGGAACCTGATAACAATATTGAGCAAGAATATTTGCATGCAAAAGATCCCTCACCAAGTCAAAACCAACAAGAGGCTCCTTCAAAACCCTCACCGCAAGGCAGTCTTCGAGCAGAGCGCTTGGTTTCCCAAGTACAATTTTTCCTCGAACTTGGATTTTCGCAATCCTTCATGGAAGAATATATGAAAAGTAATAGGAAATACCCACATCGATGAGATAAATGCAAAGGATGGCCTTCCCTATCAGGGTGAATCAGCCCTAAGAACATCGGGAGAAAAAAGTAGGCTATTGACTACGACAGTGAACGGAAGAGAGGAAGACCCTCTAGTAATGACCAGTGGATAAAAGAAACGATGAAGGATGTGGAAAATGGGACTCAAATAACACTATTCTCAGATGATTCTGACACATAGAAGGATGAAAAGCAAGGCACAAAATCGCCCTTCCAGTTGGTGAAGGGAGGCAAGAAAAATCCTAAATTATTGAAATGAAGGTCATCTCATGGAATGTGGGAGGCCTAAACAGCGCAGGCAAATAGAGGATGGTTGCTAAGCTCAAAAAAAGGACAAACCCTTCTATTTTTGTTCTCCAAGAAACCAAAAATGATGAGTTCTCATCAAGGAAGGTTGCCAAAGTCATTTGGAGCAAAGGGGAAATCTTGAATAGCCCTGATCAAGGCACATTGAGAGGACTCATGTACCTATGGGATCTGACCCTAGTGGAAGGGAAGCTTTTATCTTCCTCAAATAGAATCCTCAACATTATTTTTCACTCAAATACCAACAATAATTCATGAATCCTGTCCAACATTTATGCCCCTAACTCTCCTATAGAGCAAGTTGAGATGTCGAAAACCATTACTCAAATGAGAAGCAACTTCAGGACTATACCTTGGATCCTCGATGGAGATTTCAACTACCCCTTGCACCCATCAAAGAAGAAAGGAGGTTCTGACTTGGGTAGCAGAAGTATGGAGGACTTTAGAAACTTTGTCAATAACAACGAGCTCATGGACATTACGCTCGAGGGATCCTCCTTCACTTGGAGCAATAGGAGGGTGGGCAGTGGGCTTATCCAGGTTAAGCTAGATAGATTCTTCATCTCTCAAGAAGCCATTCCTTTTCTAGGTGATGCAACCCTGCTCGCCTTGCCTAGAATCGGGTCGGACCACAACCCCATCATCCTCGAATCCAAGAAAGCTTCCTCTTTCAAAACTCCTTTTAGGTTCGAGTCCATGTGGATTCAACATAAATATTTTAAAGGGTAAGTTGCTTCTTGGTGGAAATAGAAGGTTGGAGGATCAGCCTCGATGTAGTTAGCCCAAAATATCAAGATAGTCAAGGAAAATATCAAATTCTAGAACAAAGAGGTCTTTGGCAAAATTTTTGAATGCAAAAAATCCATCTTAGAAATACTGCAAGAGATAGAAAAGATAATGGAAAATGGGGACCACAACGCAACCATTAGAAATGAAGAGAAGATCCTCCTAGCAGACTATCATAACATCCTATCCAGGGAAGAGACCTTTCAGAGGCAGAAATCCAAGGACTTATGGCTAAAGCAGGGTGACTTCAATACTAGCTTCTTCCATGCTTCGACCATGTGGCATAGAGGATCCAATAAAATTAGAGAGATCATTCACAGCGACGGATCCTTGACCAAGGACTTAGTGGAGATAAGAGTCGAAGTAGTGGCTTTCTTTCAAGACTTACTGAGAGCTCTTCCTGAAAGTGACCAGCAGGCCCAGGTCGAGCTCCTGGCTAACATCCCATGCAGAGTCACCCAGGAGGCTAATCAAAAGCTCATGGAACCTTTCTCCTTAGATGAGATTAAGGAAGCCCTTTTCTCCATGCAACCTGATAAGGACCTAGGTCCTGATGGTTTTCCCCCTCACTTTTTTCAAAAAGTATGGGACTTCGTTGGAGAGGACGTTTGTGCTGCCATATGGGAAATCTAGTTTTCTAGAACTGTTCACCATGGGCTAAATTCCACTTTCTTGGCTTTGATTTAGAAATCATCTGCTTGTAGAACCTTTTTTGACTTTAGGCCCATAAGCCTCTGTAATGTTGTCTACAAAGTTCTAACCAAGACCATGGCCAATAGGTTAAAGCCCATCCTACCATTCCTCATTGACCCATGCCAGGGTAGTTCGATGAAAGGTAGGAACATCTTGGACGGGGTCATCACGATTCATGAGACCCTCCACTATCCTTTTCCTCAAACTCGAAATGAACAAGGCTTTTGACAGAGTTGACAGAATCTTCCTCTGTGCAGTCCTTTCCAATTTTGGCTTTCACCCTATTTGGATTGACCTTGTTCGAAGCCGCATCTCTATCCCTTGCTTCTCTGTGTTGGTCAATGGTTCCCCTGTCGAGTCCTTCCAAAGTACTAGAGGGCTTTGCCAAGGAGATCCCATATCACCCATCCTCTTTATTATCCTGGAAAAAATACTAGGTAGAGCACTTAAGGAGGTTCTTCAGAAGAATAAGGTGACTAGCATTATTCCTGCTTCTGGGATTGAAGCGATCATCCATCAACAGTTCGTGGACGACACTCTGTTTTCTACTTATCCATCAGTAGCTCAGGCTAGATACATCAAAAGGATCTTGTTCCTCTATGAGCTTGTTGTGGGTCAAAAGGTGAATTTCATCAAAAGTAAGCTTTTCTTCCTCAACACCCCAATAAGACAGTAGAACTAGTTAGCCAGGATCCTCGGGTGCTCCATCGACTCCCTTCCTACCACATACCTTGGTCTTCCCCTGTTCTGTGGTCGGGCCAAGGAGAGTTTGTGGAATATGGTCTTAGAGTGCATCCATAAAAAATTAGCTACCTGGAAAGGTAAGTTTCTTTCCCAAGAAGGTAAAGCCACCCTTACCAAGGCATACCTTCAAGGGATCCTGACCTATTTTATGTTGGTGTTCAGGCTCCTAGCTTTGGCCCTTTGCAATATTGAGTAAATCCAAAGGACCTTTCTATGGTCAAGCAATGAGGACAAGGGCAGAATTTCCCTGGTAGCTTGGGAAAAGGTTTGCAAAAGTAAGGACCAGGGGGACTAGGCCTAAGGAGAATGGGCTTGATGAACCTTGCTTTGGTGGCCAAACATGCCTGGAGGATCATCTCTAATGATTCAACTGAGTGGGTCAAAATAGTAAAAAATAAATACCTCTCCAACATTTTTTATCCTCTATGAAGGCATTCCCATGGGTGGATCGGCCTTCTGGAAGGTTGTCATCCATTTACAACACTTGGTTGTGGATTGAACTAGATGGATCTTGGGTGATGAGCTGAAGATAAACTTTTGGAAGGATAGGTGGCTTGAGGAGGATCCTCTGTGTCAGTGTACCGATTTAGGTCACCTCAGATCCATGGTGGACCCCAACTATGATCATAAGGTGGCTGAATTCATTATTTGGAGGAATGGATACCCACATTGGTTGATTAACGAAGTGGATGGATGTGATGAGGAGGTTTCAGTGCTATCTTCTCTCCTAAATGGGGTCACCATTCCTTCCCGAAGGAGAGCTAATCACAAGATTTGGAGAGGAACATATAGTGGCACCTTCTCGATCAAGTCAACTTATAATCTTCTGTATAGCAGACCAAGGGTGGAGTTTTCTTGCAACCTGGTTTGGCGGAAATACTTGATCCCCAAGGTAAATTTTTTCTCTTGGATAACTTTTCATAATAAAGCCCTCACTATTGATAACATCCATAAAAGGGGCTTTGCTTTCCCAAATATGTGTTACATGTGCATGTCAGCCTGTGAGTCTTTTGACCACCTTTTTCTGCATTGCTCTTTCACCAATTCTATCATTGGAGTCATCCTTTCCACTTTTCATATTCAGGGAGTCCTCCCAAGACAATTAAGGAAGCTTTCTTTCAATGGCCCAGTCCTTTCTGGAACCCGAAACTCTATTTCCTATTGAATGCCTGTTTCCACCATTTCATTTGGCAGATCTGGTTGGAGTGAAATGGTAGGGTGTTTGGAAACTCCCCCAGAGACCCTCCCTCTATTGCCTACAGAACCCTAGCCTTTCCCATTGATAACTCCAAGATCCTCTCCAGCCCAATCCCAAATTTTGGCCTCGAGGAGGAAATTTTCATGACTTTGAAGCTTGATGGGGATCCTGGCCTAGTAGACTCGGCTCTATCCAAAAAAAAGACCAGGTGGATCAAGCGCCCCAATTATTGGATAAAGCTAAACTTTGATGGAGCGTCCAGAGGCAACCCGGGTTGAGAAATAGTAGGTGGTGTCATCAGATACCATAAGGGGAAGCTCGTCCTCACTTACTGCAAAAATCTAGGGATCCAATCAAATCATGTCATAGAAGCCATAGGGGTCCTAAGGGGTCTCAAGCTCATCTCGGAGGATCCCCGTCCTCTGCTGGTTGAAGGGGATTTGATGAACATTATCAACTACTTGCTTAACTCCAAGGCCCCATCCTAGAAGGTTTTCAACATAATTTCTGAGGCAAGGAACCTCCTTCTTCAACATTCCTCAGTCTAGATTTGGCATACTTTCAATGAGGGCAATGGTCTGGCAGACCACATGCAAACAAAAGTTTTTTTCCACATGTCTCTTTGTATGGCGTTAGAGCTTCTCGATGGATGTTGTGAGAGTCATAAACCAAGATAGTTTTCATGGAACCACCTAGGAGGAGGTTAGTAGCTATCCTTGGTGGCTTTGCTTCTACCATATCACCTGTCTTCTCGTCAGCTTGGCGCATATCCAAAGTGGAGGATGGTAAGATTGGTTCAGTTCCTAGAGGACATGGAAGCTAACATTCTGGCCTCCACCAATGTGATTGTCAGTGCTATGAAGCATTACAAGGGGTACCAAGACCAGGACGACCAGGAGGAAATTGAAGCTTGATGGAGGTTCCCCGAAGTTTCTTGTTTTGTTGATGATGGATGTGTGGGTTGTAACCGGTTTTGGTTTTTTAGGTTTTTTTGGTTTTAAACTATGTCTACCTCCCATTAGGGATAATCTTGTATGTAGCCCTATGGGCATCTATTTCTATATTTTGGTAAGTGTCAAGCAAGGTTTTTGTGCTGCTCCAACCCATGAGGCTTTTTGTATATGCCACGGTTATGGTCTGTGATGTTATAAGGTTTTGGGATCCTCTCAAAAAACCCTCTAAGTAATACAAAATCTAGCTTACCAAAAAAAAAAAGGAGTTTTATGGGTTTTATAAAAGTGTTAGGTGAAAGTTTAATTTGTGGATAAAATATCTTTTACCTTAGAAAAGGAAATATTAGTTATTGCATTATTTATTAAAGATTTTATCTTTAAAATGCAATAGTAAAAAAGGGAGTCATAAGTAGAAAAGTAAATTGATTTTTGAAGAATAAAATTCTGAAGTGGCTTATGACAAATATGTTTGATTGGGATAAATTTGTGATGTCCTAAGGTTTTGAGAAGTGAATATTCAAATTATTGTGGTGTTGGATATTATTTTAAAATTGTATTAATAAGGTGTATTCATGAATTATTATATGCCTTGTATTGTTAACTAACCTTCTTGATCTTGGCAAATAAGTGTTTTATTGTTGTGGTAGTTTCTTGAAGTTCCTTATCATCATGAAAAAGGTATGGGCATATTCTTCCATAGTTTATTTGATTGATTGGTTTTCTGAAAATAATTTTGGAGTGAAAAGGACTTGATTAGGGTTTCCTATTGAGTATGTTGAGTTAATGCTTCAAGGTTTTCTGGAATAAAGAAATGTTGTTAAAACCTTGTTTGTTAAGCATTGTTGTTGAAGCCATTGGTTGTGTGAAGAACTTGAACTAGGGTTTGAAAATATCATGAGTATCATTTCTATGTGAAGATTGTTTTATAAGCATTATTTTTTAAGTGAGTTGTTGAGCAAAGAACTTGAACTAGGGTTTGCAAAGATCATGAGTATCATTGTTATGTGAGATTTATTATTGAGCATTGTTGGAAATATTTTGAGTTGGTGTTTATATGCTTGGACTAGGTTTTGTGAGAAAGGGGTGTTTCATTGAGTGATTTATTGAGTAGATTTGGTTGAGCCTAGTCAAGTGGATGTGTGAAGTGATTTTTCAAGTTCCATAAAACAAACTATTCTATATTCTGAATTGAGTTGAGAAAATGATTGAGCATTGAGTTGAATTTGAAGCATATTGAGTCTCTAACAATTATCCTTATGTTTCTAAGAGAGTAATTGAGCATTACGATGATTATAGATAAAATTGATTCTCTAACGATTCTCTTTATGTTTCTATGATATTGGACAAGTTCTGTGTGGACTTATTGAGCAAATTTGAGGTAAGTATTTGAGGAGACTTGTGGACTGATTTTGTGTGATCTTTTGTGGAAGCTTACATTATAAAATTGGATAAGTTCTTGAGATGAGGACTTGTAGAGAATATTTGATCAAGTTCTAGAGAGGACTTGTAGAGAACATTTGAGCAATTTCTAGAGAGGACTTGTAGAGCAGATTTGAGCAAGCTAGAGAGGAATTCTAGAGCAGATTTGAGCAAGTTCTAGAGAGGACTTGTAGAGCATATTTGAGCAAGTTCTAGAGAGGACTTATGGAGCATAGTTGGACAAGTTCTAGAGAGGACTTGTGGATATATTAGTGTGAGCTTTTGTGGAATATTACAAGGCATATTTGAGATAAGTCTTTGAGAAGACTTGAGAGCAAATTTGATTGATTTTTTCAAACCTTGAGTTAAGGTTTAGGGTAGATCCAGTAGATTTGATTCAAGCCTTGAGTTAAGGCTTGAGGACAAATATCGAGGATATATTTGTGCTAGACTGAAGGACTATTTTTAGTGTAGATTTGAGGACAGACTTTGGTGTAAATTTGAGGACAGGTTTATTCCAGACCAAAGACAGAGATTGAGCAGATTTGTGCTAGATCGAAGGACTATATTTAGTGCAGATTTGAGACAGAGCTTTGGAGGTGACAGATTATATAGGACAATAGTCTCCAGTGGATAGAGATCCATTAGCTAGGGTAGTGAGGATAGGTCTTTTGAGTGGGGACAAGAGTCTTCAGTGGAGAGATATCCACAAGCCAGTGTAGTGGAGGCAGTAGTCTTCTAAAGGATCACCAGCCAAAGCAAAGGGGAAGGAATTCTTCTATGGATAGAGATCCACGAACTTTATTTAGAATATTGGTGTCTCCTTTGGACAGAGGTCCATAAACATTATAATAGGGAAAATATTCCCAAGATATTGATTGAGAAAATTTTAGTGAAAGATTTTCTTCGTGGAGTAGCCCACATTGGGTGAACCATGTAAATTATGGTGTCTCTATTGTGTGTGGTGATTTGTGCATTAATTTTATTACTATTGTTGATATTGCTATCTATACATTGCATAATATTGATTTGGAAATAAAAGTAAAAAGTGGTCTTATATTGTTCACTCCCCCTCTCAGTATAAGCTTGTGTTCTTCAGAGTGCATTTTAGGAAATTTTAAAGTTCATACTGGTTCTATTATATTTTTGATACACAATCAGAAATGTAGACCCATTTTTGGCCAATTTCGAATGTGGCCCTACATTTGGTTAAATGTAGATCTATGTTTGATCAGTCCCAAAAGCACCCCTACATTTGATTTTTGTTTTAGAAGCATCTTAAGGCCTGTTTGGAGCCTGTTTGTTGCATCCTAAGTTAGGGTTTTCTTTATTTTACCTTTTTGTCTACTTTTGTGTGTTTCCCGATTGCATTTGTAGGCAATAAATTTGAATTGCATGGTATATTGCATCTTAGAGTAATTTTGCATTTTTTTTTAAAACCCTAGAAAATGAAATAAAAACCTCACACACACTTGCAAAAATCATCATTTCATATTATTTCATGATAAGTGTGAGGAAAACCTCCTAAACATGTTGGATTTCTTCACCAACCATCAGTTGATCCCTAGTTTAGCCATAGTTTGATAGTCACTTGGACTTCATCACCAAGGGACTGGTCACTCTTGAGCATAACTCGATTATTAGGTTTCATTCCACCACCCACATTGTATAGGTTTTAGGTCCAGGGTTACATAAAACACATAAAAAAAACAAAACAAAACAAAATTAAAAAAAATCAAATAAAAAACAAAACTGCAAAAACAAAAGAAACATAGAAAATATTTGTTTGATTGTGTGTTTGTTTGCTTTTCATTCGCATCATATTTCCACACACATACCTTGCACACTCGTTGTTTTCCTAGATTATGGTATTGAATAAAAATCAATCTAGATCTTTGGACCAGTTGCTCATAAACCAACCACCTTCACCCATGGAGCACTGAAAGCATGAGGATACGAAAGCAAAAAGGAAAGCCAATACGAAATGCAAACAAAAAAACTGAACTCAACGCTAAATCCTAGGAATTTGAAAGTGCATGAAAAGAGAGAAAGGCATGAGTGAATCGAAATGAAACACAAGTGAATAAATAAGACAACCATTTTTATTGATATGTTTCAAACTCGGTTACAATGCGCATCCTTCCTTTCCAAGGGCTAGGAGCGTTTAAGCATGCATTCTTGTTACATCCATGGGTGCCTTTCCTCCTTCTACGTGCCCACATGTAAGATGGGCGAACCAAAACATCACCGCCACTTGTGTCTACGAATGTTGATTTCTTGCTGCTCCTCCGATGTTCCGACCCTGTGTTCAAGGGAAAAAGAAATATTTAGTAGCACTTGTGGATGAAACAAAACATGCAATCCCCAAGCCTACGATAAGCGAATGATAAAAAGAATTAAACTATGACTAAAACAGGTCCAAATGCTCTAAAAATTGGATAGGGGCATCAAGACACCACCAAGAAGGCCCTGCAAAAAGAATAGTCAAGAAATTCCTCACCGATTTGAATTCGCTCCGGGGTGGGACGAATTCACCTACAATAAAATGCTGAAAAGGTACTATCCTAATGTCTTGCCTAGGAAGCTCCAAAAGACCTGCAAACTTAGGGTTCGCTAATTGGGGGAATTTTGGGAAGACCCAGATGGTCAGATTCTCCCAATTTAGCCTCCATCAATGGGAATTTGATGATGCTACCTATAGGTTAGTAGAAGCGAGCAAAGATAGAAATATGATCAAAAGTGTTCAAAATGAGACGAAATTCAAATGACAACCTATCTAAGCATCATAGAATTGAATGCAAAAATGAAAGAAAACAAGTCTAACACAAAATTCCCATCGTTCTGAAAGGGGGCGATTAAGATTGTGGTAGTGTGGGAGGAGGCGCCCATGGGACAGGTTGCCCACCATTTGGGGCCCGATTTCGGCACCAATCCACTTGGGATGGGTCCAAAACCTCTTGTGTGGTATTGTTGGCAAATTTGGTGGGATATTGTGACCAAATTTTAAGTTTTGGGCTCAATATTTGTCCTCCCAATAGTCACCCAATGACCTCCCCTCTAAAGGAGATCAAGGACGTGAAAGGCGCAAATCCAAAAGGTGTGAGGCATGTAAATAAAACGGCAGCACTTCATTGCTCTAAAATGCTCCTTCTCTGTATATTTTTGGGTGAGGAAACTCACCAATTTATAGAGCTGGAGATCTCTTGAAATGGGCATGTAAAGGCACCACTTGGCAATCATGCCTTCCCAGGGGGAAGGAGATTCCTCCCTGAATTGCGACTTCATGACTGACCTTGCAAATGCCTCTAACGCTCAAAAACGCTCACCCATACTCCCATGCGATGAAGGAAGCATTGAGTGGTAGATCTGAGCTGCCATTTGTCAATATTTGACTTTTTTCCCGTCAAACTTGCAATTCGCCCCACCTTGGAGTGAATTTAGAATTCGTCCTTGGGTGGGACGAATCCCAATTTGAATTCGCTCCAGGGTGGAACGGATATTGAGCAAAGTCCCTGAAGGTGCCAAACTAATATCTGACCTTCCAAAACTACTATGAGAGTGGTTAGGACCACCGTTTAACCTCTGGGGGCTGCCCTTAGGGCTGTGTGTGTCAAAGCGATCAGTGTTTGTAGTCACATAATTGGATTGGTGTTGTTTTGGTGTCTGTATCGCTCCAATTTTTTTGCATCCTTACCTTCAGGCTATAGGATCCGTGCTTGGAAGGATGATGGGAAAAGTATGGGATAATACCTTAGACTGAGAGGCCCTTTGATGGTCCCGCCTCTCGGGAGAGGGGTATTAAAGTGATTTTTCGACGAATGGTGGGGTTCACCAAGAAACGTTTAGTGGCAGTTTCCATGCCTAGGTTGGGAATGAGTTTAATGTGTTCAATTTTAGCTTTAAACATCCAAGTCCTAGGTTTGGCCAAATGAATCTAAGTTGTTCTATTATGAAAATGCAAATTAAATGAATACAGAAACATATTTGAATAGAAAATAGAGAGAATAAGCTAGATTAAAGAGCCATACCTGATCCGGATGTCTGATGGAGGTTCTAATTTTTGAAGCAGTCAAGATCGTCTAGAATTTTATAAAATCATCTTTGATCTGACAGGATCGTCTGAGATCCAAATTCGTCAGAGACCTACAATCAGAGAAATAGAGACAAACTACAGAAAATGCAGCTATGCCAATAGAAGGCAATGATGTAGAATGATATCAATAATATTAAACTGATAATTATAGACAAAAATATGAGTGCGTTATAATTATTTAATGACTACTCATGATTTTATGATGCATACAAGATACATGGGTGAACTCCAAGATGCAGAATAATAAGGAATAACCATAATATTAACTAAATGCAGAATAATGCAACAGAAAAGAAGAAATGTAAACTTTGGGCACTGATTGCCCCCAATGTTGACTGCAATCGAAATCATCTAAGATTGGTATGAAATCATCTCAAATTGTACAGGATCGTCTGCGATGATCTGAGCTTGCTCCAGCTGAAGAATAACAAAGTTCCTACAAGAAAATTCGAAAAGGGACAAAGGCAAACAATAGTCTAGGATATTCTAATGCATGTAAAACTCGAAGTGCAGAAAAATTCAGCCAGGGGGATGTCAAGGGGAGGGCCTAAGATTAAATAGGCATAGGAAAGAGGTTGGGAGGTTGGAGATCATCCCAATTTGGGAGATCTCCAATGGGGGAAGTCTCTAACGACGTAGACACGCTTTTGCCCTGGTTAGAGACGTCGTTGAAACAGAAGCTAATTATGAAAAATTAGTTTTGGGACAAAATCGTCTAGACGTTTTGCTCTAGACGAAATCATCCAATCTGAGGTGATATCGTCTGATCGAAGACGATATCATCCAACGGACGAAAAAAACTCTAAAAATGGCATGGAAAACAAGGAAACGGGCAGTAGACGGTTTTAGAGCAGTTTTGGGGTTAAAATTTGAATTTGAATTATTACTAAGGTAATTTTAATTATTTTCTAAGGTTTACTACACCAATTTTAGGGTGCTACAGGTGTCTACAGATGCCCCTTTTTGGGATGCGTTGTGCATGGCACAGCGCCAAGCAAAAATAGATAACCAAAGCACTAATGATTAGGGTTTCTTGGTAACCTAACCAAATTTTGATGCCCCAAGTATGGAAAGGGCATGCATTCTTGAATCCTTGCCTCTGACGAGCTAAGGAACTTCATTCAAGTGTTAACCTTGTTCAGTGAGGTGTTACTTGAACTTGGACATTGATCAGTCATGAATAGGCAAAGGGCGCAACCTTTTGTCTGTGGGAACCTTGAGTTCATGATTCACGAATGCCAAGTGATTTGATCAGGTTGTGATTATTGCTTGTTTACTGCCCCAAGCAAGTGCGTGATTGTCTTTGTCAATGATCCTTTGAATGCATGCCATTTCCTTGATTGGGTGTGTTTTTGTTGATTGGTGACTAAGTGTGACTACCCCCTCAAGCGACGAATCGATGAGGGAATGACCGACATGAGAAAAGCGACGAGTCGCTTGACCCAATATGACTTGTGTGAGGGTGCCCTTAGATGTTTTAGCATTAAGCGTGTGCAATTTTTTGACATTTAGACCTATTTTTGTTGGGTGTTAACCCTTTTGGTGATGCTTTTTGGAGCTGAAATTGTCAAAAATTTGTCTTCCCGTGGAGCGGTCCGGCTATGGTAGCCTTCTTAGGGAGTAGGATAGTGACAATTTGCAACCCCAACATCTTTTTTGGATGCCAAGAATGTCAGGCACGAAGGCACCTTCGTTTGGCAATGTTATTGCTATTTTTGGGTGGGTTTTGACCCGTTTGGACGACGTCATTTGGGGATGAAATTCTCGAAAATCCGTCTTCCCGTGGAGTGGTCCAGCTATGGTAGCCTTCTTAGGGAATAGAATAGCGAGGATTTGTGACCCCGACATCTATTTTGCATGCCCGTAATGTCAAGTGCCAAAGCACTCTCATCGGGCAAGTTTATTAGCTATTTTGGTGCATTTTTATTCAATTTTTGTTGTTTTTTGAAATTTTTGCCCTAAATTCGTTTTGGGGTGGGACGAATACCAGCTTAGTATTCATCCCAGGGTGGGACGAGCGCTAACTAGAGCACTCATCCTAGGGAGGAACGAATATAAGCTCAAAAGGCCTATTTAAGGGCCAAAACTAGGGTTTGGGCTCATTTGTAGTCGAATTTTCTTGCGATTTGGAGCTCTGGGGAGGAGGAGGTTAATTCTGCGAAGCGAAGCACTGCCAAATTTCTCCCGACATCATGAGTGCACAAACCGGATCGAGCGGCAGAGCCGAAGCGAGACCAGTAAGTGCTCCTTAGCATTATTGCTTTTGTTATATGTTTTAAAACTGCAAGTGATTTGTTTAATTTTCTTTGTTATGTTGCTTTTCAAAATTAAAATTGAAACCCTAAAACTAAATGGAAAAAGTAGTTAAAACCTAGGTGAAGAAATTTTTTTTTCTTTGATTTTAATGTTTTTGTGTTGTTTTCTTTTGGAGGTTGTGAAGAGCCGGTATCGTGTACCTACTGCTTTTGCGAAAGTGCAGGGGGCGCTAACTGTGGTTGACTAGGAGTGGCTTGATGCCCTTGGGCTCAAGCAGGTGGCTTGATTGGAGCCTATGGTCGGGGATCGGGCCTATCTGATGGCCCTGATCAACCTGTGGGATCCCTAGACCAACACCTTCCATCTCCCAATAGGGGAGATGACAGTGACCTTGGAGGATGTCTATCGGCTTCTGCGGATTCTGATAGATGGACTGTCGATCAGAACATCACCGCGTGATCAGTGGATAGCTGTACTGATACGATGCTTTGGGCATGGGGAGGAGTTGGGGGTGGATGGTCCAGTGGAGATGGCAGAGGTTGACTACCAGATGGGCGGGATTCTGGTTCGATGGTGGTTTGAGAGGGGGGTGTTGGGAGTGAGGCACGCATTGCTTATGGGCCTCATTTCCAACATGTTGCTACCTGACTCATCAGGTGTGAGGTTCCCATGGAACCTGCTAGATGTGGTCTATCGATTGGTGGAGTGTTCGACGCAGGAGCCTTTGATCATGAGATGGGGATAGACGCTGCTGGCGTAGCTCTATGGGGAGCTATATGAGGTCCATTGTCAGAGGCAGAAGGGGATCAGCTACAGCTATCTATTGCAGAGTTGGGGTTGGTAGCACATAGCGGTGGAGAGACCAGGGGGGTTACCATGGATGACGCAGGTGGAGATGGTGGATAAGGATATTGGGTATGCGGCTCTATGGCGGCGGTCTGAGGAGCAGGGACAGAGTCGGCGATGGGCAGGTGCCATAGGGCACTATGCCGATGCCTTCACTTGGCTTACTCTAGGGGAGGTGTTTTGGCACCCCTATCGGGATTGTCCAGCCTGGCCGGAGGCTGGAGAGTGGCTCCGATGGGTACACAGGGAGCGATGGCTGATTGGGCGGCATGGGACCGAGCATGAGTTCTTCCCTTACAGCTAGGTGACACGATAGTTTGGGGTGTACCAGGGGTTTCTTGGTGAGCCCGTGGTCTATCGAAGCCAGGGGGACGAGAGGACTCTAGATCGATCGGTCATCATGCCATTGGGCGAGGATTTAGATGTAATGATCGAAGTCTCGGATGTGGATGACGTCGAGACTACCGTAGAGTACGACCAGTGGTGGGTACTACGATGATGGTGGGGAGAGGGGCCATTGGGAGGCATGGAGGTAGCAGCCATGGGTAGGGAGGGTGTCGAGGCACCAGGAGATGCTTGGGGAGCTCCTCGAGAGGATGCAGATATGGTGGAGGTGGAGGATGAGGATGTGGATCTGGGGGTTTCGGATCAGCCGGAGATGTAGGACATCACGAAGTAGTGGGAGCCAGAGTAGGCTGTTGTTCCAGATATGCCTATGCCTCAGGCAAAAGTGGAGGACATGGAGTCTAGGCTACGTGCTGAGATTGCATGATTGGCGGAGCTACTATGGAGGTGAGATGAGGAGTTGGGGGAAGATTTGCAGGAGAGGGATCTCCTATGGGCTCAGCTGGTGGAGTGGGAGAGCGCATTCATTGCACACCATCGGGGGATGGGGACACCAACGCTGCATAGGAGAGGGATCTCCTACGGATGCAGCTGGCACAACATGATGATGTAGTAGCTTACTACCATCGGTGGGAGGCAGAGTGGTTGCGATGGGAGGCAGATTGGTCTCGACATCGGATGGATATGGAGGGAGAGATTATCCACCTCGGTGGGTGGTTACCTGAGCCCTCGGGAGGTGGGTCATCATGTCGGATGAGGGGTAGTGATACTGAGCAGTCAACATCATCTCATCGCAGGTGATTGGATGAGGGAGGTGGTAGTAGGCATGATGTGGAGGCTAGCAACAGTCGCCCTAAGGGGTCCCATAGGACCCACACCATGGGGGGTAGTTCCCGTCGCACCGATCCTACGTGATCATGGTGGCCGACGCCTTAGGCTTGGGGGTTTTGAGATTTTGGATTTTGGTTGCGGGGTCAGAGGACCAGCTCTTTGTAGCCTACGGGCATTTTTGATGATATATATATACAGACTTTATTTTGTTTATGCGCATGTGATGATTTGATTTTATGCATGATGGTTGATGAATATCGATGTATGCATGTTAAGTTATAGTGATGAATGCATATGTTGTGCTAAAATGTGAATGTTTGTAATTGATATGATATGCAAATGGAATGGATGAATTGAATTTGTGATGTGTGGTAGTCGCACCATAGACTGTTTAGAACTTTATGGCTTTTTGTCCTAGGCGATTGCTGCGGTGAATAGCTTTGTAGGCATACATGTTTTTTTTTTTTTGGCGATGGGAGGATGAAAGATAGCAAGTTGGTTTAGAAGGTATGTTAAGGTTTTCTAAGACTCAGATGTTTTAACTATCTAGCCATGACTGTAGTTGTATCGTACAAGACTTTTGACCAAGGTATGAATCGGACTTGTCTTTGACCAAGTTATTTCACATCCCTGTGTGTGCAATTGAGTTCGTTTATGTGGTGTTTGTCAGGATACCGCCAGTGCCAGATAGGCTATCAACCAAACCTGTACTGAGGATCACCTGATTAGCTCCACTAACTCCTTTGTTGTGTTTAGTCAGATTAATCTACGGTGCTATCATAGGATACCATAAGCTAGCTCATCCACATGCAAACATTGATCTGCACACAAGTTAATGTGACAGATATATCATCATGCGGGAGGTTTACCACCAGTGACCGATAGGCTATCAACCAAACCGGTACTGAGGTTTGCCTCATGACCTGTCGAAATGCTGAGAGTTCCAGGGATTCAAGTTTGACTCCCTTCTTTTCTTCAATTGTATTGGGATACTTGCTCTTTTGTAGTGATAAAAATCACTGTTTATTTTTGTTTTTTCTTTTGAGCAAGGGATTTGAATATTGAGTGATGAGAATCACTATTGTTTGTGCCTTTTGATGTGTGCACTTTGGGATATCAAATTTTGGAGTTTTGACTTTTGCAAATTGTTCTGATGTTTTGCAACCTTTTGAGAACTTGGGATTCTTGGGGAATTGGGTAGGGAGGATGCTTGTCCTTTTGCCAACTCTCAAGCATTCTTTGGGGTCATTCGCACAGGGGGATGAGCAAGATAACCGTTTCGCTTATGGTGACCTGGATTGCTTTGCAGGGTTCATCTTTCATTCACACAACTTGGGAATTTTGTTATATGTTTTAACTTGTGTCGGGATGCTACGTAACAAGGTGTGATCCAAGTAGAATTCTACCTTCATAAAATCTGTCTGACTTGGTACAGTATGTGGCTAAAAAGCTAATGACGACTGAATGACGAAAACTCTCGATACATTAGAAAACAACTGACTATGATGTGGGAGAATAACGTGAATGGTGGTTATAGGTGATGAGCTATTGATAAAGCAAAAAATGTAGAAGATGATGGTTTTTGCCAAGTAATGACAGTCTATGGTGCTTTGACCTGTATGACCACAAATATGCAATGTGATGCAGCTATATATTTTTGTATTTTTGAGGGATTGATGTTTGTGAGTATGCAGATGAGATGCAAAAGAACTCTGTACTGTTATGATGATTTTGCGTATGCATGGAAATGAGATGCAAATTTTTGTTATTTTTGATGATTTTATTGTTTTTAAATTTTTCTTGTTTTTGACCAAGCGATTAAGGAATCCTTGGAACTTTTGGGTTGACCAAGCGATTATGGGAATCCTTGGAGCTTTTGGGTTGACCAAGCGATTATGGAAATCCTTGGAGCTTTTTGGGTTGACCAAGCGATTATGGAAATCCTTGGAGCTTTTTGGGTTGACCAAGCGATTATGGAAATCCTTGGAGCCTTTTGGGTTGACCAAGCGATTATGGAAATCCTTGGAGCTTTTTGGGTGGGCTATGGCTCCTTTAAATATGGAATGGCCGCAAATGACTGATGTTCAAGGGTTCTAGTTCCTTGATTCCATCAAGAGAGGCTAGCCGGTATGTTCCAGGTCCTATTTTGCTATCAATTACATAAGGACCTAACCAATTTGCCATGAACTTGTCCCTTAGATGGGACGACAAACTAGAGTTCTGTTGGTTCTCTTTCAAGACCAAGTCACCAATCCGAAAGTCCCTCAGGTGAACTTTCATGTTGTATGCTTTCTTAAGTCGCTCTTGATAGATACGTAAATGCTCGAGAGCATTAACGCATCGTTCATCAAGCAACGTAAGCTGGTCTAACCGGGCCTACCATGCAGTGTCATCATCGATGAACTCTTGCATTGATATGCGCAGGGAGGGAATCTCCAACTCGAGAGGCATGACTGCCTCGGAGCCATACACCAGAGAAAATGGAGTTGCCCTAGTGGGCGTCCGAATGCTAGTGCGATAAGCCCATAGGGCAAGTGGGATCTGAATGTGCCAATCCTTATGATTATCGATGACTATCTTTTTGAGGATGGTGACTAGCATTTTGTTTGACGCTTCTGCTTGCCCATTTGCCTACGGATAATAGGGTGTCAAAAAGCTATGCTGAATTTTGTACTTTGTGGTCAAAGCACGCACATCTTTGTTCTTGAATGACGTCCCATTATCCGAGATTATCTTGGATGGAATACCAAAATGACATATGATGTTATGCAAAATGAACTCCACAATGCGGGGTCCAGTCGTAGAGGTTAGCGGAACCGCTTCCACCCACTTGGTGAAATACTCTGTGGCCGTTATGATAAACGTGTGATGGTCGAACGATGCAGGGGAGATCTTTTCGATGAGATCTAAGCCCCACTACGAGAATGGCCAAGCCGACTGGATCGGTCGCAAGGCCTGGGAAGGTACATGTGTCAAATTGGCATGATGTTGACACTTCACGCACTTCCGCACATATGCGCAACAATCTCGCTCTAAAGATGGCCAATAATAGCCCATGCGAAGGATGCGCTTTGCGATGGCCATACCGCTGAAGTGGCCACCGCATGTACCATCGTGTGCTTGGGTGATTGCCCAAGCAGACTCTTGCTAGTCCAGGCAACGGAGGAGAATCCCTTCATAGCTTCGATGGTACAAAATGTCTCCTAACAAGACATGCTTTGCCACTTTCTATTTGAATGATCATTTTGCGGCATGCGTCAATCCAAGCGGGAGGTTACCTAACTTGAGGTAGTCCCTGATGGGTGAATACCAATCCTGCTGATCGAAAACCTCGATAGTCTGAACAGCCAATCCCTCTTGAAGTTCATCCCTAGCAAAAGCTGAGTGGGAGAGAGCTTGCAAGAATAACATTGTATTGCTATTAATGGGAGTAGGGGAGAACAAGGACCCCCAGTTGGCATGATTCAAATGATCGTAGATTCGAGAGAACTTATCCATGGATGGCTCAATCTGGATCAAGTGGATTCCTGGCGTTAAATCAGAGCTTGCTCGCTCCATCACTGATTGCGATAGTGTTTTGACTTGAATGGTTGTCATATCACCAGAAAGGTCTTGCGGGATTAGTGACCCCAAGGAGGCCATAGTGTCCGCAAAATGATTCGATGACCGAGGGAGTGCCTCGATGTCGTACCATTCAAGCTTCGCCAAGAATTTGTCCACTAGGGCTTTGTAGGCCTGTAGAACTGGGCATTTGCATTGGAATACCCCTTTGACTTGGTTGACAATTAACAGCGAATCACCAAAGATGTTCAATCATTTAATGTTCATGGTGATTGTTGTCTGAAGACCTATGAGCAAGGCTTCATACTCTGCATTATTGTTGGTGCATGGGAAATTTAATTTAAATGACAGGGGCATTGGAGCGCCCTACGGTGTGAAGAATACTATTCCCATGCCACCACCTTGCTCACATTTAGAACCATCAAAAAATAGGGTTATGTCGGCCTGTGACTCAGGCTCGTCAGAATCTGGTGATTCTGAGACATGGAAGACCCCATCATCGGGTAGTTCTATAGTCAGAGGTTGGTCGTCTTCGAGAGGAGCCTCTGCTAGTTGATCGGCTATGACCTGACCTTTTATGGATTTTTGTCCGATAAATTCTATGTCAAATTCCATCAACAACATGATCCATTTCACCGTGCGGCTACTATGATAAGTACGACTCATCATGTACCGCAATGGATTCTCCTTAGACACAACATACGTCTTGTTGCTCAGCATGTAATGGCATAGCTTTTTGGTAGCAAACACCACTGCCAAGCAGAGTTTCTCAACGTATGCATAGTTAAGTTCATAGCTGACCAGGGTGCGGCTAAGATAGTAAGTAGCCTGTTCTCTGTGAAGTTCATTCTTCTGGGCTAACATGGCTCCCAGTGCCACCTCAGTAGCTGAGATGTATAAGTAGAATGGCACTCCTGGTCTAGGTGGTGCCAATACTGGCGATGAAGCCAAGTATTGTTTGATGTCGTCAAAGGCTGATTGGCACTCGTCATCCCAGTGAAATGCCACCCCCTTGTGCAACAACTTGTTCATTGGTCGGCACTTGTCAGATAGCTGCGCTATGAAGCGCTTGATCGACGTGACCTTTCCCTGTAGGCTTTTGAGCTGCTTGATGGTAGTTGGGGGAAGCATTTCAAGGATTGCCTTGACTTTGTTTGGGTCCACCTCGATGCCTCACTTTGAGACTATGAAACCCAAGAGCTTTCTAGATGTGATGCCAAAAATGCACTTCTTGGGATTCAGTCTGACTTTATGCTCCATGAGGCGATCGAGGATCTTGCTTAAGTCACCGAGATGATCCGGGCGCAAAAGAGATTTGGCCAACAAATCATCCATGTAATCTTCCAAAGTCTTGTGCATGTAATCATGGAAGATGTATGTCATGGCACGTTGGTAGGTGGCACCAACATTTTTAAGGCCGAAAGGCATGACCTTATAACAAAATGTTCCCCAAGGCATTGTGAATGCCATTTTTAGTTGGTCCTCGAGATTGATACAAATTTGATTGTATCCCGAGAAACCATCCATGAGGGAAAGCATTTCATGACCCATTGTAGCATCTACCAATGCATCGATGCTCGGCAAGGGGAAATCATCCTTAGGACTCGCTTTGTTTAGATCTCAAAAATTAGTGCATATGCGAATCCTCCCATCGGGCTTTTTGACGGGCACCATGTTGGACAACCATGGCGGATAATCCATGCAGATGACAAACTGTGCATCCAACAGCTTTTGCAATTCATCTTTGACCATCAAGGCCACTGTTGGGTGCATCTTACGTAGTTTTTGCTTAACTGGCTTGATTGTCGGATCAAGCGTTAGATTATGCGTGACTAGCTACGGATCTAGCCCCGACATGTCTCTGTATGACCATGCAAAAACCTCCTTCTTCTCTTTGAGAAGGGCAATGTAGTCGGCTTGCTCTTCGGGGGATAAACTTACCCCCAACTTGATGATCTATGGATTCATTGGATCTGAGCCGATGTCTACGTCAGTCGTCTCCTCGACCGACATGTGGGATCCGTCTTCCAACTAATGTGGAGTTGGGATCAAGTGGATATCATTTGCTGAGTTTAGATCATCGTTAGGAACCTCGGGTCCCTCTTCAACATGGAAGATATCCTGAGTTGGCCCAGGGGTAAAATGAAGCATTTCACCGAAAGGCCAGTACTCGGATGGGGATGGAGGGGAATTGACGCGATCCCAGTCGATGGCATCTATGTCTAGAGACAATGACTATGTTGGATCGGCCGGATTATGGATGGGGGTGGTTAAGTCAATGGAGATCATGTTGATGGAATGATTTTGGTCTCCATTACCGTAGGTGTGGTTGCTCGGACATTCTGGATGCTCTCTATGCTCTGGATCTGGTTCTAGAGGGACTGGCATGAATGGATCGGCCCTATGTGTGGATAAGAAGATAGGGTCTACCCTTGACACTGATGGCACTATAGGGTCTCTGGGTGGAAGGTATGCTTCGTATGCCCAGAGCAACGGATCCAACACTTGGTCCCACCATGCTGGGTCTACGTACCACTCATGCCCAGGCCTTATGTTTAGCTGTTCCTGCACATCGTTAATACCTAAGAGGTGTCATCGCTGCATCTACCGCATGTGGTTGAGATAGGCCATCTCGGTCTCATCTTCGTAATCACTATCAGAGATCCAGAGGTCTTCATTGGCTTCGATGACTGTTTGTGGCGTTACAGGCTCATCCTGCTCAAGCAAATTGATGTGGTCCCACCTAGGTTGTTCCGCTCTCCATGGGGGGACTTGATTTCCTTGGAGTGGTGCTTGCTCGATAGGAGCATCCAAGGGGAACATTGTCAAGAGGCTTTCTTGATAATCATCCATGGGGATCACCTGTGAGTGATCGCTGTCTGATTCGAAGGGGTCATATGATGCTGGTTCATACTCTGATTCATCCTCTGAGGACCCTTCTTGACATTGTCTAGACTCTCCCTGAAAATGAGCTCTCGAGCTTTCTCCTCTCTCGAGCGAAGGGAAGGGGTTGCTAGAGCCAACAAGGTTGATTGCCATTAATGGGAGATAATCCCTCAATGTATATGTGGTGTTAGGGTTGGCATATGGATCTGATGCCAATCCCCCCTTGTTGCCTATCCCTAGGCCTTGCATGTTCTCCACCAAGATGTCCAAGGGGAGGGGGTGGTTGAACCCTACCCCTGACTTGTCGTATGGCATTTGGTATCTTGGTTGGCAAAGAACACGTATCCCTTGCTCATATCTGCCTAACCCATATCCGTGCCAATTGCATTGGCCAAGGTATCTCAGAGCAAAGTCTGGGTTAGACAAATAGTTGACATTTTCAGCAAAAGGCTCTTCGTCTTCGTCCTCTTGCGTACATGGTGCAACGCCATGATCAAGGCCCCCATACACAAAATTTGTCTGGTTCGGCGGGTAGCCTAGGGGAACAATAGTGCCAATGGGAAGGCGAGGTCTCCCCATGTCCTGCATGGACTCTAGTGTGGGTGTTGCTACAATATTCCACACCAGATACTCCCCCAGGCCCGTATTGGCCATTTCAACGTTGATCGTTGGTGGTTGAGGGGGAGGGAATGGAAGTTCTCCTTGAGTCCACTCCATGTCGGGTGGACTAGGAGCCTCGACTTCCATTCGGCTAGGCATTTCCTCCGTAGAGATAGTTGATACTGATGGCAGTGTCTCTTCCAAAGGTTTTGCCTCTTCCAGGGGTTTCTTCCCTTTGTCCTTCTGTTTGGCCCCCATAGATGACGTCGTTGGTGGAGGACTAGACGATGAAGATGAACCCGACTGGGGTTTTGAAGAACTTGCTAATGGGGATGCCTATGGAATCGGACCCTGTTTAGATGGATTTAACTAGAAATCCAAATGCGTCGATGGCAGGGTCGATTGCGGCATCAGCTGCACCGCATTACAATATTTGAAGGGTTCTAAGTCCGTCGGGACTACATGCACCTCCCCTTCAAATGTATATTTTAAACATTGGTGAGCTATCGAAGGGACACACTTCATGTCCCTGATCCACGGCCAGCCCAACAAGATGTTGTAGGCCATTTCACCTTCCAATACGTGGCACAATGTGGGTATGGTCTTTTGTCCCACTTGGATTGGTAGGACTATTGTGCCGACTGTCGAGCAGATTGCGTCATTGAATGCTCGCAGAGTGTAGGTGGAAGCTGTGATGTGAGATGCGGGCAACTTCAGATGTTTGAGAGCCATAGTTGTGATGATGTTGCTGGACGAGCCAGTGTCTATCAACACCCTCTTGTATGGGATCCCGTTGACCCACGCGATAACGTGCAGGGGTGGATCCGCCATGTCATCAGTCACTGATCTCAATTCGTCTTCTCGAAATGTGATGACCGGCTCAGTGCATCATTTTACATGCCCCACAAAGTTGTTGAAAGAATTTGTCTCATGGGGCTGCAACTCGATGGCTTTCAAAATCTCCATTAGAGCTTCTCGATGGGGCGTAGATTGTTGTATAAGCTCGTATATGGAGAGCCTAGCCGAGGTGGTCCTCAAACTCTGAGTTAGTTTGGTCCGAAGTGTGGCCACCGGCTTAGGCGGAGGAGGTTGTGCAAGGTGCTGTTGTGGTTGCGATGTTGTGGGCACCTCTCCTGTAGCTATCGCAGGAGCATTCATGCTCGGATACCTCCTATTTCGAGTCACTATACTGATCATCCCTACATACCCCTGCATGGGGCAGTTCTGTGTGACCTCGTTAACTTGTAGGGTCTTTTCCTATGGAGCATGAGCAGGCAAGGGGTCTTTGAAGACCTCCATTTGCTGATTGCTTGGTGCGACGGGATTATCCACCGCTAGTGTCTTGTTATCAATCAAGTCTTGCACCAAGCCCTTAAATTTCCAATAGGCATTTAGGTCATGTCCCTGCCGCCTATGGAACCTACAGTACAAGTCCTCTCTATACCCCTTAGGCTTGGGTGCATTGGGATCTATAGTCTGAATCTCTGGCAGGTTGATCAGGTTTGCCGCTAACAAGCGGTCAAACAAGGAGTCCCTGGACTCTGTGTAGGGTGTGTATTGTCGCCTAGGGTGACGCTGCTGATTCTGCTCTTGCCTCTGATTTTCTCTATCATAGTTGTTGGGAGGCACTGCCTGATAATTAGCCTTTTGAGGCTGAGTTGCTTGCACAGGTTTAGGGACGTTGATTGCAACTTGGTTAACCGCAACGGGTTTTTGTTGCGTGGTCCCAGCTTTAGTGTTTTTAGTCCACTCTTTTTTCTTAGGCTTGGCTATCTCGCCATCCTGTATTTTGATCTCTTCAATAATTTTGGCTTGTGCCAGAGCTTCTTCTAGGGTGGCATATTGTTGCAGCTGCAATAGCATAGAGATCGATCTCAAACAACTTTTGGAGAACATCTGAGTGAGGTCGGACATAGGAGGGAGGTAGGGCAGCTTCGAGAGCAATGTCCTCCATCGATTCCCATAGGCCGCCATGGTCTCCTCCTCATACTACCTGAGGCTGGCTAAGTCACTTAGTGATGCCTTCTTCTTGGTATTGAAGGTGAAGCATTCGAGGAACGCATCCACTAACTGATCTAAGTTTTTGATGTTGTGCTTTGGTAATTGGGTAAACCAATCCGAGGCAGGGCCTACGAATGTGGTTATAAATGTTCTCAATAACAAAGCATCATTGTCCTGAATGCCGAAGCATTGGCTCAGGAATCTCGTCACATGCTCTTGAGCATCTTCCTCACCTCTAAAGGTTGCCAACTGAGGCAGCTTAAAGTGCTCAGGATAAGGAGGTGCTGGCACTGACGGATGCACAGGATGACTGTGGAGCTGGCGTAAAGTGGGCTTTTGAGGCCCAAAAGTTTTGGTTTCCATAGACTCTAGATGCTCTAGCAACGCTTTGTATGCATCGAAAGATTTAATCTCTTCCTCTTTGGTTTGCTCCCATTGTGGGTTGTGGGAGACTTGAGGCCTCTGAAGGGGAGGCCGGATGGTGACTCCTCCACCTAGGTAGGGCATTTTGGCCCACTCATCTTCTTGCTCATACTCCTCATAAGCTTCCTGAGGAGTCTCTAGGTGAGACCTATGACCCAGGGTGGGTCCCCGCGGAGGGTACCCATCATTGTTCCAGGGAGTGGCCTCCCGCTTAGGTCTAGGAGGTCTCGGAGGCAGCGCTTGGTAAGGTCATGGGGACCTATCTCGCACCAAGGGGTTGTGCCTCTCATATGGTTCCGCTCTTTGGGTGCGCGGGGTTGGAACCCTTTCAGGCATCGGGTTATGTAGTAGCTCATCTATTTGGCGCCTAATGTGCTCTTTGCTAAGGCGATATAAATGCTCTAGCTGTTGTTGGTCTTGCTCAAGCCGCATGATCTACGCTTGGTGGGTGGCATGTCTGGTGACTGCCAGGTCGATTTGTTCTGCCATATTGAGCCTAGGAGGCCTAGATGCCTCTCCTATGCATTTACCTCGATCACGATGATCCGAGATCTCAATAGGTCGCTTCCCTCTATCGAGGTTGGCGGCATTTACCCGAGGCTCTGGCCTCAGTGGGTGATCATGGTATCTAGCTGGTGCGGAGGTGCATGGCCCCCACACTGTATATTGCTCTTGAGGAATGTAATCATCTTCCTCATGCTCCCTTTCATATGTGTGAAAGGGGCGGGCAGAGTTAGTTCACCCGGTTTGAAGAGCCTTGCGCTCTAGATTTTTTCTATTGGTTCTAACAGTGATGGGGGGCAAAGGAGGGATGCCATCATCATGTGGCCTCTCCTCATGGAAACTATGCCGCTCTAGCGCTTCATCGCACGGTGGCCACTCATATCGAGCTTCTAAGGGAGCCTTCTTATCTATGTTGAGTGCCACGTGTAAGGACTCTTCCTGAAAGGGGCTATGATGAACGGGCGTGTCCCCCAAAGGGGTGTCCCTATAGTTCCACCTTGACATGGAATGACGCGGACTCTCTTGTGGGTCAGGCCGCCAAGGCGGTATGACTAAGTCCTTAGGGCTATAGCGGAGGCGACTTGTGCCCCCTTGTACACTTTTCGTAGCTTTCGCCCTTGATTGGGCTTGGCTACGTGTGTACACCATGGTATTGTTTTTCTACAAGCTAAATAGATTTTTATCTCTTTTATGATTTTTTTTATGCTACACTAAACAGAAAAGAGCACACACATACACAAACAGTGATTATCTCATTTAAATATTGAGAGTGTGTCCTAAACCTGGTTTAGTGTGTTTTGTTTTTTTTTTTTTGTTTCCTTTTGTTTTTGGTTTTGAAGGTTTTTTAAAGAACGTTTAAATGCAAAATGAGGGCTCTTATGACTCCCAAAATTGGTCGCCCCTTCGATATACCATTGCCAGGCCGATATACCAACCTCTCTATATACCCGCCCTTACGTGAGGGAAACTATAGGTACGTGAGAGCAGATGGTACGTGGAACATAGGCGGTACGGAAGGGGAATCACCCTGTTTATGACACCTACCATAGAAGACTTATCCTCATGCACTGGGAATCACCCCAGCTACACTCGGTCAGCTTTCATCAGGATTTACGTCTAGCAACAGTTGCGATCGGGGTAATGGATGCAAAATTCAAGCCAAGGTGGTGATGAAATCCACCGTTGGTCTTGATCAAGGGCTAGGGTTTTACGACCAGCGCCTTGGTTTTTAAGTTGCCACATGGTGTGTGGGGTTATTTTTATTTTGCAAAAGGAAACAAGCAAACAACAAAAAGAAAAACTTTCCCTAAGCAAACAAATAATCCAAAAATAGAAACACTGAACAGAAAATGACAGAGAAAATGCAGAATCCTTACCTCTTCTCTGCCCGAATCTGTCGGTCCTGAGTTTCTGCCCGAAAACTTCATAGACTAGAATTCATCCCAAGGTGGAATGAATTACAGGACTGTATTCATCTCAGGGTGGGGCACATTCCAATTCGTCCCTGGGTGAGACGAATTACAGCTCTGTATTCGCCATAGACTGGAACGAACAACGATCCACGTTCAAAAAAAAGGTACCCGCAAGCAAGGTAAATTTTGGATCAGATTTCTGATCTTAAAAGTAGAGGACAAAGTCCCACCATGATCACCACTGAAAGCACGAGGATACGGAAGCAAAAAGGAAAGCGAATACGAAATGCAAACAAAAACCGAACTCAACGCTAAATCCTAGGAATTTGAAAGTGCATGAAAAGAGGGAAAGGCATGAGCGAATCAAAATGAAACACAAGTGAATAAAGAAGACAACCCTTTTTATTGATATGTTTCACAACTCGGTTACAATGCGCATCCTCCCTTTCCAAGGGCTAGGAGCATTTAAGCATGCGTTCTTGTTACATCCATGGGTGCCTTTCCTTCTTTCGCGTGCCCACATGTAAGATGGGCGGACCAAAATGTCACCGCCACTTGTGTCTATGAATTTTGATTCCTTGCTGCTCCTCCGATGTTCTAACCCTACATTCAAAGGAACAAGAAATAGTTAGTAGCACCTACGGATGAAACAAAACATGCAATCCCCAAGCCTACGATAAGTGAATGAGAAAAATGAATTAAACTATGACTAAAATAGGTCCAAATGCTCTAAAAATTGGACAGGGGCATCAAGACACCACCAGGAAGGCCCTACAAAAAGAACAATTGGGAAATTCCTCACCGATTTGAATTCGCTCCGGGGTGGGACGAATTCACCTACAACAAAATGCCGAAAAGGTACTGTCCCAATGTCCTACCTAGGAAGCTCCAAAAGACCTACAAACTTGGGGTTAGCTAATTGGGGGCATTTTGGGAAGACCCAGATGGTCATATTTTCCCAATTTAGCCTCCATCAATGGGAATTTGATGATGCTACCTGTAGGTTAGTAGAAGCGAGCAAAGATAGAAATATGATCAAAATTGTTCAAAACGAGACGAAATTCAAATGACAACCTATCTAAGCATCATAGAATTGAATGCAAAAATGAAAGAAAGCAAGTCTACCATGGAATTCCCATCACTCCGAAAGGGGGCGATTAGGATTGTGGCAGTGTGGGAGGGGGCGCCCATGGGGCAGGCCGCCCATCGTTTGGGGCCTGATTTTGGCACCAATCCACTTGGGATGGGTCCAAAACCTCTTGTGTGGTATTGTCAGAAAATTTGGTGGGATATTGTGGCCAAATTTTGGGTTTTGGGCTCGAGATTCATCCTCCCAATAGTCACCCAATGACCTCCCCTCTAAAGGAGATCAAGGATGTGAAAGGCGCAAATCCAAAAGGTGTGAGGCATGTAAATAAAATGGCAGCACTTCGTTGCTCTAAAATGCTCCTTCTCTATATATTTTGGGGTGAGGAAACTCACCAATTTATAGACCTGGAGGTCTCTTGAAATGGGCATGCAGAGGCGCCACTTGGCAATCATGCCTTCCCAGGGGGAAGGAGATTCCTCCCTGAATTGGGACTTCATGACTGACCTTGCAAATGCCTCTAACGCTCAAAAACGCTCACCCATACTCCCATGCGATGAAGGAAGCATTGAGTGGCGGATCTGAGCTGCCATTTGTCAAGATTTGACTTTTTGCCCATCAAACCTGCAATTCGCCCCACCCTGGAGCGAATTCAGAATTCGTCCCTAGGTGGGGCGAATCCCAGTTTGAATTCGTTCCAGGGTGGAACGGATATTGAGCAAAGTTCCTGAAGGTGCCAAACTGATCTTTGACCTTCCAAAACTGCTGTGAGAGTGGTTAGGACCACTTTTTAACCTCTAGGGGCTGCCCTTGGGGTTGTGTGTGTCAAAGCGATCAGTGTTTGCAGTCACATAATCGGATTGGTGTTGTTTTGGTGTCTACAAGAACTTCACTAAAACTTCCCATCCCCCAACCACTTTTGTGGTTGGCAAATTTGATGTGTCATGGACTGTGTATCTCAAATTTTTTGTTGGACCCTCTCACCCAAAATTCATTGCAAATGTAGATATGATGCAAAGGACAGTCCACACTTCCATCCTTAAGACCCCCTACACTGAACCATCCACACCTTTTGATAATTGCATCACCTACATATATTCTAATGCCCTTAGAACTTATTTGAGCTCAACCTTATCATAATTTTCATCCCTTACCATTCCACCCTGGCCTATGCCTACCTTTGAGTAGGAACCCACTCACTCATACCCTAACATCACTAGTCATACCTTCATTAACCCCCTTCTTGAACCCATTTTCAACCCATACATCTCAATTCCATACACCCACACCACCATTTATTCTAATATGCTCTTTGAGACATAGATCAATTGTGTTTTGTAAGTGCCAACCTCCATTCTACCTACATTATTGCCACCTATTAACTCCATACAACATACCATTTCTCATTTGGTTATGATACCCTTCACAACTTACCATCCATCCACATATATCCATGTTGTTGCCACGCATCATGTACAAAAATTTACCCCTCATGTGACCATGCAACTTACATCACTTTTTGACATATAGTAAGCTTTGCAACATTTGCAGCAAGTGCTTGTAGATAACACTAATGAAAGTGGTCATCCCACCTTATAATTACAATCATAGGTGGTAAATTTTAACCATCCACACATAGCCAATCAAAACACATTCTTCACCTAAGATTCATCCTAGGTATCAATACCACCCACCATAATCATACCCACTCATCCACTTCATAACACCTATGCCACCTCATCAACTCAACACACCATCATCCCACATCTCCACATCAGCCATCTCAACATCATCAACAACAATAATTTCATAATCAAATCCAACATAACATCCACCAATATCAAATCCCAACCAACACTAACCCATTATCCAATCAAAAACCACTTCACCACACATCAAACTCACCCAACCTACACACAACATGCAAATCAGGGATTTCAGCCACCCTTGGATGACCTTAAAATTTAATTTTTGTAGAACCAAATTGACATCTTGGAAATGCAGACACCTGGAATGCTATATCATAAATCTACTCTATGATAGTTGGTCAATCAACCAATTCATCCTTAAATACCATCACCACATTATCCTGCAGATTTCACACTACCAAAGTTTGATAAATTCAAATGGGATGAGGACCCCTAAGAGCATGTAGGCGCATTCATCCATGTGCACTTTAGAATACAAGAGAATGATCCTTTGATGCTCTAAACCTTCCCTTAGATATTTGGAGGAGATGCCCTAGAATGGTACAACCATTTGTCACACCATAGTGTTTAAATATTTGAGCAATTAGTGGACCAATTTATAGAATGGTTCTCTCTAAATGTTAGAAAGAAAACCACATTGACCAATTTAATCCAACTTATATCAATTCGAAGATGAGTCATTCTATGATTATGGAAACTACTAGAGGGCAATTATCACCCAATTGTCATTCTCCCTCCCTATGGTGGAACTCACAAGAATATTCACAAGGAGGTATTCCAAACCTATCTCCTTATTAGTACAATTGTAACAATATAGAATATTTGAAGAATCTCTTTTCCAAGCTCAATTCATCGAAGAGATTAAGATATAGAAGGGTGAGATAAAGCTAAAAAATAAAGAAAGGAAAAACAAGAATCAAAGGGGGAACAATTAGGGCCAGTCAAAATTTGGTCAAGTAAACCAAGTGATCTTGAGTTGAACTCAAAAATAGACACAACAAGCTCAAGTCCAATTCCAAAAACCCCCACAACAACAACAACTATAGCAAAAAACATATTAAGTAGTACCACCCCCACCTCAAATTCAAAATCAGGGCAACACAATAAATAATTGACAACATTGACAGTATACTTGAACATTTCACAACTACACCCCATTACCCAAGCCACTCGCTAATATTTTCCAATAGTTGTATGAGGCATAAATGATTACACTACCACAAATTAAACCTGAAGATCCTATTAAGCATGGAAAAAAATTTAAGGAGTACCAATATTGCACCTTTCATCATCAAAAAGGTCATGATATTAGTAATTGCTATTCATTCAAAGATATAGTCCAAGATATGATAGACAAGGGGACTATTAATATTGATAACCCTTTGGCACAACAAAACTAGAACCTTGGTATTTATCAGACACCATTGCCTAATCATGAGGTAACACAACAAACAATGTAGGTGTCAACTTCTATAGTTGCCCCTAACCAAGTCAACCATATACACAATGAACAACAATACCAAGGTTTTGTGGGGGCTATCCACATAGTTACCCAAAGTCAAAGGAATACCAACCAAACACAACAATCAAATGAACCAACACCAGTGGTACTCCCTCCTATGCCACCATCAACTACCGTGCCTCTACAATCGGATCACACCCATCCACCACCTACAATTCATCTCCAAAACCAGCCACCAAGACAAACCATCATGTTAAGGAACCGATTGACGCATAGCCTAAAGTTGGCCTTGACCAAACTATCAATATATGAGCTCATACAATAGTCTCCCCCACATTGAGAGGTATTGATGGACATCCTAAAGTCCATTGAAGTTTAGACTCAAGACCCAAATACCTTTAATAACTTTGTGGGGAGTGTTCAAACATGCATGGAACCCTCAATTCCATTTTATGATTTTGAGATCAAGACAATGCCATCGGAGTCACCAGATCCTCCATTGCATATCATTGCTCATATTGATCAAAAACCATTTAAGTGAGTGTTGATCGACATTGGTTCCTCTATCAATATCATCACCACCACAACACTTTAGCACCTTAACCTCCCATCTTCACATATCACAAAATCAACCTTTACCTTGTGAGCTTTCAATGATGCCCTATGTTCTACAATCAAAATAGTTGTCCTACCTATGATAGTGGGGGTTAAGACTATCCACACCATGTTTCATATTCTAGAGGGGGCCATGGATTATAACATACTCCTTGGATACCCCTGGATTAGATAAATGAGGAGTGTTCCCTCAATGTTGCACCAATATTTGAAATATATGCATGAGGGAAAGGTCCATTGCATTCCAACCGACATTGAGCCCTTCAAGTATTGCAACTTCATTTCAAACCCCTATGAGCCATCACTCCCATCCACTCATTTATCCATTACTCCACTCGTCACTAGATTCACCTCAAACACAAACACATCATCCAAAGCACCCATTATGTAAGTACTACCAATCACCAATCCAAATCAGGCTTCCACTTCAACATCTCATCACATTCTTTCCACATCTCACCCTTCATCACAACCTGCACCATTCACATTTGGTCAAGTCCAATCATCGCATCAAACATCCACACAAGGGGGACAAGCCTCCACATCATCTACATCACCAATCACCAATCATACTTCATCATCCACATCTTCAAATTCACAAGCACCATCCATCATCTCATATAAACCTGAGACTATAGCCATTAGCCACCCTGTTCAACAGGATCCATCCCTACCTCCACCATCCAATGTCTCACAAGTAGATTTATCTAATTATGAGCTGCCCCTATAGCATATGTCATTTCTCACACCTAAGCCATTAGTTAGTCTTGAAGTCTCCACCTCCACACATATTTCATCCAAATCCATTCCAACCCAAGTTGTAGTTCATCTCACTAATCCTAGCATTGGTGAGTACATAGTTGAGAGTGTCAAAATAAACCCGCCTACTATTGATATTATTAGAGACTATGGTTACCCATGTAACCCACCTCTAGCTATAAGTATGATTTATAACATGGGTTCAACTCCTAATAGAATTAACTTTGTATATGGGGGAGTTGATTTTTTATTTGATCAACTCCCTCCTTATGAACCTAGACAACAAGTTTGTGCCAATATAGAATATATGTCCAATATAGATTTTCCAATGAGATACTTTCATTGGTTTAATTGGTAAGGATATGATCTAGGATAATATGAATAGGGTAGTCATGAAATTATTGAGCCCCACTATCACGAAGCGCATGACCACTCTAGCCTAGGCTTCAAGACATTATCCTCTATCATTCTCTTTGAGTAAACATTCACACAACTCACTATATATTTTTAAGAGGATAGTGAGAAGGATGAGTATAGCAATGATAGCAGGTATGAATACATAGATGCTAAGTTTACACCTCTTCTATTTGAGATCTTTCTAGAAATGAGATCACACATTGCTATGATAAACACCATTTCCAATGATGACTTCGAGGATGACTTATATGAGGAATACAAAGTACTATCAATTACCTCAGATAGTTTTTAAGAAGATTCATCTCTAGTTACACCATTCATGGAGGAATATGATTTTGACCTTCGTATGTTTCCCATCCATCAACCCATATTTTTTTTGCTTCTCCCATTAGAGTGACCCGAGCCACCTGTTGAACCACCACCACCACCACCTTGGTCAACCTAATGTAAATTATATATGTACATATATACATGGCTTAAAAAAACATACATTTTCATTACCACTCAATCATACACATTGTATTTCATGCATCCATTCATGCATTCCACTTACATTGCATACACGCATTTGTATCAGTTGCATCCATTAAGGTCACTCATTGTATTAGTTGTTATTCGATCAGTTTAGATAATTCTTAGTTCAACAAGGTTTGTCCCCTTAATCAATGGCACCTTAGGTCTAGCATCAATCCCATTTCACAATCCAAAAAAATAGTTGTGCCTCTAGGTGTTTTTGGTCATTCAACCACTCCTAGTTTTTCAAGCAACCTCCATTGAATGTCAATTTTCCTCTTGGACCAAAACAAGCTTTTCACTAAGAAAATTTTGAGTTTTTGGAATTGAATCTACCATTTTTTGAATCAAACAAATATCAAACTTATTAATAAAAACTTGTTTCAGAAATGGATGACACCATGATTGGGTTGAACCTCAAAGAAAAAAGGTATTCTTTCTTGTCCCATTATGCACATAGTCCAAAAACAAAACAATGAATACAGTGGGTTTCACCACTTTAAAACATACATCTTAAATGATGGAAAGAGTAGTAAGGATAAGGGTAAAATTCTCAATAGGACATGATTCAAGTGGTTGAGAATCTGATTCCCCAAAGCTCTAATTCTTTTCACAACAACAATCTAATAATAGAGTGAGTAGTAAGAATAGGATAAAATTCTCATCATGACTCAATTTGAGTGGTTTAGAATCTGATTCCCTAAAGCTCTCTCTCTATAAACACAAATAATAATAATAGGTCTTCAAGTAGTAAGGATAGGATTTAATTCTCATTAGGACTTGATTCGAGTGGTTGAGAATCTGATTCCCCAAAACTTGAAGATCCTAATATTGGACTATGCTCATGTGTGGTGACATGTCTCTCTTCAAGAGAATTCTGAATGCACATAAGGACAAGCTAGCTTTCTGGTTCTCTCCATGATTGGTTTAATCTCACCTTACTCAATATGGGTAAATGAATTCATTTGTACACACAATGGTTCTTAATTGGTTTGAGTCATTACCATGCTCATGATTGGTAAATGAACATCCATTGCACACACAATTGGTCCTTGAGAAATTTGACTCACTAGGACAACCTTGGTACCTTATGGATTGGCTAGATTAATATATGAGTTTGTTTGAAATCGCTAGGATGTTTGAGTCTCTGTAAAACAACTCTAGATTCTTTATATCTAAGGCAAACCAAGTCATAGACAAGCTTACATTTCATATCATCATTTCATCATTACATAAGTCTCATAATCTATTTCATATTTCACCATTAGATTTTGGTGTCCCTAATTAAGCAACAAAGATAAAGTTGGTCAACAAGAGAATCTCTACAAATGATCATTAGAGCATGATACCATCAGTTCATTTACATCCATCATCATAATAAAGTATGCACATCATTCATAATGCATTCATACCACCATATACATATGCATCCATACATACACCCACAATAAAAGGAACGCAAAAAGTACAACACAAAATTATACACAAAATAAAATCCATGTATATATCTATATATATATCACAAGTACAAAGTATGCTCGAAGGTGTATACAATAGAGAACTAAGTCTCATATACAAATATGAAAAATAAAAATAAAAATAGATAAAGGATAAGCACTGCTAGCCAGTGCCACCCTGATCTCTAGGTGGTCCAAGTGGAGAATCCAAACCATATGATTGAGATTGTGAAGGTGCCAGATACCATGGAGCTCTAGAGAAAAAATTGTTGTGCATGGACTCACTTCACCTGCTAGAGCCAAATATCATAGAAGAGGGCTGCAGAGGTAGTGACATACCTCCTTGTACAAATTGATCCTCTAACAATTGGATATACAACTCCTGTGATTGCATATGATCCTCCTTTACATGAAGGAGAGATAAATATTGTCTCATCCACCCATCCTTCTTTGCTATCTCAGTGCGAAGGGTAGCTATCATAGTTGCATCATCACCTCCACCTGAGGTACCCTATAGCCTCTCTACCTCACCTCCAACTATCATAACTCTACATTTTGAGCAGCCATAATCTATAGAAGCTGATATCACTCCTCATCCAAGCTATCTCTTTCAGCCTATAGTATACCCCACTCCTCACTCTGTACTGGAGGTCTCTTTGGAACCTCCTCTATAACAATCCCACCATCACCACCACCCTTGTTATCACCTCTAATCTCAAGAGGTTGATCTACCTTGGCCTTGGATTGTCTCCCTACATCACCATTGTCAACCTCCACTCTTCTCCTCTCAAACATCGACTTGAAATCTCTCAAATGCAAGAATGAAATTAAATTACCCCTACATCCCTGATCGATACTAGTTCCTCAATCAACATTATCACCACCACAACACTACAACACATCAACCTACCACCATATCATATCATAAAATTCCATAAAACCATCAAATCAACCCATCAATGCATCAAAAATATCATCACACTTGAGAATCAAATCAGTTTGGTCCCTCAATTTTGGAATGCGATTGTGTTCAAGAAAATTTGCCCAAGGTTTTCATTAATCCCTCTCCACAGGGTTGTAAAGTGAAAATTTCTCAAAAACACTCCAATCACAAATGGTTCAACTGCACCCACAATGGTTGGTTCATCTATCAAATTGCACCTAATTCTACCAAAGATAAAATTTCAACAACATAGATCTACCCCAAACTTGGGGTAACCAACTTGATCTTGATTTTCAATATTTGCATCCTTTACATCCATCCCTTTTCATCAACCATATTTGTTCAATCAACTTGTGGATTTCATTATTTACCCATTCTCCAATTAAGGGGGTAAGCTAAAATTAAATTTTCCAAAATAATTCTTCTTGCGCTTTGAGGAAAGATTCAATTTCTTCATCCAATAAAACCATGTGTCTCTTGTTTTTGTATTGCATTGTATTTTACACAACGCAGTACAAAAAGGAGCATTTGTAGACACCAAATCCTGGCTGCTAATCATACTTTAATCCTAGCTTGCTATTTGGAAATGATACCTTACCACTTCTAAACCCTAACCCTAACCTTATAAAAATTTATAAAACATCATTTATTTTTGTGAATGAAATAAGGCAAGAGAGATAAGAGGATGATGGAAATATACCATCACATTGCCCACGTTTGTGGACTACACAAACTACCCAAATTATTTTGGTCATATCTCACTCATCCAAAATTGGATTGAGCTAAAATTTTGAGGGTAGGTTCTTTAAAAACCCTAGAATATATCCACTAATTTTTAGATAATTTGGAGCAATATATATTCCATTTCATACCTATGTTTGAACGGGATCAGTTTTAGCCAGATTCAGACACAGATTGGATCAAGTAAATCAAAAAGGTATTTTATTTTATTGCTTTTTGTTCTCTACATATTTTATTTCCTTTGCAATAATTTATTAATATTTTGTATATTTTTATCTGTATAAAAAAGTTCCTCATATAGTGGAGGCCCTTCATATGCTACTAATCCTTTCTCTTGTTTACATTCATACATGTGCAAATGACAGGTTATTGAAGGTTGTTGCAGCAAAAGAGTGGCCCACCAAGGATACACAAGCCCACTCAAAAATATGATTGGAGAAAAAGGAGATAAAAGACACCTAGAGTTCATTTGATCTAAAAAAGGGTTTTACCCCTTTTGATTTATTGTAATATGAAAACAAAGCATACAGTTGTAACCCCAACACATCGAGGACATCATTGTTGTAAAAAGAGGAGATCAAGGCTCCCTTATTAATTCAAAAATTATTCTTTTTACCGCAAGTTGTTTGTTTTGTCATTACATTGCTTGGGTGTATCTATTTTGCTTACAAAACTCTATAAACATAATTTGAATACATAATATTCATAATATTTCCTCCCTTATTACATCAATGCTCAATAAAAATACATACAAGAAAATATCTAAATCTTTCAAACTTTACACATGTAACAGACTTCTTCAAACTATCTAGACATTGCTACTCTATGCGATAAAACTAGAGCTATATGTTATGTTCTTGAACTTGTTCGCATATGAAATGACATTTAACCTCAATGTATTTCATGCACTCATAAAAAATTGGATTATGAACAAGCTTTAGAACTCCTTGATTATTACAACTTAGGATCATTGGTTTTTTTGTGGATTACTCATTCCTAACAAGATGCAATATAATCATATTGCCTTGCAGATAGGTCCTCCTATGATACAATATTCAACCTCTATGGAAGAATGTGCAACAACATACTGCTTCTTACTTCCCTAAGTAATCAGACTAAATCCTAAAATAAATACATATCGAGAAGTGAATATCGTATAATTAATAAATCTTGCATAGTCTACATTTGTGAAACCTATCAAGAAGAATTGATAATTATTCTTGTACTCCAAACCATAATCATTCATATTCCACAAATATACTTAAGTACCTACTTTGTTGCTTTCTAATAACACACCTTTGATTCCTACATGAACTATGAAAGATAGTTCATAGCATAGTTGATGTCAGGTCTAGTGTATGTTAAATAAATGAGACCTTCAATAAATTGGTTATAGAGAGTTACATTCACCTATGGAGATGGATCATAGTGTGACAATTGTGATCCTACTTCCATTGGAGTACCCATGGGCTTGCAATTTATCATCTAAAACTTCTCAAGCAATGTCCTAGCATATTTCATGTGTGGCATAAATACAAGTTTCTCAATTTTCCACACCTCAAAGCCAATACAATAATACATTAGCCTAATATGAATCATGTCAAATGAATGCTTCTTTTAATTCTTGGTCTTTTTAATCAACTTCATTGAACTCCTAGTGATGACCAAGTTGTCAACATACACAGTGATGATCATGACCTCTCTTACTTACCTTTTGAAGTATAATTTTGAATCATATCGACTATGATGGAATGTCATAGAATATGCTCATCGATATTCACATACCAAGATCTGGGTGTCTACTTCAATCCATAGAGATATTTTTATGAGCATATGCACCTTATTCTCTTGACTAGGTATGATGAATTATCTGACTATGTCATATATACTTCATTGAGATCACCATTTAGAAATGCACTCTTCACATTCATTTGATGCAACTTCGATCCAAACTATGCAACCATTGTAGAAACCATCCGAGTAGCCCTAATCTTAATTGTTGATGTAAAAGTTTAATCAAAATAAATTCCTTTATTTTGTACATAGCCCTTTACAACAAGACTTACTTTGTATTTATCAATGATTCCATCAGCTTTTTATCTAGCCTTGAATACGCAGTTGTAACCAATGGGTTTCTTTGTAGGTGGAATATCAATAAGTTATGTCATGTTCTTCATTAATGCTTGATATTCAGTGTTCATGATATCCTTCCACTCCTTCAATGCAAGAGATTCATGAGCTATTAAAGTTTTATATGTCTACACTATAGTGCTCGTCATGGCTAGGTTATTTTGAACTACTTCAAGTTCTTGATCCAAAACTAAATGTATCTAGAACACAATATAAGTTTTCATCATGACTTCTACCGATACCACTTGGGTATGCAAGTGGTACTCAAATTGGATGGTCCTAGTTGTTGGAATATATTATATTATTTGGTACTTTACTAATGTACCATCATGGGTACATATTTAGATTAGGATTTTATTAGGACTTAAGTACTTTATTAAAGCAATATAATAAATGCACAAGTGTTAGAATATGCAATGATGTAAATGTGCATGTAGTCCACATGTACATAAGTCCTTATAATAGAATAGTGAGGTTTCATAAGAATATTGAAGGCAAAGAGTTGCATCTCATTATAAATATGCCTTCATAGAGTAGAAGAAAGATAGGATTTTGGAGTGCATAGATATAGTAGTAGTAAATACAATGTAGATCCATTTTTGCAAATATGGAGAGGTTGTGACCTCCATTAAATAACATTGTATATTTTTATGAGCTTTCATTAATGGATATTTCTTGAGTTATTTTAGAATTTTATTATCATATTTTCATGCATATTAGTTAGTCATTATCATATTTATAACATTACATGCTTATTTCCATACTTGTGGTTGTATTTCATTTAATTTTATAGCTTCAAAAGCTAACAGTGGTATCAAAGCACTAGGTAGATCAATAGGAAATAGAGAAGAGCCACAAGAGAGATTGAGAGGAGATTGCAAATCTCATTTTCAGAATTTTTAAAATAATATTTGGCTAGATTTTTTTCACAGAGTTAGAGAAAAACTTATGAAGACTAGATCTCAACATTGCTTCCACTAAATTAGAAATCCAACTAGTGAAAACTAGAACTCAGCATTGTTTCCACTAGATTGGCAATCCAACTAGTGAAGACTAGAACTCTGTATTACTTCCACTAGATTGGAAATCCAATTAATGAAAATTGTTTTCTATAGGTTTATATAAATTTCTTTTATCATTGCCTAATACTTTGTTGTAGAATAAAGGGGATTCAAAGAAATTTGGGAAGCTTCCTACAAGATCTAGGAAGAATATCTTCTTTGGAATCAATCCAGTACCTAAAACAACAAGTTGGAGATTGAGAAGAAGATCTAGTGGCCAAGGAAACCACATTGAAGGTTGCAAATAAATGAAGAGGTCCATAGAAGGCTGTTTTGAAGAACTTCCATAGTTGGAATATTGAGCATTGATAAGGACTAAAAAAAGTTCTATTGCAGATTTCAGAAGCAACGGATTTAGGAGATCAAGGAAGATATCATTGAAGTATTTTTGAAGCTGCAATATTGAATACCTTGGAGAGGTCTCAAGGAGAAACAAGGAGAAGGATTGGAGAGGCTCATTGAAGAAGTTCCTAGAACTCATTTGAGAAATTTACTACCAGGAGAAGCTTCTGATAATAAAAAAATTGGGATAATTGTTGCCATCCGAAAACAAGCCCAAGGAAGAAATATTTGGCAAGAATTTTGTCAAATTTTGGAGTAGTTTGGAGAAGATATCAAGACTTTCAAATTATTGAGAAGAAGATCTAGTTTGAAGTCATAATTTGACAAGAGAAAGGAGATAGAGAAACCACAAAATATGAGATATTTGGGGACTATCATTGAAGGGTTCTTGAGTGAATATCTCAGTTGTGATTTGGAGGAGTGTCCTACAAAATTTTTGAGATTCAAGGATAGAATTTTAGTGAAGTCTGTGACTACTTTACAATCTAAATTTTTTTAAATTTGAGGACAGTGAGAAAGTAGCAATTTGGGACTATCATTGAAGGGTATATCCTAAAGGAGTATTGGAGCCACCAAATCATAGTTTTGGGCAGCAGATTAGTGGAGTGTTAAAGTTGCAAATAAGTGAGCAAAAAAGATATTTTTTTAACAACCTAGAAGATCTACAATATTATCTACAAAAATGTGTTAAATTTTGATAAAGTTTGCAATGGGAGATAGCAATCACAACATGCAAAATAATATAAAAGAAATTAAATCTGTGAGATGATTGAAATATGCTATAAATAGAAATTATAAAAATGAATACAATGTAGCTATAGATAAAATGAACACTCCATTAACAAAGCTACTGGACTACATTACACCCATCACCAATATATGGTGATCCACACAACACTATGCTACTACCTATCTATCTATATGTTTTTGTATATCTGCTTGTTACAATGAGGTCTTTTTATATAGGAAGATAGGTTCCTTGGCCAACACTCTACCTAGTTGTACAAGGGACAACTTGCACATATAAAGCTTGCACATTGATACTTGTGCATTTATTACATTGCATGAAGTAACTAGATAAATTCCCCCTAAAGTAATATAATTTCCTAAGTATGTACCTAGGAAGGTACATTTACATGACCCAAATGATGTAATATAATCTATTTCTAACACCCTTGTATTACATTATTTGGGTATTGAAGACTTTAGTCTTCAATGTGGATCTTCTTCTTGATCTTGAGATTCAGATTCTTCTTCTTTGTTTTCTATAGCCTATTCAAGCAAGTAGTTAGTGTCTTAATAATCTGTCATTCTTGATAAAAGAGCTTTGACTTCATAATCGTCTGTAGATTCTTCCAGTTCTTCAATTTCTTCTATCCTCTGAGCTAGATGTCATTTTTTATTTCTTTTTCGATACTCCAATTAGGGATAATTGGTTGGATATTGAAATTTTTGTTGATGAGGATTTTGATATTGTCATGGCTGAAATCGGTTCCCATTGTTCATATGATTTCCTTGACTTTGATTTTTGGTATTGAACCTGTGATAGTTGATACTATGGCATTTACTCTTGCATATTTGACAATCCTTGTTGTACCATGGTTTTTGTCCTTTTGATGAAGAAGCAATATTTTCCTGTGGATTATCTTTATATGCCAATGCGGTGTTAGTCATATCATATTTAACTATATTTACCACCTCATATTCCTGTAGAATATGGACTAGATCTTCAAAAGAGGTATCTTTACTTAGGACTTGTAAAGATGTTACCAAATGCTTATAGTTGTCTAGAAGTTCTCTCATGGTTACCTGAGTAAGAATTTCATCCTTAAATATTTCTCCTAAGGTCAATAAATTCCCTTTAATATTTGCTACCTTCCTTAGGAACAATTCTATGCTTTCTCCACTATCCATATTTAATGAGTGAATTTGAGTTTGAAGATGAAAAATAGTTGTCTTATTCTTTCCTTAAAATATTTTCTCTAGGCTTGTACATACATCTGAAGATATTTTTGTTGAACTGATATAGGGTTGTATCTCATCAGTGATAGCAAAGGTTATTATCATTAGAACCTTTGAATCATTTTCCTCAAAATTTAGGATTTCAATATCACTTGTGGTAGGTCTCTATGTTTTCCCTTTGACAATATCCCAAATTTTTTCATGTATCAGGATTGCTTTCACTTTGTTGTTCCAAGAGAAATAATTAGGACCATTGAGTAGTTGAGATTCTGATAGGAAGAATTTGCTTGATGCCATTTATATTCCCTAATATCAATACTTAGATTTTGTGGACTTCCTTATGTCTCCCTAGTGATTTTGGATAAGATATAGTGCTTTTGTAAAATGTAGTTCAATTTTTGGTTGATTTTGTAAAGTATTTATAAATATCAAAATCAACTTCTATTATCCCTTATTGCTCCTATTGAACTAAGCACTTTTCCAATTTTTGAAGAGGTTTTAATGTTGGATTTCTTTTGTCCCTTTTTGAGGAATTTTGAGACAAGAATATTATAAATTTCCAACCTTAGCAAAAAATATTAATAACCTCTTTTAATATCACTTAGGATTTGATTTAGTGTTTCTAATTTTCAATAACCTTAATTTGGTGTTGTAATCCTTATAACTCCCAAATTTAGAAAATTAGAACACAAAAATATTTTTAAATATTTTAAAATCAATTTCCAGTAGAAACTCTTATTACTCCTAAGTTTAATATTGCAAATATTATATTGATTTGATAAATTATTCCCTTTGAAATATGTCTTTTAATATGGTTAATTTCTTCTAAGTTTAACCTTAATTTATCAACCTTATAACTCCCTAAAAATGAAAGCACTTTTATAATGGGAATAAATCTTACCTTTCACTATGTAGAGACCACAATAATCGATGCTAATTTCCAGTGTGCAAGGACTGCTATATTAATGTCTCTGCTTTGGTTGTTTCCTCCAATAGAATGCTTGGAACCTTCCTTGATTTTAATGCTCCAAATATGGCCTTTATTAATCTATTCCTTTGACCTCTTCGGACCAGAGCATTGAAGGATCTTCTCCTTGCTTCCACGATACATTTTGGCTCTGTACACGACGACTTCAGAGTGCTAAATGTGGATACATGAATGCCCTAAAAGTCCTCGATCAGATGCCCTATAATTGGAATGGAATCTTGATTTAAGTGCCAAGTGGCACATCCATTTTCTTCTTGAGTGCTTTAGGGATGAATGATGCTATATGACACTTGTAGCCTCTTTTTAGTAATGCCTAGGAGTTACATTCTTTTTGTGAGTGCTTGTTCTCTTTGTAGACAAGTGTCTCATACATTCTCATATACCAACCTATTGTTAGCAATGTTTCATTGACCAAGATGAGCACTCATGGATGGAATATTAGGGTTTTTCTCCAAGTGACAAGTTTCACTTCCTCCTTGTGCATGGGCTTTTGCTCCTTCAATGTAACCCTTAACTTACCTTATTAGTAGAGCTTGGTATTTTTGACTTCTTTGCTAAAGATGTTTTTGATGGTGCCTTGAGTGAGAAGCAATGCTATGGTCGAGCCTTGGTGGTGCTCCAATAATGGTGTAGAGTGTTCCTATGTATGTCTTACTTTTGTTAGGGTAGAAAGTAGTATTTACTACTTACCATTAGGTTATTACATTATTACCTAGTAGGTTAGATTGATTTAATTATCTTTCTACATTTTACCATTAAGATATTCATGTCGAATATCTTATGGTTGTCACGTGCTATTATTTAGATGTGATATATTTTATTGTTAGTGACTCATAATTTGTTAAGTTGTTAGCATCTTATTCTAGCGGGTAGCTACCTTTAGGGGGGGCAACCTATTAGGTTATTCTTAGCCTAACCTATTGTTATTTAAACCTTTGCATCCAATATATTTTCTAGTTTTTTTGACTAAATTGTTTCACACTTCATTTGCCAACATTGGCATCAGAGCTACAGACTAGGCAAGGCACACACACTAGGTAAGGCAAGAGAAAGTCTCATTCCAAGAATTTTTTAAGGTAGCATCACACAAAACATCTTGGTTTGATTTTTCTAAGGTTGTGTTGATTTTTTATTTAATTCATTATTTTCCTAAGGTTTTTTTGGACCAGCCGACCCACAGTTCAACCATGATAGGCACTCCATCTAACTGGTGACCAGAGAGGAGCCTTCGATGACCAATATGAGGTGGCCAACCTTGACCTAGACCATTAGAGGACCCCTCTAAGTGAGGGCCAGACTACACTCTGATTAGTGACCAAAAACTAATTTTTGGTGATAGGCCCGAGATGTTGTCCCGAGGATGCCCCCTATTGACACGAGGGCAAGACGCCCCCTCACACTACTGATAAGGAGGACAACCCTATAAGTCCCTGACTAAACTAGGGTCCACCAACTAACATATTAGGGACACTAAACCTGATAGAAAGGATAGCCTTGTCAGGCCCTTACTAAACTAAACAGGGTTCACCAACTGATAGAGTAGTGACACTAAACCTGACAGGGAGGACAGCCCTGTTAGGCCCTAACTAAATTAACACTCACACCCCAAGAATAGGATAGATATAGATCCTAAAGCTAGACAATAGACCTGATGCAATTGATCTCTGTATGTAAATTGAGGATGTTGACATGGTGGGCGTACTATAGGGCACGAGTTTCAATGCTATTGATTGGATGAGCATGCACTCCAAGGTTGACATGGCTAATGATGATTGGATGAGCACGTAATATGAGGTCGATATGAGGCACAACTGGTAAAATTGGGCTCCAACTGATGTGGCTAACTATGATTGGTCAATAAGTGGTGAGGTTTTATTCATTGGTTGTAAATGGGTGATCGATTACCCACAGGAAATGGATAGGATAAGGGGGCGTCGATGTTTTTAAACACTAAAAACATGTCCACCTTATCGATGTGGGACTAAAATTCTCACATCATTATTTTTTCCCACCTGATGAAGGCTAAGCCTTAAAAGTGAAGGTCATAGCCTTCACTACCTGTCAGGCGGGTTAGACCGACTGGCAGGAGCACCAGTCGGAAGCCTCAAACCTGCAGAGTTGCGGGTTCGACTCCTAGTGGAGTCGATGGATAACTATATTTTTTAGTAAACTTTGCTAAAGTGATAAAATTTTTATTTTTTTGTATTTTTGTATTTTTTTATTTTTTTTAGTATTTTATTAATAATCTAATTCTTTGTTAGTTTTAAAATCATTTTTTTTTAAAGTGATTTTTTTTCAAACAAATAATTTTATTATTAATTTATATATGCTAGAATTAATTAAATTAATGCAATAAAAATTGAAAAATAATTTTTTTTTAAATTGCAAATTTGTAAAAATTGTTTTTTTTTTGTTTTCTCCAAATCCAAGGGGGGATAAGAGACAAAATTGAAAGCCCAATTTCTTTTGCAACAAGTTGAAATTTGTAAACACTTTGCTCCAAATTTTTGTTTCTAATCATTTTTTGAGAGTACAAGTTTTATTTCATGAAGACAAAGCCTTGGATTCAAAAAGCTCTTCGTCATCAAAGAGTTATAAGAAAGAGGAACGAACTTCGACGACAAACAACAAGATCTCTTTTTCGTCGTATGCTTCGAGAGCATAGAAGAAGTTTACCTCATTTCAACACTTACATAGATCCTTGGAAGGGTTTGGATCGAAGTTATGGTCCCATGAGGATTAGAGAACCTTTCAATCCTCATGCCCCTCCAATTTTTGAGTGTTGAAGCCTCAAAGGGTCCACTAAAACCAAGTCGTTTGTCGACTGGTTCTGGAAAGCCTTTCAAAAGCTTGTCGTGTGTCGACTTGTCTTGAAAGGTGAGCTACTTTGTTATTTTTGCAAAACAAATGGGGGATAATTGATCTTTGATAAATTATCTTTTTGCAAAAATTGTAACACAAAGGGGGGAGAATTTGAACTTTAAAATTATTTTTTTTGCAAAACACAAATACATCTTTTGTTGCAAAAACTAATAATTAGGTGCATTTTCGATATTACTCGACACCTATATTAAAAATTGGCATTCCTAAATAAGGTGCATTTTTGGTTGCATCCGACACCTTAGTGATAAAAATTTTGTGGGTCCTCTTTGATTGATTATTGCATTTACTTTCTTGTCTTTTGCAATTAAAAGTCATCAAAATCAAGAGCACTAAAACCCCAAAATTTCACAATAATTTGTGTAACTCATTGCACAGGTTTAAAAGCCAATTTGTTCTTAATATTCTCTCCTACATAAAAATCCCTAATTCACTCTTTTTTGTTTGGCTTAATTCCCTCAAACTAACTATCCTTCTTAGGAAGGATTTTTAGGCAGGAGCCATTAAATATCACTAAAGAGTGAATTATCTCTAACTTTCTTCTTGTTTGGCTTAAATATCCTCAAACTGATAAATCCTTCACAAATATTTTTTAGGCAGGTGCCATTAAATATCAAGTAAAGAGAAAAAGAGAGATCATCTTGGAACCATTCTAGACCCTTCATCATGGCAACTATCAACAAATACTTAAATGATACACAATTGCTTAAGGGTTCTAATTTTTCAGCATGGAAAACCAAGATGAAAGCAATACTTACTATAGAGGAAATGTGGGATTTAGTGGATGGCACTGATACAAGACCCACATCACCAGGAGCAGATCAAAAAGCATGGGACAAAAAGAACAATCGTCTTCTCATGTTGATTCTCCTAGCTACTACTGATGAGATCCAACCTCACATAAGTGAAGCTAAAAATGGTAAAGATGCATGGGATGCACTTTGTACCATTTTTGAAGGTAAGAATCAATCGACTATTCTACACCTTCAAACACAACTTCATACACTCCATATGAAGTCAGGAGAATCAATAGAGCTATTTCTTTGTAGAGTGGCAGAACTGAAGTCAAAGTTGAATGCTTTAGGAGCCAAAGTAGAAGATACTATTCTGACTTCAATAATATTGAGGGCTCTTCCTAAATCCTATAAGATGTTAATAACATCCCTTAATGTATCTCAAAGAATAGTCACCTTTGTGGAGTTAGTCAATTTGCTTCAAACAGAAGAAGCAAATCAACTCCAAAGTGATGAAGTGTCAAACAATGCACTTTACACAAACAAACAGGGTGGAAAGAAGAAAGGTAACTTTCAAAAGGGAGGCTCATCTTCAGGATCATCATCAAGAGATAAAGGCAAGCAACCTCAATCTCAAGGGAAGTATTGCACCCATTGCAAAATGGACAACCATGACACCAACAAGTGTTGGTTTAAGAACAAACAAGACAAAAAGGGCAAAAACAAGCCACAGAAGAACAATAGACAACAAAGAGGACATGTTGCTATTGAAAATTCTGATTCTGATTTAGAAAGAGCACACAAAGTGCTCATGACCCATACAACTTCTACTCAGAAGGATTCTGTTTGGTACATTGATTCAGGCACCAGCAAACACATGACTGGTGACAAGCAGTGGTTTGAGACATTTGTGGCAAGAGAAGGCAAACCAATAACAATTGTTGATAATAAGACCTATCATGTCCAGGGAGAAGGTAGTGTCACTATTTCCCTTCCAGATGGAAAGTGTCATATTCACAATATCCTTTATGTTCCAGGATTGACAAACAACTTGTTGTCAGTTCCACAAATCCTGGATAAAAATATGATTGTCAATTTCAAAGTGGAAAATGGACTGAAACGTTGCTATATCACCAAGCAGGGTAAACACATAGCAACCGGTTCTTACAAGCATGGCTTGTTCACACTAGATGTTGTTTCAATGCCTCATGTTGCCATGAAAGTCAACACAAAGGAGGCCACTTCTCTTTGGCATAAGAGATTTGGGCATCTTAGTAAAGGGTATTTACTTGAGCTAAGTAAATCTCAAATGGTGAAGGGACTTCCCACCCTTTCATCTACATTGCCCATCTGCTCGGATTGCTTAGCAGGCAAGCAACATCGAGCACCATTCGAAGCTAGCTCTTCTAGAGCTAAGAAACCATTGGAGTTAGTGCACACTGATTTGTGCGGTCCCATGCCACCAAGTTTTGGAGGCAAAAGGTATTATCAATTGTTTGTAGACGATCACTCACAGAAAATGTGGGTCTTCTTTCTTCAACTAAAATCTGAAGCATTTTCCTACTTTCAGCAGTTCAAGCAACTAGTTGAGAAAGAGTCTGGATGCTACATAAAGACCCTCCACTCAGATCGAGGGGGGAATATACCTCAAATGAATTCTCTTCATTTCTGAAAACACATGGGATCAAAATATAGCTAACCACAGCCTATTCTCCATAGCAAAATGGAGTTGCTGAAAGGAGAAATCGTTCCATCATGGAAATGGTTCGTAGTATGCTTAAAGGTGCAAATCTTGAGCAACGCTACTGGGTAGAAGTTGTCACAATGACAATATATCTTTTGAATAGGGCACCCACAAAGGCCCTTAAAGATATAACTCCACAAGAAGCATGGAGCGGCAGGAAGCCCTCCATCTCTCATCTAAGAGTTTTTGGGTGTAAGGCATTTATGCATATACCTAAAGAAAAGAGAAAGAAACTAGATGAGAAAACCTTACAATGCATTTTCCTTGGCTATGATGAATATTCTAAAGGGTATCGATTGTATGACCCTAGAACAAAGAAAATACATGTAAGTAGAGATGTGGTGTTCGATGAGGCTTTCACACCTGACATCACATCCATTGTATACCTGGAAGATGAGGAGCCACAGAAACAAACTCCTCCACCTCAGAAAAAGGTGCCAAAATGGTATACAAGTATGGTGAGAGATTCAAAATTGACCTCACCTCCTGATCTTACTCTGAATCATCCTCGAACTCGTAGCATGTCTCGATAGAAGAGAGCAGAAGCATCACCCACAGTTGATGACCTTTGCCAACATTTCGAAGAGCTTTCTGTAGAGAGAGAGATTGATAGTGGAGAAGACATGGAGATTGATGATGAGAGGGTTTATATGTCTTCATATGATGAACATGAACCCTCCACGGTCAAAGAAGCACTTAGTGAGCCACAATGGAGGGCAGCTATGGATGCTGAATATAAATCTCTCATTAAGAACAATACATGGAAGTTGGTTAATTTACCTTCAGGTAAGAAACCCATTGGCTGTAAATGGGTTTACAAAATGAAATACAAGGCAGATGGAACCATTGACAAGCATAAGGCCCGCCTTGTGGCAAAGGGCTATGCTCAAAAGGAAGGCATCGATTACGAAGAGACCTTTGCACCCACTGCAAGGATGACCACCATTCGTGTTCTTTGTGCTATGGCAACACAATACGGATGGAAACTTCATCAAATGGATGTAAAGAGCGCCTTCCTAAATGGTGATTTGAAAGAAGAAGTATACATGACTCAACCACAAGGATTTGTTGAGGAAGGCCATGAGCAACAAGTTTACAAACTGGTTAAATCCTTGTATGGGTTGAAACAAGCCCCTAGAGCATGGTATATAAAGATAGACAATCACCTTCTACAACATGGATTTAAGAGAAGTCCTTCAGATGCAAATCTCTATGTTAAGAACATTGGTTCTGAGATAGTGATACTTGTACTCTATGTGGATGATTTGATCATAACCGGCAACTCAGAGACATTGATAGACGCCATGAAGAATGACTTGAGAGAGTCATTTGATATGATAGATTTGGGACTTCTCCACTATTGTCTTGGTCTGGAGATTGAAAAAAAAAAGAATTACCTAAGGGTAACTCAAAAGAAGTACGCCAAGACACTAATAGAAAAGTATCGTATGACTGATTGTAAGCCAAAAGCAACACCGATGGAACAAGGGCTTCAGTTGTCACGATACGATGATTCACCTCAGGTAGATGGCACACTTTATCATCAAATGATTGGGAGCCTTATATACCTGACAAACACTAGACCAGATATCACATTTGCTATGAATTATCTTTCTTGGTTCATGCAAGAACCAAAAGTTACTCACTGGAAAGTAGCAAAACGTGTTCTCCACTATATCCATGGTAATGTGGAGTATGGTTTAGAGTATAGGAAGAATGACAAATTCTTCTTACAGGGTTTCATGGACTCTGACTATGTTGGATCAATAGATGACTGAAAGTCAACATCTGGATATGTTTTTCATCTAGGATCCGGACCTGTCTCATGGCACAACAAGAAGCAACAGGTGGTTGCTATATCTTCAATAGAGGTAGAATATCGTGCAACACGAGATGCAGTGTGTGAAGCCATATGGTTGAGTCGCATCATAGCAAGTATGGGTTTACCCAAGAAACTTTCAATTCACTTGTTCTGTGACAACCAGGGTGTTTTGAACTTAGTGAAGAATCCAGTTCACCATGAGCGCACCAAACATATTGACACACAGTGTCATTTCATTCGCGACGAAGTTCCTAAACACAACATCAAGCTCCAATTCATTCCCACTGACGAACAGGTTGCAGACATCTTCACAAAGGCACTTGGACGTGTCAAATTTGAGTTGTTCAGAAGTACACTTTGTATTACAAAATAATGTAATAAAGGGGGGATGTTAGGGTAAAAAGTAGTATTTATTTTTACCACTAGGTTATTCCATTATTACCTAGTAGGTTAGATTTAATTATCTTTCTACAAATTACCATTAAGATATTCATGTCGAATATCTTATGGTTGTCACGCGCTATTATTTAGACGTGATATATTTTATTGTTAGTGACTCATAATGTTGTTAGCATATTATTCTAGTGGGTAGCTACCTTTCATGGGGGCAACCTATTAGGCTATTCTTAGCCTAACCTATTGTTATTTAAAACTTTACATCCAATATATTTTCTAGTTGTTCTGACTAAATTATTTTGCACTTCATTTGACAACAACTTTTCTTACTTTCCTTAAACATGTTATGCTCCTTTTTTAAACCTGAATATAATTATTCTCACTTCTTTGCTCTTGTGCCTTCATTTCTTGTAGGTTCAGCTTTCCAAGAAGTAGAGAATTTAACCCTTGTATGGTGCTCTTTTTCTTGGTTGGAGTGCGCAAGTATTTGGTTGTTGTCGTCTAGTTTACCCTGTGGATATTGTGCCTTTGAGGCACCTTAAAATCTTCCCTCTTTTCTGTATAAACAAAATTAGGATAGTGCAACACAATGTAATGAAATTATGTATAAAGTAACCTTTATTGCACCCTTTTTTACACTTTTTTTTCATGTCTGAATTTCTGGTTTTGTAGCAGAATTTTTGAATGCAATGTAGGGGTTTTGAGGTTGTATCTTTGTTTAGATACCTTCATATTTTTTCTTGGATACTTTTATGATAAATCCAAGCTTATATATAAGCTCCTTATTTGATGCAATTTTCTGCACTTTTCTCTTTACATCAAACCCTGTAATGCTTTGGATTTGAGACTCACCAAGTCTCAATATTTGAAGCTTCTATTTCTGATTTCGATTAGTTGTCTTCTTCTCTATATTTTGGAGGATTCTAACCTGATTTTAGTGGCTTCACTTGGCCACTATGTGTTGCATATTTTTGTAATTTTGATTTTGTGTCTTTCTAAAGAACACAAACACTAAGCTTTTTGAGAGTAATATAGTAGTACAAACGAAACCACTAATATTTCACTTTTAATGCACAAACAATTACACCTTATCACTCAAATTAACTCTCAAAATAACTTATAAGTGCACTTAATCAATTTACTGCAATTAATAAAGAATAATTTGAAATAAATCTTCAATAATTATTTTGCAATTTTGGTGTAGTTAATATTGTAGGGCTTAGTCTTCTTTTCTTTTTCCAAATCATATGATAGGTAGTTGATATATGTAGTTGTAATTTTATAATTTAATCAACTCCTAACTAATGTGAAAATGAACCTTAAAAGGAACTTTTATCTTTTTTCACTTTTGAAGACTGTAATCCAATTTTCCTTCTTGCAGCTTTAATCCAAATAAGGTGCTTTAATAAATTTGATAAGTAATCCAATTAATGAATCTACTTGCACCAATAGTTTCTTACCTTTTTGAAATATTTTGTAGCTCCTTTGCCACTTCTATAGAGGATGTTGATCTTGTAGAGGATGTTGGTGTCTAAGATCACCAGGTTGCTACTTCACCAAAAATTGGTCTTGAAATTTCATTCATGAGCCTAGGATTTGGTGGCTTTTTCCCCTCTTGTAGTCTTCTCTTTTTTTCTTTAGATACTTTTGAAGTCTTTATCTCAACAAAAAATACCTTCTTTCTATGAGAGGTAATCTTCAAGTCTCCTAGCTTTGGAAAGCTTCTTCTGTCTTCAAGCAGGATCTTCTTCTCAAGATTCTAAATATCTTGAGGTCTTCTAGGATTTAGCACTCCTTGCAAAATTCTTCATATTCTTTTGGGTTTTTTTTTGGATGGTGATAATTGTCCCAAAACTTTCATGATTTTCTAGTAGTGAATTTCTCCAATGAGTTCTCCTTTGATGATTTATTCAATAACTCCAAGCCTTTTACTGGATGCTCGATGAGACCTCCCCAATATCTTTGATCTTGCAGCTTCTTCTGGTCTTCCTTGAGACCTTTGTTTCAACCTTATACTCTTGGAAGTGTTTGTTGTGAGATCTTCTTCTAGATATTCTAATTCTACTACTTTTGTATTTGAGCAAGACTCTCCTAGTCCTTCTTGTTCTTTCAATACGATGAGATCCTCTCCTAATCTCTTTATATTTAGTTTTGCTTCAATAGTTGGATTGATTTTGAAGAAGATACTCTTCCTAACTTTTTTGTAGGAATTTTCCCAACTCACTGAATCTCCTTTCCTTGCTAAAAAGTGTTAATACTGAAATATTTAATCTACTTTTGAATTAGATACTCTCTTTTGAATTCTTCTTTAGGATCAAGGCTTTTGTGGTATTTTTCAGTATCAAGGCTTATGTGGCATTTTTTCAATATCAAGGCTTCTATGGCCTTTTTTCAATATCAATGCTTCTATGGCCTTTTTCAATATCAATGTTTCTGTGGCATTTTCTTCAAGATCAAGGCTTCTATAGCCTTTTCTTTTGGAACAAGGCTTATGTGGCCTTTTATTATGGATCAAGGCTTCTATGGCCTTCTCTTCTTATGTGAAGTTCTCAATCTAGCAATAGAGATCTCTAGTCTCCTAACTTCACCATGACTCTTCTCCAAAATTCATCTTCTATAGTATTCTTTTTATTGCACAATGAACTAATATATGTGCTATGAAGGTACACCAACCTTCAGGTAATGAAGTTGAAGTCTCCTAGATTTCTATTGTAGGAGGATTCATAATCATCTGAGAATTATTTTTTTGCAACAAAATAAACTTTGTAAAATAGTTAATTCTAAATATATTGAATGATCTTCACCAGTTGATTTGTCAATCTAGTGGATTGAATTTTGAGTCCTAGTCTTCATGAGTTTTCCTGCAACTCTGTAGAAATATTACAGTAAAATGTAATCTCAATCCTCACTTGTGGCTCTCCCTAATTCTACCACCTCATCTATTTTAATAGTTTTTTACAGTGGTTTATCTAGCAGCACATCAGGTTGATAAAAACTTAGGCTTAATGATAATGGTGGTTTTTCTATTGATATACCATTGCTAGATCTATCGTAGCTCTGATACCAATGTTAGCTTTTGATATAGTGTGCAATGGGAGATAGCAATCACAAGATGCAAAATAATATGAAAGAAAGTAAATCTACTATATGACTAAAATATGCTATAAATAGAAATGACAAAAATGAATACAATGTAGCTATGGAGGAAATGAACACTTTATTAAAAAAACTAGTAGACTACATTGCACCCATCACCAATATATGGTGATACACACAACACTATGCACTACCTACAAATGCTATGAGTTTATCTCTATCTATTTATTTATTTCTATATATTTGCTTGTTACAATGAGGCCTTTTTATATAGGAAGATAGGTTCTTGGCCAACACTCTGCCTAGTTGTACAAGGGATAACTTGCACATATACAAATTGTACATTGATACTTGTGCATTTATTACATTGCATGAAGCAACTAGATAACTTCCCCCTAAAGTAATATAACTTCCTAAGTATGTACCTAGGAAGGTACATTTACATGTTCCAAATGATGTAATATAATCTATTTCTAAAAAAAGGTAGCATTTAGGTGATTCAAATCATCATCATCATCATCTATAGAGGTAGAAAGGTGTGCAACAAAGGTGTAAAATGTTTATTAGTTAAAATTTTATATTTGGTTTCTTATTAAGTTTATTGAGCACCAATTTCAAGGTTTAAAGGTTGCATAAATAGTGTTCATTCAAAGTCTTCAAGGTAGTGCAAAAGTTATTGTCTACAAGGTTCAAACCTGCATAGAAAAATAGAAGTTAGATATATTTTGAGAGAAAGAAAAATATCAACATTCTATTGACTATTCTAAGCAAAAGAAGACTCTACAAATTTGCATATACTATAGTGCAAAAATTTATTGAAAATCTTGGATTATTGAGTGCAAAAGTAACCAAGCAAGAAAAGTATTGCCAAGGGTTTGAAGGTAATATTGACTTTAGTTTATCTTAGCCTGCAAAGGAATTTGAAGCTAACATTTTGAGAAGTCAAGAGAATCAATTTAGGAGGAAATGGGGACAAATGTCTACACCATCCTATTCTACGTTTGCATAGCACCTCATTAGAGCCATTCTAAAGAGCTCTAAAAAGGAAGTATCTCCAAGTAAAGGGAGATAGTTTTAGTAGCATCAACCTACGTTCATCACCCAAGCAATAACAAATATTACTTACAAGTAGAAGACAACAAGAAAGGTGAAATAAATAGGTAGAAGGTATAGCTATACTAAGGACATCAAGTTGAATATGTCTAGCATCAAAATAGCCTTTGGTGAAGGTAAAATAAGGTACATCTGATAGCCTTTGGTGAAGGCAAAGTGAGGTACACTTGATAGTTGGAAGCCTTTGGTGAAGGCATCGTAGGATAAACTTAGCTATGTAAATCGACCGATGCAAGCATCGTAGGGTTCTATCCACGTAATAGAAGCATTAGGAGTGGCATCATTGGAACCAAGAGTAAGCATATTTTTCCCATACAACTTGCACCAAAGCAAGCATTGCATTCAACTAAGATATACAACATGGAAGTCTTTACAGGTGGTAAAGCAAACTCAAGCAATTTGCACCATCTAGACAAGGAGGAGACACATCAAATTTACAATGTAGATCCTCCAATTTTAACTTAGATTCAAGGAGTTACCCATCATTGAATCCATCACATACATCTAGTTGGAACTCTTTAGGAGCGTTGGAAGGATAATCATCTTTGCCAAAGAAGCATTGAGAGAATCACCATCATTTCTCTCTAATAGAAGCATTAGGAGAATATCGATCAATTGAAGTGTTGGACTACTATCAAAACCTATAGTGAATAAGCGTTAAGCTAGCAAGGTGAGATTTTTTGTATAGCCAAGGAAGTTAGGGAAAATTGGTGAAGGAATTACACCACATGGAAGAAGGCATCTCATGCAAATAGTAGAAAGTCACCACTACATCGAAGATACCTCAAGCGCTCAACATAGAAGAATACCTAGATGTAGCATCATTTGTATAATGCTCTTGAAGAAGCATTAGTCATAGGTCTAAGGTGTTGAAGGTAATGAATAACTCTTTTAATGCCACTTGTAATTTGACATTGGAAGAAGGTGCAGTAGAAGCATTTGGAAGGAGTTAGATAAAGCAAGTGCCACTTGGCACCATCCTTCCTACACCGTGTTCTAATCCTATAGAAACACACCTTAAAAGAAGCACTTGTGCAACACTCATAGAAGGGATGTCAATTTGAAGATAACATAGAAAAATTAAGGTAGCATTAAAGAGTCTATAGCACACGGAGATCAAGGAGTGATAAAGCATTTTAGTTTGTTTGTTGAAGAAGAAGTGCATAGGCAAAAATATCAATGTTGAAGGGTAAGCTTACCAGTTGAATTGGAGTGCACAAGTCAGCATATAGATGTCAAAGAGAAGCATGCTCATTGGTTGAAGAGAAGAGCATAGGGCTGCTTGTGAACGTTGGAGAAGGCATACAATTCAATGATGAAGGAATGAGAGTTTTACGTAGCATCTCAAATTTGATAAGGATTCAACTACCATAAAGTCACAAGAGTTCAAGTTGATTACAAAGAACTTGCAAGTTTGAATTAAGCATTGGAAAGGTAAGAGTTATATTGCAAGTTTATTAAGGTTAAAATCAACTAAACCTTATACTCTAGAGAAATTGAATGATAGGAGTAATAAGGTGTTAAATCGCTACAAACACTTTTGGATTATCTTAAGAAGGACGTTGAAATTAGAAGCATTTAAACCATTATTTTCATTTCTTCAAATAATTGTAAATTCTTAAAACCAATGAGTTATAAGATTAGTAAAACTTAAAATGCAAATAAATAGGTTTTTTAACTAGGGAGATATATGGAATTCTACACCAAATTAAAATTAAATAAGTGTAGAAACTTTTTCATAGCATTGATTAAAGGATTGGAAAATATTGCTGATATTTGTCTCATACTCATCCTACTACAAGATAACTTCATTAAATTTGAAAGTGCATAGTTCAATAGGATAAATAAGGTAAAATAAGAGTTGATTATTATCATTACAAAATCAACTAAAAATGTGAACTAACAACTACTAAGAAAAGGTCCGAGGTGTAGACCAATTGGTTCATCCAAACCCCATAAGGGGGCAGAGGTCCAAGGTTCAAATCTCGGGCCTCGTCGAACTGAATGCTTGTCCCTTTCCTGGTGCTTTCAGTGGCGTAAAAGTTTTAAAATGATTGTGGCATGGTGGTTATAGGGGTGGACTGTATGAAGATATGTGTGGTGGCTTTCAGGGTGGATAGCACAGAATACTGTGGCGGCCATAAAATCTAGACAGCCTGCCCGGATTCATGGTGGCTATCGATTCCACCATGTAAATAAAAAAAAAACAAAAAAAAAAAAACTACTAAGCCTAATTCACGTGATACAAATATTCAGAAGTTCGAAGAAAGTGATGCAAAATCATTAATGATAGTAACATTTTTCCACTATGTATGAAATACAACCTTACATTAGCTCAGCAAGAACATCTATAGAAGCTTGGAAAACTTTAGAGAAAATCTTTGAAAGGAAAATAAAGCTACTATCTTAAATCTTCAAACTCAGTTACATTCCTTGAAAATGAACAATGGTGAAAGTGTAGAACTATTTCTAAGGAAGATAGCAGATATTAAATGGAAATTAATAACCTTAGGAGAAGAGGTAAAATATAAGTTTCTTTTTCAATTAACCATGAGAGCACTTCTTGATAGCTACAAGTATCTAGTTACATATTTACAAGTCCTAATTAAAGATACTTCCTTTGATGAGTTAGTCAATATTCTTCAAGAATATGAGGTGGAAAATATAGTTAAAGATGAAATGACTAACAATGCATTGGTCTCAAAGGATAATCCACAGGGAAATATTGCATCATCCTCAAAAGGATGAAGACCTTGAAATAATCGATATTTTCATGTATGTAGGAAGAAATGACATAACACTAACTACTGCAGATTCAATCCTAGAAATAAAAATCAGGGGAATCAAACAAATTATGAAAACAAAAAAATAGGGGTATTCCAACATAGGCAGTATCAACCATAAAAGCAACAGTTTTAGCATCCATATACTTCTCAAAATCAATACCCTCAATTGGAATATCATGGAGGGAATTAGAAAGGACACTTAGCTCAAAGGATTCAAGAAATAGAACTAGAAGAATCTACATATGAACATGAATTTAAAGCTCTTTCAGCAAGAGTAACATATCATGAAAACACTAACTATTTGTTTGAACAGGACACAAGCAACAGAGAAGAGGGATAAAAAATCTAGAATCAGAATCAAGATTCTTATTGAAGACTAAAGTCTTAAAAAACCGAATAATGTAATACAGAGGGGTGTTAAAATATATTACATTATTTTGTACTTTAATAATGTACCATCATGGATACATATTTAGATTAGGAGTTTATTAGGACTTAAGTACTTTATTAATGCAATATAATAAATGCACAAGTGTTAGAATGTGCAATGATGTAAATGTGCATGTAGTCCACATGTACATATGTCCTTAGAATAGAATAGTGAGGTATCGTAGGAATATTGAAGGCAAAGAGTTGCATCTCATTATAAATAGACCTTAATAGAGTATAATAAATAGAGTATTTTGGAGTTGATATATAGAGTAGTAGTAGATACAATGTAGATCCATTTTTGCAAATATGGAGAGGTTGTGACCTCCATTGAATAGCATTGTATATTTTCATGATATTTCATTAATGGCTATTTCTTGAGTTATTTCAAAAGTTTCTTATCATATTTTCATGCATATTAGTTAGCCATTATCATAGTTATAACATTGCATGTTTATTTCCATACTTGTGGTTGCATTTCCTTTAATTTTATAGCTTCAAAATATAACACTAGGTCATTAGCTCCATCAAGAACATCTCCTTCATCTTCATAAAAATCAACAATCTCTCTCTCATATGCTTCATCATCATCATCATTAGACAAAAAAACAATAGGTGCTTTGTTAATAGCACAAGGCTTAGAAGAAGAGCTACACTTGTTTTTCTCATCAAACACAACATCTTTATTGATATACAAATTCTTGGTGTTAGGATGCATGAGACAATATCCTTTTGGATCACTATTGTATCCAATGGAGACAAATTGCTTGGATTTTTCCTCCAACTTCATTCATTTTTGCTTTATAATGTGCATAATAGTAGTGCATTCAAAAACGTAAATATGTAACACAAAAGGTTTATTTTCCATATAGATGAATGGGGAGGGTTGTATGATGAACTTGTATAGGAAATACTCCCTTGGATACACAAAGGGTGGTCCAGCCATTCCTAATTTTTTTGTAGGTTTCTTCTATAAATACATTACAAGCTTTGTAATCGTAACCCAAACATAATTGGCATGGGGATAGCTATATTTTTACATCATAGGAACACAAGAGATTGTTTCCTCATTAAACAATTCACCTTCACTAGAATATATGGGTCTAATATCCCACCAAAATTATTATTCAATTTATGTCCCATGTCTATTGCAACCCTAGAAATCATAAGACAAATAGCGAAGGAGACCAAAATGAGAGTTGCCAAGAAGAAAGCTAAAATCCCTTGGATAAATTTCCCTTGTAGAATGGGGTACTACACGTATAAAGTATAGTTGAGTTTATTATATGCACTATGGAAGATGGATTCATATGATTTCTTTGAAATAACTTGGTGGTATTATGATCCATTCAATTATTATAGAGATAATATTATTGATAAACTGCAAAATACCTTGGTTGTTCATCGAGTAGATGAATTTTAATATGCAATGCACCTTGCTATAAGGAAAGGATTATCCTTGGAATCCATATAGAGAGATTATTTAGGAAAAAGGGCCCACACACAAATAAATATGGTAGGATACTATCCAACTAAATTAAAAGTGTTGATACGAGCTTCAATAGAAGCCTCTGCTCCATTAATGCCCTCCATATGCCCTGAGGAGCTACATGACCCAATGCTACAAGAGCCTGAGCAAATGGGGGTAGTCATGGAAGTCATTGACTTAACCTTGGTAGGGATAGAAATATCTTCAGCAATTTGGCCTGTCACTAGCACTGTTAAAGAGATAGAGAAAGGCAAAGAGATTATCACTTTTGCCTCTACACCAGCTCAATCGAAAATCCTAGATCTAGCCCAAATTATTATGAATTCAAAATGTAATCTCTAGTTGTTAGTAGAATTTCTCAAGGTCATACCTAGATCTATAGTGGTGAATAAGGAGGAGATTGATATTTCCTTAGTTATGCTCAAGAAAATCCAAGAAGCATGAGGATTAGCCAACCTGCTACGAGAACATCAAGTGAAAGATAATAATCCATCTAACCTCCCACAACCTAAGAAGGCTATATATGTAAATACCATAGCCAAATATAAGAGCTTTGTTCTCACTAGGACAAAAGAAGTGTTATTTGATCCAAATGGTGAAAGAAAGATTCAAGATATTGAATAAGGGAAGAATCTAAGTGAAATACAATATAGAGTTTAAGATCCATATGATTAGATCTCCCAACTTCTAGAAACATCTCTTGTGATAGTGGAGGCAACAAAACCCATGGACAAGGTCAATACTTTACAATTAGATAAGGCTACAAAGAAGGCTATTGTCAGTATTAGGAAGATCCTCTACCCTTAGCCAAAACATAGTATCAAGACCATGTGGCCATAATCGAGAGCCTTTACAAAAGCAACAAGGCCTTGGTAGTTAGAAATAATCAATTGCAGGTAAAAAATGAAAAGTTGCAGGTAAAAGCCAGCAGGATTCAACAACAGGATCCATAGATGCAAACAAGAGAAAATTTTGATAACATTGGTTTTTTTAAGAACTACAAAGAACTGACATCAACTGAAGATAGAGGTGAAGTCATTTTTCAAAATAATAAAATAATTTGCTGACATCATGGCCATGACTCAAAGTATGAAGACACTATTACAAAATATAAATCAAAGAGCAGCAACTCTAAAACTAGTTTACATAAAATGCAGAGAAGAGTACAGTTAGATATATAACAAGCAAGTGACTATCTCATATGGTAGAAGCTATTATTTCCAATTATAATTCCTTAAATTGAATACCTATCTCCATGATAAACCATACTGGGGAAACTTTCTCCAGGACATGGAGTATTGGGCAAGCGAAATGGATGATAAGAGAAAACAAGTTGGCATCCTACTTGAAGAGTTTTTGGCAGTGAAAAAGGTTATGAGATGATAACAAAAATCATACAAGAATTCAAATGTGATGAAAATGATGAGTTAAAACTATCCCAACAACTTAATGACTTATCAAAAATGGTTCAAACAATAGTTAGATTCTTCGAGGAAAATAAATTTTCAATCAAAGACTATGCCAACAAGTCATTAAATATAAAATATACAATTATAGTTGTAGCCTCTTTTTGTGATAAGTCATGGGAATAAATTGCAAATCTGCTTGGAATAACTCAATCTGAAAAATATAAAACTAAATCAGGTCCCAACTCAAAAAAAGATAAAATACTAGAAGTCAGTCTACATACTGAGGGACCCATAATAAAAGAAGATAGAGGCCCAAGGATAGATCAACCATAAAGTCTAAATAGCATATAGTTGTATCCCATTTTTTTGAATATCTGAGATCTAAAAATAGCCAATGACTAATTTTAAGTAAAATAAGATAACTATTATTGTATTTTAATACACTCAATCAATTAAGGGTAGAGGATGATGACAGATGGAGGGTCTGGATGAAAGCAGTTATAACATATACAAGGCATGAAAAGCTATAAGAAGGATTGCTACAACTAGACACCAAGATCAAGTTTTTGCATAGCAAATTTTTCCTAAAGGTATAGCCTTGTGTTCTTGTCTACCAATTGTATTTCTCCTTTGTGTCTTCTCTCTCTGTCATCCCTTAATTCTTTCCCATTGTTGTGCAGGAATTTTGAGGAAGCATTCAAAAGTTGAGATCATTTCCAATGACTAAACCAAAATCTATGAAACCTATTGTTACCATATTAGGATGGGTGGGTGGAAAATTTTTGTTTCATAATTTGAATGAGAATCTTGCTTTTGTATTCATTTGTTGAGTCCTGTGCCATTTTTGAGCCAAACTCTCTTGTAAAAAAATCTTGTTATTAATACAAATTCTAGCTTCTTCCTTTGGCAATTTCTCTGTTTTCAGTTGTGTGTGTGTGTGTGTGTCTCATTTACATATTACATAATCTGAATGTGTAATTGACACTTTCATTCATTGGTTAATTAATTACATTTGTTACATAATTTGAATGAATGTAATCAACCCAAAAAAATTTCCCCTTTATTTCTTAGCAACAATTGTGTTAAAAAAACTTGCTATGATTGGCCCAATGGACAAGGCATTAGTAAAATGGTAAATACACGAGTTTATGTGAATCTTGATCAAATAACATCAAACTTTTTTAATCAATTTAATTCATCTGGATGAGCATGAGCTTAACAATCAATACTTAAGCTTACCTCAGGGGTATCCTAACCCAACCCAATATGTTTAGAGTCATTAGATAATATATTCTTGGGTTAAAGAGGCATATCCACCATAGTTTGTGATACTACTTCTAAAAAAGTAGTATTATATGGTGTGACACTCAAAATTTAAAGGATACAGAATAATTCCACAAAGAGGCCCATGATTTTGTGTTGTGTTGTGAGAATTACATTTTTGCATTTAAATTTCGTATTGCAATATTTTGTTTTCATGAAATTTTGCTTTTATTGCAATATTTATGTGAATATGCTTATTCTAAATAGAAGGTTCCTAACAAGTGGTATAAAATCACTTTTTAGGGTTGTTTTCTGCTACAATTGCAATAGTTCTTGAACTGCCATTTTGACTACGAGGTATAATTTTTTTGTGTTTTCATTTTTTCCTATTTCCTTACCAAAAAACATTTTTTTATGCATTATTTTATTAGGTTAGAAATCTTATGCCAAGGGTTTTAAAATATCATGGAGGATCTATTAGTATTGGTTAAGCTATATTGCTCATAAAGCATCTAGTGAAGCGAGAAATGATTAGGCTCCAATACCCAGGCCTCAGATGACACCTATCTACAGAATTGAGCTCCCACGTATCTTTGGGTATATTAGGAGACCCCCAAGGATTAGGAGAAACCTTTAGCCCTAAGAGGAATTTTGACCTTATATTCTTTGAAAATATCACTCTTTCGTATTGTCAGAGAGGTAGGTAGTGTGCTCAAGGGTATGCATGGAATCCTCCTTGAGTAGTGGCCTAAAATATTGGTCCGAGCACTATCATTTGTCACTATATTATAATAGAGGGCTATGGGTAGTAAACACACCCTGGCTTAGAGTGCCTATTTTATGTTGAATGTTAAACCTACAACCAAAAATCCTACCACAAAAATTGAGCATACTGAAGAGACTTCACTATCCCAAAATTATTGCATGAAATAGACAAAAGAATTTATTGATGAACATAACATCGGGAGTTAGTAATAGTCAATACAAAGTCTACATTATCAATAATAGTTGACGGTGATATTCAAAAATTATAACAAACAAGGAGTTTGTCAATTATAGATTTAGCCCAAATAATCATCAAAAATAGTGAGCTACAATTTCAATGATAGAACAATGTTAGTAACAAACAATGTGGAGTCTCGTAAGGAGTTGTCTAACAAAAAAACCAAATTTTTGAGTGAACCAAGACTCTAGGAGAAAAACTGACAAGAAAAATATTTGGGGTACCAAAAAACTATGTTGTGGTAGATAGCTCATTGTGATCATCTCGTCAAGCTAGTTAGTTTGGTAAATTGCCTCCATGCACTTTTTAGGGGTCCTAAAAAATGTTATTATGGGACCTAGTCCATTTTGATTATTTTTTGAGCTGATCATTTTGATATATAGCACCTAAACACTTTTAAGGACTCATTACTAAAAATAGTATTCCTATAACAATACTTCTATTTTTAGTAAGTTAGTGGGAGTATTTCAAATCATACCATTATGGCTAGAGGAACTAGAGGACACCAAAAGGAGATAGAAAAAAAAATCCTTCTAGAGAAAATGCATATTGCAATTTCTAATCTTACCAATGACTTTAAATAGGTGAGGTATGAAGTATCATTTTTGAGAGGTGAACACGAGATCCAAAGCTTAATTTGAAGAAAAATTCCTAGAAGTTGAGGAAAAATTTAGGGATGACCCAAATATGTTTGAGAATTTTAATATTGACAAACTAGGTGGTAGTACCAACAATAAAGAGAAAGGAATCCATAAGGAGAAGGAAAGGTATCATTCTATTTTTGACACAGACACTCCATTTAAGATGCCTGAATTAGATTTTTCTAAGTTTAACGAAAAGGACGTTAATGGGTGGTTATGTCATGAACATTAGTTCTTCAAACTTCATAATGTTCCTAAATATTTGTGGGTCACTATAGCATCTTTCAAATTTGAATCTAAATTCGTACAATGGTATCAATAGCTATAACACACAACTCTTGATTCTTCTTTGGAAATTTTTGAGTCACAATTACTCACTCATTTTGGCCCTAGCGAGTATGAGGAATTTACAAGAGCATTAGCCAAATTGAAATAAACTTCTACGATTTCTGACTATCAGACCCAATTTTAAAAACTGTCTAATAGGACTAAAGGGTTGACTGAATGTTTTTTTTAGAGTTTTTTTATTAGTGGCTTGAAATATTATATCAATGTTGAGGTCAAAATTTTCAAACCATGGTTTATGATGCAATCCATAGGATTGGCAAGATTGTTTAAAGAAAAACATTTATCTCAAAGGAGACCACCAAAATTTCCACAAGCTAAACCCCAATTTCCTTCCAAGTTCACACCAAATATTGGTAATAAATCTACCCCATACAAGCATTTTACTACAAAATATATGGATGCCCATCGATCACAAGGGTTATGTTATAATTATGATGATAAGTATTTACCAGGGCATAAATACATCCAAAAGAAGTTATTTTTTCTAGATGTAGATGCGTCAGTAAGTAGTGGACCATTTGATGATGATGTAGAACCATTAGAGGAACCATTTAAGGATAAGGGTGAAACTCAAGAGGAACCGTAGCCAAAATTTATGTCCATGCTCTTGTAGGAATTTCTACCCCTCAAATAATGAAGGTAGTAGGATTTTTCAAACGACATCTTATAATTCTTATTTATTCAAGAAGTACACATAACTTTATTGATCCCCAAGTCACCAAGCAAGCAAATTATTACATACATGCTTGCGACTCCTTTGATGTTATGGTGGCAAATGGAATAACATTGCCTTGAAAAGGTAAATGTCGTAATGTTAAGTTGAATATAGAGGATTATGAACTTAAAATTGATATGTTTGCTCTTCAACTAGGAGGATGCGGTGTTGTTATAGGAGCTTAATGGCTAGGTACCTTGGGGAAAATAGCATGGAACTTTACAAAGTTACAGATGTAGTTTTCATAGAATGGTAGGTCCTACACTCTTTATGGTTCACCGATAGGATCTCCATAGATTATCAATTTGATTTGTATGGAGAAGTTATCAAATAATCTTCTCATAGGATAGTAACTTAGATATTTGCAATTCAACCATAAAATTTAGTCACAGACATGCCCCTCAAATATTTACAACTCATTCTGACTAAGCATGATGCATTTTTGTGTAATCAACCTAATTACCCCCATGTCATTCCCATGGTCATGCAATACCTTTAGTACCTGATAGTATGCCACCTAACATCAAACCATAATAGTATCCCTATGCACTTAAGTCAAAATCAAGAAATTGGTATAAGAATTATCACAAACATAAGTCATTTGGCCTAGTAACAGTCCTTATTCTTCTCTAGTCCTATTGGTTCAAAATAAATATGGGTCATGATGCTTGTGTGTAGATTTTTGTGAGCTCAATAAGCTCACCATTAAGGATAAATTTCCTATTCTAGTGGTTGATGAATTGTTGGATGAGCTACATGGTGCTATATTTTTCTCCAAGTTAGATCTTCACTCAGGTTATTATTAGATAAGTCTCAAGGAGGAGGATATTCCCAAAATAATATTTCAAATTCATGAGGACCATTATGAATTTTGGTTATGTCATTTGGCTTAATGAATGCACCATCCACATTTTAAAGCCTCATGAATAACATGTTTTCTCATTCCTTCACAAATTCATTCTGAAGAACACAAGCTTATACTGAGAGGGTGATGAACAATATAAGATCAACTTTTACTTTTCTTTCTTAAACAATATTATCCAATATAATCAATGGAAATGTCAATAGCAGTAACCAAAGTAATGCACAAATCATCACACACAATAGAGACACCAATTTAACATGGTTTACCCAATGTGGGCTACTCCATAGAGAAAATATTTCTACTAAATTTTCTTAATAGATCTCTTGGGAATCACTTCCCTATTACAATAATTATGGACCTCTATCCAAAGGAGACACCAATCCCCTAATGCTCTGATTTGTAGGTTTCTCTCCATAGGAGAAACCTTTCCCATTTTCTCTGGTTCATGGAACTTAACCCAGGATAACTCTTTCTCCTCAGCTAGTTTGTGGATCTCTCTCTATAGAAGAACTCTATCTTCCTAGCTACTTTATGGATCACACTGTATAGGATAACTCTTTCCCCTTGCTCTGGTTTGTGGAACTCTATCCATAGGAGAACTCTTTCTCCTCTTCTCTAGTTGGTGATCTTCTCAAAGACTACTGCTCCTACTACACTGGCTTGTGGATCTCTCTTCACAGAAGACCTCTATCCTCACGTAGAAGACATTTATCCTCACTTAGAAGACCTCTATCCTCACTACCCTGGCTAATGGATCTCTATCTACTAGAGACTACTATCCTCTTCTCTATCACCTCTAAATCTAGCTCTCAACTTTATCTCAGATTTGCACCAAACATTGTCCTTGGTCTAGTACAAATTTATTCTAACTGTATCTCAGGTCTAGCATAAATCTACTCTCAAATATACACCAAAATATATCCTCAAATCTATCCTCAAGCCTTAACACAAAGCTTGATCAAATCATAAATCAACTCTACTTATATTTGTTCCAAGCCTTAACACAAATCTTGAACAAATTAATCAATCAACTCTGCTCTCAAGTCTCCATAAAGACTTACCTCAAATCTGCCCTCAAGTCCTCTCAAGAACTTGCTCAATCTGCTCTTAAGTATTCACCAAGACTTGCCTCAAATTTACCCTCAAGTCCTCTCAAGAACTTGCTCAATCTGCTTTCAAGTCTTCACAAAGACTTGTCTCAAATCTACCTACAATTCTTCACCAAGACTTGCCCAAATCTACCTACAAGCTTTCACAAAATCTTGCTCAACTTTGTCCTTAAGCTTTCACAAAATATTACTCAAATTTATCCTTAAGATTTAACAAAAGCTTACTCAAATATACTCAAACACGTGCTCAAAATAGTTCACAAGATATGCTCAATAAATCTCCAATCTTGCACACAACGTTGTCAATTACTTTGTCTAATATTCAAAGTAATTACTTTAACTTGAAGCAGTTTAGACATATTCTATTCAGAATTCGTTTAACCTCTAGAACATATAGAGAATTATGTACTCTATTAAAAACTCAATATGTTCTACTCAATTATTAATTTTATCACTTTCACAAATCTTATTTCTAATGTTTGCACATTCACTTTCAATATCACTCAAAACCAATGCTCAAGAACTTTCACTTAATCATTCAATCAATTGCTCACAAACCCTAAAAAAGTATTTTTATACTTCTTCAAACAAATAGCACAATGTGGGTCTCAAACCCTAACTCAAATAATCCTCAATATTTATTTCAAATAAAATCATTTATCAACAAGATGAACTTAAACTTGCTCATACATTTCCATCAATACTCATCAATCTTTTTCACTCCACCTTTTATTTCATACAATCATTTCAACCATTCTTAAAAAAATATAGTGTGCCCATACCTTTTTGGTTTGATGGAGATATGTCTTCAAAACCTATTTTACTTGTAACAAAACCCTCTTGCCAATTCTAGGTTAGATAGCAATAGTCTATCTCAAAATATCCACACAAATATTCTCCTCAACAAATATTTCACCATTACAAGTAACACAATAAAATGTCAATACACAAATACATCTTATTACTCCTTCATCAAAAAATAACTCCAATCAATAGATTGTTGGACATTTTGAGTCCTCTAAGTCAGAGTTGTCATTGATGTCACCTGATAGAGTTATCACTCATCTCAAGGAATTCAAAAAGAAATAAAGTTGCCCAAGTCATCCAGGAAAAAGCTTCATTAGTGCAAAAGTGAAAGGAAAAAGGCTCCATAATATTTTAATATTATTGGGAGCACAGGTTAAATGATTGGTTTATTAAAACCCACGATGTGTTATTGCAAAAGTTAAAAAGGAGGTTTAATAATTATTTATAAATCATTTAAATTCACAAGGAATTTAAATTTTATAAATAATACCAAGGTTGGGCATTAAGACAAGGTTCTAAGGTTTTATTAAACCTAATGTTGGCTCTTTAAGACAAAGTTCTAAGGTTGATTTTAATTTATAATATTTAAATTTAAAATTAAAATTAAATTTATTATAAATTAAATCACATCGACGTCAAATTCATTCGAATCACCGATGTGATGCTAAGGAAGGCAAAAGACATTATATAAATGCCAAACAAATTCATTTACCAAGCATCCCTTGCTATTGTTTTTGAAGTGCATGTGAAAGAGATTTTTGTTTCGAAAGCCTTAATATTTTCGTGAAGGTTAAAGCTATGAATATTTGGAAGCCCTAAACACAAAGGTGAGAGTGGCCTACTAGTATGTTCACTCGGTGCTAAGGAGGAGGTTTTGAGTTCAATTCGTGTGAGGTCTATTTTTTTGTATTGCAAGGAAGAAGCGCTCTACACGCTTGTTGTTTTTCAAAGGTTCATTATTCGAAGATATTGCATGGTGGACGTGCCCTTTTAGACACGTCATGATACATGGCCCAATGGCAGCTTGGCTGTGGCTAAGGCATTGAAAAGAAAACAATTGCAGGATCGAATCCCATCAAGGGCAAGGCAAGTAAATTTAATTTTTTTTTAATATTTTACTTTCTGCGAAGGTTGCCTAAGGAGAAATAAGGTTATGGTATGCCTTAGGAAAGATAAATATTTTGCTGATTTTATTTGTGGAAGTATATCATATTATATATCATTGGAAAGCTATTTTTGAGAGCTACTTTTTTAGATTGCTTTGAGGAAGAAATAAGGTGTGTGCAAGAAGATATTTCAGGTTTTGTCAAGAAGTTCCAAAAGAAAGTTTGATTCATTATTTTGATGGATTATTTCTTGCATAAGAGGGTTTGGTGCATTTTTATTGAGTAGGAGTAATAAGGTGTTATTAAAATATTATTTGTATTATTGTGTTATTACTCATGACCTCTAAACCTTGTTGAGATTGGAAAAATAAAGTGTGTTGAGTGTGGCATATTTAGTGGACAACTCATAAGGCATCAAAAAGATATGGGCAATATTCTTCATTGACTTATGTGGGTGATTGATTTCTGAAAATATCTTTGGAGAGAAAATGATTGATTGTGGTTAATATTTTTGAGAGTTTTTGATTTAATACTTCAAGGTTTTCTTAATTGAGAGTTCTGATTAAACCTTGTTTATAAGCATTGTTGTTGAAGCCCATTGGTTGTGCAAAGAACTTGAACTTGAGTTAGAAAATAACATGAGTATCATTGTTATGTGAGATTTGTTGTTGAGCATCGTTGGAAACATTTTGAGTTGGTTGATACATGCTTGGACTAGGGTTTGTGAGAAAGGATTGATCCTTGAGGTGATTGGTTGAGTAGAGTTGATTAAGCCTAGTCAAGTGATTGTGTGAAGTGGTTGTTCAAGTTCCATGAAACAAAATATTATATATTCTAATTTGATTTGAGATTGATATTTGAGAATAGACCTGTTGAGTGGTGTTTTCACCCAATTGTGAAAGCACACTCTCCGGTAGGATCTGAGTCCCAAAATCCTCTGCTTGCAAAGAAAGTAATTTCTCCAAGGTTCCTCTTATGTTGATTCTAAAACACCAATGATGCTGCTCACTGTAAATGCAGGGAATACCTTAGGGTTGCAAGTGGATGTTAACAAGGGGCACTGTAGTTCACTTTAATTTGGATTTGCAATGGACTCTGAGCTTTGATGGGTTTTCAATTATTTATTTAAATGACTGTAATTAAAATACAAAAAATAAATACGGGTTTAAAAATAAAAATAAATGCAAATGAATATGCAACTAAGCTACGTCCAGAGTACTGCCATCTTGATTGATAAAACCGAAGACAATGAGGTTTTTGCATGCAACCCAACCTACTGAACCTCGCAAATTCGCACAATTCAGATAAGCCAGGTGCGGGTTTCTAGGGTTTCTACTGTAGTTTCAGATTTAGGCATTCGCATGAAGCAACCAAGAACACTTGCATTCAACTTCACCTATAAGCCTAGAAATCTGAAAGGGAAAGATAACACATTGAATCATGCATGCAAAAATGACTCCTTCTTTCTCATCAATGAAATGCCAACTCTCTGTATTTCTGCATTAAAATGATGTATCAATTACAATTACAGAATGTTCCAGGTTTTACAAATCCAGAACAAATGAAGGAAATTGCCCAAGTGCAGGCCCAGAATGGCATGAAGCCCTTGTCTCTGCAACTCTGCAAGCAGCAATTTCCAACCCTCGTATCAATCCGTGCTTCAGATTTTATACTAGCTGAAACGTCTCTTCGGTTCTCCCTGTGTCGCTTCGTTTCACCTTCCAACATGTGACCTTTCAAATTCTTGCCTTTTCGATGCTTTTGTTCCATGTTCGATTCTGAAACGTTCGAAATCTACCGCTGCATGTAACGCCTCTGTAGCTCTGACACCTGTATGCCACGTGTCTCATGTTTTCTGTGCCTTCTGTAACGTCTTCCCGTGCAAAACGTGACAAAACAGCATGCAGCCCGTTCACCTTCCTGGCCGCGAAAATGAGACATGTCGCGATATCGCGACGTTTTCGACCAACAACATCGTTTCTCCTCCTGCACAGCGAAAATGAGACATGTCGCGATATCGCGACGTTTTTCTGCTTCGGGCCATCTCCTCACCACCTGTCGCGAAATCGTGACACTTTTTCGTTTCGTACCCTCTCGCTGTTACTTGTCGCGAAATCGTGATGCCTTTTCGTTTCGAGCTGTAATGCTGCCTTCTATCATGAAATCATGACGTTTCTCTTCTCCGTACACCTTCACTGCATGCTATCACGAAATCATGACATTTTCATGCTTCATGTCCTCCTGTCGATTCTGTCACGATTTCGCTACCATTTTACTCTTCCGTACATTTGCCAATTTTCCATCGCAAAATCGCTACGCTACCTCTGTCCGTACTACTTCGCTGCTTCAGAGCCGCAAAACCGCAACCTATCACGATTTCGCTACATCTTTCTTGCTCGCACTACCTTCTTGCTTTTTTGTCATGAAATCGCTACCATTTTTGTTCCGTACACCTTTGGCTACTTGGAGTCACGAAAATGCGACATGTCACGATATCGCGACGATTTCTCTTCTCCGTATGCCATGCTATTTTCCTATCATGAAATCGTGACCATTTTCTATTCCGTACACCTTCGGCTGCACCCTGTCACGAAATCGTGACGTTTCTCTCGCTTCGGCATGCTTTGTAGCTTTCTATCGCGATATCGCGACGCTTTTCTCGCTTGGCACCTTCTTCCTGCTTCCTGTCATGAAATCGCTACCATTTTCATTCCGTACACCTTTCGTAGCAACACGTCGCGAAATCGTGACACTTCTCATTTCCAAGCAGTGGTAGCTCCATACGTCGCGAAATCACGACGATTTTCATTCTTGCCTTTCTCTCTCCTCCTGGGCCGCGACGGAGCAACATGTCACGATTTCGTGACACCTTTTCATTTTTTCCAGTGACATGTCGCGATATCGTGACAACTTTTCATTTTTTCCAGCGACATGTCGCGATATCGCGACAACTTTTCTTTTTTCCAGCAACGATGGTGCGACATGTCGCGATTTCGTGACATGTCACGATTTCGCGACATGTCGCGATTTCGTGACACTTTCAACACTTAGGCATTTTTTTCTCTTTTCTTCATTTTTAGCATCTGGGTCACCGAGATTTCATCCGCAAGCCTGCAAAAAAGGTGGGTCCCCAATTTTGGGGTGTGTTGTGGATTAGCCACAACAAATGGTGACTCTGCTGTAAAATGCTCTTGAGCATTTTTAGTAAGAACCCAACTTGAAACATATCACAAACTCGAAAACATGTGTTAGCACATAAGCAATACAAACAAATGCCCAAAGATCAAAAGTACATGAATCATTAGAATCATCAAGTATTAGCTCAATGTGTGCAATGGATTTCTTTTCCTATCGTTTGAAATTGATCCACACTCCATTGTCAGTTTTGCATGAATGCATATGTGAGATGGTGAATGATTTGTGTACCCTAATGAATATGCTAAGAGATTTTGCTTTCGTAAAAGGCATAGTCATTCTTCTATTATTATGTACAAGCATTCAAGATTGCCAAACCCTCTTAGGATCCACTAATTCATTACCTTATTGTATCCCAAAGTTGGTTATGAGTCCCTACTATCCTGGAACCCATGTGCAAGTGAATGTGAAATCAGAACTTTGGGGAATCAGACTCCCAACCAACCGAGATGAGAGTTTAACCCTATCCTTACTATTCTGATTTAGAGTTCATTACCTCACTTTAAGCAAAATAATTAAACCAATTATGGAAGAAATGGTCAGGCTAGTCTAACCCTCTAGACAATCAGTGGTCTTGTTTTTGAGGCAAGACATGATGCCATGCATGGGCATATCTAACCCCACAATCCAAAACTTATCCTCATTTCTTTGGACCTTGGGGATGACTACCCATCCTTTGCAGAGGACAAGTAGTACAATCCTTACAATCCAATATAAAGATGAGATGGGAAAATTTTATTTTTTTACTTCTTGGACCTTGGGGATGACTACCCATCCTGGCTAGGGACATGTAGTACGATCCTTACAATCCAAACTTTAGATGAAAAATATTAATTTTGTTGCTTAGACCTTGGGGATGACTACCCATCCTTTGTAGAGGACAAATAGTACGATCCTTACAATCCAAGATTTATTGTGAAATGAGACATAAGAGCTTTGGGGAATTGGATCCTCAACCTAAGCGAGATGAGAATTTATGCCCTATCCTTACTACTCCATGTAGGTCAAATCAAAGCTTTGGGGAATTGGATCCTCAACCTAAGTTCGATGAGGATTTAACCCTATCCTTACTACTCTGATTTTAGGCTTTAAGCTCTATGGAAGTGGTCAAAACCACTGTTTTAAGGATCATGTTGCATAATAGGATAGACATGAAAAACCTCTTTCGCCCAACCTTTTCTTCCAAGTTAGGTCATGATCATTTTGCTCAAGATCCTTTTTAATGTATGAGACGTGCTTGGTTCTAGATATCTCAAGACTCAGTTCCCAACCTTAGGATGCCTCTTACATTTATGTTATAACACAACCCTAAGAGGGATTGACATACTTAAATGATATGTACCTAAGATGCATATGCAACTAAGATGAAATGTATGTAAAGTGAGATGGAACATGAATGCATTATCTCTTGAATTGCAAATGAAAATGATTTGTCATGCAAAACTGACTCTTTCATGCATCACAAAATCAAACAATATAACTTAAGATGCTTGTGGTACTTGTGGAGCTTTTACAGGATAATTCCAATATTTCATATTCTCCTAACCTTAAGCATAAGTTGACATCTCATTTTTTTATTATTATTTTTTTATTATTATTATTATTATTTTTATTATTATTTTTTATCAGAATAAACAAAACATGTCAATTGAAATCAAATCCACAACCAAAATCCTAGCTAAACTAACAATCCTAAACAATAAAAACAAAAACTGAAAACTCCCACCAAAACCGAAAGAATAATATCAAAAATCTCACAACCTAAGGGCTAAAATAATGCTTTAAAATCTGCCCATTAACCGGTAGCATAAAATCTCTCCCTTCTAAAGTTTTTAGCCTCGAAGGTATTCTTCCCAAGAATCTCTCGAAATCTGATATGGGCCTAACCAAAGACAATCAAACTTTTGATGATTCCCTTTTTCCTCATGTCTTTTGTCCCATAGTAATACCAAATCTGAAATTCTGAATGATTTAACTTTGGCCCTTCTGTCAAACCATATTTTGATAACTTCCTGGTGTTTATTCATGTGATTCATGGCCTCTTCTCTCTTTTCATCAAGGTGCAATCAAATGACTTGACCTCGGCTTCAACTTGATCATCTCGTCCCCAAGTACTCTTGTATGAAATGTAAGGTCTGCAACTTCAAATTTGCAAGAAATATTGGGTCTTGCCCATAGACCAAATGATAGGGAGTATTCCCTATGGACTCTTTCACTCTGGTCCTATCTGCCCAAAGGGCAAACTTCAATTGGTTGTGCCAGTCCCGAGGGTTCTTTTCCAGCAACTTCTTAATGGTATTCAACAAATTCTTATTTGAAGATTCGGCCAACCCATTTCCTTGAGGATAATAATTGGATGCAAACTTTAAGCTCACTTTGTTATCATATGCCCAATCTGCAAATTGCGTAGAAATAAACGCTTTACCATTGTCACTGACAATAGAATTGGGCATTCCAAATCTTGTTATAATATGGTCCTCAAGGAATTTAATTACAACGTCTGTGGTGGCATGTTTAGTAGGAATCGCTTCTGTCCACCTTGTACAGTAGTCTGTAGTTGTCAATATGAATTTATGAGAATCAGAAGAATTTGGGTTAATAACCCCAATGAAATCTAGTCCCCACTGTGCAAATGGTCTCATTTCAACTACAGGTTGTAACGGCATGGCTGCATTTCTTTCTCTACTGGCAGCCACTTGACAGATATGACAAGATCGTACATGGGCATGTGCATCTTTGAAAATATGGGGCCAGTAGTATCCTGCTCTCAGGATTTGATGTGCTGTAGCGTTGGCCGCACCGTGACCAGTTCCATGTTTCCCGTGAAATTCTTGCAACACCCTGGCGGCTTCTTCTTTGTTCAAGCACCTCAGGTAGATACCTTCATGATTCTTCCTGTAAAGCACACCAGATTTCATCAGATAATTGATAGACTTAAGCCTTAAAGCTCTTCTCTGTGTTGAATTCAGATTAGAAGGACACTTACCAGTCAATAAAAATTGCACAATATCAACATACCAGTCATCCTTAGCAATGTATTCTGTATTCGAGCATTGGCCTGTTATTTGCGGATTATTTTCTGCGATCGCCTTCGCCAGTCCCTGTCCTCGAACTAGTTTCATAGGTTGGATTTCGAGATCAAATTCTTGGATGGTGGAAATCCATTTCCCTCTTTTCTCACCTAGTTCATTTTGTAAAAACATGGTCTTGACAGCAGAGTCGGGCACGATAGCAATAACTCTGTTGTGTACAATGTAGTGCCTAAATTTTTTCACCGTTTTAAAAAGTGCGTACATTTGCTTATCAAGGATCGAATACCTTAATTGAGCATCTTTCAGGGGGCACTTAAAAATGCTATGGGTTTTTCGGCACTATCCTCGCCTTTTTGGGTTAAGACACTCGCGAAGGAGTGTTCCGATGTGAAGGCATAAATATAGAAAGGCTTGGAGTAGTCCGGGCTTATAAGGACAGGGGCTCGGAAATGGCATCTTTGATGTTCGGAAGGCCACTCTACTTTCCTCGTTCCATTTTACATCCACATCTTTCTTGAGCATCTTGTTCGGAGGTTTGGCTATCTCAAGCAAAGCTAGAGATAAACTTCCTCACAAAATTAACTCCGCCCAAAGAAAGATCTCAATTCTTTTTTACTATTCGGGAGAGGTAGGTTTTGGATAGCTTGTATCCTTTCTGGGTTGATGGATATGCCCTCTTTTGAAATAATGTGACCCAAGTAATTTTCCTTCTCATTACTCCGAAAATGCACTTTTTGGGATTTAAGGAAATTCCATGTTCTCTCCATCTTTGAAGCACTTTCTTTAAATCTTTGACATGTTCCTCTCTCTTCTTCGAGAAAACTGGGATATCATCCACATACACGATGATGCATTTGCCTATGAGCCCCTTGAATGCATAATCCATGGCGCGTTGAAAAGTTGCACCAGCATTTAACAGTTCGAACGACATTCTCTTATATGCAAATGTCCCCCACTTGGTAGTGAAGGCTGTTTTCATCCTGTCATCTGGATGTATAAGAATCTGGTTGTACCCGGAATACCCATCGAGAAAGGACATCATCTCAGATCCATTTACCATTTGTAGAATTTCATCGATTGATGGCAAGTGGATAATTATCTTTTTGAGAGGCTTTATTAAGATTTCGAAAATCTATGCACAGCCTAATCTCTCCACTCTTTTTTCTCACTGGAACGAGGTTAGCCACCCAGGTTGAGTGCCTAACAGGAAAAATGATTTTCGCTTCCAATAATATTTTAACCTCCTTTTCGATCAAAGGCTCCAATAGCGGGTTAACAACTCGTTGTCTTTGCCTAAAAGGCTTGGAGTCTGGCTTCAAAGGGATGGTATGTGTGATAATGTTTTGGTTGTATGTCTTCAGCTCATTGTAGTTCCAAGCAATACAATCTATGTAATGTTTCAATGCCTGCATTATATTGCTCCTTTCTTCCTCTCTACATGCCTTTGCTATGTACATCTCCTTTGGATTATCCGCACTCCCTAGATTAATTGAATCACATGCATCTTTAGGGAGTGGGACTCTTTTTCCTTTCTTGGTCTTGCATCCCATGTCGAACATCTTTTCCAATGAAACCACGTCTTTAGGAATTTTGTTGGATTGATACGCAGTTTCAATTTCATTTTCTGTTTCATCCTACCACCTTTGCTCCTCATCAATCACCCGATTTTCAAAAATACCCGAGTTCGTGACAAATTTGAAAATATGTCTCGTCACTTTCAAAAACCTGGAAATTCTTTACATTATCGGGTATTGATGGACAAGGAACCAGTTCAATAGAAAACTTTTTACATCTTTTTATATCAACCGGGTTTAACATGCCCGCGACGACTGCAAGAGAGTCTGCTATTCGATTTCCTTTCCTAGAAATAAGGGCTATATTGAATGCGTCGAATTCCTCAATGAGGTCCATAACCCTAGTTCTATAAAGGCTCAGTCTTCTGTCACGGCATGTATACTGTCCTTTGATTTGCTTGACTACCAACTCCGAATCTCCCAAAACCTTCAAGCATTTAACATGTTTGCTCAATGCTAGACGTAAACCAAAGATCAATGCTTCGTATTCTGCCACATTGTTCGTGCAAGGAAATTGCAATCTGTAGGCAGCCAATAATGGTTTACCTCCGGGGCCAGTGAGCTCGACTCCAGCTCCTGCTCCCTGTCTAGATTTTGATCCATCGAACCTGAGCAACCACGTGAAATCATTTTCATCAGAAGAGCTACCATGACATGCCTCCTCCTTAGGCTCTTCAGCTGCTTCCTCAACATCAAGTGCATAAACTCCTAGTTCTGGCTCAGAAAATTGAACTTCATTCGGCTTGTTAAAATCTGTTATAATCTCCTTAAGCCTCGGTTCATTTTCCACTCTGATTTGGTTTGCAATTCCCTTCCATGGTAGCCACATATGTGAGCAATCTGTTGAAAAATAGCCATTCAGAGTTTTCATCCAATCCCTCGCAAGTAACATTCCATACCTACTTGGGATATTAACCACCGGAATGTCCACAACCTCGTTGGACCCTGGGTTCAGAATTTAATTGAATCTTGACATCATATAAGGTCCCTACCACATTTACCTCTGAACGGTCCAATTGCAGGACTGTACATTTGGATGAAACAGGTTGCAGGCCTAGCATCTTACATATTTCTGTAGGCATGAGGTTGCTCGTGGCACCTGTGTCCACCAAACAGTTATGCAAATTCTTACCCGCAATTCTCAGAGTCAGTAAGAATGGCGGGACATCCCTTCTCTCCTTTCACAAAATGAGATGGGATTCAACTCCTTTTCCTTTCCACGTTTGATCAGGTGAGTTCAACGCTTTTATCAATGCCTCCTTTTGGCCTGGCAATCTAGCTGCGTCCAAGAACGAAAGGCTAGATTTGGACTTCTTTAGATCCTCCACTATGTCATAGTTTGGCTTTTCGAATTTGACTGTCTTCTGCACATCATTAGACATTTCTCTTCTGAGTGGAGGGGGAGGATTATTATTTGCCTTAGTATCGGGAGGAAGAATAGAGTTGTTTGGAGGTGTTGATGAAGTTTTAGGGGTTTTAGATTTACTTCTCAAATGGTATCCATGATTCCCCTTCCTAAAATCTCGAAAAGCTTGCACCTCCTGTTCCAAAATTTCGTCTTCTTCTTCCTCACTCTCACCTTCTTGATGATATACAGTTTCCATCACCATAATATTATCATCTTGATGTTGTGATGGACCCTCATTTGATACCAGTTCCAAATCATCAACTTGTGCCTGAAGACAATGAGTGTATCTCGCAATTTCAGGACAATTCCTCTCATTGTGTTCTTTCGTGTTGTGCAACCTGCACCCCCTTTCCCACGCCAAATCTGAAAGATTCAAAAGAGAATTGGATTGGCTAGGTCCTACAGAAGTATCTAATTGATTAGCAATGGGAGCGGGTACTCCCCCATTGTTTGGCTTGGTGTTCCAGTGTCTCCCTCTATTGTTAAAATTTTGATTTGGGTGAGGGGCATGGGACTCATACTTCTGTTGTTGAACCCTGTCATTGCTCAGTTTATGAACTAATTTCTTGAGCTCTTCGACTTCTGAATAAATCTCCTTCGGTGGAATCACATTGTTGTTAACCCCCGTTGGATTCGCATAATTGATGGGGTCTTGATTCAACATTTGGGTCGGGTTCTGAGGAATTTGATTCCCGTATGGATTGACACTTTGAATCGGGGTTGGATTTGGAAAAGGAACTATGGCTTGAGGATTGACTTGGCTAGTTCCTTGCATAGTTGATTGACTGTTCTGCAAAAATGCGGGGACAGGTGGAATGGATGTGATTGGTTGGATTGGAATGGGTGCATATGCGGGTGCTGGTGGATACGGCTATTGATAGGGGAAGGCATTCATGCTTGGCATTTGTGGTGCCATGAGCTGATTTGCCAAGGGAGCTTGACCATATGGAGCATACTGTCCCATCACAGGCATCTGGGTAAACCCGTAGCCCTGTGGTGTCATTTGTTGCTCGATAGTCATGGCTTCATTATAGGCTAAAGCCAGCGTGGTGACTTGAGGATTACGTCTCGCAAACATGGCTGTCATGGGGTCCAATGCCCCAAAATATATCTGCAAAGCCACTACGGGATCGATGGCAAAGTGCCTAATTGCTCTATTATAGCACTTTTGGAATCTCTCGATTAAACATTCCGATCGGTTCCCCTTGGCCCCTTTTGCATGTAATAAACCGATTGTAAATAGTTGCGGGATCCAAGGGTGACCTAAATTGATTAACAAAGGCATTTTCCATTTGTGTCCAAGAAGTAATTGAACCAGATGGGCAAGCATATATACCATTCATATGCTATTGGATCTAAGCTCATGGGGAAAAGTCTGCAGGCCACATCTTCATATTGAACTTGCAGACTAATTAAAACATCCCTATAGGCTTGGATATGTTCTTCTCGCTATTCTTAGGCCATCTCGGTTTGTATTTAGGCAGAAATATTTCAATGTTCTTGGGGATTTCATGGATATCCCCAGCAATGTTCAAAGGAGTATTATTAGCTCCATACCAAGGAGCTGCTGGAGCTTGAGCCATTTGACTCAAAATCGATGAAGACAAACCTACAATAGCAGTAGAGATATTACTGACAATAGGAACACTAGTGGCAACTGATATTACGGGCGTAGATCCACTCGATGTTCCTGGAGAAAATAGGTCTTTTGTGACTGGTGAGCTTACGACTTGCTTGGTTTTATTCTTGGGAGTACCAGTAAGGTCATGAAAAATGGTTTCCCCGGTTGTTTGGGACCTGGTTGCAATACGACGCGGTGGGTCCAGCCTGCCTGATGAAACCCTCGATTATTTCAACGAAAACCTGCAACAAAAGAAAGCAAAAGCTGCAGTTTAGCCGTTTGTGAGCTTTAAGAAAATATTTCAAAATTAAATTAAACGATATTATTCATGTATGAAAACCAAAATAAAGTAAACCGATTCGGGCCCTCCTTCTAGCGCCAATCTGTTGAGTGGTGTTTTCACCCAATTGTGAAAGCACACTCTCCGGTAGGATCTGAGTCCCAAAATCCTCTCGCTTGCAAAGAAAGTAATTTCTCCAAGGTTCCTCTTATGTTGATTCTAAAACACCAATGATGTTGCTCACTGTAAATGCAGGGAATACCTTAGGGTTGCAAGTGGATGTTAACAAGGGGCACTGTAGTTCACTTTAATTTGGATTTGCAATGGACTCTGAGCTTTGATGGGTTTTCAATTATTTATTTAAATGACTGTAATTAAAATACAGAAAATAAATACGGGTTTAAAAATAAAAATAAATGCAAATGAATATGCAACTAAGCTACGTCCAGAGTACTGCCATCTTGATTGATAAAACCGAAGACAATGAGGTTTCTGCATGCAACCCAACCTATTGAACCTGCAAATTCGCACAATTCAGATAAGCCAGGTGCGGGTTTCTAGGGTTTCTACTGTAGTTTCAGATTTAGGCATTCGCATGAAGCAACCAAGAACACTTGCATTCAACTTCACCTATAAGCCTAGAAATCGGAAAGGGAAAGATAACACATTGAATCATGCATGCAAAAATGACTCCTTCTTTCTCATCAATGAAATGCCAACTCTCTGTATTTCTGCATTAAAATGATGTATCAATTACAATTACAGAATGTTCCAGGTTTTACAAATCCAGAACAAATGAAGGAAATTGCCCAAGTGCAGGCCCAGAATGGCATGAAGCCCTTGTCTCTGCAACTCTGCAAGCAGCAATTTCCAACCCTCGTATCAATCCGTGCTTCAGATTTTATACTAACTGAAACGTCTCTTCGGTTCTCCCTGTGTCGCTTCGTTTCACCTTCCAACATGTGACCTTTCAAATTCTTGCCTTTTCGATGCTTTTGTTCCATGTTCGATTCTGAAACGTTCGAAATCTACCGCTGCATGTAACGCCTCTGTAGCTCTGACACCTGTATGCCACGTGTCTCATGTTTTCTGCGCCTTCTGTAACGTCTTCCCATGCAAAACGTGACAAAACAGCATGCAGCCCGTTCACCTTCCTGGCCGCGAAAATGAGACATGTCACGATATCACGACGTTTTCGACCAACAACATCGTTTCTCCTCCTGCACAGCGAAAATGAGACATGTCGCGATATCGCGACGTTTTTCTGCTTCGGGCCATCTCCTCACCACCTGTCGCGAAATCGTGACACTTTTCCGTTTCGTACCCTCTCGCTGTTACTTGTCGCGAAATCACGACGCCTTTTCGTTTCGAGCTGTAATGCTGCCTTCTGTCATGAAATCATGACGTTTCTCTTCTCCGTACACCTTCGCTGCATGCTGTCACGAAATCGTGACCATTTCACGCTTCATGTCCTCCTGTCGATTCTGTCACGATTTCGCTACCATTTTACTCTTCCGTACATTTGCCAATTTTTCGTCGTGAAATCGCTACGCTACCTCTGTCCATACTACTTCGCTGCTTCAGAGCCACGAAACCGCAACCTATCATGATTTCGCTACGTCTTTCTTGCTCGCACTACCTTCTTGCTTTTTTGTCATGAAATCGCTACCATTTTTGTTCCGTACACCTTTGGCTACTTGGAGTCGCAAAAATGCGACATGTCGCGATATCGCGACGATTTCTCGTTTCATGCCTTCCACCTGATTTCCATTTTTCACTCAGCACCTCTTTGCTCAATGTTGTCACGATTTCGTGATGTTTCTCTTCTCCGTACGCCATGCTATTTTCCTGTCGCGAAATCGTGACCATTTTCTATTTCGTACACCTTCGGCTGCACCCTGTCGTGAAATCGCGACGTTTCTCTCGCTTCGGCATGCTTTGTAGCTTTCTGTCGTGATATCACGACGCTTTTCTCGCTTGGCACCTTCTTCCTGCTTCCTGTCGTGAAATCGCTACCATTTTCATTCCGTACACCTTTCGCAGCAACACGTCGCGAAATCGTGACACTTCTCATTTCCAAGCAGTGGCAGCTCCATACGTCGTGAAATCATGACGATTTTCATTCTTGCCTTTCTCTCTCCTGCCTGGGCCGCGACGGAGCAACATGTCACGATTTCGTGACACCTTTTCATTTTTTCCAGCGACATGTCGCGATATCGTGACAACTTTTCATTTTTGCCAGCGACATGTCGCGATATCGCGACACTTTTTCTATTTTTCGGCAGTGATGGCATGACATGTCGCGATTTCGTGACATGTTGCGATTTCGCGACATGTCGCGATTTCGCGACACTTTCAACACTTAGGCATTTTTTTCTCTTTTCTTCATTTTTAGCATCTGGGTCACCGAGATTTCATCCGCAAGCCTGCAAAAAAGGTGGGTCCCCAATTTTGGGGTGTGTTGTGGATTAGCCACAACAAGACCATATTGAGTCTCTAACAATTCTCTTTATGCTTCTATGAGATTTATTTGAGTTGAGATTGGTATTTGAGTATAGAACATATTGAGTCTCTAACAATTTTCTTTATGCTTCTATGAGATTGATTTGAGTTGAGATTAAGATTTGAGAATAGAACATATTGAATCTCTAACAATTCTCTTTATGCTTCTATGAGATTTATTTGAGTTGAGATTGGGATTTGAGTGTAGAACATATTGAGTCTCAAAAAATTATCTTTATGCTTCTATGAGATTGAGTTGAGATATTGATTGAGCATTGAGTATAGAACATATTGAGTCTCTAACAATTCTCTTTATGATTCTATGTGATTGAGACAAGTCTTTGAGAAGGCTTGTGGACTAATTTTGTGTAAGCTTTTGTGGAAGCTTGCAATGTATATTTGAGCAAGTCCTAGAGAGGACTTATTGAGAAAATTTGGACAAGTTATGTGTGAGCTTGTTGAGAAGATTTGGATAGGTTCTGTGTGGACCTGTTGAGCAGATTTGAATAGGTTCTGAGTGGACCTATTGAGCATATTTGAGCAGGTTCTAAGTAAACCTATTGAGCATATTTGAGCAGGTTATGAGTGGACCTATTTAGCATATTTAAGTAGGTTCTAAGTGAACCTATTGAGAAGATTTGAGAAGGTTATGAGTGAGCCTATTGACAGAGCTTTGCAGGTAATAGAGTATAGAGGACATAGTCTCAGTGGATAGAGATCCAGTAGCCAAGACAATTGAAGACAAATATTCTAAGTGATGATTCTTCAAGTGGAGAGAGATCCACCAGTCAGTGCAACAGAGAGATAGAGTCTTCTAGAAGATCGCTAGCCAGACCAGAAGAGGAAATATTTCTCTTGTGGAATATATCCATGAACTTGAGATTAGGGGATCAACATCTCCTTTGGATAGAGGTCCATAAATATTGTAATTAGGAAGGATTCCCAAAGATATTATTTGAGAAATATTTAGAAGAAATATTTTCTTTGTGGAGGTATCCCACATTGGGTGAACCACATTAAAAATGATGTCTCTCATGTGTGTGATGCTTTGTGTGATGTTTACTATTTTATTAATGTTGATGCTACTATTTGGGAAAAAAATTATGTTATATTGTTCACCCCCCCTCTCAGTATAAGCACATGTTCTTCAATTGGTATCAGAGCAGGTCTCTCCGTGAAGAGTCTAACATCTTGGAAGAGGATCCTTTGGTAGCACACATGACATCAGAGAGTGAATAAAGTATAGACTTTGAGGAAGCACTCTTAAACTATCTCTAAGATATTGAAAGGATTCAAGATGAGAATGCATAACTAAAGGAATAAATTTGAAACAATGAATTGGCAATAATTGAGCTACTACAAAGGCTAATAGAACTCGAAATAGAAGTGAAATAAATAAGAGAGATTGAACACCAGTTAAGAGACATGTTGGAAGCCAAAGAAGCAGGACTTGAGAAAGTGGTAGCAAAAATTGTTATGCTAAGATGCAGAACTGAAATAAACAAGATATTACAACAAGAGGCAGGAAAATAAATAAAAAATGAGGTATCTTACCATATCTTAAGGAAAGAATATTGCAAAAGGAATAATACTAGATTGAGCCCTCATCAAAACAAGTTACAAAATTCCTTCCATGGACATTGTTTTTTTGCAATAAATATGGTCATAGAGCTATGCAATGTACTAGCAGAGACAATGATAGTAGTAGTACGGATTCTCTTTCCCCACATATGGATGATGATGTTAAGTGTTACAAATGCAATAATTTTGGGCATAAATCTAGAAGGTGCAAACTAGAAATCTCTAAGTCTAGTAGAAAGTCCACAACTCAAACTACTAGAAAAGAAGAAAAAGGGAAAGGTAAATTAAAATCCTTGTTAGTTCAAATAGTTTTGCTTGCTCAGGATAAAGAATAAAAATGGTTTCTGGATAGCGGATGCTCTAGACACATGACAAGAGAAGAGGACAAGTTTATAGATTTGAAAGAAGGAAACAGAGGGTGAGTAAATTTTGGGGACAATGGTTCAACAAAGATTTGTGGAAAATGAACTCTAATTATAGGTAATGGGAAAGCAAAAGCTAAAAATGTTCTATATGTGGAAAGTCTAAAAAATAATATTTTGATCATTATTCAGCTTTGTGATCAAGGCCATATGGTAACTTTTCATCAAGATAGATGTGAAGTAAGAAAATTTGAATCTAGGAAACTAGTAGCTAGTGCTATAAGAGAAAGAAATATTTATGTACTCAATGAGATCAAAAAGGAAAAACATCTCTTATCCAAATAAAATGAGATACAGGTTCAACATATAAGATTGGGACCAATGATAATATTCTAATGGCTTTGGAAGATAAAGAAGAAGTGAGTGATCCTATAGAAGAAAAGCCAAAAGTAAGTAATAATATGGACAAAGGTAAACAAATAGAGGATTATTCGGTAGAGAATGGATATGATCTCAAGGGATAACTTATCTATGCCCTTGACACAGTAAAGAAGGTAAGAAATCAATACTCTAAGCTTGAAAGACAGTTTCAAGCATGTGATGAAGAAATATTATTGCTCATAGAGGATCTAGAAAATTCAAAAGCTAAGGCAAGCAAGTTCAAAGATAAGTTAGAAGCAAAAATCTTGGAATGTGAAAAGTTAACACAAGAAGTGACCGTATTAAAAGAAGATCTAGAGGATTCCAATAATAAGCTATACAAGTATGTAAATAGTGCAAAGAGTGTGGATAAAATAGTCAAGATACAAAGAAGATTCAGATGGAACAACAATCATAATAGGTTAACAAGAACTAGAAGATCAATGGGGTCTAGGCAAGGTTTCTTCAAGGGAAGATGTTTTTCATGTCATATTTTTGGGCACATGTCTTCACAGTGCAGGACACATTAAAGACATGTAAATGGGAAAGGATTGTTTTTCCAAGGATATTGCTACTCATGCATTGAGTTGGTCACAAGGCAATGAATTGTAGGGTTCATGACAGAAGAGGATATGGCTTCACTAGGAGAAATTCTAAGATAGTTGCACATCCAAGGAATAATAACATTAAGTGTTATAAGTGTAATAATTATGGTTACATAGCAAGATGGTGTAGAGAAAATATTCCAAAATCAAGCATGAACAGAAACAGGAACATTGGCATGAACAAGAACAGGAACAGGAACAAGAACATAGAAGATAACAAGAACAGGAATAGGAACATGAACATGGATGAGAATAAGAACAAGAACATAAACATGGATGAGAACAAGAACAGTAACAAGAACATGGATGAAAACAATAACATGAACATAAATAGAAGTAACGACAAGAACAAGTATGATGACTTGGAAAGAAATAGTGAGAGAATTCAGAAAACTCAGAAAATAAGAGAAAAAGATAAATACAAAGAGCAGTGCTTTCAAGGAGTAGAAATACTCCCACCCCAGAATTAACCACCTCATGTGTAGGTGGGGGAAGGGCTAATCTAAGAGGCTCATTCTTAGCCTCAAGCCCCAAAGGTGACCCTTTGCCATTGATGTCAAAGGGGGAGATATTTGTGTATTAGGGAGATATTTTTTATGTGGAGAGATTTGATATTTGAGAGAGCATTGAGCTAGGGGGAGAAAATTCCCAGGGGGAGCAAAAAAGAAGGTCAAGTTTCAGTAAAAGGATAAGGGTTTTCATCAATGAGAAAGGGGGATATTGTTGGACATTTTGAGTCCTCTAAGTCAGAGTTATCATTGATGTCACCTGATAGAGTTATCACTCATCTCAAGGAATTCAGAAAGAAATAAAGTCATTCAAGTCATCTACGAAAAAGCTTCATCAGTGCAAAAGTGAAAGGAAAAAGGCTCCATAATATTTTAATATTATTGGGAGCACAGGTTAAATGATTGGTTTATAAAAACCCAATATGGGTTATTGTAAAAGTTAAAAAGGAGGTTTAATAATTATTTATAAATCATTTAAATTCACAAGGAATTTAAATTTTATAAATAATACCAAGGTTGGGCATTAAGACAAGGTTCTAAGGTTTTATTAAACCTAAGGTTGGCTCTTTAAGACAAATTTCTAAGGTTGATTTTAATTTATAATATTTAAATTTAAAATTAAATTTAAATTTATTATAAATTAAATCACATTGACATCGAATTCATTCGAAGCACCGACGTGATGCTAAGGAAGGCAAAAGGCATTATATAAATTCCAAACAAATTCATTTACCAAGCATCCCTTGCTATTGTTTTCGAAGTGCATGCAAAAGAGATTTCTGTTTTGAAAGCCTTACAATTTTCGTGAAGGTTAAAGCTATGAAGATTCGAAAACCCTAAGTGCAAAGGCCAGTGTGACCTAGTAGTATGTTGACTCAGTCCTAAGGAGAAGGTTCTAATTTCAATTCGCGTGAGGTCTATTTTTTTTATTGCAAGGAATAAGTGCTCTATGCGCTTGTTATTTTTCGGAGGTTCGTTGTTCGAAGATATTGCATGGTGGACGTGCCCTTTTAGACATGTCATGGTGCATGGCCCAACGGTGGCTTGGCTGCAGCTAAGGTGTTGGGAAGAAAATAGTCAGGGGATCGAATCCCACCAAGGGCAAGGCAAGTAAATTTAATTTTTGTTTAATATTTTATTTTCTACCAAGGTTTCCTAAGGAGAAATAAGGTTATGGTATCTAGGAAAGATAAATATTTCTGCTGATTTTCTTTGTGGAAGTACATCATATTATATATTATTGGAAAGCTATTTTCAAGAGCGACTTGTTTAGATTACTTTGACATAGAAATAAGGTTTGTGCAAGAAGATATTTTTGGTTTTGTCAAGGAGTTCCAAAAGTATGTTTGATTCATTCTTTTGAGGGATTATTTCTTGCATAAGAGGGTTTGGTGCATTTTTATTGAGTAGGATTAATAAGGTGTTATTAAGATATTATTTTGATTATTGTGTTATTACTCATGACCTCTAACCCTTGTTGATATTGGAAAAAAAAAGTGTGTTGAGTGTGGCATATTTAGTGGATAACTCATAAGGCATAAAAAATATATGGGCAATATTCTTCATTGACTTATGTGGGTGATTGATTTCTGAAAATATCTTTGGAGAGAAAAGGATTGATTGTGGTTAACCTTTTTTAGAGTTGTTGGTTTAATGCTTCAAGGTTTTCTGAATTGAGGGTTGTGATTAAACCTTGTTTATAAGCATTGTTGTTGAAGCCCATTGGTTGTGTAAAGAACTTGAACTTGAGTTAGAAAAGAACATGAGTATCATTGTTATGTGAGATTTGTTGTTGAGCATTATTGGAAACTTTTTGAGTTGGTTGATACATGCTTCGACTAGGGTTTGTGAGGAAGGATTGATCCTTGAGGTGATTGGTTGAGTAGAGTTGATTAAGCCTAGTCAAGTGATTGTGTGAAGTGGTTGTTCAAGTTCCATGAAATAAACTATTCTATATTCTAATTTGAGTTGAGATTGAGATTTGAGAATATAACATATTGAGTCTCTAACAGTTCTCTTTATGCTTCTATGATATTGATTTGAGTTGGAATTGAGATTTGATTATAGAACATATTGAGTCTCTAAAAATTCTCTTTATGCTTCTATGATATTGATTTGAGTTGAGATTGAGATTTGATAATAGAACATATTGAGTCTCTAACAATTCTCTTTATGCTTCTATGAGATTGATTTGAGTTGAGATTGGGATTTTAGTATAGAACATATTGAGTCTCTAACAATTCTCTTTATGCTTATATGAGATTGAGTTGAGATATTGATTGAGCATTGAGTATAGAATATATTGAGTCTCTAACAATTCTCTTTATGATTCTATGTGATTGAGACAAGTCTTTGAGAAGTCTTGTGGACTAATTTTGTGTAAGCTTTTGTGGAAGCTTGCAATGCAGATTTGAGTAAGTCCTAGAGAGGACTTATTGAGAAGATTTGGACAAGTTCTATGTGAGCTTGTTGAGCAGATTTGGATAGGTTCTGTGTGGACCTATTGAAAATATTTGAGTAGGTTCTGATTGGACCTATTGAGCAGATTTGAGGAAGTTCTGAGTGAACCTATTGAGCATATTTGAGCAGTATCTGAGTGGACCTATTGAGCAGATTTGAGTAGGTTATGAGTGAATCTATTGAGCAGATTTGAGAAGGTTCTAAGTGAGCCTATTGACAAAGCTTTGGAGGTGATAGAGTATAAAGGACATAGTCTTAGTGGATAGAGATCCAATATCCAGGACAATTGAAGACATATCTTCTGATTGAGGAATCTTCAAGTGGAGAGATATCCACCAATCAGTGCAGCAGAGAGACAGAGTCTTCTAGAAGATCACTAGCCAGAGCAGAAGGGGAAAGAGTTCTCCTGTGGAAGATATCCATGAACTTGATATTAGGGGATTAGCATCTCCTTTGGATGGAGGTCCATAGACATTATAATTGGGAAGGATTTCCAAAGAGATTATTTAAGAAATATTTTCTCTGTGGAGGTAGCCCACATTGGGTGAACCACATTAAAAATGATGTCTCTCATGTGTGTGATGCTTTGTGTGATGTTTATTGTTTTATTAATATAGATGCTACTATTTGGAAAAAAAAATTATGTTATACTGTTCACCCCCTCCTCTCAGTATAAGCACATGCTCTTCATAGATCATTCACTCACTCAAGAAAAATAACAATATCCCTATGGCTCCTTTTAACTCCAACTCAACATAAAATATTTCAATCCAAATTTCAACCTTCCAAACACTTTAATATTCTAATTCAAAATAAATTTTAAATTACAATAATAAATTCCTTTGAATACACCTTATAATCTCCAATATTTAATCAACATATAGTAAAAATAATAATTATTTTAATCATACCTTAGCCACTTTAATAAAAAATTATTTTGCGCGCCTTACACACCAACATGCACTCCATGCGAATCAAACTCACATTCACCGCCTACCTATCACCTTAGCCATAGCTAGGTTGCCACTTGGGCTGCATGCCCACACAATAACCATAATGCACTTGCCACATTTTATATCCTCCGAAGGCACCAAAAATATTTGAAACAAAAAACTCTTCCCTCTGCTACCATCGAGAATTGAACACGGGACCTCTATTTTGCCAATGCCTTACGTTGCCAAGCCTTTCCACTAGCCCAACCGTGTGGTTGGTAATAAGGATGTGCACTCTGCCATCAAATTATTTTCTTAACCTTTCGCATGTGTTATCTCGGACACTTTCCTTTATGCCATTAATCCTTATGGTATAAATACCATATCCTTCCTTTCTCGAACGTCGGTAGGGATAATTATTAAACTTAATATTTGCGCCCAACCCTTACTTAGGGTTATAATTAATTTATATTATAAATTAATTATAATATAAATATTATAATTAATTTATGAGTAACCTTAGGATTTTCTTTTAACCCTTAATATTATAATAATAAATATTATAATATTATTTACTTTGGGCCTAGGTGTTTTCCTTTTTAACCTTAGGCCTTCTCTTAACACCTTTAATATTATAATAATAATATTATAATATTATTTCCTTTAGGCCTAGGTATCTCCTTCCTTTAGGGTATTTAGCCAACCTTTTGACCAATCATGTGAAGCTTTAAACCAAATCTTTTGGGCTTAAAATATAAATATTTTAACCCTCCTTTTGTCAATTCTTTGCACTGATTTTTGACATCACTGACACTAACTCTTGACATCAATGATAACACTACTCAAAATTTCCAACAATCTCCCCCTTTGTCACTGATGGCAACCCTTTTTATTTAACCATTCCTTTTTCCTTTTTCCCATTCTACTTCCCTAAGAAACTGCTCCCCCTGATTGAATGTTCTCCCCCTAACTCAAATCTCTCCCCCTTTGAAATCAATGGCAAAGGGACACCTTTGGGGCTAAATATAAGACTCTTAGCTCAACCCCCTTCCCACATCATCTCCTTGAGGTGGTTAATTTTGGGGTGGGAGTATCTCTACTCCCAACATACACTGCTCTTTTTATTTGTCCACCTTCTTCCTCAATTGATCCTTTTGATTATTTTGAGTATTCTTGTTCCTGCTTGTATCTGGAAATTCTATTCTACACCACTTAGCCATATGCCCAACATTATTATACTTATAACACTTAATTTTGTGGTTCCTTGAAGGTGAAAATATCTTGAAGTTCCTCTTGGTGATGCCATATCCATTCCTGTCATGAACCCTGCAGTGAATTGCTTTATGACCAAACTGATTACAAGAGTGAAAATACCCTTGTAAGAGATGTCCATTTCTAAAATTTCTCCTGGGGAAACCATATTTCTTCTTTTCATGTGTCTTGCACTGCATAGCCTTGTGACCAAACCTGTGATATAAGAAGCAACATCCATTGAAGAAATTTTGCCTTGATCCCATTGGTCTCTTAGTCCTTTCTTCCCTATGATGTGTCTTATTCCTCATTTGTGCATTTTTCCTTTCCTTGTTGTACCTTCTATTTTCCAAATTATCCTCATAAGTCTCACTTTCTCTTTCACTCTCTTATTTTGAAGCTTCTTCTTCTTTGGAGATTGATATTGACTCCTCTCCTTGTTCTCTTTGTTCCTCTTAAAAACCAAGTCATGTCTTGTTTGATGAAATATTTGTACCTTGATAATCGTATCCAAGGTTTTTGAGCTTCTCCCAAACCTGTGTAGCTTGTCTTTGGACTCTTTCACTTCCTTCCTTAGTGAAGCTACCTCATGCTCTAATATTTCACGTTCCAAGACTTTTGCCTCTAAATTTTCTCTAAATATCCTTATCTCAGATATTGAGTTGGTCATATCTTGTATAAGCTTCCCTTTCTCTTCATCACATTCTTGAAATTGAACCTTGAGTCTTGAATTTTGTTTTCTAACTTTTCTTAATTCCTTAAGGGTAGAAATAATCTCAGCGTCTAGATCAACTACTACTTCCTCTTCATTTTTTGATTCTTCCTCTACCTTTTTGTCTTCAAGAGCATATTTATACCTTTCAGACTTATCTTCAATAGAAGCACTTCCTTCTTCCTCTATTGCCAAGAAGAGAATTTCTTCTTCTTCATTACCTGAAGATCTTTCATTACTATCACTTGAACTCTTGCATGTCTTATTTGCATAAAAACTCTTCTTGGACCTCTAGAAAAACTTATTTTCATGCTTGTTTTTCCATACCTATTTTTCTTTTGATACCTGGATTTTCCTGCTTCTCTGTTCTTATGATATTGTTTCTCTTCACCACTACTACTTCCAACTTCTAGACAAGTAGATGCATAGTGATCATATTTACCATAATTGAAACACTTAACTATTTTTGTAACTTTGTGCTTTCTTGAGTCCTTGTTCTTTTTGCTATAGTTTGCTTCTTCATCACTAGATGACTCATCACTTGAATCTATCTTCTTATCTTTTGTTTTCTTTGCTACTTTGAAGGTTGCCTCTTTCTTGGGAATAGGATCCTTTCCTATTCTCATCTCAAAAGTTGTGATATTTCCATGTAACTCATCCCTATTCAATTTTTCAATATCTCTTGTTTCTTCTATGGTTGAAACCTTTTCACTATACCTTATAGGGAGTGACCTTAAAACATTTTGATAAGCATCTGATTCTTCAACTTTAAACCCAAGTCCTTGCATGGAGTTAACAACCTCATCCACACAGAATAAGTATGTAGCAATGTCTTCCTCATCCTTCATATTCAAGTCTTCAAATATTTTCTTATGATTTTTCAATTTTGCCATCTTGACCTTTTTGTCCCCATGTTTTCTTCAAATTTTCCCAAATCTCTTTTGCTGATGTGCAATGCATAACTTTTACAAACTCTGCTTCACATAAACCACTTAATATTGCATTCATTGCCTTTGAATTATGCGAGTGTAAGAGCTTACCATATTTATCTGTAGGAGGAGTAGATGGCAATGTGTACCCATCCTCAACTACTTGCCATACCTCATTTCCTTGTGCCATTAGGTAAATCTTCATTCTTACACTCTAAAATGCATAATTGTTCCCATCAAACAATGGTATCTTATTTGTTGAATATCCACTCTGAGATGTTTTGAAAGTGTGAAGAGGGTTTAGGCCCAGAAATACCTAGATATTTCTAGGCCCAGTGTGAACATGTGAACTTTGTCGGCATCATGTCGGCAAATTTGTTTTAAATATCCTATCTAAATCTTCCTCATTTCCCTATAGCCCTATTCCTCCACTTTCTTTGCTCCTCATTCCTACACCTCTACCCTATCCCCTTATCCCTCCATGCTTCTCCAACTCCCTTATCTCTCCGCCTCCCTTCCTCCAATATTCCTGCCTCTTCTTCCTCATTCTGCTTATCCCTCCACTCCCACCGCCTCTTTTGTTCTTATAAATATGTAAATAATGAGAATAAAACTTAGATGGTGTTGAAACTTTAATTAATTTAATAATTTGTTCATTTTTTTTTTATCTGCCCAACTGATGCTCTGACTAACACTGGTATCAGAGCCGAGGCGGGCGCAGACTCCGAGGCATGGGGCACGGATCCCGAGGTGATAGTCTTCAAAGCAGATCCGAGGGCACGGATCTCGAGGTGGGCGTAGAGAGCTGCGTTGGTGTGGACGCTGATTGGCGGCACATAGTTCGAGGTAGGAGTTTGGCATGATAGCACGTGGATCGAGGCGCACGTGGGGAAGCATGCAAACCAAGGAAAGCTGACGTAGGGCTGAGGTGGCAGCCCACAGGAGCTGGGCATGCGGTTCGAGGTGCCAAGTGGTAGGTGCAGACTTGGAACGCAGCTCGAGGAGCTGAGCTGGCAGAGGTGACATGGCGGCGAGGCAGACGTTGACATGTGGCAAGGCGACGTTGATGTGGCGCGACATGGACGGGAGGGCACTGATGTGGCACGGTGAGTGGCGTGAACGCCACGTGGCAAGTTTCGGTTGGTCCTTCGCTGGCAAAAGGTTGGCTGGTTTGATTGCCCGAAGGCAATCGATGGTATATGCGGGTGAACGCGTATAAAAAACTGAAAATTCCCCCGTCCCGGTGCATGTGGGACAAGTCTTTTTTATTTTTTTTTTAATTTTCGGCGCCCGACAGTATAAGGAGGAGGTCTTCTTCTATACTCGACAGGCGCCGTAGTGTGACGGTAAAGGCTCCTCGCGAGCAGCAAGGAGAACCCGGGTTCAAAACCCGCCGGAGCAAGTCTATAAAATTTTGTTTTTTTATTTTTTTTGGCACGTCATACTGCAAGGGTTAAGGTGAAGCGCATGCTTTTTAATCCCAAAGGTGGCCGCGTGGTGTAGTGGCCCAAGTACCTTACTTGGAACGAAGCGGTCGAGGGTTCGAATCGCTTAAGAAAAGGTTTTTTTTGTTAATTTAAATTGTTTTTTCTCATTTTTTTTAAAAGGCTTTATAATTAATTTAATAATTGTTCATTTTTATATTGTTAATTATTTTTAAATATATAGGTTATTTAAAAAATAATTAAGGATATAAAGAAAATTATTAAAAATTTTTTAAAGACTTTATAAAAAATTTTGAAAAACTTTTTAAGTGGAATTGGAAAGATATTTTTTCGAAGATAAAGTTTTTTTTTGGGCACCTTGAAAATTGATGTTATAACTCAGTTCATATGTTGTGATAATGAGTAGATGATCAGATCTACCGGATGTTACCATGCTTTGTGCTCTCTACTACGGAGAGAATCTACTGAATCTTTTGATGAGAGGGTCCGGCGAGATGGAATACAAACTGTATTCAGTCAACTGCAGAATTTAGTGATAGCTCACCAGAGGAAGCCCGATTCTGGATACGAGGCTGACTCAGAAGACAATATATTCGGACAACGAGTGGAGGAGTTCGATACAATTGAAGCCGCACTTGTAGATCAAGCCAGTGATAGCTACTCTCCAGCTGAGCCAGAGGAACAATCTAGTGAAAGTTATATTCCACACTCTCCAGAGCCTGAGCTGAGCCAGCACAAGCCGAGCCAATGGTAGCTCCTAAAATAGTTGTCATCAGTGATGATGAGGATTCCATTGCAGACAATTTTGGACCTCCAGTACTAGACAATCCACAAGAAGAAGAAGAAATCAGTGAGAGAGTTAAGAAATCTAGATTTGATTTGAACTTGTAATTGCTTTGTACTTCCTATTTTTAGTCAAATCAAAGTTTGCTTTCAAGTAGTAGAAATGGCTTCAAATTCAAATCTTCCAATTCCAGAATTCAATGGTAGTGATTATGAATACTAGTCAATAAAGATGAAAACCTTGTTGATAGGTAAAGGTTTGTGGGATGTAGTTGAAGAGGGTTACACAGAACCCTCTCCTACTGACTGGACTGCTTTAAGTGCTGCTGATAGAAAAGCTAGGAAAGAAGCATAGAAAAATAATTCCTCTGCCCTGTATCATTTGCAAGCAGCCCTAGATAAAAGCATCTTTCCTAGAATAGCATCCTGTGTCACAGCTCAAGATGCTTGGAATGCTTTAAAGGAAAGTTTTCAAGGGAGTGATCAAGTGAAGCAAGTAAGGCTTCAAACTCTGAAAAGAGATTTTGAAAATCTCAGAATGCAAGAGAATGAGAAAGTAGGAGACTACTGTGTGCGAGTCAAAGCCATAGTAGATAAAATGATCACTCTAGGTGAAGAGATTAAACCAGAAGTTGTGGTGAAGAAAGTGTTGCGAACACTTCTTCCTAAGTGGAATCATGTAGCAATCATTATTGAAGAGTCAAAATATTTGACTGCACTTTCCTTTGATGCACTAATTGGTTCTCTTCTTTCACATGAAGAGAGATTGCAAGAATCTCCTTCCACTAGCCACGGAGGCGATGACAAAGCCTTCACTTCACAAGAAGGAAAAGGACAAGGCAGAGGACAAGGCAGGGGTCAACACAGAGGTAGAGGTAGGAATAGTCCATGAGGTGGAACTCCTAACAGAGGAGGATCTTCAAACAGAAGTGGAGGTCAGAATAGAGGTAGACAACAGAATAGAGGGAAGCATCCAGGATGAGGAAAAGGAAGTGACAAGTCCAAACAAGCTTGCTACAATTGTGGTAAACTTGGCCACTTTGCTCGTGACTGTTGGTCGAAATCATCTCAAGGGAGTAGCAGTCAGAGCATCAATATGGTAATTTTGGAGAAGAGGAAGGGACCTCAAATCTCTTTCTCTCATATGGCAAGTCAGATCAGAACCTGAATGATACCTGGATCTTGGACTGGGTGTTCAAATCATATGAGTGGCAAAGAAGAACTCTTTGCTACTCTGGATTCTTCCTACAAATCCAGCATCAAATTGGGAGATGACAAGTCATTGGTTGTTGAAGGCATTGGAGCCATGGAGGTTCCAACAAAAGAAGGCATGAAACAAGTAAGTGATATCTATTACACACCTCATCTCCAACACAATATTTTAAGTGTTGGTCAAATGTTAGAGAAGAACTATAAGTTGCTATTTGATGAGGGTAAATGTACTATTTTTGATAAGAATAATAGTGATAGAGTCATTACTCAAGTACCAATGACAAGGAACAGGTTATTTCCTTTAAATTTTGGCCAGCCAGGAGGAGATCAATTAGTAAATGTTGCTATTGCAAATCCAAGTGTGTTGTGGCACTTGAGATACGATCATTTGAATTCAGCCAGTTTGAAGATGTTAACTTCTCAAGTGATGGTGACCGGACTTCCTAAAGTTTAGGACAATAAGGAAGTCTGTGAAGGTTGTGCCTTGGGCAAGCATGCTAGAACCAAATTTCCTCATGGACAAGCATGGCGGGCTAGTTATCCACTCCAGCTAGTGCACTCGGACATCTGTGGTCCGATGCAGACCAAGAGCATTGGTAACAACTCTTACTTTCTTCTTTTCATTGATGATTTTTCAAGAATGTGTTGGATATATTTCTTGAAGCATAAAGATGAAGCATTTGATTGCTTCGTAGATTTTAAAGCAAGAGTTGAAAATGAGAGTGGATATTTTGTTAAGTGTCTCAGATCAGATAAAGGAGGAGAATACTCCTCTAATGAATTTTTGAATTTTTGTAAAAAACATGGAATAAAGAGGCAGTTCACTACTGCCTATACTCCACAGTAGAATGGTGTGGTTGAGAGAAAGAACCGCACCATTGTAGAGATGGCAAGATCTATGCTTCAAACGAAGCATTTGAGCAATATGTATTGGGCAGATGCAGCCAGGACCAGTGTGTATATTTTGAATAGGAGTCCTACTTCAAGTTTGAAAGGGAAAACTCCTTACCAAGCATGGTATGGTAAGAAACCGAATGTCAAGCATTTCAGAGTGTTTGGTTCACTGGCTTACTCACACATTCCTGATGAACAGAGAAAGAAGCTCGATCCTAAGAGTCAAGCATGCATTTTTGTAGGGTACTGTGAGAACACAAAAGCTTACAGACTCTACAATCCTAGGACTCGAAAGATAATACTTTCCAGGGATGTGATTTTTGATGAAGGGGGAGAATGGGGAAATCCCCAAATTTATAGCGATGTTGAATCTCATGATGCAGGTTCTACACAGGTGCAGCAGATAGCACCAAAGAAAGGCAAGAATACTCCTCCTCCTCCTCCAAGCCCAAGTAGACATTCGACTTCCAGTTCATCATCATCATCACCAAGTCCTTCTCCACAAAGATCAGTCAGTTCCTCACCAATGGATATTGATTCTCCATCGAGAGGTAAGAGAACTCTCCAACATCATCCATCTTATCAGATGTTGGATAAAAATTTTCAAAGAAGGTATACTAGAAGTCAAGCTAGTGAGATGAGTTCTGTTTTACAAAGACTTGAAAATATGCATTTGTATGGTGATGATGACTCCCAACAAGAACCTCGGGGAGATGTAGTTAACTATGCCTTGTTAACTAGTGCACAACTTGAACCTTCTAGTTATGAGAAAGCTTATACTCAGAAGATATGGCAGGATGCCATGAAAGAGGAGATAACCTCTATAAAAAACAATGATACTTGGGAGCTGGTAGAGCTTCCTAAAGGAAAGAAGTGTGTTGGATGTAAATGGGTCTTCAAGACCAAATTCAATGTTGATGGAAGCATTGAAAGGCACAAAGCAAGATTGGTTGCAAAAGGATTTACACAGAAATATGGTATTGATTATGAAGAGACATTTGCTCCTGTAGCTCGACAAGAGACCATCAGAACAGTTCTTGCTTTAGCTGCACACAAGGGATGGAAAGTCCAACACATGGATGTGAAAAGTGCCTTTCTCAATGGGTACTTAACAGAGGAAGTGTATGTTGAGCAACCTCAAGGATTTCAAGAACAAGGTAAGGAACACCTTGTTTACAGATTGAAAAAGGCACTCTATGGTCTCAAGCAAGCACCACGAGCTTGGTACTCACGCATTGATGGGTACTTCAAAGATTTTGGGTTCACCAGAAGCAGAAATGAACCCACACTTTACTACCTGAAGCAAGGTAACGACATCCTCATAGTTTGCTTGTATGTGGATGATCTCATATTCATGGGTAGTAATAGAAAAGTGAATATGGAGTTCAAGCGCTCCATGATGAAGCAGTTTGAGATGAAGGATCTCGGCTTAATGCATTACTTCCTTGGATTGGAAATTCATCAGTCAGATACAAGGATCTTCATCTGTCAACATAAGTATGCTCGGGACATGATCAAGAAGTTTGCTATGGAGCATTGCAAACCAGTTGCAACTCCAGTTGGACATGGGATCCAATTGAGCAAAGATGATGGAGCATCAAAAGTTGACGTGACCACTTTCAAGAGCATGGTTGGGAGTTTGATGTTTCTCGCCAACACCAGACCCGATATTCAGTATGTTGTTTCTCTTGTCTCTCGATTTATGGCTAGCCCATATGAGTTGCATTTGCAGGAAGCTAAGAGAATTCTCAGATATGTGAAGGGTACATTGGATTTTGGAATCCAGTACCATAAATGTAACACTATCACGCTTGTAGGCTTCAGTGATAGTGATTGGGGCAGCAATATTGATGACAGAAAATCAACTTCAGGGAACTGTTTTAGTCTGGGATCAGGACTAATAACATGGAGTTCCAAAAAGCAAACTGTGGTAGCTTTGTCTTCTACAGAAGCTGAGTATATAGCAGTCACCTATGCTAGTACTCAAGCCCTATGGCTAAGAAAAGTGTTAGAAGAGATTGGAGAGCAGCAAAGTGGTCCGACCAGAATCTACTATGACAACATCAGTGCCATTCAGTTGGCATACAATCCGATCCACCATAGCAGAACGAAGCATTTTGATATGAAGTACCACTTCATCCGAGATATGGTGGAAAATGATATTGTTGAGCTTAAATTTTGCCGCACTTTGGAGAATGTTGCAGACATCTTCACCAAAGGAATGGCTAAAGCTCAATTTATAAAGCTGAGAGACTGTGTAGTCAGTTCTCTCAACTTTAAGGGGGAGAATGTTGAAAGTGTGAAGAGGGTTTAGGCCCAGAAATACCTAGATATTTCTAGGCCCAGTGTGAACATGTGAACTTTATCGGCATCATGTCGGTAAATTTGTTTTAAATATCCTCCACTTTCTCTGCTCCTCATTCCTACACCTCTACCCTATCCCCTTATCCCTCCACGCTTCTCCAACTCCCTTATCTCTCCACCTCCCTTCCTCCAATATTCCCGCCTCTTCTTCCTCATTCTGCTTATCCCTCCACTCCCACCACCTCTTCTGTTCTTATAAATATGTAAATAATGAGAATAAAACTTAGATGGTGTTGAAACTTTAATTAATTTAATAATTTGTTCATTTATTTTTGTTTTATCTGCCCAACTGATGCTCTGACTAACAATATGTCATTTGTATTCTTGTATACTTTTCCTTCAAGTTTTTAAACTCTTCCAAAGGAACCTGCTCTGATACCAATTGAAGAACACAAGCTTATACTGAGAGGGGGGATAAACAGTATAAGACCAACTTTTACTTTTTTTCCCAAATAGTATTATCCAATATAATCAATGGTAATATCAATAGCAATAATCAAAGCAATGCACAAATCATCACACACAATAGAGACACCAATTTAACATGGTTCACCCAATGTGCACTACTCCACGGAGAAAATATTTCTACTAAATTTTCTCAAAAAAAATCTTGAGAATCACTTCCCTATTACAATGTTTATGGAGCTCTATCCAAAGGAGATACCAATCCCCTAATGCTCTTATTTGTGAATTTCTCTCCATAGGAGAAACCTTTCCCCTTTTCTCTGGTTTATGGAACTTGACCTAGGAGAACTCTTTCTCCTCAACTGGTTTGTGGATCTCTCTCCACATAAGAACTCTATCTTCCCAGCTACTTCTTGGATCACAATTCATAGGAGAACTCTTTTCCCTTGCTCCATTTTTTGGAATTCTATCCATAGGAGAACTCTTTCTCCTATGCTTTGGTTGGTGATATTCTTGAAGACTGTTGCCCCCACTGCACTGGTTTGTGGATCTCTCTCCACATTAGACCTTTATCCTCACTCAGAAGACCTCTATCCTCACTATCCTAGCTAATAGATCTTTATTTGCTGGAGACTATTGTCCTCTGCTCTGTCACCTCTAAAGATATCTCTCAACTCTATCTCATATCTGCACCAAACACTATCCTCGGTCTAGTAAAAATTTGTTCTAACTCTATCTTAGGTCTAGCACAAATTTGCTCTCAAATTTGCACCAAACTTTGTCCTTAAGCCTTAACACAAAGCTTGATCAAATCACAAATCAAATCTACTTAGATTTACCCCAAGCCTTAACACAAAGCTTGAAAAAATAAATCAATCAACTTTGCTCTCAAGTATCCATAAAGACTTACCTCAAATCTACCCTTAAGTCCTCTCAAGAAATTTATCAATCTACTCTTAAGTCTTCACCAAGACTTACCTCAAATCTGCCCTCAAGTCCTCTCAAGAACTTTCTCAATCTGCTCTCAAGTCTTCACAAAGACTTGTCTCAAATCTACCTACAATTCTTCACCAAGACTTACCCAAATATGCCTATAAGATTTCACAAAAGCTTGCTCAACTCTGTCCTTAAGCTTTCACCAAAGCTTACTCAAATCTATCCTTAAGGTTTAACAAAAGCTTACTCAAATCTACTCAAACACATGCTCAAAATAGCTCACAAGATATGCTCAATCAATCTCAAATATTGCACACAATGCTATCAATTGCTTTGTCTAATCTTCAAAGTAATTCCTTTAACTTGAATTAGTTTAGAAATATTCTATTTAGAATTTCTTTAACCTCTGGAACATATATAGAATGATGTACTCTATCAAAAACTCAATATGTTCTACTCAATTATTAAGTTTGTCGCTTTCACAAATCTAATTTCTAATATTTGCACATTCACTTTAAATATCACTCAAAACCAATGCTCAAGAACTTTCACTCAATCATTAAATAAATTACTCACAAACCCTAAACAAGTGTTTTTATACTTCTTCAAACAAAGAGCACAATGTGGGTCTAAAACCCTAACTCAAATAATCCTCAATATTTATTTCAAATCAAATCATTTATCAACAAGATGCACTCAAACTTGCTCATACATTTCCAACAATACTCATCAATCCTTTTCACTCCACCTTTTATTTCATACAATCATTTCAACCATTCTAAAAAAAATATAGTGTGCCCATACCTTTTTGGTTTGATGGAGATATGTCTTCAAAACCTATTTTACTTGCAACAAAACCCTCTTGCCAATTCTAGGTTAGATAGCAATAGTCTATCTCAAAATTTCCACACAAATATTCTCCTCAAAAAATATTTCACCATACAAGTAATACAATAAAATGTCAAGACACAAATACACCTTATTACTCCTTCCTTCAAAAATAACTCCAATCAATATATCATTCACTCAATCAAGAAAAATAACAATATCCTTATGGCTCCTTTTAACTCCAACTCAACATAAAATATTTCAATCCAAATTTCAACCTTCCAAACACTTTAATATTCTAATTCAAAATAAATTTCAAATTACAATGATAAAGTCCTTTGAATACACCTTATAATATCCAATTTTTAATCAACATATAGAAAAAATAATTATTATTTTAATCATACCTTAGCCACTTTAATCAAAAATTATTTTGTGCCATATGTCAAATGATTATAGATTTCGGGCCAGATTTGGGGGGAGGGCGCTCCCCCTCCCCTGGTTCTTGCCCAGTCCCTAGCTCATCCCGGGTCATCCCACTCTAGGAATGCTTTGTAGTAGATGATCTCCTTGGGAGGAGATCCTTCTCCACTTTTTGCTCCTTTCCCAATAGTTTCAGGGTTTCCCTACTCGAGCCCGAGGTCTAGTGCATCCTAGGGGTCTCCTAGGGTTCCCTGCATGCTTCAAGGATCCCTTCCCCGATCTCCCTCAAGATTCTCCTTGGGGTTTTTTGTAGGTTTTTGCTTGGATCCGGTTCCCAGGGCTTCCTCGATCGGTGGTGGTGGTAGGTTGGGTTTTTTACTGCTTCTTGGTGCATCCTATGAGGTCCTCTCTACTTCGGGGTTGGTTTGGGGGGCCAGTTTCCTCTTCTGCTAGTGACTCCTCTCTAGGATGCCCATGGTTGTTGTTGGTCCCATCCCTTTGGGTAGGGCCCTTTTTGGTTTCCTATTTAGAGGCTTCTTCTTGTTGTATCTACTTTTTGGTGGACATCGAGGGCATTTATTAGTCATCGGGGTGGGCCTATTCCTTTGCCTGGGTTGTTCCCAACCCCAGTCCCAGTTCCCTGAAGCTTCCATGAGCAAGGATGGGGGGCTCTTGGTCCCTTCTTTTGGGGTTCCTAGGGTTTTTGTTGCATGTTTGGATCTTGGGGGGCCCATGATCAGTGCATGCAAACCCTAGTTCCCCCAGGTTAGGCTTCCGAGGATCCCATATTTGTGCCTGTTGTCGCTCCTCGCCTGGGATCCTTAGGTTGTTTGTTTTAGTTCCTGCTTAGGGGTTTCTGGTCCTAGTTTCCTAGATTTTTTCATGAGCAAGGATGGTGGTTCTTGGGCCTTTCTGCTATAGTTGCGGGGGGCTCCTTCTGTATTCTATAGTTTGAGGGGAGATCAATGAGTTTGCAGTTGTGGTCCCTCCTTCCTCCTTTAGTTTTGGCTTCTAGGATCCTATATTTGCACCTATTGCTATTTTCCCTAGATCCTTTCAGCTTCCTCATATTTCTCCTTGCTATGCATAGGGATATCTTGGCCTGTAGATATCCCCAGTAGTGTTTTTCCTCTTTTCAAGCTCAAGCAGAGGCATCCCATTTTTTTCTTTGAGGACCCTGATGTCATTTCCTAGGATGTCCTATTGTTGATCCCTGGCTTGTATCTTGGTTTTGCTTTCTGATTTTCTCACACAGCTACTTGTTGCCCCGTTGCACCCCAGATTGCATCTCGTGGCATCCCTGGGTGAGGATCCTCTCCAATTTTCTAAATTTCCCTACTTTAGGTTTTTGGGCAAGATTTTTGGTTGTAGGCTATCCTTGGCCTTCCTGCTCTCCCTGCGCAAGTCTGGGTAGATGTTCTGTTTCCACCCCTGGGAGGATCTCGGACTATTGTATCCACCCCTGGGTAGATCCCAGACTGTTTTATCCACCCCTATGAGGATCTCAGTCTTCTAGCAATGGGAGGATGATACCTTGGCAAAGCGGGTCTCACTAATGGTTTCTAGAATCTGGTCTTTCTGTTGGATCAAGGGTTGTTTCTGGCCCTTTCCCTTTTAGTTTGTGTTTATTTTCATGTACTTAGGAATTGCTTTAAATATTGGTGCTACGGCCCTTTTTGTTATAAGTTTTTGGGATCCTCTTAAAAAACCCAATTTGTATATAAAATTCTAGTTACTTATCAAAAAAAAATTATTTTGCGTGCCTTAAACACCAACATGCACTCCACGTGAATCAAACTCGCGTTCACTGTCTGCCTAGCGCCTTAGCCATTGCTAGGCTACCACTTGGGATGCGTGCCCACACAACCACCATAATGTGCTTGTCACCTTTTATATTATCCGAAGGCACCAAAAATATTTGAAACAAAAAACTCTTCCCTCTACTGCCATCGAGAATTGAACACGAGACCTCTGTTCCACCAATGCCTTATGTTGCCAAGCCTTGCCACTAGCCCAACCATGTGGTTGGTAATAAGGATGTGCAATCTTATCCTTTTATCCATCCATAGTCCAACTAAACATTTTAAAAATAAAAGCCTTTGTCTATGCCTTGCTCAGAAAAATTGCATCAAATTATTTTCTTAACCTTTCACATGTGTTGTCACAAAGACTTGCCTTTATGCCATTAATCCTTATGGTATAAATACCATATACTTCCTTGCTCGAACGTCGACAAGGATAATTATTAAACTTAATATTTGTGCCCAACCCTTAGTTAGGGTTATAATTCATTTATATTATAAATTAATTATAATATAAATATTATAATTAATTTATGAGTAACCTTAGGCTTTTCTTTTAACCCTTAATATTATAATAATAAATATTATAATATTATTTCCTTTGGGCCTAGGTGTTTTCCTTTTCAACCTTAGGCCTTATCTTAACACTTTAATATTATAATAATATTATTATAATATTATTTCCTTTAGGCCTAGGCATCTCCTTCCTTCAGGGTATTTAGCCAACCTTTTGACCAATCATGTGAAGCTTTAAACCAAATCTCTTGGGCTTAAAATATAAATATTTTAACCCTCCTTTTGTCAATTCCTTGCACTGACTTTTGACATCACTGACACTAACTCTTGACATCAATGACAACACAACTACTCAAAATTTCCAACACATTCTAGTTTTCTTTGATGATATTTTGATTTATAATCAAGAAAAAGTACGAAGGATTAGGGTTTTTTCCTTAAAAATATCTCATATTTTAGGAGCCATATCTTCATGAAGAGTTATCCGATTTAGCTAATTCTTGGACCAACTTGTGCATAATTTGAATAGCTTTAAAATGAGTGGTCATATACAAAAATACAACTAATATTGAGGGAGATACGACCCTATTAAGATAGCCATTTGGAACAAGGGTAGTGACAATTCTTCAAATCAAGAAAAACAAAATTGTAAAGTGCAAAGGATTAGGGTTTTTTCTTGGAAAATATCTCATATTTTAGGAGCCATATCTTCACTAAGAGCTATCCAATTCAGCTAATTTTTGGACCAACTTGTGCAGAATATGAATAGCTTTAAAATGAGTGGTCATATGCAAAAATCCAAGCAATATTGAGGGAGATACATCCCTGTGAAGTCAACCATTAATAACAAGGGCAGTGATGATTTTTCAAGTCACGCAAAATGAAATTACTAGGGTTCGAATGATGGGAAGAGCAATAAAGGGCTAGGACTTTAGCAAGGCAAGACATTCTATCTAGACAAAGAATTTTTTAGGTAAGTTCTTGTTGGAAAAATAAAACAACTTCATATTATTCAATGAGAAAAACCTTGCTTAAATAGCAAAGGTGGTGTACAATATGATCTAATGGATTATAACTAACTGAGTTAATCTCAACCACACATATTATCCTAGTAACAACTTAGGATATGATATATTATTCTAACACCCCTCCTTAAGTGGTACTAGGATATATCTAACACCCCCCCTTAAGTGGTACTAGGATATCTCTAACACCCCCCCTTAAGTGATACTAGGAGGTAGTGAAAAACAATAAAACCAAATAAGTGGCATATCCACAAGTATGAGTCCCAAAAACAAGGCTTGATAAGGTACTCATGTACAATATATGCATAAGAAAACTCTGGTGAAAGATGATAAAAAAATTACAAGGAATAAAACCACCTGCCAGAATAGAAGAAGAAGAAGAGGAAGGAGTAATATGTGCAAGGAGGATGGAGAGGAATATGTCCTCTTCAACCCCCTTAGGACAACATCCATCAAGAATCTTGTAAAGGATCCATTAGATGTCTCAAAAAAAGAGAAGCCTCATCATCGAATTGAATGAAATCTTACTCCTAAACTGGTGCTTGTGACAAAGATCAAGGTTGTGAACCATGAAAAAGGTCACTAAATAAAACCCCTTGAAACCAAAGTGTCTCACAAAAAAGAGTGAGAAGATAGGATGGAGAAAGAACCACCAGAATCGCAAGGGTAGTCCAAAATGACTCCACAAGCATAAATTGTGGTTTCCACCTATATGAACACAATGGGCTGATAACAAGGTCCAAAACTTGTGGACAAATAGCAAAACAAGGGAATCAAGAATGTAATGGCACCAATGTAGCTATGGAACGTGTCCTTATGGTGACCTCCTCATCCTACCAAAATGCATGGGTAACCAATCGTTGCAATCGCTAGGTGATATAGAGGAGATGACTAGATACTAGGATCACTCTAACAAATGTCTTGGGAGTGTCGGGTTCAACCGAGAGTGCACTCCATGATACAATATATTTTATGTTAAAAAACATAGTTTAAATTGTATTAAAATTGAAATTGGACACCACCAATGTGTCCGTCTCATAAAAACCTTTTTTATGACTATAAGTCATGCTACATACCAAACCTAGCCGTCGGCTAGGTTCTCCAAGTGCATAAGAAATTCATATTTATTAGGGTAGTTGTTTAATTAATTCATTTATCTCATCTTTGTTTTTTATTCTCTGCGTATTCGCACTTTGCCTTCACGACGGGATCTGCCCTCCTAGTGGCAATTGATTTTAATTGTGATTGAGAACTATTTGATTTGATATAATGTCTGCGTATGTTCTGTGTGTTTAATTATTGGCATACATAATTGTGAGGACGAATTTATATTCAGAGAGAAGCTAAATCGCTTCAAGTGGTATCAGTTGGTCAGCGATCCTGTTGCAAACCAGCACATGCGCATATCCGAAGGAAGCTGCCATCATGATAAGGAGTGACTAGAGGTGATTAAAGGCAAATCCGTCCAAAATTTTATCAACCACAATCATGAGGGCAAAATCACCAAGCTCCAGGGTAACTTGCATTCGAATAAATCTAGCATTAGCCGTCCAAAATTCTAAATAGGCGTGCATTTGAAATGATAAAGACCCATGATTTCCGAAGCATAACTCGAAACGGGCAAGAAATCTCCGCACTGCATAGGCCAGATAATCAAACGCTTCGTAATCCAATCAAAAAATATGAAAAAATAAAAAAATCACGTCACAACTAAGGTACGCAAAAAATAAATTTTGATTTTTAAAGGTTTGTCGATTGTTTTATCCCACATGAGTAGTGTGGGAAGTGTGGAGGTGTTTATAAGGGACTACATGCAATTAGTAACTCGTGACCTTGGTCACACACCTCTCTCCTTGGTGCTCGTGTAACCATCTACCTGTCGTGTGTTCTGTCTAGCGGTTGCTTCTCCGTCTTAGCTATCGCTCTCTTGTCGTGTTTCCTTCACGTTTCGTCCAGTTGTCCCTTCCTTGTCGTGTCCTCTTGTGTCCCACCCATCTGTCACGTTCGGGGTTCTGGTTGGCTCACTTTGGGTCTTATCCATTCCAGCTATCCCACAATCATGTCGTCGGTCTCCACATCATTGAGTCTATACTTCGTGTTGTGTCCGGTCTAAGTGAGTTGTTAGCGTCGGTGTCCAGTTTTCCTAGTTGTTGCTGAAATTGTCCAAATTAAAAACTGTTGAAGTTTGTGGTGTCAACCAATTTTGTTGCAGTCCAAGCTCAAAAGCTTCTAAATAGGTTATGTTAACAAGTGCATGAGCAAAATGTGGACCAAAGGATCTAACGGTCGACTATCAAGCTCAGAGACGACCAATAACAACACAAGACCTCATCGAAACCCAGGTACAAAAAATTCTCCTTCTCCTTTCAAAATTTGCAGTTATAATCCACATCATCCACTGGTAGACCCTATGGCTACTAACCCTCCCCCAACTCATGACAACATCACACAAGGAGACTCAAGTGACTCGGCCATTTCCACAAATGAAACTCTTCGACTCTTAATAGATGGTATGCGCGAAATTAGTATCAACCTAAAAACCCTAGTGAGCACACAAAACTAGATTAATCTCAATACTAATTCCCAGAATCACTCCCATGCCCAAAGGAATGAAGAAAATGATGCCCAAGATGACGATTGGGAACAGCAAAGAGGCAATTCGAATAATTATAGGGATCGCTATCATAGACAGTGGTATAACCAAGATCAGGAAAGGGATATGGGTTATCACCAACCGAGAGGCCCTAATAATTTTCCGCGCATTGATATGCCCACTTTTGAGGGTCATGATCCTCGTGGGTGGATAGCCAAAATGGAAGGCATTCTCAACTTATACCAAATTAAGGAATTTGATAAAGTCCCTTTCGCTGCATCAAAATTAGGCACTGAGGCCTACCAATGGTTTGTATGGCTTAAGCGAGAGAAAGGAGCTACTATTAACTGGAAAAAATTCACTACTTATTTTGTAGAAAGATTTGATGAAGGAGCTACATCATCATACACAGTAAGACTGTTATCTCTTAAACAAGAGGGTTCGGTTAGCAAGTTCATTTCGAAATTCACCAGTTTACTACCATATACATTAGACCTCAGTCCTGACACAATAGTGGGAGATTTTCGCAATGGATTGAAAGAAAATATTAGGGTGGAGGTGGACATTCAAAATCCAACCACGCTGAACGATTGTATAAGAATAGCCAAGCTGGCTGAGAAGATAATTCAGTTGTATGCACAGCGTGAAACTTATAGTCGTCCTTCATATCGTAGCAATTCCTTTTGTAGAAATGATCAACCATCAAGATACTTTTGCTATAAATGTCGCACTCATCTCCCAGGGAACAAGCATGTGCCCAAAAACAAAACTTTCATATTGAATGTGATCAATATGAAGGAGAAGAGGACAAAAATTACCAACACGAAGAACCTATGCAAGAAGAACTACCAATTACTCTAGAAGAGAAGGAAGAGGATACAATGGCGATCTCCGTACATGCCCTCATGGGGTTAACCACCCACCATACCATCAAGGTACTAGGATTTCTCTGCCAGAAAAATGTGAATGTGCTAATTGATTCCAGCAGTACCCATAATTTTATCGACATCAAAATAGCAAAAGATTTGAATTTATTCATTAACTCTTCCAACAAAGACAAATTCCAGGTTCTAGTGGCCAACGAGGTGAATGCGCAATGTGTTGGTAACATCTCAAGTTTCCATAAAAATGGGTACTTATACCTAGTTTGGATCCCTTTTCGTCATGAATTTAGGGAACTCTTATGTCATTTTGGGAGTTGAATGGTTGGAAACATTAGACACGGTTAGCTTCAATTTCAAAAAATTATTTATGGAATGGAAGGAAAACGGACGAGTCATTCACTTACAAGGCATTACTACTCCTCCATCACAAATGGTGAGCTCTCATAGTATGGAGAAGATGTTAAAAAAGGGTGGATATGTATTTATAGCTCAAATTAATTATTTGGAAAAACAATCTCAACTTCAGATATTACTGCTCCATATTTATGAGACATCGTAACAAATTACGAAGAGGTTTTCCAAGAACCTAAAGGATTACCACCTGAACGATCTCATGACCATGCCATCCATTTGGTTCCAGGGAGTGTCCCACTTAACAGTCGTCCTTACCACTATCCTAAACCATAAAAGATAGAAATCGAACAGATCATTCAGGATCTGCTAGATCATGGAGTCATTCGTCATAGCACTAGCCCTTATTCCTCACCTGTAGTTTTGGCTCGATGAAAAGATAACTCTTGGCATATGTATCCTGATTTTCGTTCTCTCAATAAACTCACTATCAAGGACAAATTTTTGATCCCTGTCATAGATGACCTACTAGATGAGCTGCATGGTGAAAATGTTTTTACAAAATTAGACCTTCGCTCAAGATTTCACCAAATCCATGTCCGAGAAGAAGATATTCCCAAAACTGATTTTCATACTCATGAAGGTCATTACGAATTTTTGGTCATGCCTTTTGGTCTCACCAATGCACCATCCACATTCCAAAGTCTCATGAACCAAGTGTTTCGTCCATTCCTCCGTAAGTTTGTGTTAGTTTTTTTTTATGACATTCTCATATATAGCCAAACATGGAAGGATCATTTACATCATGTGGATAAAGTCCTTCACATTTTACACAAAGAAAAGTTATTTGTCAAACGTTCCAAATGTTCATTTGGTGTCCAAGAAGTCAAGTATCTTGGTCCTATAGTTTCACACGAGGGCGTCAAAGTTGATCCCAATAAGATTAAGGCAATTCAAGAATGGCCTTTACCTAAAACCATCAAGAAACTTCGTGGTTTTTTGGGTCTCACGGGCTACTGTCACAAGTATGTACAAAATTATGGTAATATTGCAGCACCTCTCACAACACTCATAAATAAGGATGCTTTTCGTTGGTCAGAAGAGGCTACTCAAGCCTTCGAAGCTCTTAAGAAGGCCATGTGTACAACTCCAGTATTAGCAACTCCCAATTTTCACAAACCATTTATTATCGAATGTGATGCGTCAGGAACAGGAATTGGGGCTATATTAATGCAAGAAGGTCATTCGTTGGCATTTGAAAGTAAACATCTCTCAGGGAAAATTTTGGGAAGATCAACATACGAAAAAGAAATGTTGGCTATTCTTCATGTAGTAGAAAAATGGAGACACTACCTAATCAGTAGCCGCTTCATTATCAAAACAGATCATAGTAGTCTCAAACATTTTCTTGAGCAGAGGTTTTCCTATCCGAAACAAAATAAGTGGTTAACCAAACTATTGGGTTATGATTTTGTTATCGAATACAAGAAAGGGAAGGAAAATGTAGCCGCTGATGCGTTATCCAAGAAATATGAAGACGAAGTAGTCATTAACGCTATTTCAGGTCCTTGCTCCCAATGGGTGAATCAATTACAAGATGAATGGTTGTCCAATAGTGAAACTGCTCAGATAATTCAAGAATTATCTATTGGGTCCTCTAAACACCCTTTGTTCTCTTATGAAGATAAAATCCTCCGAAAGAAGAACCGCATTTACATTCCACACAACTCAGAACTCAAATCAAAGATCCTAGACGAATCGCACGCTTCTCCATCAGCGGGACATTCAAGATTTTTGAAAACATATTTAAGGATCCAACAATCATTTTGTTGGAAAGGATTAAAAGCCGAAGTCAAACAATGGGTAGCAGAATGCGAAGTTTTCCAGCGCAATAAAGGAGAAACAGTCAAATCACCAAGGTTATTACAACCCTTACCCATCCCTAAATTTCAGTGGGAACATATATCCATGGATTTTATTGAAGGTCTTCCAAAGTCAGAAGGCAGGACAGTAATCTTCATAGTCGTAGATCGGTTATCCAAATACGCTCACTTTCAGGCTTTACAACATCCATTTTCCGCAAGCAAGGTGGCAAAGGTATTTATGGATTCAATTTTCAAATTACATGGTATGCCAAAAAATATTGTAAGTGATAGAGATCCCATCTTCACTAGTAACTTTTGGCAAGAATTATTTCGACTTAGTGGTACCAAATTGAACATGTCCTCAGCTTACCATCCCCAGACAGATTGGCAAACAGAAGTAGTTAACAAATGTTTGGGTACATACTTACGATATTTCGTTCAAGATAAATAATATCAATGGAGCCAATGGCTAGCAATGGCGAAATGGTGGTACTACACTTCTTACCATTATTCGATTAAGATGTCTCCCTTTGAAGCATTGTATGGAACCAAGCCTCCAATTGTAGCATATTACGTCCCAGGTTCATCCAGAGTAGACAAAGGGGATGATTGGTTTCAACAAAGGCAGTCTACACTCACCATACTCAAAGAGAATTTATTCCAAGCACAAAATCGCATGAAACAACAACAAGACTTGCATCGGTCAAAATGAACTTTTAATGTCGGTGACAAGGTTTTCCTAAGGTTGCAACCTTACAAAAAAGCATTGTTAAGGATAAAGACCAGTCAAAAGTTGGCACCATGATTCTATGGTCCTTACAAAATTGTGCACCGCATTGGAGAAGTAGCCTATCAGTTAGAGCTACCTTCATCATCACGAATACACCCGATATTTCATGTTTCATATCTCAAAAAGGTAATTGGTCAGAAAGTGCAAAGTCAATCAGAATTACCAATACTTAATGAGGAAGGATGCATACATCTCCAACCTAAAGATATATTACAACACAGAATACGAAGACTAAGATTGTGCCAGATTCAAGAATTTCTCATCAAATGGCAAGACCTACTAGAGGAAGATGCCACATGGGAACACGAAAGTATTTTCTAGACATTTCCAGCTTTGAGGACAAAGCTTTTCGAGGAGGGGAGTCATGCTACATACCAAACCTAGCCGTCGGCTAGGTTCTCCAAGTGCATAAGAAATTCATATTTATTAGGGTAGTTGTTTAATTAATTCATTTATCTCATATTTGTTTTTTATTCTTTGCGTATTCGCACTTTGCCTTCACGGCGGGATCTGCCCTCCTAGTGGCAATTGATTTTAATTGTGATTGAGAACTATTTGACTTGATGTAACTTATTTCCGTCTGCTTATGTTCTGTGTGTTTAATTATTGGCATACATAATTGTGAGGATGAATTTATATTCAGAGAGAAGCTAAATCGCTTCAAGTACCCCCATGATTGGGTAACAAAATGGGCCTTCATTTGAGGAAAAATAATAGTCTTCTTCTCTTCCTTCATAAAGGAATATTTTGGAATATTGGAATAAAGCATAGTTTTTTAAAAAAATACTCTTGCAGGAGAAAATACATGGCCCACCATTTTTTAAATACAATAAAATAATAAAAAAAACTAAAAAAATAGCCAAATTGGGCCCATTATGCCTACCACTTAATAAAGTTATACATAAAAAACCCTTATTAAAGCCCACTAATTAAAATAAAGTGGGTCCCTCCACTTTATTAAAGAGCTTTATAAATAAAGTAATTTCGATGGAGCATGTTTCCTCTTATTGACTCACTAAATATTACCAAGCTCCTATTGTAGCACAACATCTTTCTGTTTTCATATTAAAATTAATTGTAATGTAGAAGCATCGCAGCTTTGGATTCGTCACATTTCTCGACAAGGAGGATGTCATCTCTAATGTAGACTCCCACTGTAACATTTGCCACCTCCATTTTTTATATTCTCTCCAGTGACTGTCCACACTGGCAATCAGTCTTCTTCAAACTCTGATATAGTTTCACCCTAAGCAAATGCTGAAATTCCACTGCACAAAAAAATACAAGGTAAAAAAAACCTCATAATAAACTTTGCAAAACTGTGTCATCTTCAAAACCATGTGGAAAGTACTTTCTTGAGTTCTTGTCATCATCAATAGTTTTGTACTTGGCTTCATGGCATCTCACTGTGTAAAAAGTATAGTAACTCAGATATAGTTGTGTTGACAGGTTCTGTCACAACGACATCTTCACCAAAATAACTATGCTCAAGATTGGCACAGTTGAGGGAGAACATTACATGCACTAGTGGCCTATTCATGAATCATAGACCCTTATTACTCCTATCACACATTATACCTCATGGATTTGATCTTTCCCCATGGTTGCACGCAAGAAAAAAATGACCAATCCAAACAAAAAAAATAAAAAATGTGAACTTGTCGACCCCTTTTGCATCGAAAACTAGTCGTTTATTTTATTTTTGGGCTCTTTCACCTTCACCCACGCTTAAAAAATGTCCATCAGTGCTGCATCAACACACATCCACCCTGATTCCATAGTTTTTTCGACATCAGGGGATTGTTTCATTGGGTCAGCAGTACCAGTCTTATCAAAAAAAAATGTAATTCTGTAGCTACCAGTTTGGTTCATTCCGTATCCATTTGATGACTTTCCATTGATGCCACAATCGATGGAACTGTCTCCTTGGAATGTTGCCTCCACCTCACTAAAAATCTCATCAAATCCTATCATCCTTAGCCACATCAATCTCCGCTGGAGAACTACAAGTGTAATTAAAACATGTCCTTCTAGCACCAATCGTCATATCCTCAAGCACCGCAATAGCAAAAAAAAACATATAGTGCACTTGACATATTTTTTTATTGTTGCATTTATCATCAGTGTCATCAAGAAATCCTTTTGGATCACCTCAACTGACAGCTTCATCTCCCATTATTTGATTTTATCACAACATTGTCCCACAGAACAAATAAAAAACATCAATCACATAGAAGACTATTAATAGGCCATTGTTTTAATGTATTTGACTTGAGATTTCCTGAGCCTCCATATTGCTACTATTGCAATGGTGCAGGTACGTCCTCTGCTCAACACTAATAGTTCGGTTTGGCATTGACCTTTCTGAAGATGATGTCACAATCAGAATTGTTAGTACTAAAAAACTAATGCACAGTAGCTTGCAGAAGATCCCCTCATAGATTCCATCAGTGTTGTAGGGGAGAATCTGCATCAATCATGTCAAATATGGCAGATCATCATGTGCCATTGTAGCATCAACAATAAATCGAGGGATAATCAATCTCCATGATATGGGCAACTATACTTCCTCTTCCACCTTTTGAAATTTTCCCTCAAAAAATAAATATCAACATTATAAATTTTCATGCGACTAGTGGCTTGGCAACGAAGCTCTCCTCCATCTCTGCACGAAATAGATTGTACACTCCAATTTCAAAACCTACTATATTTATTTCCTATTGTATATTGCCATGATGCGGCCATGTATTCTCACTGTCAAAATAGCTTGGGAAGATCTAAGAAGTCAAAATGGTCATCGACATGGAGAACTGCTTAGCTTGGGTGTAGCGCAAGATGCTCAAGATGCTCTAAGAGAGTACATGCAGGACACGAAGTTGTTTGTTATGATTCACTTCACCAGAGGAATTTCATTTGATATTTCATTGCCACCAGCTTCGCGAATGGAATATACATGGATAAAAAAACACGGATGCACATTGGCTCTACCAAAATCACCACACCTAGATTGGTAAACAACCATCTTGGTAATCAAACCATAAGCCATGCTTGGTTCTAGTAGAGCTTACGTTTTATGGCAATGGGGCCTCATAGTAGGAATTATTTGGCTATGTTGTCATGGATTCAGTAACAATGAGTGGCTACCAAAAATATGAATATAAGTAGCAAGAAGCTCTTCATTTTCAGCAGGTGCCACACAATTGCTACCACCAATAGGTTTCACAATTATCATTGGTTATGGATCCATAAAAAATAACAGAAATCACATCCATAATAATGAGACTCCAAAACTCACAAACTAATTTTTTTGAGTTGATTTTCCTCCCAATCATTCTAAAAAACAATGAGTAGCCATTATTTTTTTTTATAAAATATCTGGTTTATGATCCATCAAAATATGGAGAGCATACTCCCTAATTTGAAGAAAAAAATAGCCAAAAATAAAGACTAAAATGAGGGAAAGGAAAAGAGGGGTGATTTCCATGAGGGAAATCCCCCCATGATAAAAAGCTCCTCAGGCTCATGGGACAGGGAAAGCCTACTCTGATACCATGTTGAAGAATGAAAAACTTCTTGTTATTCTATGAAAGGAACTTTGCTTAAATAGAAAAGGTGTACAATTTGATCCATTAGATCATAACAAACTGAGTTGATCTTGGCCGCACAAATTTTCCTAGTAACTTAGGATATGATATACTCCAACAGTTCTTTTTTCTTTTTCTTTATCTTAGTAATTATGCATGAAAATTTTATAAAGTTTCTATCAAATATTATATTTTTTATAGAACTTTCAGATAATTTCATTATATTTTGAATTTTTGTTTCCTTTACATGGATCTATTTATAGTTAAATCCTTAGAATCATCCCTAGTGATAGAGGTTAGTGAGTGCACCTTAGAGAGATCCTCATTTCTCCAAGATAGGGCAATTTTTGGTAAATTTAATGGGTATTGGCCATGGGCTTCAGCCTTGAGAAAATGGATTGAAAGGAGTTGGAAGTATCTAGGAGTTGTTCTCTCATTTCTTCCCAAAGGTTTCTTCCTAGCCATATTTTTTTCTAGGAAATAAAGAGAAAAAATCCTACAAGGGGGTCCTTGGTTTATGGGAATAGCAGGGCTCTTCCTTAGCCGCTAGTATGAAGGCTTTTCACCTGAAAATATAAATATATCCCTAGTACCAGTATGGGTTAGGATGTTTGTATTATCCATTTAATTTTAGTAAATAGATACCTTCAAGGCAAAAGGCAACACTCTAGGAGAATTCCTTCAGATTTTAGATTCAACAAAAGAAGGATTTTTGGCTATTTATGCTTGAATATTGGTCATGATTGATATAAGTAAAGCTTTACCAGAATAAATCATTCTTAAGTATGGGGATAATATGTGGATCCAAACTATAGATTATGAAAACATATCTTTTAGATGTAGAATATGTCATGAGGTGGGGCATATTGAGAGATCATGCCCTAAGAAGAGCCCAGTAGAATCATTTGTAGAAAATCGTAAGAGAAATTTACAAATGTTTATGGATAAATATGGTTTTCAACTTCCAAAAAATATATCTAGGAAAATAAAATAAAATGAATAGTGGATACCAATAAGAAATTATACTGGAAGAAATTCCAATTCTTTTAAGTCTTTAGCCTATGAAGAAAAAGTAGATCAAAACTTAGAGGACATATGACAACAATTTCAACATATTAGCAAGGAACCATCTATTCAATATGATCCTAATTTAAGGAAGAACATTCTCGATGAACCCAAGGAATGTGTTTCATAATATTTTAAAGACTCTCTTGAAGTACCATGCACCATTCAAGAGAAAATAATTGGTAAATAAAATGCAATTTTAGAATTTAATACCTCTACCATTAATAAGAAAATACCAAAAAATGAGCAGGATAAGTCAAAAGCTTCTATAATAGAGCCAAGAGAGGATATATGTTGAAAAAAAATGGTGAAAGAATATTTAGGAATATAATAATAAGACCTACTCCTAATATAGGCAAGGCAAAAAGAGGAAAACCCTCAAATTATCAAGCAATATCCAGGGAAGCAAGAGCTAACATAGAGAAAGGAACACAAACTAAGTTGGTTGAACTTCTCTTTACCAAACAACAAAATAATATTGGTAATATGCAAGAGGGGCCAAATGTCCCTAATAGGACATGATTATCATCTAGTGGAATATAAGGAGTGCTAATGCCCCCTCAAAGCATAGGTGTATTAGGAACCTATGTTTAAGTAATAAACCTAATATTCTTTGTATCCAGGAAACTAAAATGATAAAAAAAAAAAGTTTCAAAAACTATGAAAGCAGTTTGGAAAATATGTGAATGGGATGTTATGGATTCTGAAGGAGCAACAGGTGGAATTCTAACTTATTGGAATCCTTATAGAACCTCTTGTATAACCATTCATAAAACTAGGTATTTTATAGCCTCTTTAGTCACTTGCTACTTTGTTGATATTCAATTCAGCCTTATCAATGTGTATGGTCCTAAAACTCAGTCAGGTAGATTATAAGTTTGGATTGGTATTGAGGCCTTTATGAGAAGTAAAGACCAAGAAACCCATTTCATGATCATTGGAGATTTTAATTCCATTACCAAGTTGAATGAAAAATTTGGAGGAATTAGGAAATTGACCCAAAGTATGAAATATTTCTCAGCTTTTATTCAAAGCAAAAATTTATGGGAAGTTGAGTTTGAATAAGACAACTATACTTGGACCAACAACAAGAGAGGCCAGGACCTAATAGCAAAACAATTATATATATGCATTCTCTCATATAATTGGCTAGATGAAGGAACTTGTAGTAAAAATAATACCTTAGCAAGGATTGGTTCAAATCACTGGCCAATAAGAGTTAAAATGGTGGTTACAAAATTTTTAAAATATCATATTTTTAATATGAGTTGAAGAACACAGGATTATACTGAGAGGGGGGTGAACAATATAAGACCAACTTTTATTTATCTTTTCCAAATAATATTATCCAATATTATCAATTGCAATGTCAATAGAAGTAATCAAAGTAATGCACAAATCATCACATACAAGAGACACAAATTTAGCATGGTTCACCCAATGTGGGCTACTCCATAGAGAAAATATTTCTTCTAAATTTTCTCAACAAATCTCTTGGGAATCAATTGCCTATTATAATGTGTATAGACCTCTGTCCAAAGGAGACACCAATCCCCTATCTGATTTGTGGATATCTCAAAATCATACCCTTAGGCCAACAAACATTACCATATAAATACGAATTACCTCCATTTGCTAAGACGTCGATGGGACTTTAAGATTTTACAAATTATTTTTCAAAATGGTGCCAAACCCACTTAGGGTTATAAAATATTATAATATAAATATTATAAATATTTTATAATTGAACCTTAGGCTTAACTTTATAACTTTAATATTATAATAATAAATATTATAATATTATTTCCTTTTGGGCCTAGACATTTTCTTCCTTCGGGATATTTAAACAACCTTTAGGCCAACCATGTGGATCTTTCTACCAAATCACTTGGGCTTAAAATATCAATATTTTAACCCTCTTTTTATCAATTCCCTTGCACTAAGATGAAATAACACTTGACATCAATGACAACATAATTACTCAAAATTTCCAACAATCTCCCCCTTTGTCATTGATGGTAACCCTTTTCTAAAACTTTTCTAAAAATTCCTTTTTCAAATCATTTTCTTCCAAATATGCTCCCCCTGAGAAACTGCTCTCACTGACTGAATGCTCTCCCCCTTACTCAAATATCTCCCCTTTGACATCAATGGCAAAGGGACTCCTTTGGGGCTAAATATAAGACTCTTAGCTCAGCCCCCTTCCCACATCCTCTCCTTGAGGTGATTAATTTTGGGGTGGGAGTAAAACTACTCCTAGCATACAATGCTCTTTTCCTTTGTCAACCTTCTTTCTCAACATGCCCTTTTGATCCTTTTGAGTGTCTCTATTCTTGTTTATCTCTAGAAGATATGAAAACTCTGTTCTGTACCACTTGGCCTTATGCCCTATATTATTGCACTTGTAACATGATGTTGTAGTTCTTAGAAGGTGAAAATATATTGAAGTTCCTCCTGGTGAAGCCACACTCATTTCTATCATGAACCCTAAAGTGGATTGCTTTATGACCAAATCGATTACAAGAGTAGCAATACCCTTGAAAGAGATGTCCATATTTGAAGTTCCTTTTAGTAAAACCATATTCCTTCTTTTCATGAACCCTGCAATGCATAGCCTTGTGACCAAACTAATTACATGAAAAATAATATCCTTTGAAGAAATATTTTCTTGAACCCATTGGTCTCTTAGTCCTTTCTTCATTGTGATGATCCTTGTTCCTTATTTATGATTTGTTTCCTTTCTTAGTGAAGCTTCTATTCTTTAAATTATCCTCATAAGTCTCAATTTATACTTCACTCTCTTGCTCTAAAAATTCTTCCTCTTTTGAGCTTGAGCTTGACCCTTCTTCTTGTTTCCGTTATCCTTCTTCAAAACCAAGTGCTATTTTTATAGATGAAAATATTTGTGCATTGATAATATTGTCCAAGGTCTTTGAACTTTTCCCAAACTTGTGTAGCTTGTCCTTAGAATATTTCACTTCCATCCTTAGTGAAACTACCTCATGTTCTAATATTTCACATTCTAAAACTTTTGCCTCTAAATTTTATTTAAATCTCATTGTCTTAGCTATTGTGTTTGTCAGGTCTTGTATAAGCTTTTCTTTTTCTTCATCACATTCTTGAACTTGAGCCCTGAATTTTGAATTCTACTTTCTAACCTTTTTCAATTATTTAAGAGCAAAAATAAGTAATGCTTCTAGATCTACTATGCCTTACTCTTCATTTTTTGAATCTTTTTCTACTTCTTGGTCTTCAAGAGCATCTTCATACTTTTCAACTTTATCTTCAACGGGAGCATTTTCTTCCTCTTCTATTGACAAAAATATGATCTCTTCTTCTTCACTGTCTGAGGGTCTTTCATCACTATCATTTGAAGTCTTGCTTCCCTTATCAACATAGAAACTTTTCTTGTACCTTTGAAAAAAATTATTTTCATTCTTGTTTTGACCATACCTATTTTTCTTTTCATACCTATGTTGGCAATTTTGGGTACCTTGGGTACATTGCTTTTGCTCAAGTGTTTATGTTGTCATTGATGTCAAGAAGCTTTCAAAGGAATTTGATGAAGGAATTTGATTTGATGTCAAATACTTTGTTTTGATGAAGGTTTCGGCATGACAGTTTCAAAGGTCTCTGGCAAACTCCAAGCTGACAGGTTCGAAAGAAAAGTGTAAGTTGGAAAAATGAGTAAGTTTGAAAAAGTGTCGCGATATCGAGACATGTTGTATTTTCGCGACCTAGGCAGGAGAGAGAAAGCTTTTTGGAAAAGTGTCGCAATATCGTGACATGTCGCAGTTTCATGACTCATAGAGGAGAGATAATGTTCGGAGTCATAAATGTCACGATTTCGTGACATATTGCAAAGAATATTGTACTTCACGACATAATTTTGAAAAGAGAGTCCGTAGTGTGAATTGTCATGATTTCATGACAAGTTCGAAGAGAGAGAAAGGAGCAAGACAAAGTGTCACAATTTTGTGACATGCTATAGAACTCGAAGTAAGAACTGTCATGATTTCGTGACATGCAGCAAAGGGAAGAGTTGGAAGCTGAAAACGTCACGATTTCATGACAGGTTGAGATGGCAGCATTCAGTTGGAGAAAGTGTCACAATTTCATGATAAAAATAGGAAGCAAGTCTTCAACAGAAGAAGCGTCATGATTTTGTGACGAATTCAAGAAGGAAGAGCTCAAAGGCAAAAGTGTCACGATTTCGTGACATGTTCCAGTTTCGCAGGCGTAAGGCAGAGAAAAGCATAAGGCAGCGAAAGTGTCATGATTTTGCGACATGTTCCGTTTTCGCTAGTGCAAGCCGAGAAAAGGTTGAGAAAGCGAGAAGGGTCACAATTTCATGACAGAAGTGAAGATGACATTAGCAGAGGCAGTAGTGTCATGATTTCATGACAAAAGCAGAGAAGAAGGCCATAAAGACAGAAGGGTCATGATTTCGTGACAGGAGTGAAGATGACATCAGCAAAAGCAGAAAGTGTCACGATATCATGACAAAAGCCATAAGATAGTGTTCGGTTGCAAAGGTGTCATGATAACATGACATGTAGTTTCATGAGCAAAGCTACAGAACCATAGAGGCAGTTGAAGCCAACAGAGTTAAAATTGAGTCGACGCAGTTTAGGGTTTTGCAGCCAATGTAGTTTAAGGGTAACAGTCGACTAAGACCAAGGTTTAAATCTTGAATGTGTTAGTATAAAAGGAGGGTTGTTTAGAGAGTTAAAGTATTGATTTTTAAGTGTGCATTCGAAGTGCAACATTCACAGATAGAGTGCAGGGAGAAGTTCGATCTCCAAGAAGTAGAGTGCAAAATTCGATAGCAGTATACAGAGTGCATTTCATCGAATATTCTAAGTGAGTGAGATTGTAAGGAAGCAGAGTGCACGAAGACTATGTGGCTATGATTGCACAGAGGTGCAAAGGTCAAATTTTGATCAAGTGTAGTTGTGCTTGCATAAAAAGAGCGAAGGACTGTGTTTTTGTGCAGACCAGAGAAAGAGGACAAGAACATTTGTGCTAGACCGAAGGACTATGTTTGGTGCAGATCATAGAAAGAGATCAAGGACATTTATGCTAGACCGAAGGACTGTGTTTAGTGCAATTTCAAGGACCAGCTTTGGAGGTGATAGAGTTAATGATAGAAGTCTCCAGCCAGAGCAGGGAAGATAGGTGTCTTTTGTGGATAGAGTTCCATTTGCTAAGGGCAGAGGAGGAAAAGGTCTTCTAGAGGATCACCAGCTAGAACAGAGCTAGGGGATTGGTATCTCCTTTGGGTTGGTGCCCATAAACTTTATAATCGAGAAAGGTATTCCCAGAATTTGATTTGATAAAATTTAGTGAAATATTTTATCCGTGGAGTAGCCCAATTTGGGTGAACCACATAAATTTTTGTGTCTCTTTGTGGATGGTGTTTTGTGCATTGCTTTGATTACGGCTTTTGATACTGCTATCTTTACACTGCATAATATTGAATTAAAAGTTGAATTGAAGGAAAAAGTAAAAAGCGGTCTTATACTATTCACCCCCCCTCTTAGTATAAGCTTGTGTTCTTCAATTGGTATCAGAGTAGGTGCCTTCGAAAAGTTTAATAGCTTGAAGGAAAAGCTAGCAAAGAACACAATGGATTATTCAAGTGGCAATGCAGCACCTATTCTTGATGGATCAAATTTTGGTCTTTGGAGTGCAAGGATGAAGGTTCATCTAATGGCACTTGGGAATGAGGTTTGGGAAGTGATTGAAGATGGGTACACTATTCTTGTAAATGGTCCATATACTAAAGAAGATAGGCTCCTACATCATAGTAATTCAAAAGCAATGAATGCAATCCTAAAAGGTTTATAGAAAGCAGATCTCACCAAAGTAATTCACTGCAAGACAGCTAGTGAAATGTGGAAACAGATGTAGGTGGTTCATACAGGTGATGCAAATGTTAGAAAGGCCAAGTTGAGACATTTCAAAGGTATGTTTGAACAACTCAAGATGAATTATGATGAAAAGATTAGTGACTACATGCTTCATATGGATGAGGTTGTTAACTCCATGAAAGACTTAGGTCTTGAGCTTGCTGAAAATGATGTTTGTGATAAGATTTTAAGATCTCTTCCTAATAGATTTAGTGAAAAGATTTTTTCTATTGAGGAAGCTAAAGATTTGGATAAACTAAAAAAGGATGAGCTTCATAGCATTCTTGCAGCATTTGAGTTGAGAACTCAGGTAAAGGTTGACGTCAAGAAAGAAGCAGCTTTCAAAGCTACCAAGAAATCCAAGGGTAAATAGCTTCAAGAGAGTGATGAGTCTTCTAGTGATAAAGAGGCATATTACAACAAGAAAGGCAAGTTCTCTAGAAAGCACAAAAGCATGAAAAATATAATATATTTCAATTGTGGAAAGTTTGGTCATTATGCTACTGACTGTACTATTTCCAAGAATGAAAGTGATGAAGAGAAACAGGATTCTAAGAGCAAGGATTCTGAAAAGCACAAGCATCACAAAAAGAACAAATATGAGCACAACAATCAAGGAAATAGGTATTCTCACAAGCTCAAGAAGAGTTTATACTTGGACAAAGCAAGTAAGTGTTCGAGTAGTGATAGTGAAAGTTCTTCGAGTGATGATGAAAATGAGATGTTGTTTATTTTAGGCAAAAAGGAAGAACAGAAACATAGATTCATTATCATGAAATGCCTTAGATGTGGAAATTTTGGTCACCTTGAGGATGATTGTACAAATAGTGATTTGGTTTCCAGTATGTATGAGGATGCTTCAGAAAACTATAAGGAAGATGCATGTATGGTTTTTGAAAAATGTAGCACCTCTAGTGATAAGAAATCTGAAAAAGGCTTTGATGATTCGGAAAGCAAACAAATAAAGGATCTTGAAAGTGAACTTATTAATGCTCTTAGTGCTTTGAAAAAGGAAAGAAAGAAGAATGCTAAACTCAAGGATAAGTTTGATGAATTTTGTATAGAGAGAGATGATCTTATAGAAAGTCTTGATTTTTCTATGGCTAAGACACAAGAACTCATGGATGAGCTAGAATCGAAGGTTCTTGAGTATAGTGAGTTAGAACAGAAAATGGCTTCTTTGAAAGAGGAAACCAAAGAGTACAAGGATAAGTTGTATAGGTTTCAAGACAGCTCCAAAAAGGTTAAATCACTCATCAAATATCAAAGAAAACCAACAGATAAAACAGGTCTTGGTTTTGTCAAACCGCAAGTTGGAGAGTCTAGTAAGAGACTCCAAAAGGAAGAGAGTTCTGATGAGGAAAGTTTTTCAGATATTGAGTCCATGACTAATAGATACGCAAAAATAGAAAATAGAATTTAGAATGAGAAGAAAAAAATTTTGGGACCCATGATGTCGAATAAAATAAAATTTCATGGCAGATGTTTTGCGTGTCACAGGTTTGGTCACATGGCTGCACATTGCATGACTCAAGTAAAGACAGTACATGACAAAATCAGAAGTTCCAGTTTCTTTCAAGGGTATTTCTACTCTTGTCAACAATTCAGGCACAAGGTAGTCTATTGCGAGATAAATAACAGGCTCGGCTAGAACAGGATTAATCAGAACATGTTTGGGTAGAACTGGCGGATTCAAAGAACAGGTATGCCTAAAAGAAATAACATTGTTACCTGTTATAATTGCAACAATGGAGGTCACATAGCTAGATGGTGTAGAGCTGATATTCCAATGTACAGGAATAGGAACAGTGGTATGAACAGGTCCAAGTATCAAGGCATGAACAAAAATAGGGATGAGAACAAGAACAAGAACAAGAACAAGAACAAGAAAATGGACAATGAGTTCAAGAGAAGGTCTGGCAAGGAAGTTATAGACACTGATGATGATCAGTTCCTAATGGGAGTTTTACTCCCACCCCAGAATTAATCACCTCATCAGGATGTGGGGGAGGGACTAAGCTAAGAGGCTAATTCTTAGTCTTGAGCCCCAAAGGTGGCCCTTTGCTATTGATGACAAAGGGGGAGAGATATGAGTAAGGGGGAGAGCTTCAAGTGAAGAGGAAAGCTTCAAGTCAGGGGGAGCAAAACTTCAAAAGATGTTGGTCAATTTTTAGCTCAGTTTGTTTCATCTTTTTCTCTTGAGAAGCATTTTTAATAAATGTTTGCCATCAATGACAAAGGGGGAGATTGTTGGCAATTTTGGGTACCTTGGGTACATTGCTTTTGCTCAAGTGTTTAAGTTGTCATTGATGTCAAGAAGCTTTCGAAGGAATTTGATGAAGGAATTTGATTTCATGTCAAATACTTTGTTTTGATGAAGGTTTTAGCATGACAGTTTCAAAGGTCTCTGGCAAACTCCAAGCTGATAGGTTCGAAAGAAAAGTGTAAGTTGGAAAAATGAGTAAGTTTGAAAAAGTGTCACGATATCGCGACATGTCGCATTTTCGCAACCTAGGCAGGAGAGAGAAAGATTTTTGGAAAAGTGTTGTGATATCGTGACATGTCACAGTTTCGTGACTCATAGAGGAGAGAGAATGTTCGGAGTCAAAAATGTCATGATTTCGTGACATATTGCAAAGAAGATTGTACAAAAGAAAAAGTGTCACGATTTCGTGACATAATGCTGAAAAAAGAGTCCGTAGTGTGAATTGTCATGATTTCGTGACAAGTTCGAAGAGAGAGAAAGGAGCAAGACAAAGTGTCACGATTTCACGACATGCTGTAGAACTCGAAGTAAGAACTGTCATGATTTCGTGACATGCAGCAAAGGGAAGAGTCGAAAGCTGAAAGTGTCACGATTTCATGACAGGTTGAGATGGCAACATTCAGTTGGAGAAAGTGTCATGATTTCACGACAAAAATAGGAAGCAAGTCTTCAACAGAAGAAGCATCATGATTTCGTGATGAATTCAAGAAGGAAGAGCTCGAAGGCGAAAGTGTCGTGATTTCACGACATGTTCCAGTTTCGCAGGTGTAAGGCAGAGAATAGCATAAGGCAGCAAAAGTGTCACGATTTCGTGACATGTTCCATTTTTGCTAGTGCAAGCCGAGAAAAGGTTGAGAAAGCGAGAAGGGTCACAATTTCATGACAAGAGTGAAGATGACATCAGCAAAGGCAGTAGTGTCATGATTTGTGACAAAAGCAAAGAAGACCATGAAGACAGAAGGGTCACGATTTCATGACAGGAGTGAAGATGACGTCAGCAGAAGCATAAAGTGTCGTGATGTCATGACAAAAGCCATAAGATAGTGTTCGATTGCAAAGGTTTCACGATATCATGACATGTTGTAGTTTCATGAGAAAAGCTACAAAACCACAAAGGCAGTTGAAGTCGACAGAGTTAAAATTGAGCCGACGTAGTTTAGGGTTTTGTAGTTGATGTAGTTTAAGGGTAACAGTCGACTAAGACCAAAGTTTAAATCTTGAATGTGTTAGTATAAAATGAGGGTTGTTCAGAGAGTTAAGGTATCAATTTTTAAGCATGCATTTGAAGTGCGACATTCACAGATAGAGTACGGGGAGAAGTTTGATCGCCAAGAAGCAGAGTGCAAAATTTGATAGCAGTATACAGAGTGCATTTCATCGAATCTTCTAAGTGAGTGAGATTGCAAGGAAGCAGAGTGCACGAAGACTATGCGGCTATGATTGCACAGAGGTGCAAAGGTCGAAGTTTGATCAAGTGCAGTTGTGCTTGCGTAAAAAGAGCGAAGGACTATGTTTTTGTGCAGACCAGAGAAAGAGTACAAGAACATTTGTGTCAGACCAAAGGACTATATTTGGTGTAGATCAAAGAAAAAGATCAAGGACATTTGTGCTAGACCGAAGGACTGTGTTTAGTGCATTTTTTAGGACCAGCTTTGGAGGTTATAGAGTTGAGGACAGAGGTCTCCAGCTAGAGCAGGGAAGATAGGTGTCTTCTGTGGATAGAGTTCCATTTGCTAAGGGCAGAGGAGGCAGAGGTCTTCTAAAGGATCACCAACCAGAACAGAGCTAGGGGATTGGTGTCTCGTTTGGGTTGGTGCCCATAAACTTTATAATCGAGAAAGGTATTCCCAAAATTTGATTTGATAAAATTTAGTGAAAGATTTTATCCATGGAGTAGCCCACTTTGGGTGAACCACGTAAATTGTTGTGTCTCTTTATGGATGGTGTTTTGTGCATTGCTTTGATTACGGCTTTTGATACTGCTATCTTTACACTGCATAATATTGAATTGAAAGTTGAATTGAAGGAAAAAGTAAAAAGCGGTCTTATACTATTCACCCCCCTCTCAGTATAAGCTTGTGTTCTTCAACCTAGATTTTCCTCTGTCCTTTTTCTTATGATCGTATTTCTCTTTACTGCTATTGCTTCCAACTTCTGGACAATTAGATGCATAGTGATAGAAATTTCCACAATTGAAATATTTTATTGTGTTCATAACTTTGTGCTTTCTTGAGTCCTTATTTTTTCTATAGTAGTTAGCTTCTTCATCACTGCTTGACTCAATAATTGATTTTGGTTTCTCACATTTTGTCTTATTTGATGCTTTGAAGGCTGCCTCTTTCTTAGATTTGGGATCCTTTACCATTCTCATCTCATAGGTTGTGATATTTCCATGTAACTCATCCATAGTCAACTGATCAAGATCTTTCATCTCTTCTATAGTTGAAACTTTACCATCATACCTTGTGGAAATTGACCTTAAAACTTTTTGAGCAACATTGGATTCTTCAATTTCAAATCCATGTCCACACATGGTATTAACAATCTCATCCATACAAAGTAAGTATGTAGCAATGTCTTCCTCATCTTCCAGCTTCAAATCTTCAAAACTTTTCTTATGGTTTTGTATTTTTATCATCTTGACCTTTTTATTTCCATCATAGGTTTGCTTCAATTTTTTCCATATCTCTTTTGTTGATTTGCAATGCATAAATTTCACAAAGTCTACTTCACGTAATCCACTTAAGATTACATTCATAGCCTTGGCATTATTCACATGTAAGAGCTTACCATATTTATCTATGGGAGGATTATCTATAGGTGTGAACCCATCTTCAACTACTTTCCATATCTCATATACTTGTGCCATCAAGTAAGTCTTCATTATTATGCTCCAGAAAGCATAATTGTTCCTATCAAACAATGGTGCCTTATTTGATGAAGATCCATTCTGAGATGTCATATGTGTTCGTGTAACCTCTTCCTTCAAGTTGTTAGACTCTTCCAAAGGAATCCACTATAATACCAATTGAATAACATAGGCTTATACTGAGATGGGGGTGAACAGTATAAGATCAAATTTTACTTTTCTTTCCCAAACAATATTATCTAATATTATCAATAGCAGTAATCAAAACAATGCAAAAATCATCACATACAAGAGAGACACAAATTTAACGCGGTTCACCCAATGTGGGCTACTCCATGGATAAAATATTTCTTCTAAATTTTCTCACCAAATATCTTGGGAAGCTAAAGTATGGGAAGAATGGTGCACCTAACAATGCTAAACAAGATACATCTATCGCTAGTGTTGAATAAGCATTACAAAAGGAGCATTCAAGTAAGCATGATAAGATAAATAAAATGCATGAAATGGAGTTTTTCTTTATTCATTTGGTGGATCAAATAACGGTTGTATAAATGTCCCCTTGAGGGTTTTAGATCGATACACTTGTTACCATATGGTGCCCAATGATCAAATCCTTTCAATAACTCAGGTGCACTTCCAAAGTTCTTTCTTGTACCCACGATTGAAATATGTGGGCCTATGATGCTGCTACTTTTTTCTTTGATCTTATGATCCTATGCTCCTTCCTCACACACTGTAGAACCTACACCTACACACAAAGAAACCAGATCTCATCAATAGCAAGTGTGGATTGTGAAACATGCAAAAGCAATACATGCAATGAAAGGCTAGAAAGTGTAAATATGCAATGCGACCATCTAAAACAACTCCAAATGATTCCAAATTTTAGAGGCATGCATAAAATATTATTTTGGAAATATATAATTGAAAATAGAATAGAAATTACATCTGAATCCATGTCACATTCGCAATGTGCCTACTAAGCCTACAAAACCTAAAACAAGTGATTTCTAGTCCTAAACATCTCCAAATCAAACCAAACTTGGATAGCATATATAAAATCAGATTTAGAGAGAACCCATATGAATATATTAGCAAAATTGATCACAGATTCATGTGCACCTTCAAATGGGCCAAGTATACCTACAAAATACTTAAAATGCAATAACTCACTCAATATAACTCCAAATTACATGAAATCTGGATAGAATATTCCTAGACTATCCTAGAATATGCATATTTAAAAATAGTAGAAAAATCATACTTAAATATGTCACCATCCCTTGTAGGGATGGTGGTGACTATCACAGACTGGGGACCATCCTAGGGTGGGACGGCCACCTGTTCTATTGATTTTCTACCACCAATTCCTCTATGAATTGGTCAAAACCCCTCTCAATAGTTTTTTTTTCAAACTTGGTGATGAAATTCACTCAATTGGTTCAATTTTGTAAACTAATTGTGCCTCTTGAATCACTCGAGAACCTCCTTCACTAGGTAGAGATTTCGAGGGAAAAGGCACAAAAAGGGTGAGGGGAAATCTTGGCAGCACTTCGTTGCTATGTCTTAAAACTCCTCTCCATATTTTGGATGGAAAATGGATCCACTTTATAGCCAAAAGGTGCTCATGGGCCAATAGGCATGCAAATACATGCAGGGTAAGAGGCACCACTTGTCCAAAGTTTAACATGCATTGGAAGGGGAAGAGAATCTCCCTTTTTGGCCTCTATTCTGTAGCATGTCATAAGGATTTTATACGCTCAAGTCTGCATGATCAAATAGATAGGGTAAATGGTATTTTCTAGGTGCCATTCATCCTAATTTTGACTTTTTCCCCACCGTTCCACCCATGGACGATGGCCTGTGATCGTCCTTGGGTGGGATGATGGTGATCTTCCCTCATCCCTGGGTGGGACTGTGGTGCCTATATGACCCAAAACTTTCTAAAAGTGGGGTAGAGCCTTCCAAGAGTGATTAGGACCACTATGTAACCTCTGAGGGTTTCCCAATGGGATCATATGATATTGATTATCCAATGCTTTTGGTTGCCTAATCAGATTGACATAATTTTAGTGTCTATAGATGCCCCTTTTTGGGATGCGTTGTGTGAAAAATAGTGTTGATAAAAAATATATGACTAAAATATCATATGATTAAGTTTATTTGATGGCCTAACCAACTCTTGATGCCCCAATCATGGAAATAACATGCATTCTTGAATCCTTGCTTCTGACGAGCTAAGAAACTTGACTCAAGTACAACCTTTTGGGTAAGACTTACTTGATCTTAGAAATTTTTTAGTCATGAAGTGGTGAATCCCGGTCCTTCATGATTGTATAATTCCAAGCATTTTTTTGATTAAATTTTTTTCTTTTTTGCTACCCCAAGCAGGGGCGTGATTGTCTTTTTCAATGATTCGTTGATCGAACGCAATTCGCATGATTGAGTGTTTGATTATTGATTTTGATTATGAATTTTTTAAGCATGACTACCTCCTAAAGTTATGAGTTTATGAGTGAATTACAAGTGATAAAATCAACAAGTCGCTTGGCCCATATGACTTGGTTAGGGTTTCCTTCAGTTTTACCCATTGAAAAATGAAGCATTTTGAGAGGATTTTGATGACTTTGTTGATGTTGCATAGAAGAAAGGAGTGGAAAACCTCATTCTAGTGGGGTGGCCTGGATATAATGGACTTATTAGGGTTTGAATTAAATACTTTTCCATTTATCCATGAGCAATTTAGATTCATCTTGATCCTAGTGAATGTTGACCAAATTTGAGTTGTTTTTGGTGGGTTTTGGACCATTTTTTGTGCATTTTTGACATGTTTTGATGTGATTTTTTGGTGTCCATACCAGGGTGGGATGGTGGCACATTTAATTACCATCCCAAGGTGGTAGTATTGGTCAATAAATTTCTCATCCCACCTTGGGATGGTGATGCCTCTTGTAGGCCTATTTAAGCCAAAAATATGGAAATTGGGCTCATTTGTGCATTTCTAACTTGAGAGTTTGAGAGGTGAGGAGGAGGAGAGGGATTCTAAGTAGTGGAGTACTATAAAAATAATCCTACAATTACCATGACCCAGTGTGTATACTAATACAATAGAGGATCTGATGCGATACGGGTACAGACTGACTTTATTACTACACTTTGCTAGTTTTAGAAGTGTAATTATTGCTTTTATTTGATGTTTTTGATTTTTAGGCAAAACACACTAAATTATTGGTAATTGAACCTAATTAGTGAAATCATGTAATGTTTTGTGTTTTTATTTATGTTTGTGGGCAATTAGATTGTCGTTTCTTGTATTTTTTTGCAATTTTTTTACTATTTTTGGTGGTCAGGAGGGCCAATTTTGGCCCAATTTGGGGGTCGTCCCTGGGTAGGACGGCTAGCCTGGGTTGTTTGGGGGCCATCCTTGGGTGGGACAGTAACAAATTTTAGGGCCATACCTGAGTGGTATGGTCACAAACTGGTCTAAAAAAGAGGCCTTTTTGGATCTTTTTTTGGGTATTTTTGAACCATTTTGAAGCATTTTTGGTGCTTGCTATTGACCAACTTACCTCTGCCAGGTGGTTAAGAGTCGGTATAGAGTTTTGAATCTCTTTCATACCATGAGATATTTATTGATAGAGGCATATTGGGAATTGCTTGATGTCATTGGCCTTAAGCACGTGACATGATTAGAGCCTATGGTGGGTGATCGTGCTTATTTTACTGCTCTTATTGATTTATGGGATCCGTGCACCAACACCTTCCACCTATCGATAGGGGAGATGATGGTGATACTTGAGGACATCTATAAAATTTTACACATTTCAATAGAGGGGTGATCGATCGTATCTACTCACCATGATCAGAGAGAGGCAGTGATGGAGAGATACTTTGGCAGGGACTCATAGGAGGCAGTATGTGACTCATTGAGTGAAAGGATACTGGTGGGGATGTGGTATGAGGCCAGGGTATTGAGCACTAGGTATGTTTTTATGATGACACTAATCTCCAATATGCTACTACCAGACTTGTTAGGAGCCAAGTTTCCCTGGAACCTTTTGGAGCTAGTGTTTACTTTGGTGGAGTGAACAATGGAGTAGCCCCTAATTATGGCATGGGGAATGACTTTACTAGCATAGTTGTATGACGAGCTATACAATATCCACTCTCATGGACAGAAGGGCTTGCGATCCAAATTTTTATTGTAAGTTTTGGGGTGGCAGCACATAATCGTGGATCGACTGCAGAGATTGCCTTGGACATCACAGGCACAACTGGTAGACAGGGAGATAGTTTATGGGATCCTATGATAGAGAGCCCAGGAGGTAGGGTAGATTCATCATTGGATAGGAAATGTGGACCATTATGCACATTCCTTTGCATGACTCAGGGTAGCAGATGTGCTTTGGAGGACTTACAAATATTGTCTAGTATGGTCTGACACTGAGATATAGCTTCGTAGGGTGAGGCAAGGGAGGTGGTTGGTTGGGTGGCATGGGACTGAGTGGGAGTACTTTCCATATGCTCAGGTCTTATGGTAGTTTGGGCTACATCAAGGGTTTACTAGTGAGCTAGTTTTCTATCAGTGTCACAGGGATGAGAGGACACTGAGTTGATCAACAGTAGCAAAAGTGGGGGAGGATGCAGATCCTGTAGTGGTCATTCTAGAATTGGACGATGTCAGGGTTATAGAGAAGTATGACTCATGGTGGGTGATGTGCTAGTAGTAGGGAGAGGGTCCACTAGGGGGTGATGTAGTAGGGGCAGTGGAGGAGGCTTAATAGGATGCTCCTAATGAGGTTCAGGTAGAGGCAAGTGAGCAACATGTGAATCATCGCATGGTGGATGAGAGGGTAGACCTCCTAGACTTAGGATATCAAGATGACTTTGAGGATGATGACTCTAAGGATCAAGGGGTGCAGGCACAATAGCTCACATGAGGTGACACAGATACTAAGCTACGGGATGAGTTGATCAAGGTTAGGTAGGAGAGAGATCTTCAGACATAGGTATAGGGTGCACAGGTTGAGCTAGATAGGTAGGTGGCAGAGATAGTGACTCTATGGGCACATGTTATATCATGGAGCCCTAGCCATAGGGGATTAAGCAGTGGTGATATGGCCAGGATACAAGAGTAAGTGGCACATCTCCAGTATCTAGTGGAAGTATTCTAGGCTTGTTGTCAAGAGGAGTGAACCTACACTGAGGAGTCAGAGGATGAGATAGTGCACCTTAGGGGGCTCTTACCAGCTCATTCGTTTGCTAGTGGGTTTCACTAGAGTTAAATGAGTGGTGAAGGGAAGTATTTGATGAGGATGGAAGCACCTGGCTCTACATGAAGGGCATACAAGGTAGGGGGTAGTAGGTCTAGGAGTTTTTGGTGGGTTTCGACTGAGGTGGGGGTGAGAGTCATAGTATCGGTCTTGCATGACCATGGTTAGTGAGACTCTTATGGCTCTTTTTGTGTTTTTGGATTTTGGGAGTGTGAGGTCTGAGGACCCACTTTATTGTAGCCTATGGGCAGTTCGAGGATTATGATGTATCTTTTTACCCCATACATATACATATATATGAGTTTTTCTGTTTATCAACATGTGTTTTTGTACTGCTTTATGAGATGTATGCAATGTATGTATTTGTTTTATGATGTTGTGATTTATTCTTATCATTTATGCATACATTTTGTACTATAATATTTTTGATGATATGGATATGTGTGGATGCATAATGTGATGGATAATTGATTCATCTAGATGAAATGTGCAAAATGATTTGACACACTATGTTAGCACCATAGACTATATAAAATGCATCAATTCTTTTGAAATATTATTTTGTGATAGGTTTATGGAAATGTAAACTAATGAAATGTGATAAAATGGAATGGATGAAATGGATGTTATAGAATGTCTATGAGGTTTTCATGAGACTCAAACATTCTAGTTAATTGATCAAAAGTTATGTACTAACCATGAAAGAATTTTTGATAAGGTATGAATCTACTAGGATGACCAAGATACTCAATATTCTTGTATGTGCAAGTGAGTTCATTGTAATATGCATAAGATTACCCCAGTGCCAAACAGGATTTATGCAGCCCATATGTACTGAAGATCACCCTATGAGTATCATGATCCTAGGTTTTGTACCTAGTTGGATTAGACCACGAGGTATTATAGGCTACAAAAAGCTAGCTCATTTGCATGCAAACATTGGTCTATACACATGCAATATGTGAATGTAATAGACATATCATCATGCGTAAGGATACCACCATTGCTAGGCAGGCTTGATGCCACCTAACCTGTAATGAGGATCACCTTATGGTTTTTCAAATACTGAGAATTCTAGGGATTCAAGTTCAATACTTCCTTATTTTCTTTTATTTGCTTTGGGATACTTGCTCGTACTTAGTGATGAGAATCACTATTTATTTTGTCTTTTGTCTCCTTTGAGCAAGGGATTTGTATAGTGATGAAAATAATTATTTATTTTTCTTTTGATTTTTGCTTTTGGGATTTTGCTTCTTGATAGTGGTGAAAACCGTTGTTTATTTTGGGGAATTGGGTAAGGAGGAGCTTGTCCTTTTGTCAATTCTCAAAAATTTTGAACCATTCACACAGGGGGATGAGCAAGATAAAAGTTTCACTTAAAGTAACCTAGACTACTTTGCAGGTTTCATATTTTCTTATACAAAAGTTGGATTTATTAGTGCAAAAATGTGTTGGGATTTTGATGTATACAAAGTACAATCAAAGCAATACTCTACCTTCTAAAAATCAAGACTAGCTTTTTATAAAATTTGAAAAGAAAACTAAATACGGTGAGTGACTAAAAATCCTAAACACATTCTAGAACAAATGACTAGGTGAAGGGAAAAAGACACTAATATGACAACTGGGAAATGTAGATGGAAATGATGTGTGAAATATGAAATGATGACTTTAGCAAAGTTGATTTTGAATGATGAGTAATGTACTACCTTAGTGCTAGACATGTATGCACAAATCTAGAATGCAAACTGCAATGATGAGTATACCTAATGCAAGTGATTGTATAATGCAATGGTATGTAATGTGATGCAATGTAATATTTTTGATATTTTGATGATGTTTTTGAGTTATGATTGGTATATAAGTATATACATGTGACCAATGAGTTTAGTAGATGCCATTGGGGCTTTTTGGGTGACCTAGATGGTTTTAGACTACCTAGGAGAATTTTGGGGTGACCTAGATGGTCATAGACCATCTAGGAGCATTTTGGGTTGACCAAGCAGTTTGCAAATACCCTTGGAGCATTTTAGGGTGACCTAGATGGTCGTAGATCACCTAGGAGTGTTTTGGGTTGACCAAGTGGTTTGTAGATACCCTTGGAGCATTTTGGGGTGACCTAGATGGTCGTAGATCACCTAGGGGTGTTTTGGGTTGACCAAGCAATTTGTAGATACCCTTGGACCATTTTGAGATGAATTAGATGGTCGTAGACCACCTAGGGGTATTTTGGGGAACCGCATCACTCTTATGCATAGAAATAGTATAGATGAAGGATGTTCAAGGGTTCAAGATCCTCGAGTCCTTTGAGGGAGGCTAGGCAGTAAGTTCCAGTTCCTATCTGAGTAGTGATGACGAAAGGACATAACCATTTTACTATAAACTTGTCCCATAGATGGGGCAACAAATTAGAATTTTTTTGGTTCTCTTTCAGAATGAGGTCACCAAACTAAAAGTCTCTAGAATGGAATTTCATATTATAGGCTTTCTTAATTCACTCTTGATAAACGTGTAGGTGCTCAAGAGCATTGATGTATCATTCATCAAGCAATGTAAGTTGATCTAGGTGAGCCTATCCCGTAGTGTTATCATCGATGAACTCTTGCATGGATATGCGTAGTGATGGGATTTCCAGCTCTAGATGCATGGCTACCTCAGTGTCATACACTAGTGAAAATATAGTTGCCCTAATGGGCATCTGAATACTGGTGCGGTAGTCCCATAGAGCAAGGGGTAATTGCATGTGCCAGTATTTATGATTCTCTTTAATTATTTTCTTTAGGATGGCAATCATTATTTTTTTGGACACCTCAGCTTACCCATTTGCTTACAGATAATAGGGCATTGAAAAGTTGTACTAAATAATATATTTTTCTATTAAAGCATGCACATATTTATTCTTTAAGGGTGTCCCATTATCTGAAATTATCTTGGATGGAATACCAAAATGATCAATGATATTATGCAATATGAACTCCGCGATGTGGGGCCCTGTCATAGTGGTAATGGGAATGGCTTCCACCCATTTTGTAAAATACTCAATGGTTGTAATGATAAACATATGATGGCTCGAGGATGCAGGGGAGATTTTCCCAATTAAATCAAACCCTCATTGCAAGAACGACCAAACCGATTGAATCGATTGTAAGGCTTGAGAAGGTACGTGTGTCAGGTTAGCATGGTGTTGATACTTTTTGCACTTATTAACATAAGTGCAACAATCTCGCTCCAAGGTTGGCCAATAATATACCATGTGAAGAATGCTCTTCGCGATGGCCATACCACTAAAATGGCCACCACATGTACCATTGTGTGCTTGGGCGATGGCCCAAACTGACTCTTGATGCTCTAGGCAATGAAGGAGGATACCTTCATAGCTTTGGTGATATAAAATATCTCTGAGCAAGACATACTTTACCACTTTTTTTATGTTCGTTTGGTGGCATGCGATAACCCAGGAGGGATATTACCAAGCTTTAGGTAATCTTTGATTTGAGTAGACTAGTCCTGATGTGAGGAAGCCTCGATAACGTGAACTACCTGTTTCTTTTGAAGTTTATCCCGAGTGAATGCTAATTGGGAGAGAACTTGTAAGAATAGCATTGTGCTACTATCAAAACGAGTTTGAGGGAATAGAGTCCCCAAAGTGGCATGATTCAAGAGATCATGAATTTGGGATAACCTTTCCTAAGGAGGTTCAATATGAATCAAGTGGACTTCTAGCCTAGATTGAATGTTCTCATGCTCAACTGTAGATTGTGACATCTTAACCTAAATGGTTATCATATCATCAATAGTGTTCTATAGAATTAAAGACCCTAAGGAGGCCAACATATCCACAAAATGATTATATGAGTGAGGGAGTGCCTCAATATGGTACCATTCAAACTTTACCAAAGTTTTATCCACAAGGGCTTTATAGGCTTGCATAACTGGACACTTGAATTAATAAATCCCTTTGACTTGGTTTACGATGAGCAAGGAGTCACCAAAAATGTTGAGCTTGGTTATTTTCATGGCGATAGTACTTTGAAGACCTATGAGCAAGGCTTCATACTCGGCATTATTATTGGTGCATGGGAAATCGAGTTTGAATGATAGGGGTATGGGATCCCCTTGAGGTGTGAAAAATATAATTCTCATGCCACCCCCTTGCTCACATTTGGAGCCATCAAAGAATAGAGTCATATCGGCCTATGACTCAGGCTCGTCATAATCGGGTGATTCTAATATTTGGAAGACTCCATCATCGGGAAGCTCCATGTTAAGAGGTTGATCATCCTAGAGAGGAGCCTCTGTGAGTTGATTGGCAATGACCTAACATTTAACAATTTTTTTCTCAATGAATTCTAGGTAAAACTCCATCAACAACATGATCCATTTTACCATGCGACTATTATGATAAGTACGACTCATCATGTATCGCAATGGATTCTCTTTTGATACAGCATACGGGGTATGACTAAGCATGTAATGGTGTAGCTTATTGGTGGCAAAAATCATCACTAGGCATTACTTTTCACCATATACATACTTGATTTCATAACTAACCATGGTGTGGCTAAGGTAGTAAGTAACATGTTCCTTATGCAATTCATTCTTTTGAGCCAACATGATGCCCAATGCAATCTCAATGGTTTATATGTATAAGCAGAATGACACTCCTGGTCAAGGTGGATCCAATACTGGCGGTGAAGCTAGATATTGTTTGATTGCATCAAAGGTAGCTTGACACTAATCATACCAATGGAATATGATCCCCTTGTGCAACAGTTTGTTCATGGGCCAATATTTGTTCGACAATTGCGCTATGAAGCACTTGATGGATGCGACCGTACTCTGTAGACTTCATAGTTGCTTGATGGTAGTTGGGGGAGGCATCTCAATTATTGCCTTCACTTTTTTGGGATCCATTTCAATACCTCTTTTAGATATGATGAATCCCAAGAGTTTTCCAGATGTGATATTGAAGATGCAATTCTTGGGGTTCAGTCTCACGTTGTGTTTAATAATGTGATCAAGGACTTTGCTCAAGACATCGATATGCTCATGGCGTAATAGTGATTTGGCCAATAAGTCATCCATGTAATATTCCAAAATTTTATGCATATAGTCATGGAAGATGTATGTCATGGCACACTGGTACGTAGCATCGGCATTTTTAAGGCCAAAAGGCATGACCTTATAGCAAAATATCCCCCAGGGCGTTGTGAACATCATTTCGAGTTGGTCTTCTAGATTGATATGAATATGGTTGTATCCAGAGAAAATGTCCATGAGGGATAGCATTTCATGGCCTATTATAGTGTCTTCCATGGTATCGATGTTTGACAATGCGAACTCATCCTTAGGACTTGCTTTGTTTAGGTCTCGAAATTCAGTGCAAATACGAATCCTCCCATCGAGATTTTTTATGGGAACCATGTTGGACAACCATTGCAGATAGTCTACTGATATAATGAACTTGGCATCCAACAGATTTTGTAGCTCATATTTCACCATCAAGGCTACTGTCAAATGCATTTTTCTCAGCTTTTGCTTTATTGGCTTGGCCTTCGGGTCAAGCATCATATTATGCATGACTAGATTTGGATCTAGTATTGGCATGTATTTGTAGGACCATGTAAAAGCTTCCTTCTTCTTGGTGAGAAGGGCTATGTAATCAGCTTGCTCGATGGGGGACAAGCTTTCCCCTAACTTGACACATTGAGGATTCTCAATATTTGATCTGATATCTTTATCAATCATTGGTTTGATTGACCTATGTGACCCCTCCTCCAGCTGATGGGGAGTAGGGATCATATGGATGTCATATTTTGGGTTTAGGTTCATGCAAGGGGAACATATGCAAATAACCCTCATACTCATCATCCAATAGGAAAATCCACACGTAATCGGCATGCAGACTAGAAGATTTGATGGATGCCACATCATAATCTGACTCGTTGTCAGATGTCCACCCATAGGGAGACCCCTGATATTCTTCCTCACTATCACGGAGAAGGGTATGCCAAAATTTTCCCATTTCATAGTGTAGCACCCTAAAATTGGCGCAGTAAAATTACAATAATTACATTCACCTTAGTAAATAATTTAAAATTCAAATTTAACCTCCCAAACCGCCCGTTAACCGTCGATAAATCCATTTCCCCCTTTTTTGTGCCATTTTTAGAGGTTGTTTTGACCGTTTGACGATATCGTCGCCGATCAGACGATATCGCCCTAGATTTGACGATTTCGTCTGGATTAGGACGTCCAGACGATCTTGTCACAAAACTAATTTTGCAAAATTAGCTTCTGTTCCAACGGGTCTCCAATCTAGGTAGAAGCGTGTCTACGCCGTTGGGACCCTCCCCCATTGGAGATCTCCCAAATTGGGATGATCTCCAACCTCCTAACTACTCCCCTAAGCCTATTTAATCCTAAGCTATCCCTTTAGCACCCCCCTGGCTGAAATTATCTGCAATTTAACTCCATCTACGCTAAACCATCCTGATTTTTCATTTGCATTGGTCCCATAACAATTTTGTTGTAGGTACATCACCGTTTTTCAGTCGGAGCCAGCACCCATCGTCCCCGACGAACCTATTCAGATCGGAGGCAAACCTGTCGAATTCGAGGCGATTTCATACTGATGCGAGACGATCTCGACTGCATTTCATATTGAGGCAATCAGTGCCTGAAGTTTGCATTTCTCAACCTTCTCTCTGCTATTTTAGTCTGTAAATTAGATAGTTTATTCAGTGTTTATGTTATTTTGCATTTGGAGTTCACCCATTTAGCTTAGATTGCATACTAAGATCATGATTTGTTATTAAAATGTCATAATCTATTTGAATTACTGTTCATAACTGTTATTCAGTATTCATACAGTCATTTGGTGTTGTTTCCCCTTATTAGCACAATAGTATTCGTCGTATTTTGTATCTATTTTTCTGCTTGCAGGTCTCTGACAAATTCGTCTAACGAATTCATCAGATCTCAGATGATTATGTCATATCTCAGATGATTCTGTCAGATAACAGATGATTCTGTCAAATTCCAGATGATCCTGACTGCTTCAAACATCAGAATCATCACCAAACATCCGGATCAGGTATTCCTCATTTGCATTCGATAAATTCTTTGTTTTATGTCTTTAAATCTATTTTCTGTACTCATTGAACTTGCATTTTCATATAGATTAATCTAGATTCATTTGGCCAAACCTAGGATATGAATGCTTAAGGTTAAAAACGAACACATTAAAACACATTCCAAACCTAGGCATGGAAACTGCCCTTAAATGTTTCCTGGTGAACCCACCATCCATCAAAAAATCATCAAAATATACCTCCCTTGAGAGGCGGGACCTTCGCAAAGTCCTCTCAGTCCGAGGTACCACGACATCCTTTTCCCATCCTCCTTCCGAGCACGGATCCAATAGCCTGAAGGTAGGGATGCGAAAAATTTGGAGCGATACATTTTGGTGAACCCGATGTGAATGCATCATAACCTTTTGAAAACAAAACAAAAACAAAAACAAAAATATATATATATATAGAACAACTAAAACTTAGATGCATTTTAAAACACTTAAAGTTTAAAATCATGTTTAGATGGTAGCTCCTAAGAAAAGGTTAGCAGTTACTATAAATGTAGAAAACCAATTGGCAGCCATAGAAGTCAATTCTATCCTTAGTGTGCCTGAAACAAGTAGGAATCAATTCCTATGGAACGAACTTGATAGAAGACTTAGTCTCATCTCATCTAGGTCCACACAACTTAAGCAAATCAAGAGGATAGTCCTGGATAGAATCCTAGATCCTCACCAACTAGTTTTTTATCATGAACTTCAGAGAGCCTGCCATAGATGGTTAGCTTATAGGAGAGCTTTAGTATCTTCAGAATTGTTCACCTTCGAGGAATACCTCGAGAACGTAGCCATTGTGCACCAGTTCCTAGGTTGTGTAGAAGACCAAGAGGTTGTTCTTACAGATAGGGAAATATGGAATAGAGTTTCGCGAGCTGTGCTATATCAAGAGTATTGCAATGAGCTTTACTTTTATCAACCAGAATCTGAAACAGACAACATCACTATAGCTCTTTTCATCAAATTTTTAAAAGAAAACTTTCAATTTGAAGAAGAATATTTCATGACTCCGGAACAACTTGAACCTATTAATTATATTCATAAGTTGTTTATAGAAAACTAGATTATTACTTCAGTATTATTTCTTGCATTTATTGTGTTATTTGTTGTCTTTATTATATTATTTCAAAAAAAAAACTAAAAAATTAAAAACTTAGCAAAAACTTAAACATTTCTTTTTCAAATATTGCAGTAGGTATATAATAAATATATACCTCTTAATTTGTTGCATATATATATATATATATATATATATATATATTTGCTGAAATCAAAACTTAGCACCATGCCTAAACTTAGGAATGGTAAAGAAACTTTAGGAGAAGGAGAAGATTGGTTTCAAGATACAATTAAAGACCCAAATGTCCTTCTTGGAGATACAAATCCGGAAGGAGAAACTCTAGGTCAATCAGACGAATACTTAGGTGAAGATAAGTAACAAGAAGGAAGTGTTTATGAGGATGGATCCTCATCCCCTAGAGTAACTCCAAATGGAACTATTGTTTTTGACAATGTAGAGCATTTCAAGAAATTTCTCAGTGATAACATTGAGGACCTTAATGTGGCAATACGTATTGATAAAGGGCAAATTAGTAACACTCAAGCAGCCATGGAATATATGTGTAATATACACACTAACCCCTTGTCATTCATTGATCAAGAAAGTGACAAGGCTGGGCCATCCAATAAGGATATGGTCACTATGGCTCAAAACATGTCAAAACAATAGGTTACCCAACCTCCTAAGGAACCTGTTATTCAACCTAAAATCACTCCCACACAAAATAAAATTCCCTTCACTACTTTATTCTGCCAAACTATTGAGCAATATGCTTCAAGTAAACAAAAATCTAAAATAAAGCTAAATACAAACTTTCAACAATCTGGAATACAACATAATACAGCTTCAAAATTCCTTCATAATACTGTTCCTACCAATACTTTACACAATAGTAACATGGCATCTAATCTGCATGTTCCTCCATCATATGCCCATAAAACTCATGTCAATGCCCTACCAAACCAATATGGGGGGCAAACTAGTAATCTGGAAGCCATGGTGAAACAATTAGCTTCACGTATGGACCAGATAGATCCCTATCATCCCTCGTATAATTATCGAGAGATCTATAGTCAACCTTTGGATCCCATAGTTGTAGCTCAACCATACCCTAAGCATTTTCCCATGCCCGTCCTGCCTATATATAAAGGAACCGAAGATCCCATAGAGCATCTTCGCATGTTTAGGATAGCATGTCATGACATATCGCATGATGACTTGCTATTACTAAAAATGTTCCCGAAAAGTTTAGGTGGAATGGCATTAGAGTGGTACTATCAATTGCCCACTCATTCTTTGAGAAACTTCGAAGAAACAATGGAATCATTTGTCCATCAATTTAGTGCCTACATCGAGAGACATGTAACTATTAAAGACCTATACAATTTAAAACAAGACAAGGATGAATGCTTTGCCGATTTCTTAGCTAGATGGAGGCAATTGATAGGAAAACTGCACTTTGTGCTACTTTATAGGGAAATGTTGGACATTTTCATCAACAATTTACAAGAACAAATATCTTATGAGCTATCGACTACTACCTTAACTACCTTCGATCAAGCTATAGATTTAGCTCGAAGAGTAGAAGATGCCCTCATTAGGAGAGGCCAACTTAGGAAGAAGGATGATGAGAAAACATCCAGAAATCAATATAAAAACAAACAATTTGTTGGTGATGGAGTCACTGACAGCAGGAATGTTGCTAATATCAATGCAATGAAGACAACAAAAAAATTCATATTGAAACCTCCTGATAAGCCTCCTCGAGAATTCACTAGATTAAATCAACCCTTATCAACTATTTTACCTCAATTACTCGAAAGAGGTTTGATCTAATTACCAGCTATCCGGGAACCTGATCCAACTATACCCGGATACAAAGTCGACTTGCACTGTTATTTCCATAGAGGACCTGGACATTCTACCAACGCTTGTAAAAGGTTGAAACATAAAATACAAGATTTGATTGACAATAATGAAATGGAAGTGCAAGCCTTCCAACCTAAACAAAACCCTCCCAATAATACTTAAAAGACCATTCCCCAAAATCAAAATCAAAATTCCAATCAAACTCTAGACATATTTCAACACCCTTTACCACGACATGGTAAAGATGTAGCCAATCAAATCGAACATCATAATGTTCCCCCTCCTACCCGATATGTAGGAACCATTAGCGGACAATTACCTGTTTAGGATCCTCAAATATTTGACATGACCTTATCCCTGGTTACGACCAGGCCCTTACATAATTTTCAAACTTCTGATTCTAGTGATATAGAATTAGATAGTGAAAGTGAACTAGACATTACTTCAAACCAATTGAATAGTTCTGAAAATGAATCAGATCCTATTCAACCTGTCACAGATGCTATGGTTCCAGAAGAACCATTCCCTAGAAGAGTCACTACTCGACCTTCTTCTAATATATTCCTTTCTAATGAAAAAGCCATTAATGCTCAACCGAGACCAGTTCAGCGTCTTCACTATAACATTGTAGGTACCATTGGAGTCGTTACTCGACAACAAGCTCAAAACTCTCAACAAGAACCAAACCAGAATGATGGATCAGCTCCATTCATTTTGAAAAACCCCAATAAAGGGAATCATGTTCCTACTGTTCAATCTAAACCCCCTTACAATATTAATGAGCAATTGTCCAATACTACGACCAGAATTTCCCTCTTAGATTTATTAAGATCCTCTCCCACCCATAGGGATGAGTTGATGCTTACATTGAGCCAAATGATGGTACCTCAAAACATTCAACTCGAAGCTATGGCCAATACTATCATCACTCGAGAGATTGATTGTATTGACTTCCGGGATAAAGATATCCCACAACACAGTTTACATAAGGACAATCCCTTATACATTACTGCTCTAATTGGAGATGTAGTTGTCAAAAGAGTTTTGATTGATAATGGCTCATCTCTAAACATTTGCACCTTTGACTTCTACCAACGATTTGGCTTTAGAAGTGATGAAATGAAGAAAACTGATATGATTATCAAATATTTTAATGACGAAACACAATAAATGTGTGGAGTTATTACCCTCCCATTGCAAGTTGGCCCTAGAACCCTAGAAACAACCGTGTTTATTGTACATTGCCCAGCATCTTACAATATACTTTTGGGTCGCCCTTGGATCAACGCCATGCGAGCGGACCCATCAACCTTACACCAATGTGTTAAATTTGAGTTTAAAAATCAGTTGGTCACTATTCATGGTGACCCTAGACCTTTTGATATGTGTGATTTGGCAGAACCCGTAGGAGTGCAATTTTGCCCTACTCTGTCATCCACACATCCTAGTTCTTATTTTTCATCTAAAACTGTGAAACATACACCCATAACTTCACCTATTTCCCCTCCATTAATTTCATCCTCCTATATAGATCAACAACCCTCTAAAAAAATCATTTTCGAACCTCAAAAAGATCTTAAGTCTACCACCAATCCTTCAAGCTCTATCCCTATAAATTCAAAACCTATAGACACACCTATCATACCTTCCACATCTAAAGATATAGGTAATAAGCCTTCTACATCTTATGCCCTTTCTGATGAACTCTTACCAGATTTATCTACAACCTTAATATCAAAAAAAATGAATGCTTTCATGCGAGATTCAAACCTTTTAAATAACTTGTCGCCATCTCCTCGTACTTTGGGCCTCCCACAACCTATGGGAAGTACTTACCAAGTTGAAAGTTGTGCCTTAATTTATAAAGGATATGACTAGGGAAGAATCCCTCGGAATATCAAAACTCATCATGAGGGATATGCTCGGTGTTATTTTACCAATGATTATATTAAAGCTAAACCCATGATGCTTAAAATGGGATATGAAGGGAAAGGCTTGGGACCTTTCCAAAACGGCATGAAAAAACCTTTCGAGGTAGAACCATGGCCTGCCTGCTGTGGTGTGGGCTTATTTCCTAGTAATGGTCAACCCTTTCCTTTTGAGGATGATGATCATCTCATATGTTATCAAGATTATATGGATAGGCATGTTGATTTGCCTCTTAAAAATCAATCATTTTCATGCAACATGCTATCCATCGCATACCCTAAAATTATTGCTGACCCCGATGAAGAGTTGGAAGGAGATATCTTCCATGATGTCTCTATTGAAGAAATGTTACACAATGGATTTTATTTTGATGGTTCTTTACCAACTATAGCCCAACTTGAAGCCACTAATCCTCAGAATGACTTATCTAAATTAACCTTACAAGAATTACAAGAATTGGGCGTTTCACCCGCCCCACCTAATTTTGAAAGAGATCTACACATGGAGGTAGAAAACATCATTAAAATTAATATTGGAACTGAGGACAATCCTCACATAATCAATATTGGATCAGAATTAAGTCAAGAAAAACAAGAACAATACATTGCATTCCTTAAAGAGTATGAAGATGTCTTCGCTTGGACATATGAAGATATGCCAGGTCTAGACCCTTCTGTAGTCATGCATCATCTAGTGGTCCATCCGGATGCTAAACCTATTAAACAAAAACATAGAAAAATGCATCCCAAAGTGTCTCTGCTAGTCAAAGGGGAGTTAGAAAAACTCCTAAATGTTATCTTTATACAAGCAATTGATTATGCTGAATGGATCTCAAACGTAGTTCTAGTCACCAAGAAAGAAGCTACCAAAGTTAGGGTTTGCATAGATTTTAGAGATATTAACGCTGCATGCCCTAAATATGACTTTCCTCTTCCAAACATGGATCAAATCATTGACTTTACTGTCGAGAGTGGGATGATGTCCTTAATGGATGGATTCTCCGGTTATAATCAGATTAGGATAGCTCCTGAAGACCAGGCTAAAATAGCCTTTATTACCCCCTAGGGTACCTTTTGCTAGAAAGTGATGCCATTTGGCTTAAAGAACGCCGGTGCAACTTATCAACGAGCTACGACCTATATTTTTCATGATATGATGCATGATATCCTACATGATTATGTAGATGATATTATAGCTCGCTCTATTATTGAAAATAATCATTTAGATGATTTAAGGAAAGTCTTTAATCGATTACGAGAATATCTCATTCGATTAAATCCAACAAAATGCATATTCGGAGTTAAATCCGGAAAACTATTAGGGGTTTTAGTTTCTTTACGTGGTATTGAAATCGACCCTCTCAAGATTGCAGCCATCACTAATATGCCCGCACCTACTAATATCTCTGAGTTACGAAGTTTACAAGGTAAACTTCAAGCTATCTGTCGCTTCATTGATAAGCTGGCGGACAAAACTGGTCCTTTTCTTAAACTCCTTAAGAAGGATGTCCCTTTTAATTGGGATGCAAAATGTAGAGAAGCTTTTGAACTTCTCAAACAATACCTCCTTAATCCACCTGTGCTTTCACCACCTAAATTCGATCGCCCATTTCTCCTATATATTTTCGCTTCAGATTCTGCCTTAGGGGCTATGTTAGCTCAACTTGATGATGAAAAGCGAGAATGTGCTAATTATTATATTAGCCGAACCTTCATCAGTTATGAAACCCGCTACACAGCGTTGGAAAAACTATGTCTAGCAGTCATGTTTGCTACGCAAAAATTACGACATTATATGCTTAGTCAAAAAACTTATGTCATTGCTAAATATGATCCCTTAAGGTATCTCATGAGTTGACCTTATTTATCGGGTCGCACAGCCAAGTGGGTTCTTGCTCTAAGCGAGTTTGATCTCACATTCATAGGACATAAGTCTGTTAAGGGTCAAATCATAGCAGATCAATTAGCTGCTACACCCTTAGAGTCTACCCATCCCCTCATCATCGAGTTTCTAGATGAATGCCTTCAATTAGAGGCAGACCATACCGAACAATGGTCCTTATACTTTGATGGAGCCCGATGCATGAGTGGGGTTGGTGCGGGTATTATTTTAATATCTTCGCAAAAACATCTTATTCCTCTATCCTTCAAATTGACATTTGCTTGCACCAACATAACTGCTGAGTATGAAGCTCTAATCCTTGGATTACAAGCTACCGTAGCGCTAAAAATTAAACACCTTTTAGTCTTTGGTGATTCCCAACTGGTTATAAACCAAATTAATGAAGTTTATCAAACTCGAGATGATAAATTGTGCCCATATAAGGCCTATGTTTTACAATTAATGTCTTTATTTGATCAAGTTACCTTAGAAGCTATTCCTTGAACTAGCAACCGTGCAGCTGATGCTATGGCCGCAGCTGCATCTCTCCTGCCCTTGGAGTTAGATGACAAATATGCCACTATCATTATTCGTCGACTCCGGGAACCCGCTTCAAATAAGTCATGCTTAGAGCCTTTGGATGTGTTTTTAATCAATGAAACTACTCCCGAACCTTGGTATACAGACATATTTGATTTTCTCCAAAATGGGACTTTCCCTGCCAATTCTAATAGAAACCAGCGTCGGTTATTACGTCGATGAGCAAGTCGATTCGTAATAATTGGCAATACTTTATATAGGAGATCTTTTGAAGGTATCCTATTACGATGTTTAAACTTAGAAGAGTCTAAATCAACCTTGAGTGAAGCCCATGATGGATCTTGTGGAGGACACTTTAGTGGTAGTGTCATTGCTAAAAAGCTCCTTCGGATAGGATACTTTTGGCCTACCATGGAAATAGATGCACATGAGTATGTGTGCCATTGCGACAAGTGTCAAAAACATGTTGATCTTGTCCATGCGCCTGCACAAGAGTTGCAGGCTATTTCTTCTCCTTGGCCCTTTTCCAAATGGGGCTTGGATATTATTGGCAAAATCAATCCTGTGTCATCTGATGGACACAAGTTCATCATAACCGCCACTGAGTATTTCACGAAGTGGGTCGAAGCTATGCCTTTAGCTTCCTGCACTGGCACACAAGTTTCTAAATTTATTTTTAATCAAATCATTTGCAGGTTCGAAATTCCTGCCAATCTCATCTCTAACAATGGAACTTGCTTCAAAAATAAAGATGTTAAAAAATTATGTCAAAAATATAAGATTCAACATCGTTGGTCCACTCCCTATTATCCTTAGGGTAATGGTCAAGCAGAAGCATCTAACAAAACCTTAATCAAAATTCTCAAAATATTAGTCAATAAAATTGGTCGTGACTGGCACATTCAATTATATCCAGCCTTGTGGGCCTATCGAACTAGTGTTCGAACCCCCACTGGAACTTCACCATTTGTTTTGGTATATGGTGCTGAAGCAGTTTTTCCATTTGAATTGGAAGTTCCTTCTTTGGCTCTGCTACTTCAAGATACCGAAGTAGGAGACGAATATCATGCTGGAAGACTCAATCACCTGGAACTCCTAGATGAAAAATGCATCAATGCTTTGGAGCATCTCCGTGCATACCAAAACAAGCTTAAAATATCATATGTTAAAAAAGTTCGTCATCGATCCTTCGAGATTGGAAACCTTGTTTTAAAAGAAAATCAAAAAAATACAAATGCAACTAAGGAACTTAAAGGTAAATTTGATCCCAATTGGCTTGGACCGTACATTATTACAGCTAAATTTGAATCAGGAGCATATAAATTATCTACCTTAGATGGTAAAGAACTTAAAGAACCCATGAATATTTTGCATCTTAAACGTTACTATGCATAAATTTGGCCATTTCATTCTTGTATATAATTGTTTTCAAAAATTTTATCTTATATTTCTTTCAAATTTATAAAAATCCAAAAACATCAAAAATATTCATAATCATCGAAAATCTTCAAAAACTATCTATTGCATTTATTTAAGGCACTTGTTAAAAAAAAAATTTCTCAAAAACAAAAATCAAAATATAAATATAAAAACAGCTATATAATTGACTCTTTCGAAACCAAAACAAAATAAAGAAGAAAGAGAGAGTCAACATTCTCAAAAACTTTCTCAAAAGTGTTTATCTATATTTTCTTACAATTATTGCAGTTATATGTTTCAAATTATTTTGGATAAATTAGCATTTATTTGAGTCCCTCACTTGCACACTCACAAAAATAAATATCTTGATTTTATCTGGCATGATTACTAATCTCTCTTAAATCAAAGTCCACAAAATTCAATTAAATAAAGTTTGAGCATAGAGAATTGATCTTGTTATTTACTTAAACCAAGCACATCTTTTCACAATAAAATGATTATATTTGTAATTTCCATGTTTTGCTACATAGTAGAAGTGATTTCTTGAGCGAAAAGTTTCCTCTGCTATCCTATCATGCACATGGTCTAGAATATTTGAGAATTGGCAAAAGGACAAGCTCACCCCTACCCAAAATAAAAATCCCTTGCTCTACAGCTAATCCGAGCAAGTATCCCTAGCAAAGAAAAAGAAAAGAAACAGAAAAGAAAAGTTCAAGAAAAAGAGAAAAGAAAAATGTTCTTTTATATCATTACAACAATGTTCCAAGCATTATCAAGCAAAAGAAATACAAAAAGAAAAATAAACAAAGTTCAAAAGAGAGCAAGAAAGCAATAAAATCCATTTCCATACCCTTTGAAAAAAAAATACGGGTTGATGAGCTTGAATCCCTGGAATTCTCAATTATTCGAAAACTATGAGGTAAGCCCCATAACAAGTGGTTTGTGCCCAACCCGCTTGGCCTTGGGTAACTCCTAGCATGGTGATATGTCTGTCACATTAGCGACCTTCTTTTGTACAAACCTATGTCTGCTTATGGATTAGCTAGCTCTTGATAATATGACCTACATAATAGCCTAGTATGGTTATATGCATCTACATCATGGTTAATGAACACTTATTTGGTTTATTCAAATCACTTGTATCATAGTACCTTGCTCAAAACTGGTAAATGAACAATGCAATTGCACACACATTTGTATTTGAGAGATTTTGTGTATCATTATGATAAGTCAAGATTGGAAATGAACTCACATATGCACATGGGATTCCTTATAAATCTAACTTTTGTCTTTAAAATACTTTGAAATATATTTTTGCAAATTGTTTGGAATGATTCATTTTCTTCTTCATATTTTTTGTTTATTAAAAAATCAACCATGCAATAAAACTATCTTTTTTGGATTTTCGCGATGATGGTAAAAGTCTATACCTACATATTCTATGCCTAGCGCAAACCATTGTAACAATTTTTATTCCCCATTTATTTAAAATCATAAAAATGTATGACTTAAATCATTATGTTACACAAATTATGTTTTTAAAACGCAAACCCATTTTTATTATTTCATGTCATTATGTCAACCTACAATTTTGCAATGATGGTATAATTCCTAAAGAATTATCCATGAATTTTATCATACTTAGAAATTTATGCCTAGAAAAAATCATTTTAACACATTATTTCATGCACAATATTTCTTATGAAATCTGCAAAACAAACCATCATCATCATCATTTGCACCATTGCACCAAAGTCTTAAGACAGTCTCTTAAGCACTCTTGTTCTTCTAACAATATTTCTATAAATGGGACTAGCTTGACGACCAAGTGAGCAGCGACTCCATGAAATGGTCTATAATAGGGACAATGTCCTTTGAAATTATTGTTAGAAGTCTCTTTTTATTTTTACATTTCATTACAAATCAATTTGTTACATCAGATTATTTCATTTAAAATATTACACGCATGACATTCAAATTATATTCCCAACGACATAATTACATCCAATTATCAAATCAATCAATCAAAACATTAAAAGCATCATAAAAATACATAAGACAAAGTCATATGATCAAAAATATCTCATCTATATATATCACAAATATATATACATCATCAAACCTGGATCGGTATGCCACAATCTGTACCTCGGCATACTCAATCCTCTATCAACAAAATAATAATCATATACAACAATGACAGTCTGTATAATGTTAGTGCAGCCCTCTAGCCTCGAGAGCCCCTCGAGCTCTCTGCCTCATCTCCTCCCCCGCCCTAAGGTGGACGAGGTGGCCCCATCACCATCTGTGTAGTCCTCGTCCTCGACCTAGACGTGGTCCTTGATGACCCGATCCTGATCGGATCTGTGATGTTAGCTGGCAGGGGTAGTCTATTCGCCTCTGGCACCAGCTGAAAGTATAATGTCTGGTAAAATATCAGCTAGGCGATAGCCCGTGTCAACTCCCCAGAACTCGCCCCTCTGCCCCGTGCCCTGAGGCGTGCAATCTCATCCCATAGCTGTGACACCTCAGCTCGGTGGCGTGTAGCCTCATCATACAGATTCTGCACCTGGGCCTGGAGACGATCTCTCTCCGCTCGAAGAGTAGCCATCTCGCTACTCTCTCTTGTGTCGACACCCTTGCCCTTATCGAGCGATGGTGGCCTCTATGGAGATGGGGGTCTTGCCTCCTTCCTCTCCCTCTCTCTCTGTCGCGGCCTCTCCTGTGCCTATGGCCTCCTCACCTCTCTCCCGCCGCAACCCTGGGCTGCCTCCATCATCGCCTGGCACCACCTCCCTATCTGACGCACAACCACATGGATCGAACCCTATGCCCTTGTCATCTAAGGAGGGTGGATGCCTGTGTACCAGGCATCGTAGCCATCGGCTACTCCTACGTCATCCCCATCCACTGGCTAGATGGGGGCATCATCTATGTCCTGGATCCAGAACCGCTGCATGTCAGAAGCCTCACTAACCGTAGTGTTATCCCAGACAGTCCGAGAAAACTCATAATCCCTGAGAGATGGGATCCCCTGCTATAGACCGAATTGCCTCAAAACTCGATCGTACCTATGGAGCTCCACCTCTCCCCTCTCCATCCTCAGCCAACAAAATTGCCTAACACGATCCAACTCCTGTCTATCCTCGACCCACCCTAGATGCTCCCTCCATGGCCTCCAGGTGATCTGGTCTGGGACAAGGTCATCTAGTAGCCTCTAGGACATAGGCAGATCTATCCGTCATTGTGCCCCTCTTCGAAGCCACCAGTAGAAGACTCGGGGCCTCTCCTCGTCAACCCTTGTCAGAGGAAGCCCTATCGGCCTCCGCACTGCAATGTGCTCCCAGCACCAAACCTGTAGTAGTGATGTCATAACCAAACATCGGCCACCCTTGTACACGACCCCATACAGGATCCCGTATAATCGACATAAAACAAAACTACCCCAAGAGAATCTGTAGCTGTGATCCCGCATATCGTAGATCACATCTGCGAGCATCCATGGCACCCTGCACCTACTGTGGTGGCACAGCAGAAGTCCACCCACTACTCCAGCTAGAACCCATGTGAGTGTAGATGCCCTAGGAATCTGATGCAGTGCCTCTATATTAACTCTGCCCTTCTCCAAGGCGAAGCTCGAGTCACCACACAGTCGTCCCATAGCATGGCCCTGATTGGCCGCAAGAGTAATGAGCCGTCCTTGTATGGGGATTCTTAGAATCCTCCATACATCCTCCAAAGTGGGAGTCATCTCCCTTGTAGGTAGCCGAAAACATGAAGAGCCCGGATACCACCTCTCTACTAGGGCCGTCAGTAGCCCCATATCTATGGATACTTGTGGCATCTCTGCCATATGCAGTAAGCCGGATTGAGCCAGCTGATCCCGCTCTGCCTATGATAGAGTGGCCAAGTCATCTCTCAACCCGTCGTATTTCCACTCCCTGCTCTTTAGTAATCCTCTCTGCAAACATAAACAACAAAACAATAAACAATCATTAATCAATAATCAATAAACAATAATGCAAGTTAAAAATTCAATTTTGTGCAATTGATGATATCGCCCACTATTGGACGATATTGTCCCACATTTGAGCATAATCCTCTCCGATTTCGCAGTTCGAAATCGTCCCTAATTTGACGAAATCGTCCCCCTTTCGACGATTTCGCCCCCAGGCGATATTGTCGAAATTGAGACGATTTCATCGAAATCGGGACGATTTCGTCCCGACAATGTCGACGGCCCAAAAATGGCGGCGATGCTCAAAAATCACCTAAAAATTACTTACAAATAATATCAAATTAAATTAAAGCATCCTGCTTAAGTCTAGACTCTTACCCGTAGACCACGCCGAACCTCTGTCGATCTGTGTGTCGTCTCCACCATTTTTGTTTTAGAGCTCTAAAAACCAGAAAAATGAACAGTAAAAATGAATTAGGGTTTTACCCTATTTTTCTTAATTTTATTCAAAAATAATTATTTGCTTTTCTGCATTTTTACCTCAAACATTCGATTTGGGTAAAAACACGGAGGGGGCACCATAGTAAGTTGTCGTACGATTCGACCAAGAATCGTCGCCTAAAAATGGGAATAATTTTTACTTTCTTGTAGATCGAGAAGAACTCATCTTTAACGCATTTTCTTCGAAAAATTCGCTAAAGAGGGGGCAAAATGTAGCACCCTAAAATTGGCATAGTAAAATTACAATAATTACATTCACCTTAGTAAATAATTTAAAATTCAAATTTAACCTCCCAAACCGCCCGTTAACCGCCGGGAAATCCGTTTCCCCCTTTTTCGTGCCATTTTTAGAGGTTGTTTTGACCGTTTGACGATATCATCACCGATCAGATGATATCGCCCCAGATTTGATGATTTCATCTGGATTAGGACGTCCAGACGATCTTATCGCAAAACTGATTTTGCAAAATTAGCTTCTGTTCCAACGGGTCTCCAATCCGAGCAGAAGCGTGTCTACGCCGTTGGAACCCTCCCCCATTGGAGATCTCCCAAATTGGGATGATCTCCAACCTCCTAACTACTCCCCTAAGCCTATTTAATCCTAAGCTATCCCTTTAGCACCCCCCTGGCTGAAATTATCTGCAATTTAACTCCATCTATGCTAAACCATCCCGATTTTTCATTTGCACTGGTCCCATAACAATTTTGTTGCAGGTACATCATCGTTTTTCAACCGGAGCCAGCACCCATTGTCCCCGACGAACCTGTTCAGATCGAATGTGAACCTGTCGAATTCGAGGCGATTTCATACTGATGCGAGACGATCTCGACTGCATTTCATATTGAGGCAATCAGTGCTTGAATTTTGCATTTCTCAACCTTCTCTCTGCTATTTTAGTCTGTAAATTAGATAGTTTATTCAGTGTTTATGTTATTTTGCATTTGGAGTTCACCCATTTAGCTTAGATTGCATACTAAGATCATGATTTGTTATTAAAATGTCGTAATCTATTTGAATTACTGTTCATAACTGTTATTCAGTATTCATATAGTCATTTGGTGTTGTTTCCCCTTATTAGCACAATAGTATTCGTCATATTTTGTATCTATTTTTTTTCTTGCAGGTCTCTAACAAATTCTTCTGACGAATTCGTCAGATCTCAGACGATTCTGTCATATCTCAGACGATTCTGTCAGATATCATACGATTCTGTCGAATTCTAGATGATCCTGACTGCTTCAAACATCAGAATCATCACCAAACATCCAGATCAAGTATTCCTCATTTGCATTTGGTAAATTCCCTGTTTTATGTCTTTAAATCTGTTTTCTATACTCATTGAACTTGCATTTTCATATAGATTAATCTAGATTAATTTGGCCAAACCTAGGATATGAATGCTTAAGGTTAAAAACGAACACATTAAAACACATTCCAAACCTAGGCATGGAAACTGCCCTTAAATGTTTCCTGGTGAACCCACCATCCGTCAAAAAATCATCAAAATATACCTCCCTTGAGAGGCGGGACCTTCGCAAAGTCCCCTCAGTCCGAGGTACCGCGACATCCTTTTCCCATCCTCCTTCCGAGCACGGATCCAATATCCTGAAGGTAGGGATGCGAAAAATTTGGAGCGATACACGTAGGATTGGATGACATCACAAGATACCTCTTGATAACTCATGGGTGCTAGGAAGTAGTCTCCCAGTGAATAGACCTGATTGGGTTTGGAGTAGGGGTCAAGCGTAAGCTCATCCCTATGGCTTAATATTAGGCACTACAAACTATCTGTGAGGACTTCGAGGGGTATAGGCTTGTTGTGTATCAAAATAGACTTATCATAAGGTATTTGATACTATGGTTGGTAAGGAATGTGGTTGCCTTGCTCATACAAGCCCAAACCATAACCATGCTAGTTGCAGATATGAAGATATCTCATGGAAAATTCAGGGTTGGACATGTAGTTGATATCCTCATAAAAGGGTTCTTCGTCCTCTTCCTACTATTGATAGGGCTCTATGCCATAGTCGAGGCCCCCATAGATAAAGTTCATCTAATTCATGGGTAGTATAAGAGGCATGATAGTGCCTATGGGGAGATGAGGTCAACTCATATCTTGCATCGATGCGATGGCAGGGGTGGTTGTGATGTTCCTAACCAAGTATTCTCCTAGACTAGTGGTAGCTATATGCACTGTGACTTGCAATGGTATAGAAGGAGGGGACAGGAGTGAGGCTTGAATTGATTCAATGTTTGCCTCACAAGGTGACTCCTCGTCCACTGGGCTAGGCATCTTGCTTGTGGAGATGATGGATATGGTTGGATGGGTCTCATAAATAGGAATTTTCCCTATGTTCCTTAGTAGAGGATTCATCAACGATGAAGGCATGTCTAGGGGTGTCGAAGATAAATATGGTATGGCATGAGATGATGATGGATTGATTGAAGGTGATGGTGAAGGAGTCGAACCTTGGTAGGATGTATTTGGTAGAAAATCCATATGGGTTGACGGTAAGGCCAACTCAGGGATTTATTGCACTAATTTGTAGTACTTAAAGGGCTTAAGGTCTACAGAGACAACATGGACTTACCCTTCATATGTGTACTTTAGACATTGGTGAGTGATGGAGGGTACACACTTCATGTCCCTGATCCAAGGTCTACCCAGCAAGATATTTTATGCCATATTACCCTCTAATATGTGGCACAGTGTTGGTATGGTATTTTGTCCTACATGGATGGGTAATACTATCATACCAACTATTGAGCATATAGTGTCATTAAATGCTCGAAGGGTATAGGTAGATGAGACAATATGTGATGTTGTAAGTCCAAGATGTTTGAGAATTGTTGTAGTGATGATGTTGCTAGATGAACTAGTATCAATCAAGACTCTCTTGTAGGGTGTTCTATTTACACATGTGATGATGTGCAAGGGGGATCCACCATATCATTTGGAATCGTCTTGAGCTCATCTTCTTGAAAGGTGATCATTGGTTCCATACATTGCCAAACATGCCCGACAAAATTGTTAAAGGAGTTACTCCTGGGGTTGTAGCTCTATCACCTTGAGGATCTTCATTAAAGCTTCTCTATGAGGTGGAGATTGATGAATAAGCTCATAGATGAAGAGTCGGGTAGATGTTTTTCCTAGGCTCTGAGTGAGTTTGCTCTTTATTTTGACTACGGGTCGAGGTGGGAGGTTTATCATTGGATTCAGCAAAGGTTGTGATGTTAAAGTAACATTGCTCAAAGTTGCAGGTGGTGCGATTGGACTTGGGTACCACCTGTTCCTCATCACAATGTTGATAATACTAATGTACCCTTGCTTAGGGGGTGCATGGTGGACCTCATTCACTTGTGGTACTGGCTTTGTCTGTTCTATATTGGCATGCAATGGGTCTTTGAAAAAACCCATCTATTGATTGTTTGACACGATAGGTTTGTCGACTTGAATGGTATTCCTTTCGATCATATATTGTACCAAGTGTTTGAACTTATAGCATATTTTCACGTCATGCCCATTTTACTTATGAAACTTATAGTATAGGTCTTCTAAGTATCCTTTAGGCTTTGATGCATTTGGATCGACAGGTCGACTCTCAGGTAGATTAATTGTGTTAGTTGCACAGAGGTTCTCAAACAAAGAATCCATGGACTTTGCAATGGGTTTAAACTATCACTTAGGGCAACATTGTTGATTTTGTCCTTGGTTTGGTTGATTATATTTATTTTATTTCCTAGGTGTGGGCTGATAATTAGGCTTTTGAGGTGGCACTGATTGCATAGGCCTTGGAACACTAATGGCAACCTGATTGACTGATGTTGGCTTAGGTTGCATTGGGTTGTTCTTGGCATTCTTTTTCCACTCCTTCTTGCAAGGCTTTGCAATCTCTCCCTCTTGAATCTTGATGTCTTTGATTGTTCTAGCTTGCGCTAGAGCATCTTCAAGAGTGGGATATTGCTAGAGTTGCAGCAACAAGGATATCGGCTTTAAGCAGCTCTTAGCAAACATTTGAGTCAACTATATCATGGGGAGTAAGTATGGTAGCTTGGAAAGCAATGCTCACCACCTATTACCATAGTTTGTGATTGACTCATCATCAAATTGTTTCAACCCTACAAGGTTGGCTAGCATCACCTTTCACTTGGTATTGAAGGTGAAGCATTCTAGGAATGCATTTATGAGTTGATCCAGATTATGGATGCTATGCTTTGGGAGTTGGGTGTACCACACTACAACTAGGCCAGAGAGGATAGTCAATAATGTCCTCAAAAGCAAAGCATCATTGTCCTAGATGCCAAAGCATTGGATTAGGAACTTGGTGACATGCTCCTGCACATCTTCATATACCTTAAAGGTAGCTAGATGAGGCATCTTAAACTTATTTGGATAGGAAGGGGCAAGTATCAAAGGATGGAGCGATTTACTATGCAACTGATGTAGTGTGGGATTCTAGAACCCAAACCTAGATTTCTTGTTCTCCATTGATTCTAAGCACTCTAGAAATACCCTATATGCATCAGAGGACTTGATTTCCTCTTCTTTTCTTTTATCCTATGGTGGAGGGTGAGGAACATCAGGCCTATTATAGGGTGGTTGAATGTCACCCCCTACCTTGATAAGGCATTTCTAGATATTCCACTTTTGGCTCATGCTCGGTGTAAGCCCCATAAGGCATCTCCTAATCTTGCGTATAGAGAGGGGTAGCTATCTACAGTGGGCACCCTATGTTTGTCCTGGGAGGCAAGTCTCGATTCGGCCTAGGAGGTCATGGAGGCAACATTGGGTAAGGCCTAGGAGACCTATCTTGGATGAAAGTGGGTTGCCTCTGATGGACTTCTTATCTATGGGTACTAGGGGTAGGAACCCTCTCATGTAAGGTTTTCTAAAATAGCTCATTGGTTTGTCATTCAATCCTTTCTTTCTCTATCTGATGCAAGTAGTCCAAACACTCTTTGTCTCATCAAAGTTGCTTGAATTGTGCTTGGTGTTTCACATGTCTTGCGATAGCTTGATTTATTTTTTCTACTATGTGGGTCCTAAGAGGCCTATCAACATCACCCAGAGGTCTATCTCATTCAAGATGATCCAAGATATCAATAACATGCTTCCCTCGATCGAGGGTAGTCGCATTCACTTGAGTTTTAGGTTTAAACATGTGATCTTTTTACTCTGCTGGCATAAAGGCACATCGTACTTGCATAGTATAGTGGTCTTGAGGATAATCAAGGATTTCCTTTTGCCTCCCTTCATTTATGATGAAGGGAAGGGCTGAGTTTGCTCACCCTGAGCGATGAGTATCATAATCATCTTTGTATCTAGGCTATTGTAGAATATTAGGGTGATGTAAGGGCAAAGTGTGATCAATTGGCCTTGCCCAATGTGTGTGCTCTTTCTCTTGCTCATAAGTGGGCATGTTAGACCTAGTAGGCATGCATATGCATGGTACTACCCTATATATTAGCACCTTAGTGTACGATTGCCTTTCATTAAAGAAGGCATGTGAAGTGTATAAATATTGGGAATGTGCTCTTGGGTTAAGATCAAAACCCGTAGGGGTGTCCCATATTGGGCTCTCCTATAGGTGATATTCCTACCTAGCTACTTTAGGACTTGGGTGAGTAGAAGGCCACCAAGGAGGTATGACCAGGTCCTTAGGGCTAAATCAAAGATGACTTGTGTCCCTAGTCTACTCTCCATAGCATCCACCCTTGAGTTGGCTTGGTTTTGGGTGCACACCATTGCTATTCCCTACCAAACCCTAGATGATTATATCCTTTACAAATTTCTTAATAAAGCAACACACAAGAATGGAAACACACAAATAAAACAAGTGTTTATCTCTTTTAAGGATTATGTGTGTTCCCTAAGTTTTTTGTGTGTTTAGATTTATTGTTTATAAATAAGACCTTGTGTCACATGTTTTGCTCTTGTTGGATGATATTCTTGTGTTTAATTAGATTTCACCTATATGCTCAAAAATTGACAAATGGTAATGAAAGCCACCAAAGTATGGAGATGAAACCCATACCCTATCGGGGAGCACAGGTCCTGCTAGTCCTTACCCAGTACTCACTTGGTTAGCGTTATACCCTCTGAAGATAAATATATTAAAATTTCCAAGCTACATCAAATCTTGGAGCCAGCCTTGGCCAAAATTTAGGGTTCATGGAATTTGAGACAACGGATGGAGATGAAACCCATTGTCGTTGATCTCTACTAGTGGTCGATCATGAAATCCAACTCACTAGCGTTAAAGTGGAACATGGTGTGTGTGGTTCTTTTTAAGCTTAAATAAGGTAAACAATGAAGCATTCAATGATCTTTGACTAAATTCAAGGAAATGTATGTTTTACTTTCAAAAAATCTAGATAAAAAGCAACCTACAAAATGTATTCCCTAAATGATAACCTACTTATTAGGTAGGCTACAAGCAAGCAATCCATAAAAATGCATTTCTACTTAGTTCCTTTTTAGTTTTTCTTCTTTTTGTGTTGTTTTTATAATTATGGAAAAGTAAAAACCTATATTTCTACCTTTCAAGCAAACAAGGGAAGCAAGAAAAACCAAATTTTAGCAAATTTGAACAGTAGAAATGAAAACTAAAGGTTCAGGCACTTACCTTGATAGCCTATAAGCTTGTTGTTTCTAGAATTTTGAGTAGAAAAGCTTCTATTTTATGGCCATCCCAGGGTCGAACGATGGCCAGCTTGATGACTGTCCTAGGGTGGGATTGTTGTGCAACCATACCTCAGTGGCATGAGTAGTAGTCCAGAGGTTGTTTTAGGCCAGAATGTCCAGTTCTTGCAACAGAATGAAAACAAAAATAAGGTTAAATATTCAACCAAATCAATAGGGATAGGGTCCCACCATGATCACCACTAAAGTATGGGAAAAATGGTGCACCTAACAATGCTAAACAAGATGCATCTATTGCTAGTGTTGAATAAGCATTACAAAAGGAGCATTCAAGTAAGAATGATAAGATAAAGCAAATGCATGAAATGGAGTTATTATTTATTAATTTTATGGATCAAATCATGGTTACATAAATTTCCCCTTGAGGGCTCTAGAGTGATACACTTGTTACAAAATGGTGCCCAAGGATCAAATCCTTTCAATAACTTGGGTGCACTTCCAATGTTCTTCCTCGTACCCACGATTGAAATAGGCGGTCCTACAATGTTGCCACTTTTTTATTTGATCTTCTGATCCTATGCTCCTTCATAATATGCTATATAACATGCACCTACACACAAGGAAACTAGATTTTTTCAATAGCAAGTGCGGATTGTGAAACATGCAAAAGCAATACATGCAATGAAAGGCTAGAAAGTGTAAATATGTAATGCAACCATCTAAAACAACTCCAAATGATTCCAAATTTTAGATACATGCATAAAATATGATTTTTAGAATATATAATTGAAAACAGAACAAAAATTACATCCGAATCCGTGTCGCATTCGCAGTGTGCCTACTAAGCCTACAAAACCTAAAACAAGTGATTTCTGGTCCTAAAAATCTCCAAATTAAACCAAACTTGGAAAACATATATAAAATAAGATTTAAAGAGAACCCATGTGAATATATTAGCAAAATTGATCACAGATTCATGTGCACCTTCATATGGGCCAAGTAGACCTACAAAATACTAAAAATGCAATAACTCGCTCAATATAGCTCCAAATTGCATGAAATTTGGATAGCATGTTCCTAGACTATCCTATAATATTCCTATATAAAAATAGTAGAAAAATAATGCTTCAATATATCACCATACCTTGCAGTGACAGTGGTGACTGTCACAGACTAGGGACCATCCTATCATGGGATGGCCACCAGTTATGCTGATTTTCTGCCACCAATTCCTCTGTTAATTGATCAAAAACACTCTTAATAGTGTTTTCCTCAAATTTTATGATGAAATACACTCAATTGGTTTAGTTTTGCAAACTAATTACGCCTCTTGAATCACTCAAGAACCTCCTTTGCTAGGTAAATATTTTTATGGAAAAGGCACAAAAAGGGTGAGGAGAAATCTTGGTAGCACTTCGTTGCTATATCTCAAAACTTCTCTCCATATTTTGGATGGAAAATGGATCCACTTTATAGCAAAAAGGTGCTCATGGGCCAATAGGCATGCAAAGACATACAGGGTAAGAGGTGCCACTCGTCCAAAGTTTAGCATACATTGGAAGGGGAAGATAATCTCCTTTTTTGGCCTCTATTCTATAGCATGTCATAAGGATATTGCGCCCTCAGGTCTACATCCTTGAATAGGCAGGGTAAATGGCAATTTTTGAGTGCCATTTGTCTAAATTTTGACTTTTTTTTGGTCAAAGATCCCCACCATCCCACCCAGGGATGGTGGCCTATGATTGTCCCTGGGTGGGACGGTGGTGATATGCCCTCATCCCTAGGTGGGATGGTGGTGCCTATATGGCCCAAAACTTCCCAAAAGTGGGGTATAGCCTTCAAAGAGTGGTTAGGACCACTATGTAACCTTTGAGGGTTTCCCAAGGAGGTCATATGATGTTAATTAGCTAATAATTTTTGTTGCCTAATCAGATTGACATTATTTTAGTCTCTACAAAATCAATTCCCTATTACAATGTTTATGTACCTCTATCCAAAGGAGACACCAATCCCCTATGCTCTGATTTGTGGATATCTCTCCATAGGATAACTCTATCCCCTTGCTCTGGTTTGTGGAACTTGATCCAAGAGAACTCTATCTTCTAAACTAGTTCATGGATATCTCTCCATAGAAAAACTCTATCTTCCCAGCTAGTTCATGGATCTCACTCCACAAGAGAAATATATGCCCTCTACTCTAGTTCATGGATCTCTCTCCATAGGAGAACTCTATCCACTTTGCTCTGGTTCATGGATCTCTCTCCATAGGAGAACTATTTCCCTTTGCTCTGGTTCGTGGATCTCTATCCATAGGAGAACTCTTTTCCCTTTCTCTAGTTCATGGATCTCTGTCCATAGGAGAACTCTTTCCCCTCTGCTTTTGCTTGTGATATTTTAGAAGACTTCTACCCCCACTGCTCTATCTTATGGATCTCTCTCCACTAGATACCTATGTCCCCAATGCATTGGTTGATGGATCTCTATCCACTGGAGACTACTATTCTCTTTGCTCTATCACCTCCAAAGCATGTTCTCAACTTTATCATAAATTTATACCAAACCTCATTATAAGGTTAGCTCAAATATGTCTCAACTACTTTCTATCTATGCTCAAAACTACCTCAAGCCTTAACACAAAGCTTGATTAAATCAACAACCAAATATGCTCTTAACTCTTCTCAAATCTAATCCAAGCCTTAACACAAAGCATGAACAAATCGCCAATCAACTCTGCTTAGATCTGCCCCAACCCTTAACATAAAGCTTGAACAAATCTACTTTCAATTATGTCTCAAAACTATCCTCAAGCCTTAACACAAAGCTTGATTAAATCAGCAACCAAACCTGCTCTCAACACTGCTCAAATTTATCTCCAAGTCTTCTCAAAATACTTGCTCAAATCTTCTTTCAAGTCTTCTCAAAAGACTTGCTCAAGTCTGCCTCAAAGCTGCTCACTTAACCTGCTCAAATATTTCCAAACTTTGCACACAAACACAACTTATATCTTTTTCAAAAATACTTTCCTCAAACATATATATTCTACTCAAAATTCATTTAACCTCTGGAACATATAGAGAATGATATTCACTTGCAAATAGCTCAATATGTTCTACTCAATAATTAAGTCTATCATTTTCACATGTCTCACTTTTATTGCTCTTTTAAAGATAGATCTAGTCTAGCAAATGACACCTATCTTCCTGATGTACACACTTTCTTTCACAAATCTGAATTCTAATGTTTGCACATTCACTTTCAATATCACTCAAAACCAATTCTCAAAATATTCACACACTCATTCAACCAATAAAGTGCAATTTGCTCACAAACCCTAAACAAGTGTTTTCAAACTTCTTCCAACAAAGAGCACAATGTAGGTTTCAAACCCTAACTCAAATATTTTCAACAATGCTTATCAAACAATCCTTTTCACTCCACCTTATGTTCAGAAACATTCACTCAACAAAATACCTTAAATAAGGAAATATGTGCCCATACCTCTTAGCTTGCTCTTATGGAGATATGTCTTCAAAAATTTATCTCACACACAATATCTTTTGCAACTATAAAAGTTAGCACAACACCTCTTTATGAGTTAGCAAACCTTCAAAATTTGTGCACAATTAAACTCCAAATCAACTCTCTTGGTTTCTCAAACTATAGCATTAACTCATAAATCAAACCCTTCAAAAGAAGCAAAATACAAACAATTAAAATACCTCATACACCTTTTAACTCCCTCTCAATTTCAAAACACATTCATAAAGGATTTACCACAGATCCTTATTACTCCACAAAATCACTTTTAAAAATATTTCATAATGTTTTTCTTCCAAAATAAATTGCAAAGAATAATAAAAAAAAATTCCCTTATGCCTCCCTAAGTCTATAGTGCTCAAATTAATCAAACACCCCTCATGCACCTAACCCTTAACCTTAGGAAATTAACAAATTTAATAGCGCTTACCAAAATATACTACCACGGGGGATTCAAACACAACACCTATCGCTTGCCAGCGTGCTAGCACCCTATGGGCCATCGCTAGGCCAACTGCCCACACAAGGACCAAAAGTCATGATTCACTATTTAACTATTGCTTAACCTCTTTTCCTAAAAAATGATTAATAAAGCTATCATTGCCTGAGTTTGAACACAGAACATGTCGTTCGCCAGTGCTTTTACACTTGCCAAGTCTGCCACTAGGCCAACCACCTAGTCGGTGATACGAGTTCACGATCGTATCCCTATATTTGTCCAAGGTTTTTCTTTTGTTTTTTAAAATAAATATTTTTCTTCCTTACTCATGATTGCGCATTCAAAATTCATATTAATCACATGATATTAGCATCGAAATCATACCGTTAGGCCACCAAACATTACTATATAAATATGAATTACCTCCATTTGCTAAGACGTCGATGGGACTTTAAGAATTTAAAAATTATTTTTCAAAATGGTGCCAAACCCACTTAGGGTTATAAAATATTATAAATATTTTATAATTGAACCTTAGGCTTAACTTTATAACTTTAATATTATAATATTATTTCCTTTTGGGCCTAGACATTTTCTTCCTTCGAGATATTTAGACAAACTTTAGGCCAACCATGTGGATATTTGTACCAAATCTCTTGGTTTTAAAATATAAATATTTTAACCCTCTTTTTATCAATTCCCTTGCACTGAGATGAACTAAAACTTGACATCAATGACAATATAATTACTCAAAATTTCCAACATGAGTATATATGGGAAGACCATCCTCAATTTATTGATATGATAGCTCAAAGTAGGAATTATTTAGGTAATGGTGGGTTGTATTCTCTTCCAAAACAAATTAAAGCTATGACATCAATATTAAAAGAATGGAACAAGAACACCTTTGGAAATATTTTTGAGAATTCTTCTAAGTATGTTGATCCCAATGACCCAAGTTTAATATTTACTAAATTATTTATTCTAAATATTTTTTCTCTTTGGAATGGTTTAAAAAAATATATTGATCTTATGATTAAAGGTTTAATATGGGTGACGAGAACTAGGAAAAATTTCTATTTGGATGGATACTTGGTGTGATAAAAAACCACTCAATTTATATCCAGTTTTGAAACCTTGGATGAGATTACTTCAAGACAAATATGGTGATAGGGTTTCAAACATTTTGTACAAGGATCGATAAGGAAGTAAAATTGGAAAGAAAATATTTTTACAAATATACAAGACATTGATGCTAGGAGGTAATTTGAGTAGAAAGATAACAACTGTAATTATTCCGAGGGGTGCCAAGGATAAATTGATTTGGAATTTGAATAGCTTAGGAGAATACACAACAAGAAGTGGATATAATGTTCAACACCAACATAATAATAATATCACTAGAATTTGGAGAGATATTTGGGATAGCCCAAGCATTCCTAAAGTGAAAATGTTTGTTTGGCTAGTAGGTCAAAAGAATTTTATCTTGGGATAGCCTTATGAAAAGGGGTTTTCATGGCCCCTCTAAATGTGTTTTTTGTAATAAGGAGGAGAGTATTGACCATCTCTTCAGAAATTGCTCAATAGTTTAGAATATATTGCAAGGGATTCTTAATATATTTGGTAAATGCATGGTGATGAATAGCAAAATTTAAGATTGGTTAAAGCAATTGCAAAGCACTTATAAAAGTGAGGCTTTACAGACAATATGGGATATATCAAAAGATACAATACTTTGTACTATATGGCTAGAAAGTAATAGAATAATATTTAAAGGAAAGGAAAGTAGTTTAGAGGTAATGAAAAAGAATATATGTTTAGCCATGGAGGAGTCTAAACCAACCCTATCATCTCACCCAATCCCTAATTTGGAAGTAGAGAGTTGATAGATAGAGTCAAGTAATTAGATAGAATTATGATGTTGGGTACAAGAGAATAAAAAATAAGGTAAAGAATATAAAGTGGAAACCACCAGATTTGGAGTGGGTTAAATTGAATTTTATGGAGCATATAAAGGAAACCCAGGACCAGCAGGAGGAGGAATAATTAGAAATAATAGAGGAGAGATTTTGTCTCATTATGCTTTCAATTATGAATTGAAGACAAATAATAAATTTGAAGCTTGGGCAGCTTTACAAGGGTTAAAAATATGTAAACAAATGAAATGGAATAGAGTTTGGATGGAAGGTGATTCTCTCATAGTAATAAATGCAATTTTGAGGAAAGCAAAGGCTCCATGGAACATACAAGAGATAATTGTGGAAATTCAAGATCTTGCTAAAGAGTTTGAAGAAATCAAGTTTACACACATATTAATGGAAGGAAACAAATGTGCAGATAATCCAGCCAATAGAGGGGTTTTTATTGAGGATCGTGAAGTTAACATCTCCTTTCCATGGTTAGAGGAAGTAGAAATTTTAGTTGAAGATGACAAAAAATTTTGATTGCCTAAATCAATTAATGATTAAGATTTACTTTAATGTTTTCTATTGGTAATATATATTTTGTATTATAACAATAATGTGTTTTCATTTAGACTATTTATTATAACTTTTGTGATTGCACTTGTGTTCCAGGAAGGAAACTAGCAATCTAGATTTGGTAAAGCAGACCATGTTAGTGCGATGTTTTGGAAATATTACTCTACTAATATGCAAGGCATAGATAGTAGAGTTGAAGTTTTGGCATTGTGAAGGCTGCTATAGGAAAATGTTAAGAAAGATGCTAAATTTTGGAGTATTTGTATTCATACAGAGATTTGAAAAGATCCAAAAATGAAAATCAAGATTTCAGATATTTTATGTAAAATGATGTAGGTTTCTAACTATAGCATCTCAATTGAGATGAGAAGTGTATCTATTTGTAAACTCTCAAGATCTAAAGAAGAGATATGTATTTTTTTAAGGGTGGTATACCCGATTACAACCCCTTTTTATCAAGCAAAAAAATATATTTTTTTATTTATATTCACTCTTAGGAGGAGCACCTCATCCATTTGGATCAGACTCTATAACTTTTATCTCATAATCAACTTTATGCTAAGAGGTCTAAGTGTTATTTTGGGTTGACAAAAGTGGAATAATTGGAAAACATTATCATCAAATATGGAGTTAAAGTTAATGCTAATAAGATTCAAGTTATTCAATATTAGCCAAAGCCTCACAGTCTCAGGGGACTGCGAGGATTTTTGGCACTCACAGGTGTAACACTTCTCGGAAAAACATATCATGGATAGTGAGCTATGTATTGATGTGATTATTTAATTGCATAGTTTCTTTCATGATGATTGAATAATGGAAAGTTTTCTTTAAGCATGGAATATGGTACTACTGATGTATTTATGGATGCAGGATCATGTACCTTCTCCTTGGTGGGGGCCATGGGTAGACCACCTACCATGAGGGATATCTAGGGAAATGATGATGATGACTTGGTCATCCACAACTCAAGGTAACCCTTCATGTAGATGCATTACATTTTGTTTGTTCTCATGATTCATATCGTTGGGCTAGGAATTTGCTTGCAATGAGCCCCCTTAAGTTGGTCGACGATAGCATTAGTCTATATTAAAGGAGATCGTCCACTTAAGGATAAAACAAAGGTGTGAAGCATTGTTAAGTGTAAACTTATATTTTCTTATGTTATGCATAGTTTTGTTGCAAAAGGTTCAAAAGCATTGATTGGTAAGTTTAATACTCTAGAACTATTAAGTTTCTTAATGATAGCTTAATTATTTAATTAAATTTGGTGACATTAATGTTTGAATTAAGGTTATTATTAATTGAAAGATAAAAAATTTAATGAATGCTTGTTCAAAATATGAATTTGCATCATGTCCTTTAGCCTTCTTTCTTGATTGCTTTGTTGGACCATTATGTTGTTTTTTCTCTTTGTTCTAACGCTCCAAGAATGTTACTTTCCCCTGAGCTAGTTGGAGGATTGAGAGTGGGCAACAAACATTTTGTGAGTCTTTCATCATCCTTTCAAAGGCTACTTATATATAGCCAATGGAAGTTTGGGAAGGGGGTTTTTGGGAAGGAAAAGGTGGAGAACGAAAGAGGGTGGATGAGCAAACACAGTAGAAGGAACATGTAAGATGAAGGAGCTTAATTGTGAAGGTAAGGTGTTGATTTACCTTTAGCTTTGTATTTCTCTCTACTTGTGTTGTATGGTTTTGGATACCTTTTTGGATCTATGTCGATTTGGTGCTTTTCCTTCGTGTATTTTTGAGTTGGATTTTATTTTTATATGGCTTAAATTTGAGATTGATATTCGATATTGCTAAACGCTTGTGTATGCTTGGATGGTATTCCCTTATTTTGATTGCTTCAACCATCTAGCTATATTAGCAGTGTGTCCTTGGTTTGTGTGGTGACCCTCTTTCTTTGGTATATTGGTTTAATCAATGTCTACGTACATCGAGCCTAGGAAAATTTGTCTTCACCTATATTAAGGTGGTAGTGATTTCATTCATTCTGTAGCATGTATTTTATCCTTGTTGTTTGTAGCTTGTGATTATTATTTCGTAGCATCTCGGTCCCAAGCTAGGGTATTGATAAGCACATCGATGTTGCCATCCTTGTTTATCCCTGGGTGGTGCTTTCACCAAGTTTTCTAAGCTCTTCGAGCATGGCTCTATGTTGTTCTCAGGTGGAGGGCAGACCCTTCTTCTCTGTTGGTTGCATCACCTTTTTGAGACACAGGTCTGTAGGGTCCTAGGTAGAATGCTTGTCTTTGTTTGGAGCATCGTTTAGGGTTCGTGGGACTTCTTTGTTAGTGGAGTCAAATTATTATTATTATGGTTAAATTAATTGCTTTGCTAAAGTTTTATTAAAGTCTATGGATGGTTTTAGTTATGAAAGCATACTAGTGATTTTATTATCTATTAATGAGTTGTAATCTTTCTTAGTTGTGGTAAATAAAGTTAAATTTAAATAAAGGTTTATGTTAGATTAAATACTTTAATATTTCTTAGTTGTGGTAAATAAAGTTAAAGTTAAAGAAAGATTTATATTATATTAAATGCTTTAATATTTCTTAGTTGTGGTAAAGAAAGTTAAATTTACCAAAAACATTATGTTAGATTAAGAGTTTTAATATTTCTTTAGTTGTGGTAAAGAAAGTTAAATTTAAAGAAATCTTTATGTTAGAATAAGTTGCTTTAATCCTTTCTTTAGTTGTTGTATAGAAAGTTAAAGTTAAAGTATGCTTTATGTTAGAAACTATTATAATGATTCCGATACTCTTGTGAGTTCGGGAATTGTCATAAAGAGAAGTATGGGATTATCTAGTATTGATTTTGAATGTTGATTATGGTTTTGAAAGAGAAACTAATGTAATGATTTTCGAGACTCTTATGAGTTAGGAAATCATTATAAAGAGAAGTATGGGATTCTCTTGTATTGATTTTGAATGTTGATTATGGTTTTGAAAGAGAAACTAATGTAATGATTTCTGAGACTCTTATGACTTAAGGAATCATTATAAAGAGAAGTATGGGATTCTCTTATATTGATTTTGAATGTTGATTATGGTTTTGAAAGAGAAACTAATATAATGATTTTTGAGACTTTTGTGAGTTAGGGAATCATTATAAAGAGAAGTATGGGATTCTCTTGTATTGATTTTGAATGTTGATTATGGTTTTGAAAGAGAAACTAATGTAATGATTTTTAAGACTCTTGTGAGTTAGGGAATCATTATAAAAAGGAGTATGGGATTCTCTTGTATTGTTTTGAATGTTTGATTTCAATTTTGAAAGAGAAACTAATATATGATTTTTGTGGATTGAGAATCAATGGATTATCATTCGAGTCTATTTTTGAAAGAGAAACTATTATTTATTCTTGAGACTTGTGATAGTTAAGGAATCAATGGATTAATGCATATTGGTTTTGAAATAGAAACTACTAAATGATTTTTGAGACTTGAGATAGTTAAGAAATCATTTTAAAGAGAAGTATGGGATTCTCTTATGTGAAATTGTTATGTAATGTTTGAAGAGATATTATCATAATGAATTCCTAAGATCTTGGGTAGATTAAGGATTCATTATAGAAGAGAAGTATGGGATTATCTTGTATTGATGTTGAATGTTTGATGTTGGTTTGAAAAGAGAAACTATTATAATGATTCCTAATACTTTTGTGGGTTAAGGGATCATTATAAAGAGAAGGATTATCTTCTTATAGCTTGTTTATGTTATGTGCATGATTTTTTGTATAATAGAACATGGTATGCTTTAAGTTGCATTGCATGAAGTGCATAATAGAACATGGCATGATTTAAGTTGCATTGCATGAAGTGCATAATAGAACATGGCATGATTTAAGTTGCATTGCATTAAGTGCATAATAGAACATGGCATGATTTAAGTTGCATTGTGTAAAGAGTTGTTCTAATTCTTAAGTACCTCATGAAACTGTGAGTAATTCCCCCATAATGAAGAGGTTTGTTGACTTATGGTTGGATCGAGGATCATTTGGAATGGCTTCATAGGATTTAGAATATTTTAGAAGTTGTGGAAGTTAAAGGCTTTGTAATGTTTGAGTTAATCAATAAGTTTTGTATATTGGATTATTCTACAAACTAAAAGATTGTGTTGCTTAATTACCCTCTTGGATTTGTGTACACAATGTTATTTGAGTAATCATTTTTGCATAGTTAAGATTGAGATCTGTTAATTGCAGTTATGCTTTAATGTTATTTGGAAGTGTAGACATGGAAAATTGACTCACTTGAGTGAGTGATTTTCCCTAGACCCTTAAAGAGACCCTCCAACTTACCCATATCTCCCCCCTTACTTCTCCCCTTTTTTCTTGCTTTGGTGAAATTGCAATCGGCCCTTACGGGGTGTGATTTTACCTAGCTTGGGTTTTCTCTTAGAAAATCCTATTTTTTTCCTACCCTTCTTTGGCATCGACTTTTCCTTAGTTTTTTGACCTATCCTTGTTTCAAATATCTTATAAATTGAGGTTTTTGAAGCTTTCTTTTTTAATCATATCTCTTAACACCTACCTCCTAGATCTCTTCTAATTATGAATTCTAAGTGAAGCAATCTAACAAGCTGCTAACAAGTGTTGATACAAGTGCTAACAAGATTCTATTGAAGCTTTTTGGATTTTGTGGAGATCTCTTCTACTACATTTGATTGTGTGTTGTTGCCCTTGGTGGATAAGTTTTGGAGCCCTAAGGAGGAGTCTACTATCTTGGATGTCTTCATCCTTTTGACTACTTTTTTGCTACCACAAGGCTATTTTCATTCTTTTGCATTTTTTATATCACTAAATTTATATTTATTGATAGTTTATTTGCATTTTTCTACTATATTTTTCTTCTGTTGCAAAATCGCACCCTGTAATTACAAGGTGTGATTTTGTCAGAAGCGAAATCACGGTCAACCCATACAAGGCATGATTTCATAAGAACTAAGCTTGGGGGCAAAATTTCACCCCCAAACCCTAGGTCTAAATTTCATGATACATTTAGAGCATAATTACGCAAACTGCATTATGTTTATCATTCTATTATGTTGCATGGTATTCTACTCGTCCATCTTCAAAAAAGGTCAATTTTCACTTTTGCATTCTAAATGTTAGCGAAAAGTACCTAGGGGGCTTGAATGCTATGCCTCCAAGTACAATTATATAGTGGCCTAAGTAGGTCCCCTAACGCTGATCATATTTTTCAAAGGTTTTGTGAAGGTATTTTGTAGGATTGAAGTTGTGGGATGTTGATGGATGCAAGATAAATCTTGGAACAACCACTATATCATATTAGTTCCCTAATAGATATTTAGGCTATTTATAAATTGCTTCTTATTCATTTTTATTCAAAGTATAGATCATAGGTGAGAAAAAGCATTTGATTAAATTCCTAGGCATTTGAAATAATAAAAGCATATAGTGTCCATTTAAGGTTTTAAACCTTGTTTGTACATTTCTCTTGGATCTTTGCTCAAAATATTTTCTTTGCAATCCTAGGTTAGTAAATCATTCAATCAAAGAATCAATTTAGGCTTAGCTCTTATCTTCTTGCATCTTGTATCTTGCATTGCTCTTTTCCCTTTTCATAGTGTGGTTTTAGAAAGGCCAAACATAGGTTCATGCTTTATTGACACATACAACTTGGATCGAGTCCTAAAATCATTCTTGGTGAACCCTTCCCCAAATTACCCACCTGATTTTAGATTTATAACATACCCCCATGTTTCACCTTGACTCCTAGAGGATCCAATCGAGAATCATACGTGGTAGGGTAGTTTTACCCCTCTACATATTTGGTGAACCTGATGTGAACGTGCATCTTAGTGGCCAAGTTAGGAAGCCTATTCCTTGTGTGCTTTTCTTTCAAAAATCTTGTAACAATACCACTAATGTTTTTTCTTAGAATTATAATAACATTAATAAATATATTAAAAATCATCTTGTGTGTCTTTTTTTAGTCTTCTCTTTTATCTTTTCACTTCTTCTAATGGCTCCATTCCTTAGAAGTCAGTGAGAGCAACTAGAGTCTGATCATATTCCCCAAGAAGATGATTAGATTGATAGAGAGAACCCTAACCTTGATGTAGAAGAGCAAGAAAATGAGGAAACTAAAACAAACTATGATCCCCTTGAAGATCCTGATGGGTGCTACATCTTTAAATCATTTGATCATATGCAAAGTTTTATGAAACACTATAAGGAAGACTTGTTTGTAGCTATGATGCAGGAAGCTTTCTCTCCTAGATGTGTTCATACTAACCCTTTGTTTGAATCTTTAAATCATGGTAATCTTACCCATAAACTAGCTTATGTCACTATTGTAACCACCAACATTGGAAGGAGTTCACAAGTCCCTCCAACTAGTAGTGTCATTCAAAATTGCTTTCCATTTCCTCCTCAATCTACTAATCTCAATATTTTTTATTTTTTTCCACCAAATATTAGTTATCCTCTCTAGCAAGATACCACATATCACAATAGTATCAAAACCTTCAATACTCGTTCAATAGCCTACCTATCCCTTAGGGAGTCTAGGAGCATTTCACAACAACAATTTTGAGGTGCAAAGTTTAACTAATATGGTGAAACAATTAGTTTAAAAAGTGGATATGGTTCAACCCCCTAGTTTCACCTATAGTTATAGAAAAATGTGCAATCAACCCTTAGATCCTATAGTTGCTACTAAGACTTATCCTAAGTATTTTTCCATGTTGGTTTTGCCTATATATAAGGGAATGAAAGATCCAATTGAGCATTTGAGAATGTTTAGAATATATTTACATGATATTATATATTATGATGTATTAATTCTAAATATGTTCTCTAAGAGCCTTGGTGGCATGGCATTAGAGTGGTATTATCGGTTGCCCAATCATTCTTTGAGGAATTTTGAAGAAACAACTAAATTATTTGTGCAACAATTTGGTGCTTATGTTGAGAAGAATGTAACCATGAAAGATGTTTACAATTTGAAGGTAAAAAGGAAAGTTTTATCATAATTCTTGTCTCATTGGAGGACTCTAGTTGGATGCTTGAGATATACCTTACCCCCTCAATACATTCTTGAGATATTTATTGGAAACTTGCAAGAGCAATTATCGTATGCATTAGAAACTACAACTATCACATCTTTTGATTAAGCAATTGACCTAGCAATAAAGGTAGAGCAAACTCTTATCAAAAGAGGATAGCTTAAAGTGAAAGAGGATAGGACCACTAAGAATCAATATAAGAATAAGCATGTGGTAGGTGATGGTGTAATGGATAGTAGGCTTGTTAACAGTTTTGTTAAACTACAAAATATGGTGCTTAGTCAACCTCCAAAACCTCCATGAAGGAATTTCATGAAGCTCAACATGCCTATGAATGTGGTCCTATAATAAAATTTGGAAGCTAATATGATTGAGTTACCTCCCATAAGGCAACCAGATACCACAATGATTGGTATAAAGCTGGTCAACATTGTGAAAATTATAGAGTGGAGGAACACTAGACAAATTCTTGTAAGAGGTTGAAACATGTGGTTTAGGACCTGATTGATGAGGTTCACCTTGTCATAGAAAGTCCTCATCCACCCAAAAACCAACCTTCTACTCAAAAAATACCCACAACTGATCAAAATATGGGAATATTCGAAGATCCCCAACCTAAGCATGGGAAGTAGACAACTAACCAAGTGTCATATCAGAATGTGTCACCTCCCTATAATAATGTGGTTGGTATGATAGCAAATACTACAATGCAATAATATCAAGCTCAATCAGCTCAATATTCTTAACAAGAGATGAGCTCTTCATACAACATCCTCATATCCCATATTAGTCTTTAATAATGCTCAAAGAAGGATTACGGGAGTAAAAACCCTACCTTTGGTGTTGAAACCTCAACCTAAAGTCTCCTTTGACCTTAAACAACAATTAACCAGTACCCTAGTTAATATCTCTATATTAGAACTCTTACAAAGTTCTCCTATTCATAGGAAAGCTTTTCTGGAACTTCTAAGATGGTGATCGATCCCTACTGACATTTCTCCTAGTGTTGTAGCCAATTTCGTAGGTTCTATTGGGATACATCACATCATATTTTTGGATGACAATATGCCTTACTCAGACTTACAATGGGATTCTTACCTTTCCATCACAACATTTATTAGGAGAAATTTTTTCAAAAACATCTTAATTGACAACGGTTATTCCCTTAATTTATGTACTGATCACTTTTCCCAAAATTTTGGATTAAAAGAGGAAGACTTAACTAAATCTGATATTATCATTAAATATTTCAACAACGAATCCCAAGAGGCGCGTGGTGTTGTTTCGCTCCCCCTTAGGGTCAAACCTTAGATCTTAGATACTTTGTTCTATGTGATGTCTTGCCCAGCATCTTTCAATCTTATTCTCGGACATCCTTGGATCCATGCGATGAAGGTTGTCCCTTCTACCTTTCATCAGTGTTTGAAGTTTAAATTTAAGGATCAAATTGTCACCATTTTGGGTGACCCTCATCCATTTGAATATTGTTCAATGGTTGAGCAAGCTTAGTTTGATCTCAACATTTGTCCTTCAGTTTCACCATCTATCTCTCCAAGTTACTCATCTCAAATCTCTATGCAACTCGAAAGTCTAAAATTGAATAAGGAACCTCTCATCAAAGTTTCATCATGGGATCAAGTTAATTATTTTCTTTAGGGTCCTCTTTTGGATATTTCCAAGCTACCACCTTTGCCAAGGACTATGGTTTACCTTGTAATAATGGTGAAGTTGTACACATTAACACATGTACATTTATCTTCGTAGGAACAACCTTCAAAGAAAATATTTGGGGTAGCAACCCTTCTCCCGTGGAGCATTCATTTTTTCATTGTTACTTATCCAATGATTACCCAATCCTTAAATAGATCCTATATATCATGGGATATGTAGGTAAGGTTTTGGGGCCACAATAGAAATACATTCAAGAGCCTTTGGATGTTGAGTTTTGGCCTAGGAGGTGTGGTGTAGGCTACATTCTCAATAAAAACAACCTTTACCATTTCATAATGATGATCACCTTAAAACTTATGATGAATACATAGATCATCAAAAATTGGAGTAGGGTGATAAGGATGAAGGTCCCCCTTATCTCTCTGATGTTTTATTTTATAACATGGTAAAATTTATGGATTCTGATGATAAATCTACTACTTCTTAAAATAAATCTGCTTCACCATATTATAGAGATCTTGCAAAATTAGGGATTGCCCTTCCATTTGTTAAGAAATATGGTTTTGTTAGGATTTGTGAATACTTTCATGCAAAGTCTACTAGAGAAAAGGCTACAAAGAAGATCCCATGTGATTCTAATCATCAATATTATCCCTAGTCTAGATTTTTCTTTGATGGATCGGTCCCTTGTACACTTGTTCTTTTTGTTAATATAGGAGGCACAATTAAACTATGTGCCAACTATCGCTTTCCTTAGTAAATATATATATATATATATATATATATATATATATATATATATATAACAATAAATAAATAAATAAATATAATAATAATAATAATTCATTGATTAGTCATATCTTACATTTACATCCACCACATTTTTTTTTTTGTTCATACGACATGTTTTCATGTTATATTTTACACTATCTGACTGATATTTCATTGCATTTTGCATTTCTGCTTGTCATAATTGTATTGTTGTTTGCTTATGACTGCTTGATCATATAGTTTTTAGGGACTTTGCGACAATGGCATGTGATGACTCCTAGTTATTTCGTAGCTCACATGCATTACACCCTCACTAGGACTTTGATGCCTAGCAAAGTCCTCAACCTAGGGTCTTGTCTTTTGCTTCTTCCTTGTTTTGGTTTTTTTTTACTCTTTTTCCTTTGGCTTTGCTTTTGTGTTCCTTGATCTTGAAAAAAATTTTGATGACCATCAATTTCTCAAGTCAAGGAACAAAACTTTTCTTTGCTTTTTGCTTTTACTTTCTTCTAGCACATGCACACACTCACATCCTATTTTCCTTTTTCCATTCACAATTTTTGCACACACCACATCCCTATGGGGAGAGTACTCATTTTAACTCATCTTCACACACATAACACACCCCATAGTAGATAGCTTCATGGTCACAAGCAAGGGGTGGCCTCTATTCGACCATTTGTGAGCATACATCCTATTGGGTATATCATCTATCCATCTTAGTGATCACAATACCCATAGCATGTTTTGCTCTATATTTCTAACCATATTAGCAAGTACTACACCTATAATGGGTATCACTCCAATTGCCCATTGTATTTTTTCTTGGTGTATATATGGTTGGTCACACTAATCTGATACGATCTACGTTGGCCCAAGCATCATGCCTCGAGCCCCTCTTTTCATCATTGTTGACCTTTTTCTTCTTCTCTTTTGCTTCTTCTTCTTTTCTCTTCTTCTTCTTCTTCTTCTTCTTCTTCTTCTTCTTCCTCCTCCTTTTCTTCTTCCTTCTTTTGAAAAATCGTGCTTTGTCTTTATGGGTTATGATTTCACTCTGTCATTATCTCACTCCATTTTTATGGGGCACAATTTCTCCTAGAGTAGTTTTTTCACCTTTCTTTTTCTTTCTTCCTTCCCTCTTATGTTGTTCCCTTTCTTTCGTATTTTTCGATGCATTACATTCACTCTGTTGCATCCATACATGTTGCATTTTAGCCTAAGTGCATATCTTACATAAAAAAAATTAAAACATTAAAGTAAAAAATTTAAAACACCATAAAAAGGCACACACAATCATTGTTAGCTTTTGAAGCTAAATGCATAGAATAAAGTAATCACAAGATCTAAAATAAAGTTGAAATATGAAGTATACGATAATGGCAATCTATTAAGCATATAAAACTCATTAAAACTTCAGAAATGAATCATATAAATGCCACTAATAATTTCTCATGAAAATATGATCTTTATTGAATAAAGACCTCAAATACATCATACTTCATCACTCTCCATTGTGATTGTATATGACCAATCACGCTATAACATTCTATATATTTCTCTCTATACATATACCCATTTATAGGATGGAATGTGACTCTTCACATGGAGGATTATTGGCCTTCACTCTTCCTATGCTATAGACACATGTACATAGGGAGAACTATACACATTTACATTACCAAAATACTTTGCACACTTGTGCATTTATTACATTGAATAAAGTAAATACTTTCATCCTAATCTATGACACTCTTTCCTAATCTATATATGTACCCATGGTGGTACATTGACATGAACTAAATGATGTAATATATTCCAACACCCACTTGTATTACATTATTTGGTTATTGAAGACTTTAGTCTTTAATATGAATCTTTGTATTCTTTTCTTCAATATACCTTCTAATATTAACAATTGGTTCTATTGTATAGACGCCTTCCTTAGCTTTTGAATTGATCTTCATCTTGTCCTGCTTGAACCAATATTTTTTCTTTTTTCTCTTTCTCCTTCATTTTTATACTTTTACTAGTGATATATCTTCAATGCGATGAGTTAGTAAATCATCACAATAGAAATTACTTGGATTCAGATGCTCATTTCTAGCATTCTTTACTTTATTCTGTTTCATTCCTAAAAAGTACTCAAAAGTGATTAATGATAAATAAACCATTAAACACTCTTCTGATGAAAGAATAATACTATTTTGAGCATTCCACCAAGTCTTAAATAATGATTCATGAAGATATCTTATTAAAGTCATAAAGTTCTCCTCCTTAGCTTCTTTCAAAAACAATGAAAATCTCTTTCAAATTTGTAGGTAAGTATTTGAATCCATCAAAGTCATCTATTAGATTTTGTGAATAAAATCTAAGTTAATGAAGTAGTATTTCATTACATTCATTGAATGCATTTCTAATTATTTCCTCCATCTAGCTATGAATAGTAACTCTCAAGTCTCTAGACCTTTGTAGTTGACTATCTTATAACTCCCTAGTTTTGTTTATCAAGCAATTATTGATGCAATCTCAAATTCTCTTTAGGGATAATTTTCAATTTTAATCTTTCAGATACTTAAGTCTTATATCTCCCAACTTTGTATATATTGTCTTCCTTGAAAACTTTTCAACTTCTAGATCATGAGTTGAATTCCTTTAATTCTTCAAAAGTTATTCTTTGAAGTAGTATACCTTATCAAATAAGTATTTGAAGCAATCTCATATTGTCAGTTCTTTATCTCTCCTTAGCTTTGAATGATAGACTAAGGATAACTTTTAATTGTTGAAAACCTTTTATCTTCCTATTTTCAATATTGTTATTCAATTCTATGTTTTGTAAAAATCCTTTTATCTCCCTAATAAATGAATATGACAATATAATTTTCAACTTCTATTCTTAAAAAATAGCAACTTTACTTTCTTCTTATCAATCAATGATTTGAATGCAATTTTTAAATATTGCAAATCTTCAAATTTATATCTCTAATAATTTTGGATTAGAGATTAATGCAATTTTCTTTGTCAAGTACTTCTATGTTGAATTCCTTTTATCTCCCAAATTTAAGACTATAATTTCTCAATTCTAAATTTCATAAACTATGTTGATGTTGGATTCCTTATAACTCCAACTTTAGAAATTTAAAAATTCTAATCATTCTATATATTTTTCTTCATCCATATACCCATTTATAGGATGGAATGTGACTCTTCATGTGGAGGATTATTTACCTTCGCTATTCCTACGACTTTACATCTTCCTATGCTATGGACACATGTACATAGGGATAACTATGCACATTTACATTGCAAAAATACTTTACACACTTGTGCATTTATTACATTGCATAAAGTAAACACTTTCATCCTAATCTATGACATTATTTCCTAATCTATACATGTACCCATGGTGGTACATTGGCATGAATCAAATGATGTAATATACTCCAACAATCACACACAGTACAAAATGCAACATGATATTACTTAAGAAAGAGATAGATGCATAGGTCTATCTGGTTGGTGTACCACAGTCCAAACCCGGTATACTTGACCATCCCTGGGGATGCATGCTATACTAAAAATTGGTGTCACCTCGATCCCTTACCTAGCTCTGAGAGCATGTCCCCTCGACTCTGTTCATTGAAGGTGGTCTTGGTGGAGATATATTCATATACCATGAAACTATCCATGATCTAGACCAAGTCTAGCTCGGTATCTATAGGGATGAAGGTGGTGGCACTCACTAATCTACCTGGAACTACCATATAGATGAAGGTCACCCTCTACATGGCTACCTCCAACCTCTCTCACATCCTTTGTAGCTTTACTTGTAGTAAGCAGATTCTATCACCCTACTAGTTGCTACTCACTATAGCCATCACCTCTGCTCGATCTTGTTGATGATCCTCATCCAACTGGCTCACCTCTCCCTAGATATGGTCAACCTCTACTTGTGTCGCATCCCTTTCCACATTTGTAGTGCCTAGTGCACTCCTCAAATCCTTCGTCCTCTTAGCCCTATCCTCTTGAAGTAGATCCATCTCCCTCCATAGATTTGCTACATGTGCTTACAGTACCTCTATCTCCCTCCTTGGGTCTCCCTTACCCATGATATTTATTGAGCTGACTACTACTAATGTGGAGGTCTCTCTTGCCCCTCTACTTGGTACAACTCTGACTATTGTGGGGGAAATTTTGGTCATCCCTGCCTCCCTAGTCCCTGCTATAGTGGTGGTAGCTACCATTAGCTTCACCTAAACATGTGTTTATCTCTACCTTGGGCCCTCCTAGCCCTACCCTTACTACTCTATGGCACATCAAATGGTCTCCCTTAATTCCAGTTGCATAAATTGGCTCAAAACCTAACGCCTCTACACCGATACATGTGAGGAGATCCTTAGGGGTATGACATCCCTATACCATATTCAATATTCAAGGGTCACCTCAACATCATCCACCCCTAGATCCATATAAAGTGGATCATTTAGGTCCTCCTCTACCCACCTCACCACATAGGGTTCCCCTATGACTCCTAATGGATCCTGGTGCACCCATATATACCAGTAGGCACCTAAGGTTGGGATGTCCTAGAAGATCTTAAGCTATCGCTAGATTCTATCAAATAGAAAGAGCTCTAGCTCTCCCTTCTCTGTAGAGAGCCACTTGATACTCCTCACCCTGGCTAGCTCCTTCACATCCTCATCCCACCCAAGGTATAGATGCCATAGTTACCATATGATATTTGACCTTTGTAGCTCATCTATTACCTACCTCTCTAGTGGTAGGTTCTTGACATATATCCTCTAGATCCGTTAAAAGGATCTAGACCATATGTATGTTGTTGGTCACTCTGGATTAGGTAATGGTCTTGGGAATGCATATGGTCTTCATACTACTATATGCTTCCAACTCCACACCTAGATCAACGTTGTGCAAACTAAACCTATATGTCACTTGTACACAATATTTTACAATGTTCTATACAAATGAGCCAACATATAAGGACCCCATGCGAACCTTGCCTTTTGGTCTCACATGTCTACCACTACACCCGACATCACCCATGGCAGATATCATCTACTGTTATGACACATCAGCAATTTGACCACCATCGCATAGAGCGCGATCATCAAAGCATCGATCACATAACACCCCTACCATCTCATCGACCAAGATCATCCTCTCTAAAACTCGATGGATCCAACCACCTAATAATCTCTCCAGTGTGGTTCGCTGCCCTTGTGCCCTATAAAATTCTCTCCCCCTTATGGGGATGTGCAAGATGTGCCATACGTCCTCCAATGTGACTACCATCTCCCCTGTGGGTAACTAGAAGGTAGAAAATTTTGGATACCATCTCTTTGCTAGTTTTGTTAATAACATTGTACTCACCTCTACCTAGGGCATCTCCACCAAGTGGTCTAGACCCACTACCTTTAGAGTGTCTCTCTTTGCCTATGAGAGGCCATCTAGCTCTACCTCTAAGGAGTTTGATCACCACTCATGAATATCCAATACGTCCTGTTGCATCCATATACATAATAAAATGTTTCATCATTTCTTATGCATATAAATAAATTAAAATTAAATAATCTTGTTGGCTTGCTTTTTTTTGTTCTTATTTCTCTCTTTTTATCTATCTTTTTTCTCTCTTTAGCAAAATCATGTCTGCTTCGGGCACGATTTTATTTTTCTCTCCCTTCTACAAAATTGTACCCCCTATCTCTAAGGCATGATTTCATGAAATCACACCCTGTAGTTTCAAGGTATAATTCACTCCTCACCACAAACCAAGGTGAAAGTGTGATCATGCCATGAAATCACACTTGGGTTGTGTGCAATGATTTTCAAAGAAAAAATCAAAAAAATAGAAAAAATCTTGAAACCAGAGCTAAAATATAACATTACCTCATCTATAGTGAGGATTTTAGACCTTACCTATACTTGCTCCATTGTTGCACTAGCATCGCCCCTCACAACGGTTGAACGGTATGTCAAAAACACCATTTTCTATTTTTCTCCAAATCCCCTTTCTTTTGTTTTGCATGGTGAAAATGAATTAGGGTTTTCATATTTTACCCTTTTTATGCCTCTTTTTTTACCTTTTCTCTCTCCTATTTTCTTTCTATTTTTACTCTTTTCTTTTGCATCTATCATTTCAAGTTTCATCATGAATTTTGCATTCCTTTCAAAACTTAAGGAGGCACCTTGGCCTAAGAGGCATTAATCTCCCTAATGCCTCTCAAACATGAAAGTGTCTGAAATAACACCATTTTTGCACCACTTATTTCTTCTAAACTAGCCACTCCTTTTTTGTCATCATTTCTCCTCCTTCACCCTTAGGTGTCTACATATTTCTTTGACGCATTTATTAGGCCATAAATGCATCAAATGTAGACATGAAAAATTGACCCACTTGAGTGAGTCATTTTCCCTAAACCCTTAGAGAGACTCTCCAACTTATCCAAATCAAGTTTAGGCCTCTCTCCCCCCTTCCTTCTCCCCTTTTTCCTTGCTTCGGTGAACTCATGAACCTAGCAGGAGTTGTGTGAATACAATAGTTGTGATGCTTGTGAATTATCATACTTTGATCATGTAGGATCGGGTGTGTCCTGTCTAGATGTTGGGAAACCATTCACAAGACAATAGTGGTGATCCCTCAATCATGCAAGATCTGGTGATCATATCAGTTGTCATTGAAGTGATAATGATCTTAGTTAACCCATGAAGGTATAAGCACCAAGGCTCTATGCTTAGATAACATACCTAAAGGAGATGGACTTAGAGTAATGTTAGAGAATGCATGTCCTCCTTTAAGTGTTATGGGCCTTAAAGGATAATCCCTATGTTGTGGTTAAATGATCCTTAACTAGTGATGGTATGGGAAATGGGGGGAACCACTTAATGGCATCCTTCTAAACATGTAGGTTTTAGTAAGGTGAACCCCAAAATATTATGGGAGTTAGCCACTCCTATCCATTGTGTCATTTGCAGTGACTTGGAACTGAAATGTGGTGAAGCCTTGAATGTTGAGATATATAAATTAAGGGTGTCTCCCTTGTGAGCCACTTTTTATAAGTGATATTTTTTTTTTTAAATGGGTTGGTATTTTTGGGTTGTTACAATAGGGTACTATCATAATTTTATCCAAAACTATGGCAAATTCATTGCTCCTTTAATGATCATGTCAAAAATTAATTATTTTACTTGGTTAGACCCAACTAAGAAGGCTTTCTTTGACCTAAAACATGCCATGATAACCACTCTAGTGTTAGATATGCCTAATTTTTAAAAACCATTTGTAATTGAAAGTTATGCTTTGGGTAATGGTATAGGAGTCGTGTTGATGCAGGAGGGAAGACCATTGACCTTCACTAGTAAAGCACTTTCAGGCCAAAACTTGGAAAAATCTACTTATGCAAAGGAGATGCTCGTTATTTTGCATGTGGTTAATCATTGGTGACCCTCTCTTATTAGGCATCATTTTTCCATAAAAATAGACCACCAAAGTCTCAAATACTTCCTAGAGCAACAAGTCACCACCCCTAAACAAAAAATGTGGGTCTCTAAGTTAATGGGCTATGACTATGAGATTACATACAAAAAGGGAAAGGAGAAAATAATAGTTGATGCTCTCTCTTAACAATTTTAGGATCATAGTATGATATATGCTATCTCTTCACCCATACCTCATTGGATTAATTATCTTAGAGAGGATGTGATCAAGGACTCAAGATGACAAACTTTGATCACCACATTTAAAATAGAGCCTACCTCATGCCTGAGATACACTTGGGATGGACAAGATTTGAGATAGCTTGAATACCTTGTTCTCCCCCAAATGTAGGAACTCATCTTGAGGGAAATGCATGCCTCACCAATTGTAGGACATTATGGGTTCCTCCAGACTTATGAAAGGATTAAGCGTACTTTATTTTGGAAGGTAATAAATAAGGGTATTTAAAATTTTGTGGTTGAATGAGACAATATGCCAATGAATAAAAAGAGAAGTGGTACATTCCCCTAGAACTCTTCAGTCCTTACCCATTCCAAAACAAGTATGGACAGATATTTCCATGGAATTTATTTAAGGGTTACCTAAGTTAGGAGGCAAATCAATTATTTTGGTGGTAGTGGATCGTCTCATAAAGTATGCTCATTTATGTTCCCTCTCCCATACCTACACAGCCTCAATAGTAGCCCAAATCTTTCTCAACTCCATTTTTTGTCTTCATGGCCTACCTGTATCTATTGTGTGTAATAGAGACCCTACCTTTACTAGTCATTTTTGGTAAGAATTGTTTAAGTTACAGGAAACTCAACTCAAATGAGTTCATCCTATCATCTACAAATATATGGTCAATAGATATTGTAAACAAATACTTGAAGACCTACCTTTGTTGCTTTACCTCTAAAACATCCTACATAGTTGAAAAAGTGGCTTCCCTTGGACGAATGGTGGTATAATACTTTGTATCACAATGAGATAAAGGTTACCTCTTTTAAATTAGTTTATAGTCATCCTCTATTAATACCCTCCTCCTACATTCTAGGAAGCTCCAAGGTTCATGTTGACACTACACTCAGCCAACATGCCATAGTCCTCCATCAACTAAAGATGAATCTAGAATTTTTCCAGAACTGTATGCACCAACAATATTATCACCACCATTCTGAGCGTAGCTTTGAAGTAGAAGATATGGTTTTTCTCTACCTATAGCCTTATAAATAGTCCTCACTCCAACTTTACATATGCCAAAAACTAATTGCCAAATACTATGAGCCCTACTAGGTTTTACATCGAATTTGTGTAATGACCTACAAATTGACCCTCTAGGATACATTAAAGCTCCATCTTATCTTTCATATCTCTTCTCTCAAGAAGGTCATGGGTAATTAGGTACAGGTTCAATTTTCTTTACCAAAACTAGATGAAGAGGGTTCCATATTGCTCGAGCCTAAATAACTTTTGGACCGCAAATCGTGCACTCTTCAAAACCACATCATAATTGAGGTTATTGTTCAATGGCAAGGACTAAAACCAAAATATATCATTTGGGAGTCTCTCCATTAGCTACAACACCAGTTTCATCATCTCCAAATTTGAGGACAAAGCTTTTTAAATGGGAAGGGTATATTAGGACCCCATCCTAACATTATTTTGTAATTCTCATATTATTATGTAATGACCCCTTTCCAACATGGGGACCCCCTTATAATGATATTTTATAATGGTATGTGGTAATTGAGGTGCCTAGACAAGTGAGATCATTTCATGTAACCGTTATCAAGAATGTAATTGATGTTTGGTAGAATATTATAGCTCAAGTGGCATTTTGCATTTAAGACAACTATTGAGCATTAGGTTAGGGTTACATGAAGTGCATATTTTAAAAGATAAATATCCATAAAAAATGTATCTTTTTGCATATTGAATGAAAGTACTGGATGAGGTTGCCCCCTCGAAGCGGCCCATAATTATGTGTCGTGTTGTGATACTTACATTTTTGCATTTACATTTCGTATTGCAATATTCTATTTTCATGAAATTATGCTTTTATTGCAATATTTATGTGAATGTGCTTATTATAAATAGAAGGTTCCTAACAATAGTTGTAGGCCTAAAGGTGGCCTAGGATATTTAAAGGGTCAATTACCTCTCAGACAAGATCGATTGAATTAGAAGGTCCTCAAACTCCTTGTGTCAATGACCACAACATAGACATGTCAATAAGAGATAAACTATAGAGATCTAGTAAAAAAGTTAAAAAATATCCCAGATGTCTAGATTAACCTCAAGACGTTTAAAGATAATATGGCATTTTGAAAACCCAAGTTTATGAAATGGATAAGGTACTCAAGGGTTAATTTCTATGGGGATTCCTAACATTTTCAATGAATGAAGGCACCTTCTAGATGATGATATCATAAGTTCCATGTTCAAGGAGGAAAACATTCAATCCAACCAAGGGGACAGTCGAAATCTATGAGTGGCTAAAGCCAATTCATTCTAAGTTATAAGAACTAGTTGCCAAATGGAAAGTGTAGTTTTTGAATGAAAAGTGGCAAAAGTTTTTGGGATTACTTCCACAAAAAAGCTAAATGAGGAGAACCAACAATTTGATAATTTTTCTATGAAAGTCCAAATTTTTATAGACATTGTGCCTAAAGATAAAAGTAGGATCTAGGATCTTATGCAAATTGAGCTTAGCATGCCATGAAATCACCATAAATGTAGTAAATTGGAAATACCTTATAATTTTTACAAAATCTGAAGGAGAATATGACAATAGATATTAAGTAGTAAAGGCATCCCAAAATTCTCAAAATTTAACCATGGAAAGAAACCAGTTCGCTTGCAAAATCTGGTTGATTTGCTACAAATGTTGATTTGCTAGCAAAAATGTTGATTTTTTTATTTACGAGAATGAGTATGAGAGGGGGAGGAAGAATGTTATTGGATATCTCTAACAGTGTCAACCAAAGAAAGAACTAAGGCAGTAACCTCAGCTAATTTTTTTGCTACATTGGCAACCATAGGTCTAGGTGGAGCCAGTGAAAGACTATGATACCCACGAAATGAAAGATAACAAGTTTTTTTTTTGCAAAGCTTGTTTACAATAAAAGCTAAAAAGCTTATATATATTGAAGAAAAATAAATATATGGAAAAATGGCCGAAAAGAAAATTTATATATATATATATATATATATATATATATATATATATATATATATTTTTAATAATTTTTTTTTCAATGCATATAAAAAAAACAATCCGGCTGCTTTTTACAAAAGGCCTAATGGCCTTAGGGAAGGTAATTAAATTATACCTTGCTCCTTGTATGAGAGCGTAAAGGTGCATGTCAACATGCACAACAGAGTAAAGCGACGATCAAGAGGGGCAGAGGAGCACGTTGGTCGAGGTAGCATCAGTAATTACGAATAAAATAGAGCATCACAACAGCACAGCAGCGATGACAGTAGCAACTGGAAGAGCAACAGAGCGTTGGATTTGAAAAATGCAAGTGTTTTTGAAGAAGCACGTCGATTCCAGTGAGGAGGACAAAGATCAACTAAAAATTGTACGGATTTTAGAGGCAAGTCAGTGTGTGAGCAAGGTGGAAAGGACTGAAGATAGAGGGGAGAAAGGCTGTAGCAGAGGGAATTCTTAGCCAAAGGCAAATAGAACATAATCTCACCCTAAAAATTAGCTCTGAAACCAACTGATGTGGAAAATCCACAAAGAGCTCACACACCAAACAAAGAAAACTGCATTGGAAAGGATTTGTCTTGTCTTATGCGTAAAAGGCCTTTAAATAGGTAAATACAGTGGGACATTGGATAAGAACATAGCTGTCAAAAATCTTATCCAATGTAAAATAGAAACTATACATGTGGAAAATATTATCCATAGCAAAGATAAAATAGAAGGTTTATCAACATGCATGTCATTCCTTATCATATTGGATCAAGGGAGCAACTTTCTCAACAAAAATGGTTGATTCACTTGTAATTTTAAGCAATTCACTTGTCGATCCAAAGCAAACCACTTAGTCAGTCCTAAAGGTAAGTTGAAGGTATGAATCTTGAGGTAAATCTTCTAGAAAATGATATTTTGGGGTGTAGTGTCACACTACATAATTTTAGAAGTATTCTAAGCCTATTAGAGGTATAATTGAAGGCATGTAACATTTGGTAGTGTAACATTTTGCTAAAGTTACCCCCAAATCTTTACTTTTACTAGGAGTAATTATTTCTCACCCTAGGCAACTTAAGGGTAAACTTTTACTATAAATATGATCGTAGGGCCCTCATTGTATTCATCTTTGTCTAGGTGAATGCAAAGCAATACTCTATGAATGTCACATTATGATTTGTACTCATGAGGTTGTAATAAATTGGCAAGTCCTTAGGCATTCCATTAGTGGAACTACCCTTTTGATTTGTCAAGTGAGAAATGATTGTGGCATGGCCTTTCTAGACCATTTTGTTATTCGCTTATCAATTTCATAATCTGATAGATGGATGGATATTGATTCTATTTGACTTCTCATGTGCCAATTGATCACACACTTTCCTTGTTGTCTCTGAATGCACTAGCTCATCTCAGTTGAAAAGGTCCAATGAGCCAAGGGTATCTGCACCTTGTGTAGAGTGAAATAATGAGAAGCATTGTGGATGAAAGAACACTGGTGGGGAAAACTTTAGGGTTTTTAATCAAGGTTGTTTCCTCATCTATATTAATTTTTGATACATAGTGACCTCCACAATCTAAGGCTAGGGGGGTTTATAGGAAAATGAATTACAATCAAAGTAAAAAATAGGAAAACTAAATACGTTGCAAAAATTATAACCTAAGCTATAGAAGCGATGCACCAAGAATGAAAATCCCAACTTCTAACTACAAGTGGTTATAAATGAACATGAAATTCATTATACTATGGTAAAGTGAACACAACCAATGAAACACATCACCAAGATTTGAAAACACATCAAACAAAGGAGAATAGAGTAAAATTAGTCATGGATTCCATTAACATGCCAAAAAGTATTACAAGACAATGAGACCCAGAGGGTTCGATGATCCTTAGGAATCAGGCCAAGGTTTGAGCTTTGCTTGTTATAATTAGAAATAAGGGAGTGAAAGGAAGAGCCTGCAAGGCCAAGTACTAGGCATGAGCATACAAGTTACAATGCCTTTACAGTAAAATTTGAGTTTGTTTATAAGCTGGGAGGAGGGTTCCTTCCCTTTGAAGTTCTATAAAAAAGACCTACAAATTACCCTTTGTTTTATAGCCAAAATCTTCCTGCATTATCAGTTAGCATTTTTGAGATCTCTGGATTTGAGACCATTATTGTCTAATGGTTTTTGAGGCTTCGAATGGAGGAATATTGTCATCATCTCTCATTTCTTGCTATGTTGGAATGGTTGTGCCATTAAGAATTTGCCAAATTTCCTTTGAAATATCTCACTAGTTGATGTGGTGGGTATGGCCTTCCTAGCTCACATAGACTGATAGGATAGGCTCACACATATGATGGGTGGTTGTGACACTAACACACGATTGGCTCTGATAGGCTAGGCTATGAAAGTCAATCTTTGTGGTCAATGGTGGGTGCTTATCTTAAATGTTCCTTCACCTACCTCCTTCCTTACATGCATGTTATGTGTTCTCTGGTGAGGTGGAACCTCCTTCATCCAATGGTAGGCTACCTTCATCTAAGTGTAGATATTTTTCTCTTCAGGTTCATGACTGGTTTCCATGTGTTCAGCTTTGAGTCTTGTCAGGGCCTTTTCTTCTTTGTTGTGTTCTTCTTTGTCGAAATGACCACATGAACTATTGTATTGAAAACTAATGGCCTATGGGCCTTAGTGCCTTTAATGTGGCTAGCCTAGGGTGAAAAATAAACAACCTTTAGATGGAATATCTAATAGTTGACATGACTGTTGCGGGCCAAACAAGGTTAACTTCTTTCCTACTTTTGTCACATGCCCATGCATTTAATTTATCAACCTAGGGAGCTTCATAAACTTGTGAAGGGTCTTGAACAAGATTGCTTACAATACCACTTGAGATGAGTCCGCTAGTTCTACTATTGGGGGTGTTTCAATGGTCGTCAATCATTCATACACTCCTCAATAATTTACGTAAAAACAATTAAATCTATAGAAAGGAAATATTCACGCATTCCTGGAAATAAACCTATTGCAATACTAGAAATAAAAATGCGATAAACAATATTATAAAAGTGGTAAACTAATCTAGAAAACATAGGAAAAATAGAGGAAGAAATACTGGCTTGGAGTGGGCCCAGGCTTCGACAGCTTTGTTAGGATCCTCCTAACGTAACTCTTAATCATATTATATATTATATTGTATTATAAAGGGACACATCCCTTCACCATTCACACCTTTTAGATAAGATGTAAATAGGACAAGGAGGATGCTCCAAAGATCATCCAAGAACATTAATTTATTATATTGTGGGTTTATGCCTTTCAATACAAACAGCGATTCTATTCAAACAGTGATTCTTTTCTGCATTCAATTCAGATTTCAAGTTGCAGATTCATAACAACTGGATCAGAGCTAAAAAGACCTAAAAAAATTTCCCCACACCGCTCTAGTTACTGTCAGGCCATTACTCGACAACGTTTTCTTTTTAGCACACATTCTAACCATTACTGACAAAACTGTTACACAGTAGGCCATAGTCGCTAGAAAAGGTAGCATACAAAAAATTTTGGATAGCATCACGCATTACCAGAGTTAGAAAGCCCCAACAGTGAGTACAGACGAGGAAAATATCATTCAATGTGAACAAAGAGCAGTAAGTATGCAAAATTAAATGTGGCGGAGACAGACAATTTTTTTCGACAAAACTAATTTCTGCATATTCAACTCACTTATAAACCAACCACACCCTAAATGGCTGAGGGAAGACGATCTCAAGACACAACAAAGGAGATTGTGAAGGAGGTTTCAAAAGAAATTACGAAATAACTCTCACAGTTTTCCAAGGAAATGAGAGACATGATGCAAGGAATGGCATTTTGGAAGGACAATTTAGAAGATAAAATCGCTACCAAAGTAGCAAACCTAACCATAAACATCACCAACTCAAATACAGATATATCCAGTAAATTAGATGCTACAACCCATTCCATGGAGTTAGTACAACAAAAATTTTTGCTCATGCAAAATGGACAATAGAACACTACGCCACCACAACAAACATTAATAGGGGGACCACATACATCAATCCTTCCTCGTACCACAAAACTAGATTTTCCAAAATTTTATGGAGGCGACCCCACAAATTGGATATATAGGGTAGACCAATATTTTGCCTTATATCAAATTTTAGAGATTCAGAAAGTCTATATCGCATCATTTCATTTGGAACAAATTGCTACCCAATGGTATCAATGGTATGAGAAAACAAAAGGTCCGCCCACATGGATCGAATTCACAAAAAACTTAATGTTGCGATTTGGCCCCACTAAATTTGAAGACTTCACAGGAGCCCTCACTAAACTGCGAAAAACCTCCATAGTAAGGGAATACCAAGCACAATTTGAGAAATTGGCGAACCTTACAACAGGACCAGATGCATCATTCTTCCAAAGTTGTTTCATTAGTGGCCTAAAAGAAGACATTATAATGGAGGTACAAATACAAAATCCTATCGATATGATGCATGCAGTGGCATTAGCACAAATGATAGAAGAGAAGAACAATAACCAAAGGCAAATAGGAAGAGTTTTTTCAGGAAAAACACCAAATACCTACACCAGCCAAAAATTGAATGTCATGCCAATTAAATGAATTAGCCAAGAAGAGCTAAAAGAAATACGAGAAAAGGGCCTATGTTTCCACTACGACGAAAAGTTTACCCCCAACCACAAATGCATCTCACAAAAATTATATATTTTGGACACAGTTGATTGCACTCCCAAAGAGGAGGATGATATAGAAGTGGAAGTAATAACTGAGGTTGCAGAAGAAAACCAAGAAGATAAAACAAAAATATCCTTTAATGCATTAGCAGGATACTCGATTCCATAAACAATGAAGGTAAAAGGGTATTTTAAGAAACAAAACCCTATTGTGCTCTTAGGATCTAATAGCACTCACAATTTTATAGACCCCATTTTGGACTAACAAGCTAATTGCTTTATATATCCCTGCAATAACTTCAAGGTCATGATTGGCGATGGAGGAAAAATTGCATGTAAAGGCAAATGCAGGAATATCAAACTCACAATGGGGGAATATAACATGAAAGCATATATGTATGTACTACCATTAGGAGGATGTGATATTGTTTTGGGAGTACAATGGCTACGAATGCTCGGCAAAATTCAATGGGACTTTGAAGAGTTATGGATGCAATTTATACAAAACAACCAAACATACACAATTCAAGGTTTAAAAATAGGTCCCACACAAATCGTAAGTTCCCATAGAATGGAAAAGATTCTTCGAAAAGGAGGAAGAGGCATGGTTGCCCAACTATTTTCCTTGCAAAACACCACCGAAGAGCAACCAGAGGCACTCGAATTAATAGAACTCCTAGGGAAACATGATAAAATATTCAAAGAACCAGATGGATTACCTCCACAACAAAGCCATGATCATGCTATTCAATTACTTTCGGGACACCAACCTCCAAATATTAGACCTTACCGATATCCATACTTACAAAAGACGAAAATAGAAAAATTAGTACAAGACCTACTAAGGGTCAGGGTCATTCGACCTAGTAGAAGTCCCTACTCTTCGCCAGTCATACTAGTAAGAAAAAAGGATGGATCATGGCGCCTATGCGTGGATTTTCGTGCTCTCAACAAAATAACGATTAAAGACAAATTTCCTATTCCAATCATTGATGAACTACTCGATGAACTAAATGGAGCCGCATATTTTTCTAAACTCGATTTATGATCAGGTTACCACCAAATTCGAGTTAAGGAAAGTGATATACCCAAAACTGCTTTTCGCACCCACGAGGGACATTATGAATTCTTGGTGATGCCTTTTGGCCTCACCAACACTCCATCCACATTTCAAAGTCTTATGAATAAGGTATTTTCTCCCTTCCTTCGAAAATTTATTTTAGTTTTCTTTGACGATATTTTGATTTACAGTAAGACATGGGAAGAGCACTTAACACATATAGCGCAAGCACTCAAAATATTGGAAGAAAATCAATTATACACAAAGCGATCAAAGTGTTCCTTTGGGAAACATGAAATTGAATATCTTGGACATATTGTCTCCAAGGAAGGAGTTAAAGTAGACCCCCGAAAAATTGAAGATGTGGAAAATTGGCAAATTCCAAAAACTCTAAAAGGGTTGCGTGGGTTCTTAGGATTAACGAGCTATTATTGCAAATTTTTTAATGATTATGGGAAAATAGCAGCACCCTTAACAGCCCTACTTAAAAATAATGCCTTCATATGGTCTCCAAAAGTGAATGAAGCTTTCATGACTTTGAAAAATGCCATGTGTACCACCCCCGTCCTAGCTATGCCAGATTTTTCCCAACCATTCATTATTGAAAGCGACGCTTCCGGATTGGGAATGGGAGTGGTGCTCATGCAAAATGAGAAGCCCTTAGCCTTTACTAGTAAAGCATTTTCCAAAAAAAAATTAGCACGTTCCACTTATGAAAAAGAAATGTTAGCTATGGTCCATGCTATCCAACATTGGATACCATACCTTATTGGAAAACATTTCATTATCCGCACCGACCACCATAGCCTAAAATACCTTCTTGAACAACGGATAACCACTCCAGAACAACAAAAGTGGGTAACAAAACTATTAGGCTATGATTATGAAATCATCTACAAAAAAGGGAAAGATAACATGGTTGCAGATGCACTTTCCTGAAAGTTCAAAGAAACTTCACAATTACATGCTTTTTCCTACCCCATCCCTACATGGATCGAACAAGTCAAGGATGAATGGTATGCGGACCCAACTATACACACCATAATTCAACAGCTACAACAAAATCCCATGAGTAAACCCCACTACTCTTGGCAAGGTAACATGCTCCGTTACAAAGAACTTCTGGTCCTCTCACATACATCGGTTTGTCATCCAAAGCTTCTACATGAGCTACACGCTACACCTATTGCAGGCCACTCTGGATTCCTAAAAACCTACAAAAGAGTGACTAAATCATTTTATTGGCGAAGGATGAAAAATGATATCAAGAAGTTCATCAATGAATGTGAAACATGCCAAAGAAATAAAGGTGAAATAGTAGCAACACCGGGCCTTCTTCAACCTCTACCCATACCAACCAGGACATGGGAGGATATTTCAATGGATTTCATTGAAGGTCTTCCAAAATCCGTAGGAAAAATGATGATCCTAGTGGTGGTAGATCGTTTATCTAAATACGCCCATTTTTTTCCAAGTAGCTCACCCCTATACCACTAGTACTATTGCTCAAATCTTCCTTGACAATATTTATAAATTACATGGCATGCCTTCTACTATCGTTAGTGATTGTGATCCCACTTTCACTAGTAATTTTTGGAAGGAATTATTTAAACTCAAAGGTACATGACTTCGGATGAGCTCCACTTACCACCCACAAATGGATGGTCAAACTGAAATTGTCAGTAAGTGCTTAGAAACCTATCTCTAATGCTTTATTTCCACCAAACCCCTTCACTGGGTTAAATGGCTTCCACTAGCTGAATGGTGGTATAATACCACATATCACACAACCATAAAAATGACCCCTTTCAAAGAATTATATGGCCAATCACCCCCATCTCTAACCTCTTATCTTCCAGGAAGTACAAAAGTACTAGTTGTAGAGATGGAGTTGGTCACTTGAGATAATATCATTCACGCTCTAAAGGACAATCTACATATCGCTCAACACCGCATGAAGAAACAAGTGGACCAACATCGGACTAAAAGGGTTTTTCAAGAAGTGGATATGGTATTTCTCTGCCTCCAACCATATCGTCAAACTTCATTGAAAATAAAAGGGTCACAAAAATTAGCACCAAAATTTTATGGCCCTTATAAAATTCTACAGCGTATTGGACCTGTTGCATATAAACTTGAATTACCAAAATCTTCCAAAATCCATCTGGTATTTCATGTTTCTTGTCTTAAATTTCTAATAGGCACTAACATCATTGCGCAAACTCAACTTCCAAAATTTTTAGATAATGGAGCTCTTGTGGTTGAACCAGAAGCTATCCTAGACCGATGTATGCGCCGCCTCCATAACCACACCAACACCGAGGTATTGATTCAATGGAAAGGTCTACCTCTAGAGGATGCTACATGGGAGACACTCCACCAGATTCAACAACATTTTTTGCAATTCCAGCTTTGAGGACAAAGCTTTTTCAAAGGAGGGTGGCATGTTAGGACCCTACTAACGTAACTCTTAATCATATTATATATTATATTGTATTATAAAGGGACACATCCCTTCATAATTCACACCTTTTAGATAAGATGTAAATAGGACAAGGAGGATGCTCCAAAGATCATCCAAGAACATTAATTTATTATATTATGGGTTTTTGCCTTTCAATAAAAACATCGATTCTATTCAAACAGCGATTCTTTTCAGCATTCAATTCAGATTTCAAGTTGTAGGTTCATAACAAGCTTCCTCCCAGCTGAACACGCACTTAGAAACTCTTAGAACTGTATTATAATTATCAAAGTATTACAATGCTTCTTCTGTATATCTCTCTACATTTACTATCAAAATATTCTATATATCCTCAGAGAGGTCTGCGTGTGTTTATATAGCACACCCATAGATCTTCTGTTACAAAGAAGTTATAACGGTCGATTCATTCCAGACTAAACTAAGACAGTCTGGTAAATGTGATCGACGTCTGCTAAAACTAGCATTCATTTCTAATGGTGGCATGTTCACTGATTGGTTTGTGCTTCGCCTGGCATTGGTAGGACGTTCTCATACGTCGGTGCGATCCCCAATTTAACTCTACATGACGTAGAGTTGGAACTGCACCAGTCTCTGTTGTCCACGTCATGCTTGTCTGGTCAACGGGCGAAGAACAGGGGTGCCTTCCCTATGAGGAAGGTGCCTAAGTATGTCGGGTGCCTTCTCTATGCGGAAGGTGCCTTACTACCATTGGTGCCTTCCTAGAAGAGGAAGGTGCTTATCTTCTATTGGTGCCTTCCTGTGAGAGGAAGGTGCTTGCCTTCTAGTGGCACCTTCCTGTCGATGCCTTCCTTATGAGAGGAAGGTGCTTGCCTTCTAGTGGTGCCTTCCTGTCGGTGCCTTCCTATGAGAGGAAGGCGCTTATTTTCCTTTGGCGCCTTCCTGGAAGAGGAAGGCACTGGCCTTCTATTGGCGCCTTCCTGGGAGAGGAAGGCGCTTGTATTTCCTTGGTGCCTTCCTGGAAGAGGAAGGCGCCTACTTACGCTTGGTGCCTTCCTGGAAGAGGAAGGCGCCTACCTTCTCTGCATTGATTCCGAAAGAAACAAAGTGCCAGGTCCATGAAAAGACCTCGACTGATCCAAATCTGACTAAATCAACTACAATTCCACAAAAACACACTGAAAACACATGAATTAGATAACATGCATAATTTCATCAAATAATTATATAATCATTCATAAACATATGCAATCCTTATTATACAACCGCATAATAATCAAGAAAATGTATACAAAATATGAGCATTTCTGATGCTCATCATCCCCCCATGCCTAACATATGCCACGCCCTCGTGGCATCAAAACTACAAGTAGCCCTGTTGACCCCTCATCATTGTCATTTCTTGGTGGATCCGGCTGTACCTATGGCCCGTGTCTGCCTCTTCTATGCACTGGCATCTGGAGGTGTGGCTCCTCTTTTTCTATATGGGGCTGTGGGTGCTATTGTCGGCTTTGCTTTCCTCATCCTGGCCGCTATCGGAGGTGATCTAGCCAGCGTCATCTCTACTGCCTAAAATGCAGCTTCTATAGCTTGCCATAGGTCAACGTCCGGAGGTCTGACCACTGCAAGAGGGATATCTAAATTATCCCTCTTGAGATGAACTACTTGGGCTTTGTACAATCGGGCTGCTTTAGGAGTAAGCCCTACGTTCTCCTTTGCAATGGCAATGGCTTCCAATTCGGGGCCATATACCCCCCATCATTCAAAATACCTTCTTATCTTGGAGGGTCATCCTCGGGATGACCCATAAATCTCCTAGAACTGGTTGTCCTCTATCGGATTGACGTAGATACTAGAGTCCCCCTGCATCCTCGAGGTTGCCTTCCTGGTCTCCTTAGCTATTGTCATCTCTTTGAGCAATCGTTCAAACTATTTTTGCCTCTCTACGAATGGTTGCATATCCCACTCATCTTCTTCTGGCTCGATGAAGGTCACCTTCACCTTCTTTCGAGCCATCCTGGGCCCTTTTCCTTTGGCCTCTATAGAAAATGTGGTGGCTCGAATAGGGGTTTTCCCTTTCTCCCTAGCGGACATCTTCTCACTTTGAGGGGCCTGCTCTATGGTCCCTGGAGCATTCTCTTCACTCTAGGGGACCTGTGCTGCCATCCCTGGGGGTGCTTCTTCGCCCCCCTGTCTATCCTGTGTTGACCCCTCAAGTTCTTCTCTTTCTTCCTTAGGTCCAGGGAGTTCTTCCTTATCCCCCGGTCCTATCTACTATTGTTGGCCCTCGTCCTGCTCTGTATCACTCAAGTCGATGATAGGGGGTGTTGTGGGACTTCTTTCCCCTTCACTCCCAAAAATAGAGGAATTCTCCCCTACCTTCGGGCTGCTCTATCGAGCATCCGATCAAAATTCTCCCGAAGAGAATACTCATTCTACAGATGTGGGAGAATTCATTGGGACCTCTATTGCCCAGTCAGTTTGGGTCGATGCATCCCTTCTTTCTATTCCCCTATCCTAGAGTTGTTGGTTCTCCTCCCGCAACTGCTGGACCAGCTGCTCGAGCTAGGTGATTCATCTTTCTCATTCTTCCAATTCCCCTCTATGCTCATTCTGGTAGTCCTCCAAAATTTTTTGGGCCATCCAACAATTGGTCTGCCACTCCAACGCTTCCTCCAAGGCTACGTCGACCTGATCATTGCTCTCGAAAGTCCCTGCATCTTGTGGGCTCTAATTTGTCAATTCCTAGAGGGTTTGGGCTGCAATGTCGACTTTCGAGTCATTCTCTTCTTCTTCTACCGAGAGGAGGAGTCACCATAGGCGTTTCCTCCTAGGGACTAGTTCTGGTGGTCGAAACTCAGCCTCGCTACTAATAAGTGGTGCTCCTTCCTCTTCATACTCGAGCACTAGGGAATGCCCTCTTTCCTCTATGCATTCAAGCACTGGTGAATGCCCTCTTTCTTCCATGAAATTGGGCAATGCCAATTGCTCGATACTTGCCATCTCCTCTATAGGGCTTCCCTCTTCTTGCCCTATTTTAGCAACAACATCCTATTGCCTTTCTTGGCCGCCATCTCCCTCTGCATCGGGGTTCTGCCTCTACGCTTCTGCATGGCGGACCAGTGCTGATATCAGCCCATGGTGGGCCAAGGTGGATGGTGCTCCCTTCTGGTACCTAGCCGCTTCTTCCTTCAGGGCATTTTCTAGGTAGAAGGGCATGTTCAACTTCCTTCCATGCACCAGGTGATTCAGAAACTGCACATGGTTAGTGTGCAAATGGGTATACTTCCCGGTGCATGTAAAGAATCGAGCAACCTGCTCGAATATCTTCCATAGATTCATGGGAAGGCTACTTTTGGGTAGCCCTTCCTTATCTATCTACACATTTTCTCCTGGCAGTAGCACTTCGGTGTATGGCTTCAGTAGTCCACCTTTGTATATGCATTCACCTGTGAGGGGCAATCCAGTCGCCTACGAGATGTATTCGGGGGTGACCAAAATTTCTACCCCTCGCACCTGAGCTACGTCGCCCCTCAAGGAGGCAGCGAATTCCTTGGATACCTCCATATCCTGGCCCTGACTGACCAGGGTACAGTATTCGAACCATCCCTCGGCCTCGAACTATGTTTTTACCATCCCCCTGATTCCTTTCGTATCACTCGGCTCATTCTTTTTCATCGCATGATTCTTCGACCTTCCTCCCATGGCGCCTTCCCTTACTACTACGCTTCTTTTTTTTATCCTTACTTCTTCAGGAAGGCGCCTTCTTATAGGGAAGGCGCCTAACCTTAGCATTTAATTCTAGGGTACGCCTTTCGAGCCATATCATTGGCACGTGGTTCCAGCCATGGGGGTATATGATTTTTATGATGACAATATTTTTTTGGTACTGCATAATTTATGAATAATTATATAAATATTTGAGTTAGTATGCGCGTACCTTATTTGGTGTTTCATGCATCATGAAGAGCATTGATTCATTGATTTGTGACATGGGGGAGGGGTATTTCATTTATGCGGATTACGCTGGACTTTGGTGCTGAGTTGTTTGATGGTTGGTGTTGAAGGCAGACTCTCGATTTGCTCAAAAAATCATCTATCCATCATCTTTGGAACGTGCGCGCTGATCTCGCCCCATAATTCTCCGAGATTTTTTTATTGGGGTGGATTTCCATCACATGGGCGATGGTGGTAATCTGATGCCGCTCATTCATGTGGTGATTTCATTTTGATCGAGGCATCCGTGAGACTTAAGTGTTGGCTATATGTGGAAGGTGCTCTTTGGTACCTTCCCAATGTGGAAGGCGCTTATGTGGTGCCTTCTCGATGTGGAAGGTGCTTATATGGTGCCTTCTCGATGTTGTCGATGCTCTTTGAATGGATGCACCTTTCGATGGTGGAAGGCATCTCTGATTGGATGTGCCTTTCGATGGTGGAAGGTGCCCTTTTGATGATGGTGCCTTCCTGCTACGAAAGGTGCTTCTGAATGGGTGCGCCTTCCTGATGTGGAAGGCACTGCTGAATACCTATGCCTTCCTAGGGTGGAAGGCGCCGCTGTATACCTACGCCTTCCTGGGGTGGAAGGCGCCTCGGTCTGTATGCGCCTTCCTGATGTGGAAGGTGCCTCGAGTTTTTTTTTTTTGTGGCACCTTCCCCATGGAAGGCACCTATTTTTTTTTTATGTGGCGCCTTCCCGATGTGGAAGGCGCCTACTTTTCTCTTTTTTTTTTTTTTGTGTGCGCCTTCTTTATAAGGAAGGCACCTTCTTCTAGGGTGCCTTCTTCATAAGGAAGGCGCCTTATTCTAGTGGGTGCCTTCTTCATAAGGAAGGTGCCTTATTCTAGTAGGTGCCTTCTTCATACGGAAGGCACCTTCTTCTGGCTGGGCACCTTCTTTATAAGGAAGGTGCCTTCTTCTGCACCTTCTCGATGTGGAAGGCGCTTTATTCTTGGCAATCATGTTGTGATTGACTAGGAAAGGGTGATCAAGCCTTCTCAGTCTCGCTTCACGCTGCCTCAGCTTCTACCTACGAGTGTCGATGTCGGAATGTTGAGCCGAATCAGGCCTGGTTTCCTAGATACCTATTCCTCATGCTATCAGGTCCTCCACCTACAAAAAGCAAATGAAAAGAAAGAAAAATAAAGGTAGTTAGATGCATTCCGTGCCTGTTAGGCCCTGGATTAGGATGCCTACAGCTTGCATGCGGGCGTCATCCCTACAAAACACACCGTAAGAAAAAAACTAAATTAACTAATTTTGGTGAGCACCTCCATGCCCACCATTTCACTTGTTAAGAGTTTGGTCCGGATCTAACAAGATGGGGTCTCCCCCATGTCTATTCTGGATTCCACCTATAAGGTTTTGGATGTGTTATAGGGGCACAATCGGTGGCCATTGATCATTAACATGGTGTTGTTATCATCAATTGTTCTAACGTGCACTGCCCCATTCTTGATGAGCTCTACCACCTCATACGGTCCCATCCATATTTGCATTAATTTACCTTTTCTTTCCTAGAACCGAGAATCGTACAACAACACCCATTCTCCTTCTTGGAACTACTTCAGTTTAATGTGGCGATCATGCCACCACTTTCTTTGCTTTTGTATGATTTTCGTTCTCTGCAAAGCGTCCATTCAGATTTTGTCCAGCTGATCTAGTTGCCGAATCCTTTCTTTTTGAGCGTCATCCAAGCTCAAGTTCAATTCTGAAGTCATCCTCAATGTCTTGATTTCAAATTCAATGGGCATCATCGCACTCTTCCCATAGACCAGTTGGAAGGGTGTGAAGCCTGTGGTGGATTTCCACATGGTATTATACGCCTAGACTACCTTCGACAACCGTGTAGCCCAATATTTTCTGTGTTGTTGCATGGTCTTCATCAGGATGTTCTCTATTTCTCTGTTCATCACTTCCACTTGCCCATTTGCCTGTGGATGGTAGGGTGTAGTTTTATTGTGCCAAACTTTGTATTGCTCCATCAGCTCCTTGATCAACTTGGAGGTAAATTGAGGCCCTTGGTCTATTGTTATCTCTCTAGGGACCCCAAATCATGTAAAAATGTGGGCAAATAAGAAATCGATGACTGTTCTTTCTTTTGAATCTCTCAACGCTTGAACTTCAACCCATTTGGTGACGTAATCTGTATAGACCAAAATAAACCTCCTCCCTATTGAAGGTGGATTAATTGGTCCCATGAAGTCCATGCCCCACTTATCGAAGGGTTCTAGGTGTACCTGAGGCTGGAGGGGCATTTCATCTCGATGGGTTGGTCTACCCATTCTTTGGCATTCATCGCACTTGCTGGCGTACGCAGCCGCATCCTTGAACAGAGTGGGCCAAAAGTACCCAGCCTATAGGATTTTGTAGGTAGTTCATTTCCCTACAAAGTGTCCTCCGCATGGTTCATCGTGACATGCTTTGAGTACTTCTAAGAACTCCTATTCTGCTATGCATCTCCTTATAATCTGGTCACGTCCTATTTTGAATAGGAGGCCATCAATCCATAGGAATGATGCACTTTTCTCTATGACCGCCTACTTTTCTCGAAAAGAGAGAGCAAGTGAGGTTCTTTCGATGGCCAAGTAATTGGCTATATCTACGTACCATGAGATTTGCTCACTAATGGTGAACAAATGTTCATCCAAAAATTGGTCTTCCACTGTTGTATGGTCTGTCGGTATCAATCTGGATAGAAAATCTGCTACGACGTTGTCTTTGCCTGGTTTGTCGACTATTGTGATGTCGAATTCCTATAGTAACAAGAGCCACCTGATAATTCTTCCACCAATGGCCAGCTTGCTCATCAAGTATCTGATGGCCGCATGGTCCGTGTGGACAAATACCTTATACCCGATGATATAATGGCAGAATTTGTTTATGGCATGCACAACTGCAAGGAACTCCTTCTCCGTCATCGTGTAGTTGAGCTCGGCTCCTGCCAAGTTTTTGCTGACATAGTAGATGGCATAAAATTCTTTGCCATCCTTCTATCCGAGGACTGCTCCAATCGCATTGTTGGATGCATCACGATAGATATGGAATGGTATGGCCCAATTTGGTCCTCTTAAAATCGGTGCGGATATCAGTTTCTCTTTAAGCAACTGAAACGCTTCTTCGCAGTCTTTCATCCAATTGAACTCCACATCTTTAGATAATAGAGTGTGCAGTGGTTTTGCAATTTTGCTGAATTCGATGATAAATCATCGGTAGTACCCGGTTGATCCAAGAAAACTCCTCACCTCTCTCTACGTTCTAGGGCTGGGTAGGTCTCTGATGACCTCAATTTTTCTTTTATCAACCTTTATTCCTTCTGCGGAGAGGTGGTGTCCCAGTACGATGCCTTCTTGCATCATCATAAAGCATTTCTCGTTGCTCAGGGACAAATTATTTTCCTTGCTTCTTTCGAGCACTCTTTCCAAGTTCATCATTGCTTCATCAAAGGTTTCTCCATAGACGGTGAAGTCATCCATGTATACTTCGACCGCATCTCCCATCATGTCTAAAAATATGCTAAGCACCGCCCTTTGAAAGGTGGCAGGTGCGTTGCATAATCCGAAAGGTAATACCCGATAGGCAAACGTTCCCCATGGGCAGGTGAACATTGTCTTATCCTGATCCTCTTCTCCTATCTGGATCTGGTTGTATCCACTGAATCCATCCAGGAAGGAGAAATACTTCCTCCCGAAGAGTGTATCCAAGACTTGATCAATGAACGGGAGCGGGAAGTGGTCCTTCTTGGTCGCTTTGTTTAACGCTCTATAGTCCACATAGATTCACCACTTCCCATTATTTTTAGGGACTACCACTAACGGTGATACCCACTCGTTATCAAAAATTGGATAGATGAATTCGACAGTCAAGAGTTTTTGCAGTTCTTCCTTGACAATGTCTTTCATTGCTGGATTCATTCTTCTCTGTGGTTGCCTGCTTGGAGTTGCTTGATCATCGAGGTATATACGATGGGTACAGATCTCTGGGCTGATACCCTTCATATCTGAGTAATCCCATGCAAATTCCTATTGGTGTCTAACCAGGAGCTCTTCTACTTTCATCAATTGTGTGGGAGTCAACCCACTGCTGACATTCAACGTTCTTCCTGGCCCGACGTGTATCTGCTGAACGTGGTGATCTTGGGCACCAACCAACGGTGATCCAGGTGTGGAGATGGAGGACTCCCCATGGAGGAACTCCACAATAGCACCATCTTCATCTTCTTCTGCCAACTCATCCAACGTCATCACCGGCTGGATCATGGATAGCTCAGGATTTTCATGCTCGATCAACATGGGTTCTCCTAATGAGTCGACGGACTGCGTTGGGGGTGAAATAGTCAACCTTTTAACATTTCGTCCATCGAAGATGGTCATCAGCCCATCCTAGTAGCTGATGTAAGCGTCAGCTATTGCCAGCCATGGCCTTCCCAAGATGAGCGGGTAACCGCCTAGCCTAGTTTTAGATTGCAAGACTAAAAAGTTGGTTGGGTATTCCCATGCACTGACTGTCACTATTACGTCTTCCAACATTCCTTTCGGTGCCACGGTCGATCGATCGACCAGCTACAACACTATCGTAGTGGGTTTCAGGTTCATGAGTTGTAGCCTCTGCATGGTCTCCTGAGGCATTACGTTGATGGCTGCTCCGAGATCGACCAACGTATTGGACAGGGAATGTCCCTCAATTTTTATAGTCAGCATCGGGCTGCTCGGGTCTGCATACTTAGGATGGCACGTTTTGCCCATCATCAAATCTGCTAGTTTACCCATGACATTGATAGTCTGGGTTGCTCTTCATCCTGGCTTCCTTAGACACATCTCTCTTATCGCCTTGGTATATATCGAAACATCTCGGATGGCTTGAAATAATGGAATTGTCATGGTGAGGTTCTTCAAGCTAGACAAGATATCGAACTTCGGCTGCGTTACTTTCCTCTATTCTTGCAGTCGATTGGGAAATGGAGCCTTTGCTCTCTCAGGCGTTTCTTCTATCACCTCTTCTACAAGAGGTGTTTCTCCTACCTCTTCCTCCTCTTCTACCAGTGGAGGCGTTCCTACTCCTAGCTATCTACCAGACCTAAGCTGAATATGGTACATCGGATACATCTCACCCTCCACGTTGTATGTTGGCTGGTTCACCCTGTTATTAGGATTTGTCATCGGTTGTGCGGGTAGCTGCGTAGGTCTCACTACTGGCAACATCGATAAATTCTATTGGGGGTGAGCTGGTGCTACATTCTATGGAGCCTGATTCCACGTAGTGTGGCCTCTCCACTGCTGCCCAGGATATGGATATGGCATCCATGGCTGCTGGTTCGAGAATGTTGTTGGGGGTGCGTTGGACCAGGGTGATGGCCCCCACCACCCCATGTTAGGTGGTTGAGGTGGGCCTTGGGGCATGTATGGTCCTCCCCCATATGACGACATTTTGGTTGGCATATTCCCCGCAAGGGGTTGTGGCCAACTCTTTCGATTGCCTATGAAATAGGCATCCACGCTTTCAACATCCTCCTGATTACTGGGCAGTTGTGGGCACAATCGAGTTTTATGGTTCAGCCTACAAACTGTGCATACTCTGACTTTGTTCTCTGGGCATGCATTCTTTGCATGCTTCCCTCTACATTTTGGATAGAAATAAGCCAATGTTGCTTCATTTTCTTGCTTCTTTTTCTCTAACAACAGCGTATCCATCTGCAATGCTAGAGATGAGAGCATTTCACTCTTTAAATCTTCCAGCATGTTACCTATTTCTATCTTCATGACTGAAGCAGTCACTTTCATGGTTCTAGAAGTGGTCTTGCCTCTCCTTCTTGAGTAGTTTTGGCATAGTTGTCGGATGTCTTCCATAGCGTGCTGGTAGACATCACCTCCAAAAATCATGTTAAGAGCCTCCAGTGATTCATTGGTAAGTCCTCTCAAAAATATGCTTTTGAGGGACTTATCAGATAGTTTCGTGTGAGGAGATCATTGAAGATTGAAGTTGAATCTCTCCCAGTATTCCTTGAGAGACTCATCTTCTTTCTGCGTCATGCTCAGGACCTCTTCTCTGGAGTCTCTTGCTCTCCCAAAATCTTGGTATTGCTCTAAAAGAGCTTCTTCATTTGATCCCAAGTGGCAATGTGTTTGTCTCCCAGACCGATGAACCACCATAGAGCTGCATCATCCAATGTGGAAGGAAAGAGTTTCAGCTTCTACGTATCAGATTTGTAGTCCACAGACCTGCATAAGACATCAAACTTAAATAAAAATAGGTCAGGGTCCTCAGTTGGGTATCCTCTGAAGGTCGAAAGGTGAGCAGGGGATATGTTTTTCATTTTGGTATCTCCTACTCCTTCATCAATCGGGAAACTAAATCCAGATGAGACTTCTTCATTGTCAGCCATTTTTTTAGGAAATGCGGTCTCTAATGCAGTATTTATGGCCTTACGATCATTTAAGACTTTCTGAGTCAAGGCTCTAAGGTTGTCTGGTGTTATCGTCCGATCTTCTACAACTTTCCACAATAGGGCTTCCTCTAAGGGTGTCCTATTAAACAGGGGATTTATGATGATTCATTCTTCCCCAAGTTGATGGGATGAGGAGGCACTTTGCACAAAGTGTGGATCCTCACTCCAATGGATTGCTGGTGGTGGGTCGGGTGAGTCTAATTCAAATTTAGAATGTTTGGCTGACTCAGGTTCTGGTGGATTGGTTTTTATAAACCGATCGTCAGGTCCTCTTCTTCTCGAAGAACTCATACAAGGTCAGATGGAAGGTTTCCAGGTATTGTAAATAATCTAGTTGAGATGCTTCCCCGACAATGGTGCCAAAATGTTGTGGGCCAAACAAGGTTAACTTCTTTCCTACTTTTGTCACATGCCCATGCATTTAATTTATCAACCCAGGGAGCTTCGTAAACTTGCGAAGGGTCTTGAACAAGATTGCTTACAATACCACTTGAGATGAGTCCGCTAGTTCTACTATTGGGGGGTGTTTCAATGGTCATCAATCATTCATACACTCCTCAATAATTTACGTAAAAATAATTAAATCTATAGAAAGGAAATATTCACGCATTCCTAGAAATAAACCTATTGCAATACTAGAAATAACAATGCGATAAACAATCTTATAAAAGTGGTAAACTAATCTAGAAAACATAAGAAAAATAGGGGAAGAAATACTGGCTTGGAGTGGGCCCAGGCTCCAGCAGCTTCCTCCCAGTTGAACACGCACTTAGAAACTCTTAGAACTGTATTATAATTATCAAAGTATTACAATGCTTCTTATGTATATCTCTCTACATTTACTATCAAAATATTCTATATATCCTCAGAGAGGTCTGCATGTGTTTATATAGCACACCCATAGATCTTCTATTACAAAGAAGTTATAATAGTCGATTCATTCCAGACTAAACTAAGACAGTCTAGTAAATGTGATCGACGTCTACTAAAATTGGCATTCATTTCTAATGGTGGCATGTTCACTGATTGGTTTGTGCTTCACCTGGCATTGGTAGGATGTTCTCATACATCGGTGTGATCCCCAATTTAACTCTACATGACGTAGAGTTGGAACTGCACCAGTCTCTATTGTCCATGTCATGCTTGTCTGGTCAACGGGTGAAGAACAGGGGTGCCTTCCCTATGAGGAAGGTGCCTAAGTATGTCGGGTGCCTTCTCTATGCGGAAGGTGCCTTACTACCATTGGCGCCTTCCTGGAAGAGGAAGGCGCTTATCTTCTATTGGCGCCTTCCTATGAGAGGAAGGCGCTTGCCTTCTAGTGGCGCCTTCCTATCGATGCCTTCCTTATGAGAGGAAGGTGCTTGCCTTCTAGTGGTGCCTTCCTATCGGTGCCTTCCTATGAGAGGAAGGCGCTTATTTTCCTTTGGTGCCTTCCTAGAAGAGGAAGGCGCTGGCCTTCTATTGGTGCCTTCCTGGGAGAGGAAGGCGCTTGTCTTTCCTTGGCACCTTCCTGGAAGAGGAAGGTGCCTACTTACGCTTGGTGCCTTCCTGGAAGAGGAAGGCGCCTACCTTCTCTGCGTTGATTCCAAAAGAAACAAAGTGCCAGGTCCATGAAAAGACCTCGACTGATCCAAATCTGACTAAATCAACTACAATTCCACAAAAACACACTGAAAACACATGAATTAGATAACACGCATAATTTCATCAAATAATTATATAATCATTCATAAACATATGCAATCCTTATTATACAACCGCATAATAATCAAGAAAATGTATACAAAATATGAGCATTTCTGATGCTCATCAATGACTTCTTAGCTTGTTTGTATTTCTCTTCGAGTCCTCTCCTTCTAACTAAATGTGAGAAGTACCTTTCTATTGTACTCTTTAGATCATCCCACTTTCAACTAAGTTTCCTTAGAGTGAAGTGAAGTTGTAGTGAAAACTTTCCTACAACTTTGGTGGTTCCCATGGCTCTTCATCTTACTCAAAGAAGTAAATACATACTTCTTACCTTATTCTTTAGCACAAAGTCAAAATTGAAAGTTAGAGAAACAACAAAATGCAACACAACAAAAAGGAAAGGAGAAGTGATAAGGGAATGAGGAAGGTCACTATCTCAGGTTTGAGACTCCTGAGTGAATGTTACCTTTTGCTTTGGCCTCACTTCTTGCTAAATTCCTAATGTTCTAAGGTAGTTTTTATATCGAATCATTGGAAATACAATGAATATGCCCAAATTACCACTTATACCTTTTGCCACATCCTTTTTAAGGGGGATCCTTTGTGGCTCGATATGCTTTTGGTGAGCTTACCGATCTTATATTTGTAGACTTAACCTCCCTTTTTGCTACCATCCCTTCTATCTAGCTCTTGGGTTGTATTTCATAGTCAAGCAAGACCTAATCACCATAAGAGAATGGTTTATTCCCCAAATCCACCCATTTGTTTAGAGAGTGGATTCAAGATCATCAAGCAGGTAAAGATCCTACTGGAGGTGAAGTTGTTTTAGTACCATAAAAAATGTTTTAGAATTTATCATATTAATGAGGGTTGGTTTAGATACCATCAGAAGGATTACATTCCTTAGCTTGTCTAGTCTTAGTGGTCACCATCACCTTATGGCATGGGAAGTTCCAAATTTGCTAGGTCTTGGTGTAAATTTTCCCTGATCAATCTTATTAATGTTCTCATAGCATCAATATCTCGATAAACGAAAGGATCTTTAGGCCTCTTCATCTTGTTTGGTCTAGCTCTTCCTCCTTTGTGCTTGGCTAAAATGATTTTCTCTTTTCTTATTTGATAGGTATTTTAGGTGGTGGGTGGTGATTCTAGCAAGGTGGCTAGCTTTAAATAATATGTTTGGTCACTAGATACCTTTGATTTGTGTGAACCACCAATATTATTTCATAAAAGTGTGGTGTCACTACTTGTCCTGGAAGCTCGATACTGTGAAAAAGTTATCTGCTCTTGTATTTGGCATGCATTTCCCAAGTGTCAATAATTTTATTCTTCAAGAGACTACCTTACAACTATTGTTAGGGAACATCTTCCTAGGGGTGTGTATCATTGCAAATATTGGATGGTGTAGAGCTTTGATTGGATGGTAGATAGAAGTTTCCTACTCTTTTGATGCCACATCCTACTCTATTTCCTCATACAAGGATATCTTACTTTAATTTGATGGGTATTAAGGATGATTTTACTTCATAAGTTGGGTGACCAACTTTGTACTCCAAAAAGCTTCTCTAATCCAAAAGTATCTCTTCTCTTAATATTTTTGGAAGACTATGTACAATATTTACAATATGTACAAAGGAATTCCTAGTGAAAGATCACCCCATGTTAGGTAGCTAAAATATTTTATCATGATCTAATCCCCATGTTTTAGATACCCATTGATCCAGATAATAATCAGGTATGTATGGGTGCACCTCATCGATGAAGTAGTCAGAGTCCAATAAGTCTTCTTATGCTAAGTAGACCTGCTCTTGTTCAATTCCTTTAAACGGGATTTGTTATGTGTGGTACATATGGAGGAGCTTTTATGAGATCTTGAACTTGGTCCCATACCTGGTTTGGAGTAGCATGTGATTCATACCCAATGATAGGTATCCTTCGATCTTAGTTGTGAAGTCTCTTGAGAGGCATTTTCCAAATGAGATCGGGAGATCAATTATCACTATATCTTCATGAACTATCAAGGTGAGGTATGCTTGGAGTTCCAAAGAAAGGTATTGAATGAGCCCAAATATTAGCACTAGAGTGACATCTAACTACACCACCCTACTGTTGTTGTCCTCGAGGCATAAGCCAAGTGCCTTTGCTATATTTTTTAGCATAACCAATGTGTTCGACCCTTAGTCAACTATGTAGTTATGTATAAGTTGGTCTTCATAGATTAGGGTTAGGTGGAACGATATAGGCTTGGTCCTACTAGGCTCTGGGTCTAAAATTTGTAGCATGATGGGTATCCCTTATTGGATCAATTATTCTGCTTCTTTAGGGCCTCTTCTAAGTTCATATGTTCTGGAATATAGAGGGCATCCCAAAGAGGCATGGCTATAGTCAACTTCCTTTGGTACTCCACCACATTGAAGGATATGATAGAAGGGGCTCTTGTAATAGTTGAAAATATTAGAGGCTTGGTCCTTTTTTCCATTAGAGGTGGTTTCAATGGATTTGCAACAGGTTTCCCCAAAGGCTTGGGGGCAACTCTTATCACTATTGAGATTGCTTGGACCTAAATATTTGGTGGAACCTGTGCTGGAGGGGTCCTTTAATTATCTATTTCCTGTTGAGAAGCAACACACCCCCACTAAAAATAAAAAATTTGATCCTTTGAAAATAATTAATTTTATTTTCCAAGGGGATCCTCATGAAGTTTTGGTTTTAATTCTAAATTTTTGCTTTCATCAAGATCTTAATTTTTGCCTACATTAAGGTGTCAAAAGTGCTTGCGTAAGAGCATTGATTTAAATTGAATTTTTATGAATGTTCATGTGTCAATGGTATTATTTCAAATCCAATGTTTTAGACTTTTGTTTATTTTCAATGGTTTTCTAAGGTCCAAAAAAATTAAAATCAAATTTTAAGTTTATTTTTAAAATGTTTCATCTTGCCCTATTTTACTTCAAATTTGAAATCACCATATATTTTGATAGAAGAATCGGTTTGGGGTGATTCAAAGCCTAGTGCAAATATTATAAGCTTATCTTTCCAATGATACTAGGTTTACAAGTTTTTAGATGTGATTTACTTTCCATAAATAGCATTTTTTAATTGCAGCCAACAAACTTATTAATGCTATATCTCTTGATCTGGGATGATTTTTTGTGTTTTTTCTGCAGATTCAAATACCTATTTGGCTCATTTGGACACCTAGAAAGTTTTGTTAAATTTTGGGCACTTTTGATTTTCATCATATTTTTACACCAAATGAAATGAGCATCTTTCAAGCAATTTGAATTTGTTTTCGAGTGTTGAAATTTATTTTTGAGCAATGATAATTTTTCACAAGTCTTTAAAAGTGCAAAATACAAAGGGGCGAAGCCATTGGAATCAATGTGCAATTTTTGAAAAATGTATTAAGTGTTGAAAGAAAGAACGGAGAAATCAGTAGCCACACCACTCCAAGAGATCCCAAAACCCTGCCTTCTCTCAACAAAGGAAGCTTGGACGAAGAAATGAGACTCCATAGAAAAAGTGATTAGTCCCAAAGTTCTGCCTGCTTTACAAAGAAAGAAAGCAAGGGCGGAGAAATGGAGTATCATCAGGAAAAGTGAAGTCCTAAATTTTTGCCCACTCTCAAAAAATGAAGAAATAAAACCCAACCTTTGAGAAATAAAAATTGCAAAGAAAAATCTTGGGAAAAAAATGGGATTTATTGCACTTCGGGGGCATCCCAAAAGTCCTCCCAACTTAGGTGAAAACATGGGACATTTTTGGGAAAAAGTGAAACCCAAAACCCCGTCTACTCTCATGGGTGAAAAAATGGGACTCCACCAAAGTAGGCATCCAAAAGTCCGCCCACTGATAATTTTTGAATAAATGAAATTTACAAAGTGTAAAACTAATATCAGAATTTTGGGAAGGACAAGATGAAAATTGAAACCTAAAATTCCATAGACAAAAGTAAAGTCGGCCAACATTGAAGGAAATGGAAAATTTATCTAAGTGTGCTTGTGCGGTAAAATGGGACATTATCGAAGGAAATTAAAGCCCAAAACCTCGCCCAACCTTACAAGAAAAATTATGGGATTCATTGTGCTTCATGAGCATCCTGAAACCCCGCCCAACCTTGTGGGCAAAAATTTTAAACATTGGTGGAGGAAGTGAGGAACCCAAAGCTCCGCCCATGGAAGTACAACCATGCAAATTGGAAGAAAGCTCTACCTGCACTCATTATCGGTAAAATGGGACATCATTCAAGAAGTGAACAACTCAATGCTCCACCCATGGAAGTACATCCATGCAAATTGGAAGATAAAACCCGAAAACAATGGAATTGAACTTTGGCAATGAGCAATGATTTTATCTTGGGCAAGCATGATATTGAGCCTAAAAATATTTTAATGAAGACCTTAGAAAAATTAAATTAATTAAATTAATATTATTTCTAATGTTATAACATTTTCCCTTTTTTATATTTTGCAAAAATTTGCTAGTGGCCACATTTAATGCTGGAAGTAATGGCAGATGGGAAATTTCAATGTGAACCAAGTAAAGGGGATCATACGAAGACAAAAGGCACGAGAATTTAATGATCCATCTATATTTTGCAGTGACGAAGACTTTGAGGCATGGCCAATTAAAAATATTGTACGATTTTATTAAATAATTATTTAAATCTCCTCTTCTTGTGAGTTGTCCAGATTCTTTAAATATGTAAAATTCTTACAAAATATGGAAATTCAGCAAGAAAAATATATGCGCGCAGTCACCATGATTGGGACAAGGCCAAATGAAAATATTTGTATATGATCACCATTTATCTAAAAGTCGACAAAAGAAGATATGTAAAATCTTGTTGTAATAAATAACCTATGTGTAAAAATGGAAGATCAGGGCATGTCCTGAGTTTATATATACTCCCATTATATGTAAAATAAGGGAGGGGTAAGGATTTATAATACAAGCTTTTACAAAATGTTTTTGAAAAATTCTTCTATTATGTTTTTGAGTAAAAGGTAAAAAATTTATTCAAAAAATTTGATTAGCTTATACAAATCCATTTTGTTATCCTGCTTTTCTTAGCAAGGCTTAAAATGTAATATGAAGCCCTCTTTGTTCTTTTTTATATTCCTGATAGCTTTCATGTTGCATTTGATTCCATAGTTGTGCCCAAATATCTTGTTCTACCTCTATCATCAAATATTATTCTTGTACTTTGGTCTGCACTGTTTCTAATAACTTCCTTAACATAATCTCCCAAGTCCTCTCTTCTGAACCGAATTCCTCTTTAAAAATTTAGTTGTTCTATTCCAACCATATTTTCCAATAGATGAAGCCAATCCCTAAATTCCAAGTTGTGCTTAGTGTTTTGGATTTGAAGGTGTTATGTGACCAATAGTCCCAAAAATTACTACCATTAGGAGGATACCATTCTATTTGGCTAAATATGGAGTACCACCAATTCTAGATTGTGTAAGCATAGGAGCAATAAAAAAGGAGGTGGTTTATAGTTTCTGCATCTTGGAAGCACATTACACATCTACTGGGTCTGATGAACCCCTTTATCCTTGTATTATCCTGAGTCATAATGCTTTTGTGAGCAACCTACCACATAAAAAAATTTACCTTCGACCAACCTTTTGGTTGCCATATTTCTTTCTAGGGATGTTGTTGTTGGGGTTGGTTCTTGCTACTTTTGTGAGCCTTTCAATAGCCTTCTTTCACTGTGTAAGTGCCTTGTTTCCCATATCCCCATGCTAGTTGGTTAGGTCCATCTTTCCATAGTCATGTTCTTTTTTCTAGGATTTCTTTCAGTTCACATTTTTGAGCTTTCCATTCTTCACCTAACCACTGGTCCAAATTTTACCATCTTCCTAAAAATGCTAGTTGTTGGCTTGGGGGGATGAGATACTGAGATATAAAAGTTTGGCCATGATTATGAAGAGTCTCTCTGATACCACTAAGATGAGGGTATTTTTTGATAATGTGGGGGGGAATTCCCAAGAATCATCCCACAAACTAACTTTTCTCCCATCACCTAATTTCCACTATAATTCTTCCTTAATCAGTGAGGCCCCTCTTTAGAGTGTTTTTCATATCTCTGATCCCATACATATTGAAGAACACAAGCTTATACTGAGAGGGGGGGTGAACAGTATAAGACCATTTTTTACTTTTCTTTCCCAAACAATATTAATCAATATAATAAATGGCAATATCAATAGCAATAACTAAAGCAATGCACCAATCATCACACACAATAGAGACACCACAATTTACGTGGTTCACCCAATGTGGGCTACTCCACGGAGAAAATATTTTACTAAAACTTTATCAATAAATCTCTTGGGAATCCTTCCCAATTACAATGTTTATGGACCTCTATCCAAAGGAGATGTTGATCCCCTAATCCCAAGTTCATGGATATCTTCCACAAGAGAACTATTTCCCCTTCTGCTCTGGCTAGTGATCTTCTATAAGACTCTGTCTTTCTGCTGCACTAACTGGTGGATCTCTCTCCACTTGAAGACTCCTCACTTAGATCTGTCTTCAATTGTCCTGGTTGCTGGATCTCTATCCATTGAGATTTTGTCCTCTATACTCTGTCACCTCCAAAGCTCTATCAATAGGATCACTCAGAGCCTTCTCAAATCTGTTCAATAGGTTCACTCAGAACCTGCTCAAATCTGATCAATAGGCTCACTCAGAACCTTCTCAAATCTTCTCAATAGGTTCACTCAGAACATGTCCAAATCTGCTCAACAAGATCACTCAGAACTTGTTCGAATATGCTCAACAAGCTCACTCAGAACTTCTCTAAATCTGCTCAATAGGTCCACACAATATCTATCCAAATCTACTCAAAAAGCTCACTCAGAACTTGTCCAAATCTGCTCAACAAGCTCACTCATAACTTGTCCAAATTTTCTCAATAGGTCCACATAGAACCTGTCCAACTCTGCTCAATAAGTCCTCTCTAGTACTTGCTCAAATCTGCATAGCAAGCTTTCACAAAAGCTTACTCAAAATCTGTCCACAAGTCTTCTCAAATAATTGCCTCAAATTTGCGTAACAAGTCCACATAGAACTTGTCCAATCTCATAGAATCATAAAGAGAAATGTTAGAGACTCAATATGTTCTATACTTAATGCTCAATCAATATCTCAACTCAATCTCATAGAAGCATAAAGATAATTATTAGAGACTCAATATGTTTTATACTCAAATCCTAATCTAAACTCAAATCAATCTCATAGAAGTATAAAGAGAATTGTTAGAGACTCAATATGTTCTATTCTCAAATCTCAATCTCAACTCAAATCAGAATAAAGAATAGTTTGTTTCTTGGAACTTGAACAATCACTTGCATCCACTTGACTAGGTTCAATCAACTCAACTCAACCATTCACCACAAGGAACAACTCTTTCTTAAAAACCCTAGTCCAAGCATGTATCAATCAACTCAAAATGTTCCCAACAATTCTCAACAACAAATCTCACATAACAATGATACTCATGTTCTTTTCTAACTCAAGTTCAAGTTCTTTGCACAACCAATAGCTTCAACAACAATGCTTATAAAATAAGGTTTAATCACAACACTCAAGCCAGAAAATATTGAAGCATTAACTCAACCACTTTCAAAAAGGAAACCACAATCAATCCTTTTCAATCCAATGATATTTCAGAAATCAACCACCCAAATAAAATCAATGGATAATATTTCTCATACCTTTTTGATGCCTTATTTGTTGTCCATAAAATATGTCTCACTCAACACACTTTCTTTTTCAACTCTCAACAAGGGTTAGAGTAATAACACAACAAAAATATCCAAGTAACACCTTATTACTCCTACTTTATTTTAACATCCACCAAAGTTCTTTTATTCAAGAAATAAACCCTCAATAGAATGGATCAAACTTACTTTTAGAAATTCCTTAACAAAACCTGAAATATCTTCTTACACAACCCTTATCTCTCCTTCTAAGCAAGTTAATTAAATAGCTCTTGAAAAATGCTTTCCAACGATATATAATATGCTACCCTTCCAAAATTAAAAGGAAAAGTAATTTCAGAATTTTCTAAAACAACTCATAAGCCTTATTTCTCCTCAAAGCTTTTCTTACAAATATTAAAATAAAAATTTAACTTATCTTTTTCTTCTTAGCGGGATTCGATCCCTATCGTTGTCCAAGCACCACTCTAACCATGGTGCCACTAACCATGTGAGCCAACCGCTCACATGAAATGGTGAGCACAGCCACTATGCTTTCCTTCCTCTAAATGTGCCCCAGAAGACATGTGCGCCAAAAGGTGTACCTCCTTTCCACTTCGCAAAAACCAACGCCGATAGGATTTGAACTTCGGATCTCCTGGAACTCAACTTGACTGCCTCATTCTTGTCTTTAGGCCACAAGTGCCTATGGTGTATGGGAAGGGTCCTCCCTTCCTTCTATTTCTCCCTTTCTTCGTAGGTTTCGATTGTGCTAAAATATCTTTTCTCTTTGTTCGAACGAAACTCACACAGATACGAATTATTGCCAAATGAATTTTTGGCAATGGTATTTATACATATTTCCATGAATTTTCATATGTAGGGCCTTAATCGAATTTGATGATATCGACGGGAATTTCCACTTTGGAAATTTTAATTTTAATTTTAAATTAAAATTTAAAACTTAAACTTCAAAGTTGAATAACTTTGTCACCGGGACTCCTTTTTTGATGAAACGAAAATCCAACCTGGGTTTTAATAAAAACCCATTTCAAATATTCCATCCATGGTTTTAAATAAAACCTTTAAAATTAAATTGCTTCATCATTGGGGCACCTTTTTCGATAAAACAAAAATCCAACTTGGGTTTTAAGAAAAACCCATTTCAAATCTATCGTCCATGGTTTTAAATAAAACCTTTTATTTTGAATGACTTGGTTTTCACAAAAACCCTTCCTTGCACTTTCACAAAAAATAGTGCATGCCATCATAGATCCTTTTGACATCAATGACAACATTTTAGCTTAGGTACTCAAAATGTCCAACACCTATAGCTGGAAACCGTGGGACATCCTCCATTTTGTGTGCAGGGTAATATTTAGCTTTTAGAACTTGATGCCATGACTGATCTGGGTTTGTGATCCACCGCTAGTATAACTTCCCTATTAGTGCTAGGTTGTTTGTTGATGTAGCTCTGATTCTAAGACCTCCCTTTTCCTTTGATTGACAGACTTTCTCCCAGCTTACCAAATCATTTTTCTGATTTTCTTGTGCTCCTAACCATAAGAATTTTCTCATCATTTTATCCAAATATTTGAGTATGTTCTTTAGGGCTGCTAAAATGGAAAATTTGTAAAATGGCATTGCTTGTAACACTGACTTCAAAAGTGTGACTTTGCCTCCAAATATTAACCATCTATGAGACCAATGTGACAACTTTGAGAAAATTTTCTTTTATGGATTTCCAATCTTTCTTTTTTAGGCTTTTTTTCTGTTAAAGGAATTCCCAAGTAATCTAATGGACATGAGGCCATATCCGATCTATGATTCTCTTATGTACATTAAAGAAGACAACTTTAAATTTTTCTTCATTTAGAAGTTGGCCAGTGGCTATAGTGTAGCAATCTAATATTTCTCTGATACTGCTTGCTTCTTTTGTTGTTCCTTCCCCCTATAATCCTGTATCATCTATGAATTGTAGATGAGTGATAGCTATATCTCTGTTTATTTGAATTCTTGTAATATTGTTCTCTATTTTTTTCTTCTATATAAGTCTTCCTAGTCCTGCAAAAATAATGAACAAATATAGAGATAGAGGATCTCCTTTTCTAACTCCTCTACTAGCCTTGAACAATGGGGAGGGGGTTCCATTGATGAGCATTGAAAATGAGACTGTGGAGATGCATTCAAGTATCTAGTTGATCCAATATTTCTGGAATCCAAATTTTTGTAAAATTTGATCCAAAAATTCCCAACTCACTATGTCATAGGCCTTGGATAGATCTAACTTCAGGAACATTTCTTTATTCTTTCTTTGGCCTATCTTATGTATAGTTTCTTTTGCTATTACAATCCCATCTAATATTTTTCTGCCCTACACAAATCCCCTTGTTTAGGAGATATGATATTTGGTAATATAGCTTTTAGTCTATTGGCTATTACCTTGGTGATGATATTGTAGATCACATTGCAGAGGGCTATTGGTATGTAATTAGTTAGATTCTCCATATCTCCTCCATTTGGAATCAAAGCTAGAAAAGTATGGTTGAGGGATTTGAGAATTCTACCACTTGATTTGGCTTCTTCTACTGCTCTAGTTATATTTTCTCCTATAATATCCCAAAAAGCTTTGTAGAATTCTATTGGTAATCCATTAGGACCTAGGACCTTTCCTGATTGTATGGAGAATATTGTTTCTTTCACCTCTTCTTCTTTGATCTCTTTCATTAGCTCCTCATTCTGCTCTTAAGAGACTAATTTAGGGATATTTCCCAAGATTTCCTCCTGGGATTGTTTTGAAATATGTGAATCTACAGTAAACAAAGTGGAGAAATACTCATTAGCTACTTTTTTCATACCTGAAGTGGTGGTTTCTAGGAGTCCTACATTTTTTAAAGCATCAATCCTATTATAGTGTTTCCTAGATGTGCCCTACTGGTGAGAGAACTTTATATTCCTATCTCCTTCTTGAAGCCAAGTAATTCTAGATCTCTGCTTCCAATAGGTTTCTTCTTTCTTATCTAGCTCCTCTTCCTCCTGTATTAAGATCTTTTCCTGGGAGAGTAATTCCTCTAAAATGGGTTCTGAACAAATTCTTGCTGCAATTGCTTGCATTCTCTCAACTAGCTCTGCTCTTTACTGCTGAAAATATGAGCTTTGGAATTTGCTTCAGTTTTTCAATGTATATTTGATATATTTCAATCTGGAGTGTAGTTGAAATTGTGCCTTTCCAAATGTTGGTTTCCCTTGTTGCCACCATTGTTGAACTAACTTTAGTAATTCCTTGTTTAAAAGCCAAAAGTTCTCAAATATGAAGGGGTGGTTTTTGGACTGGGGTATTCTATTTGTGATATTTAGACGTACTGAGAAATGATCGAAAGATGATTTCTGAATGACAACTCTGTAACCGGTGAATTTTTTCCTCTATCAATATCCCATCTAATCTTGATTTTATTTCTTGGTCTCCTTTCCTTTTATTGGTCCAAGTAGTACCACATCCTGGAGGTGGAATGCCAATCAGATTTAAATTATTAGCTTGGACAATCAGGAGTTTTCCTTCTCACTAAGATGATTTAGGCCTCCTCTTGGTCATTCACTAACATCTTGGCATTAAATTCTCCACCCACTAGGAACCTATCTTCTGGGTAAGCTTCTCTAATAGCCTGGATTGACTTCCATTTGGATTTTTGTTCCTGCACTTCCTTCATCCCATAAAAGTTAATAATTAGCCAGATAGAGTTTGATTCTCTATCTCTCAATTTGGTCATCAAGATCCCTCCAGTTGATGATGCTCCTACCTACTGAAAAGCGTATCTATTCCACAAAGTGGCCATTCCCCTGGAGAAACCATGGGAATCTTGGACCTCGTAGTCTCCATTCCTCTAGCATCTCTTAGATATTGTTTGCATTGCTTCTAGTGATGCTCTATTTTCCTGTAATAAAACTCCATCTAGGTGGTTATCTTCTATTATACGTTTAACAACTAATTTTTCGAGGTGGCTGTTTAATCCCCTTACATTCCATGTGTGTATAATCATTGGGAACCCGTGTTGTAGAAGTTGGATATGGTTTTAACCACACTTGTCTCTCTCAACCGTTCTCCTTGTTGTTGTATTTTTTCTTTGTTTGTCTTGTTAGCGTACTTTAACATATTTTGTCTATATTTCATTATTTAGGCTTACTGTTACAACTCCTGTAACAGTTCTGTTTACGCCGGTGCTATTCTCGGCATTGTAACTAGTATTTAATTTACTTAATGCAATCTCTCCAATGTTCGTTTTTCATAACATGGCATCAGAGCCATTCTGAATTTCTGGGCGAGGTGATTAAGACGAGGAGCACAGCGTGATTTTTTTTTCTCGGGCATGATTATTTTTCCCCACCCGTGCGCTATCTCCTCTCCCTGCCACGCAGCTGCGTTGTGCGCTATCTCGCAACAAATTTAAAAAAAAAAAAAAATCACGCGCAGACGCGCGACAGTCATCGCGCATCCACGCGCGACTGTGGGAGGGGAGGCCCCCCCTGCTGGAACGCAGCGCAAGTGCATCCAGCGCTTCCCCCCCCGCTGACGGGCAGACCGTGCACGGCCCCCACTGGACGAAACGCTGACGCGCAGACTGCACGTGCGCGTTCCCCCCCCCACTGACGCGCGGACTACACGCGTGCGTTCCCCCCCCTCCGCTGGATGCAGCACCAGCATAGAGCGTACGTCATGTGACACGCCCCCCTCGCTAGACGACGTCGCAGCGCTGCGCGTGGGCGTGACGCAGGCTACACGCGTCCGCGACTCGGACCCCCCCGCTAGACGCGCGACTACGAACGTGCGCAAACGGGAGCAGCGACCAAGCAGCAGCGACTAGCAGAGGAGGTCGCTGTGGAGGAGGAAGTAGCAGACTGGGACCCTCCTCAAATACGAGGGGGCCCCTTGATCCTTTCGGATCAGCCCGCTGGCTCACGTGGTCGTGAGCCGTGCGGTAAGGCTCTGGGAGCCTGCAGGTCGAGGGTTCGAAGGTAAAAAAAAAAATTCAAAGTTTTTTTTAATTATTATTTTTTAGTTAAAATTTTTAATTTTAATTTATTTTCTATAGTTTTAAAACTTTATAAATTAAAATTTATTTTTTAATTTATTTTTTCATAAGTTTTTAAAACTATATAAATTAAAATTATTTATTTTTAACTTTAAATACATAATAATTATTAAAATGCTTTGTTAAAAAGAATTCTTTTTAGGGGGGATATTTTTTTCAAAAAATCAAAGGGGGAATGTGAGTAATTTTCTGAAAAAGCAAATTTTTTGACATTATTGTAAAGGTGCATTTTCGGTTGTGTCCGACACCTGGAGGGTTAATTCTTGTGGGCACTTTTTATGTTGTATGTTGCATATTTCATTTTTGCACTACTTCATTAAAAGTTAAAAAAAAAAAATCAAATACACTCCCTAAGTCCCCGGAATAATTAAAACCCATCCGTGCAATTTATTGCACTATAGCATTTAGTATTTGTGATACCTCTGGCCAGCACTTACAGGTAAAGCTGTCGTGATTGCGCTACTGTATCCGCCGCCTAATATAGCTGCTACAACGACGTCTGAGCTTGTTCTCTATAAATCGTCGAGGAGAGATAAGTTTGCCATTTTTGCATTTTTTTACTCCATCCACTACCCTTAATCGCTCTTGTGTTTAGGTGTAAATCCTGACGAAGTATTCTTCATAGTGTTTAGGGGAAGTTACGCCCCACTCATGAGAAGAATCTTCTATGGTAGGTGCCATCAACAAGGTGATTCCCTTTCGATCACCGCTTATGTTCCACGTATCGTATGATCTCTAAAACTCACCTATAGTCTCCCTCATGTAAGGGCGGGTGATTTTTGTTGATATTTCTAAATACCTATAGTTTCCCTCACGTAAGGGCGGGTATTTTGTACGGTATAACGGCCTAGCAAAAGGTATATCAAAATGGGGACCAATTGGTGTTATAAGGAACCTTCACTATGGCCGTTGTTGCAAAGTTGATGACTGATCCTCATCAGTTATTGAAAGGTCCAAATTATACACCATGGAAACATAAGATGAAGGCAATTCTCCAAAAGGAAGATTTATGGGATATTGTTACTGGAGTAACACCTAGGCCTTCACCAACATCAGGATCCACAGCTCCTACTACTGATCAGATAGCTTTTGACAAGAAAGACAGTCGAGCAAAGGTGCTCATTTTGTTTGTCTGTTTCGGATGAAGTGCAACCTCATATAGCTGACAAAGCAAGTGGTAAAGAGGCATGGGATGCCCTTAAAACCATCTATGAGGGAAATAATGATTCCACCATTCTTCATCTTCAACAACAACTTCATAACCTGAGTTTGAGACAAGGTGAAACAGTGGAACTCTTTCTGTGCAGAGTGTCTGAATTGAAAGAGAAATTGAATTCTTTGGGAGATCCTGTGGACGAAAAGCTTCTCGTTTCAATTGTGATGAGAGCTTTACCTTCTTCATTTGATATGTTGATCACCTCCATCCAGGTGTCTCAACGACAAATTACCTACATCGAGTTGGTCAATCTGCTTCAACAACAGGAGGCACGCCAACTTCACAAGGATGATTCTTCCAATACAACCCTATACACCAACAAGCAGGGTTCTAGGAAGAAAGGTAATGGGCAAAAAGGAGGCAACTTTTAGAAAGGAGGAAATTCTCAATAGGACATGAAAGGAAAAGGAAAACAACCTCAACAGAAGAAGAGGTGGTGCAAGATCTGTGAGAAAGACAACCATGACACCAACAGGTGTTGGCATAAGAACAAGCAGAAAGGCCAAAACAAACCACAAAATAAAAACAAGCAACCCCATGTGAATGTTGTTGTTGAAGAATCTGACTCAGATTCTGAATGGGCACACAAGGTGCTCATGACTACCACAGATTCCACACAAAGGGATCTTGTTTGGTATGTCGATTCTGGAGCTAGCAAACATATGACTGGCGATAGATCGTGGTTTGAATCATTCGTGGCCAAAGAGGGCAAACCTGTCACCATTGCTGATGATAAAACATACAAGGTTCAAGGAGAGGGTACAATTTTAGTCACTCTTCCTGATGGCAAGTGTCAGATTGACAAAGTCCTCTATGTTCCGAGATTGGCTAACAATTTGTTGTCAATCACACAAATCTCGGATAGAAATATGGTTGTCAACTTTTGTGTTGAGAATGGCAAGAAGTGTTGTACTATTACCAGGAAGGGTAAGCAGATTGCAACAGCTTCATATAAGCACGGCTTATTTTCCCTAGATGTTATCTCTACTCCACATGTTGCCATGATAGTCTCTACCAAGGAGGCAAATTCCCTATGGCACAAGAGATATGGGCATCTTAGTTCTGGCTACTTACTTGAGCTCAGTAAGTATGAGATGGTAAAGGGTCTTCCTTCCCTTTCGCCACATTGCCGGTGTTCTCCGATCGCTAGCGAGAAAGCAAGATAGAGTACCATTTGAGAAGAGCTCAACAAGAGCACAAAAACCTTTGGAGTTAATTCACACCGATCTGTGCGGTCCTTTCACACCCAACAGTTGTGGAGGGAAGAGGTACTTTCAGTTATTTGTAGATGACTACTCACGAAATATGTGGGTTTTCTTTCTCCAACTGAAATCCGAAGCTTTTGCATTCTTCCAGTAGTTCAAGAAATCCATTGAGAAGGAGTCAGGAGCTTCTATTAAAACCCTCCGCTCAGATCGAGGGGGGGAGTTTACCTCTAAAGAATTTTTTGCATTCTTAGATAAGCATGGAATCAAGAGACAATTAACAACTGCCTATACTCCTCAGCAAAATGGAGTTGCTGAGAGAAGGAACCGTTCTATCATGGAAATGGTTCGTTGTATGCTCACAGGAGCTCCTCTTGGGCAACAATATTGGGTAGAAGTCGTCACCACTGCAGTATATCTATTGAATAGGGCACCCACAAAGGCCCTAAAAGGAATGACTCCACAGGAAGCATGAAGTGGTCGAAAACCCTCCATATCTCATCTACGTATTTTCGGATGTTAGGCTTTCATGCACATACCAAAAGAGAAAAGGAAGAAGCTAGATGAGAAAACACTGAGATGTATTTTTCTTGGTTATGATGAGCACTCTAAAGGATATCATTTGATAGATCCTTTGACCAAGAAAATTCATGTCAGCAGAGATGTTGTCTTTGATGAAGCTTTCACATCACAGAGCACATCTAAAGTACACCTAGATCTTGTGGAATCTAAGGAAGAGAAGATTCCTTCGTCAACACAGATAGGAGGTCCTTCTACATCTTCTTCAACACCACCGAAGAAGAATCCAAAATGGTGTACAAATACAATCAGAGACGCAAATTTATCCACTCCTCCCAATTTGAACTTGAATAGACCTCGTACACGCAGTATGGCTCAAAAGGAAAAAGAAGCCAAAGAAACTGGTGAGGTTGATGATCTTTGTCAATCTTTTGAGGAACTTTCTGTAACTCCATGTACAGAAGTAGAGGATATGGATATTGATGATGACAAGGTGTTCATGTCTACCATAGACGATCTTGAACCTGCATCAGTGCAAGATGCTCTTACTGAGCCTCAGTGGAAGGCCGCTATGGATACAGAGTATGAGTCTTTGATGAAAAATAAAACTTGGAAGCTTGTTGATCCGCCGCATGGAAAGAAACCCATTGGCTGCAAATGGGTATATAAAGTCAATTACAAGGCAGATGGAACAATTGATAAGCATAAGGCCCGTCTTGTTGCAAAGGGCTATGCTCAAAAGGAAGGCATTGACTATGAGGAAACTTTTGCACCTACTGCTCGTATGACCATAATTCGAGTTATGTGTGCTATGGCAGCACAATATGGGTGGAAAGTACACCAGATGGATGTCAAAAGTGCCTTTCTAAATGGTTATCTCCAAGAAGAAGTCTATATGACTCAGCCAGAAGGATTTGAAGTGGAAGGCCAAGAGTAGAAGGTTTGCAAATTGGTCAAATCCTTATATGGTCTGAAACAAGCTCCTCGAGCTTGGTATATAAAAATGGACAATCACCTTATGTAGCATGGATTTAATATATGTCCGTCAGATGCAAACCTCTATTTCAAGAAATAGGGTTCTAAGATAGTGTTGCTTGTACTCTATGTTGATGATCTGCTCATTACAGGGAGTTCAGAAACTATGATCTCTACTGTCAAAAGAAACTTGTGTAAATATTTTGAGATGACAGATCTCGGACTTCTCCATTATTGTCTTGGTCTGGAATTCAGCCAGAAGGAGCACTCCATCAAAGTGTCTCAAAAAAAATATGCCAAGACATTGCTGGAAAAATATCGCATGATTGATTGCAAGCCAATGGCAACTCCGATGGAGAATGGACTTCAATTATTGCGATATGATGATTCACCTCGGGTAAATGGTACTCTCTATCGACAGTTGATTGGGAGTCTCATATATCCGACCAATACTAGGCCAGATCTCGTATTTGCTGTCAACTATCTTTCGAGGTTCATGCAGGAGCCTAAGACCACTCATTGGAAATCAGCAAAACGTGTTCTTCACTATGTCCGTGGTACTATGGAATATGGCCTAGAATACAAGAGGAACAACAAATTCTTCTTGCAAGGATACACGGACTCTGACTATGCTGGATCATTTGATGATTGCAAGTCAACTTTTGGATACATTTTTCATCTGGAATCCGGTCTTGTCTCTTGGCACAGCAAGAAGTAATAGGTGGTTGCTATTTCATCAACAGAGGCAGAGTATCGCACCGCACGTGAAGCTGTGTGCGAAGTGATATGGTTGCGTCGCATTCTGACAAGTATGGGCCATCCATCAAAATCTCCAATACACTTATTTTGCAACAATCAGGGTGTTTTGAACCTCGTCAAGAATCCAGTCCATCATGAAAGAACAAACACATTGACACACAATGTCATTTCATTCGAGATGAAGTTCCAAAGCACCGAATTCAGCTTCAGCACATTCCCACCGATGCTCAAGTTGCAGACATTTTCACTAAGGCACTTGCACGTGTCAAATTTGAATTGTTTCGTAGCTCTCTTTGTATTGCAAAATGATGTAATCAGGGGGGATGTTAGTAGTCTAGTACAACTATTAGTTATTACATTACCCAAATAATGTAATAAAGGGGGATGTTAGCGTACTTTAACATATTTTGTCTATATTTCATTATTTAGGCTTACTGTTACAACTCCTGTAACAGTTCTGTTTACGTCGGTGCTATTCTCGGCATTGTAACTAGTATTTAATTTACTTAATGCAATCTCTCCAATGTTCGTTTTTCATAACATGTCTTTCTACCTACTCCTTGAGATTTTGCATTTTTTAGCCTTTTCTCCATTTGGCTTATCCCAAGGGTTGGCTTTTCTCTATTTTTCTCTGTTATTCCCATAATTACCTCCTTATATGTATGTGACTCTTTATTATACAGTACTAGAGCTCCTTTTGTATCTGGTTGTGGTTGCTCTTTATATTCTATCTATTGTTCTTTGGTTGATGCAAATTGTACTTGTATGGATTGTCCTTCTACCCCTCTCATTACTTTTAGGTATTGTTTTTTTTCTGTATCTATATGTTGTGGATGATGAACCTCTTATGCTACCAATTTCTCAAGATTTTTTATTTGATTTGAGTGCGGTAGTTTCTCTCCTTCCATTGGATAATCTAGCCTGAGGATCTCATATTTGTTGGATGTAGCCTTTCCTTATTGACGTTGATTTGTATTTCCTCCTTTCTTCTGATTTCTTCCTCTTTCCTAGTTATTATTTTTTGTTCCTTTTTCTCATAACTGTCTGAAATCCTTGTTCATTTTCTTTTTATTGAGGTTGGCTTTTTGGGTTTGGATTCATTATATTTTTCTCTCCTTTGGCTATTTTGGGGTAGCCTTTCACCAAATGTTCGTATTCATGACATGCTCTACATCTGAAAGGCACTGATTCATAGTCTATTTGTTGTCTCCATATATTCCTTTTGACTTTGAGGTCAATTTTTGCTAGTAATGGTTTTTCCAAGTCCATCTCCACACAAATTCTTGCATACGCTACTAATCCTCTTACCGTTGATTCTCTTGATCTACCTATGTATTTGCCCAAGATATTACCTATCAACTCCAAAATTTCCTCTTTCTAGTATTCTAAATGAAGTGCAAATAATTTTAGCCAAATTGGAGCTGCCAAGGATTTAGTTCTAGGATCAAAAGTGGGTCACCATGGTTGCATGAATAGATCTACAAGGCCTATGTTATACGGACCTCCCTCAAAATCTCTATCCTTGTCAGATATCATTGTGAATTCAACTATGAAGTATCCGTTCGATAAAGTGAATATATCCAATTCCCCTTGTGGTGCCCAATGCTTTCTGGCCCAGGAGTACAAGAACCTTGTAGAAGGTTGGAGTCCCACAAACTTGCATATTAAGGCATGCTTGAATTTATACACAATCATTTGCTATGAGTTCTACAATTTCTAGCACTGGGATTATTTTTGTTTGAGGTAAACATCCATTTCTTTTAGCTTGTTCAGCTTTAGTCTCCCTTATTTTACCTATGGCTTGTAGGATTTTTGGGCTTGTTCTCCTGTATCATCTCTCTTTTTGTTACTACCTTTGACCTTTTCTGCAAAGGATTGTGTTTTAGGTCCTTTGGGACTCTGAGTGCTTCCCATAGAAGTCCCTTATGTGAACCCTCCTACCGAGGATTCTCCCACTGAATTCTTCCCTCTTGTAAACCCTAATTTTTCAATTTCAAGTGTTCTCTATTTTTTCAAGCCTTCTATTAGGGTTTGAAGAACACAGGCGTATACTAAGAGGGGGGGTGAACAGTATATGACCACTTTTTACCTTTTCTTTTCAAATCAATATTATGCAGTGTATAGATAGTAGTATCAATAGCAGTAATAAAAGCAATGCACAAAAACACCATACACAATAGAGACACAGATTTTAACATGGTTCACCCAATGTGGGTTATCTCCACAGAGAAAATATTTCTCAAATAATCTCTTGGGAATCCTTCCCAATTACAATATTTATGGACCTCAGTCCAAAGGAGATGTTGATCCCCTAAATTTGGATGTGGATCTCTATCCACGGGAGAACTCCTTCTCCTCTGCTCTAGCTAGTGATCCTCTAGAAGACTTTGCCTCCAATGCATTGACTATGGATCTCTCTCCACTTGAATACTCTTGTCCTTACTCAAAAGACATGTTCTCAATGTACCGGCTAATGGATCTCTATCCACTAGAGACTCTATCATCTCTGCTCTATCACCTCCAAAGCTCTATCTCAATACTATACTAAATATAGTCCAATCGGTCTAGCACAACTCTGCTCAATCTCTTACACTAAACACAGTACATTCAGTCTAGCACAAATATGTTTAATAGGTTCACTCAAAACCTACATAACTTTACTCAACAAGTTCACTCAGAACCTGCACAACTATGCTCAATAGATCCACTTAGAACCTGCTCAAATCTGCTCAATAGGTCCATACATAACCTGTCCAAATATGCTCAACAGGTCCACACAAAACTTGATCAAATCTGCTCAACAGGTCCACACAAAACCTGTCCAAATTTGCTCAACAGGTTCACATAGAACCTAATCAAATCTACTCAATAGGTCCACATAGAACCTGTCCAAATCTACTCAACAAGCTTACACAGAACTTGTCCAAATATGCTCAACAAGCTCACTCAGAACTTGATCAAATATACTCAATAGGTCCACACATAACCTATCCAAATCTACCCAACAAGCTCACATAGAACTTGTCCAAATATGCTCAACAAGCTCACACAGAACTTGTCCAAATCTGCTCAATAAGTCCTCTCTAGGACTTTCTCAAATCTGCATTGCAAGCTTCCACAAAAGCTCACACAAAATCAGTCCACAAGCCTTCTCAAAGACTTGCCTCAAATCAACTTAACAAGTCTCCACAGAACTTGTCCAATCTCATAGAATCATAAAGAGAATTGTTAGAGACTCAATATGTTCTATACTCAATTCTCAATCACTTTCTCAACTCAATATTCCACACTTCATAAAAACTCTTTTCCAAACTCACATAAGGGTTAGAAGACTTCAATTAAAATCACAATGCAAAATACAACTTTAAATACACCTTTTTACTCCAACTTAATTTTCACATCCACCAAAGTCCTTTTAGAAGAAAACCCTTATCAAAAAATAATAATCAACAAGTCTCAAAATAAATCTCAATTAACACTTTACCATAACTCCTTATACCTCCTAAAATATAACTCTCAAAATGATACTTTCCAAATAATAAAGCTCAAATAATTATCAACACTTCACCTTCAGAAATAATCACAACAACCTCTAATTAACAAAGTTTATTAAAAAATTAATAAACTTTATAACATCCTTATCACTCCAACATTAGGGCATAACCATAAAATTAATTAACACAAAAAAATGTACTTTCCTCAAGGGTATTTGACCCCGTGTCTTTCCCTCATCACGAGCGCCTTAGTTGTGGCTAAGGTTGCCATACAAGCTACACGCTTGTTCGTAAAGGGGGAAGCACCACGTGCTTCCTCTTTACGCTTTTCTTGCCCACGTTTAAAAATGTGTGCCTTGGCGCTTCCACAAAGACTCCACCAAAAACTTCTTTACAAGAATCAAACGCACGACCTTCGTGCTACCAATACCTTCATGCTTTTCAAGCTGCCACTAGGCCACACTTCCCAATGTGAATTGGAAGTGGTCTCTCTCCACGTTATCTTGTACTCTCCTTTCCAAACGTTTTAACCACGAGCTCATTTTTTGCATGTGCAACTCAATAATCAATTGAGCAAGGATAGATAATAAAAAACTTTGGGCATGTATTTATATTGCCCTTCCTCCTTTGTCTAAACGTCGGTGCTTTTATTGAAATGCATTACATCGGCGCTTTAAGGCTTTGAAAGCCTTAGTAAACCCAACCTTGGGTTTTAATAAAAATTACTTTTGGACTTTATAAAACCCTTTGCCTTATAAAATATTATAATAGGGATTATAATTATTTTATTTGGGTTTTCACCATGGCAATTTTAATATTATAATAACCACCATTATAATATTAATCCTTCGATAAATTACCTTTAATATTTATTTATAAAATTTAAATTCATGCTGAATTTAAATAATTTATAAAATAAATATTATAACTCCTTTTTAACTTTTATCTTTTGCATTGTTTCCCTCGATCTTTTCCCTTCTTGTTAGATATAAAATAACCATCTTTGTCACCTTTATTTCCTATTGAAATTACTGATGACCTCATATGGTGACATCAATGACAACTTTGACTTAGGGACTCAAAATTTCCAACAGGGTTTTCTATTGTAACCCTTAAATTACATAAAACAAGGTAAAAAAAACTCTAAAGCCAGATTAAAACTTCGAAAACATGAGTTTCAGCAAAATACAGTAACAAACCATACCAGAAAAAACAAGTTGATTTTCTCCCTTCTACCATAATACAACTTTGATCTCTAGCAGAAAACCCCCAATTTCATCGATCTTCTCCCTTCTCAAAAATTCTTCCGTTATGGACATAGGATCTTTTGTGGTATTATTATTCCAAAGTGACGTAACCAGGCGCTTAATCCACTTCTTAATTTTGATGGTGCTTACTTCCTTATCGTTGTTTTCATTGAAATTATTATTAATGTAGAATCTTGTGTTGTTATTATTTCAAATTGGTGTAGTTAGGCGCTTAATCCACTTCTTAAATCTTTGACGAAACTAATTTTTTCTCATATTTTATTTCCAATTGGAATGTATGTAGTTGAAATTGTTATAAATTTAATTAATCTTGGCATTTTTTTTTTTTTGGTAAGTAGTGTTTGTATTTACAATGGGTTTTAACAAGGATCCCAAAACCTGATTACATAAGCAATGGGCCTAGGGCATCAATCCCTTGAAACCGAACACCAAAATGCAAATCCCGCCCAGTGATAACAGTAAGCATGAAACAATCCCTCTAAGTGGGAAACAAACAAATAAGAAAGAAAGTAGTTTTGGAGATCCCGCCCAGCGAGGAGTAGCCAAAAACCACCATCAAGAAGATCCCACCCAGCAGGAAGCAAAGAAAAATCGTTACAATAAAATCCCGCCTCGCGAGAAGCAGTCAAAACCACCACAAACAGTCCCGCCTAGCGGGAAGCAACAGGGAAATCCCGCCATCCGAGAAACCAGTAGAAAAGAAAGGATCCCGCCTCGTGGGAAAACCGGCAAATTTGGTGGATCCCGCCCTATGGAGAAACCAACCACCCATCGGGAAAACATTTCGTTCAGCGAGAGCCATCCTGTAGGAAGCCGACAGCCAGCACAGAGAGGATCCAGCCCATCAGGAAGTGACCAAAGAGTTGTACCACAAGGAACCCACCCCGAGAAAACAGAAGAGGATCCCAGCAGCAGGGACCAAGAATCCTGTCCAAGCACAGAGCCCACCGAGGATTCACAAGAAAAAGGGGGAAGCTATCCAAACCCTAAACCGTCACCTCCACCACATCGAGAAACGCAGGGGACCAGATCCACACGAATAACCTACAAAAAACCCCAGGGGGAAGCCTGAGGGAAAAAGGGAAGGGATCCCCAACCAAACAGGGATCCCTGGGAAGCACCAGTCCGAAAAAACAACCAAGGAAACCCTAGCCGGTCGGGAGGGGCGCAGATAGTGGAGAAGGAAACATCTAGCATTTTTCAAGGAGGCCATTCAGACTTGCAAACCTAGTTCTTCCTGTGGAACAAAACCCATGAAAAGAAAGGTAAACACACCAAGTCACAACTTTTGTGGATAGAGCCATACTAGATAGCAAAAATTTTGAGAAACGTAAACTGGAATACATTTCATCTACAAGACCTGGAAGGTATTTTTCTAAATTTACCTATAAATGGTCAATCTTTGATATGTTATTTCTCTATTATTCCATCTGCATCATTTTTTGTAGTTCTTGTACATACACATATATTATAATAGTAAATAAAAGCATAGCATGTCTAGCAGTTTTATTGGTTTTTATTTGGTGTTGGTTTTATTTGATTTTTTTTCTTTCCTCTTTTAGTTTTTGTCTCATTTCCTCGGATTTTAAGAAAGAGGTTTTGATTTTTATTTTAAAAATACTAAAATAGGGAGAAGAGTGGTAGTGCTTGTTATCCAAAATGACAATGGAGAGACAGTTAGATTATGTACCATGCCCACTGCAAATATTTTAACTATAAAAAGAACTATTATGCTATTTGGCTAAAGAAATCCTAGGGAATCCAAGAAAAGTTAGTCATAAGAGGAAAACTCTAATTGATAAAGGTCATTTTAAATACTCCAAAGAGGCTATTGGTGCCTGAGCTGAAATCGTTAGTTGATCGATTGTTTGGTTAATAAAACATTAGGGAAAATGCAACTTTTAAACCTCTAGTAAGACTTCCTGACTATCTATCTATCAAAAAAAAAGAGAAAGAAGAATAAGAAAAGAAAGAGAGAGTTTCGTAATAAAAGGATATGGTCAAGATTTCTGAAAGAGGAATTTTAGACATGTTCACCAGGGCTATGGATGCTCCATGGTTGTGAACCAAGGTCTTGGAAAGCTAAGAGTAACTTTGTCCTAGCAGTGAAGCTCTACTTGAATAACCCTGTGCAATCCAAATAGTTTTATTAATCCTTAGTAAGAATTCTAAGCCATGGCTTTCTTTGGAGGAAGGATTTATACATTGCAATCACACACCAGAGTTTTCTTTGAATGATTCAACCTAGTATGTCCCTAGAAAATTTTGATAGACTAACAGATAATAACTAAAATATTTTGAAAATCCTTGTGGTAGGTACTGTGCATGATTTAAATTGTTTTAAAACTGGAGTTATGGGTTCCATATAGTGCCATTATTTCCCCGTAAACATCACCATTTGTGGAGAAGCAACACACCCCCACTGAAAATAAAAAATTTTATCCTTTCAAAATAATTAGTTTTATTTTTTAAGGGGACCCTCATGAAGTTTTGGTTTTAATTCTAAATATTTGCTTCCATCAAGATCTTAATTTTTTCCTACATCAAGGTGTCAAAATTTCTTGCATAAGAGCATTGATTTAAATTGAATTTTTTTGAATATTCATGTGTCAATGGTATTATTTCAAATCCAATTTTCAAAATTTTTGATTTTCAATAATTTTGGATTAGGTCCTTTTTCAGCTTAGATGGCTATCTCATAGACCTTCAATAATGAATTCCCACCCTTATGGCTATCTCATAATTGAAATTTTTTATATAGTAAATAAATTTCATACTTGTAGGTGGTTGGATCTCATCGAGGATCCTTTGCCAAGTCTTTTGAAATCAAACGTTGAAATAATCCATTGTCTCTATAGGTACCCTCTTGATGGTCATGATTTGTTCTAGGAGAGATGCTTCATCTACTTTCTCTTTGAATTTTTTTATCAAGAGCTTCATCAACTGGTCCTAACTTCTAACTGGTCATGGGCTAAGGATGAGGTGCCATTAATAAGATCTCCCTCAAAAAGAAGTCACTAATAGCCTCAAAGGCTATATTTTGTTTTTTAATAAAATACATAGTGCACAAGCTCACAAGGTATTGCAAGTTTTCTATCAAAGTGACAAAATCTCCTAAGAAGTAAGGCAAGGACTTGAGTGTTGAGACAAGAATCGGGTCCCATACATCAGGTGGAATAAGTGAAATTAGGTGACCTCTATCATTCCATGTTATAAACTTTCTATGAGGATGATGTACTATAGCTACCATGTTGTGTCATTGGTTCCTCCTTCTTTGTCTTTGATTCAATGGTGGCTCTAGCTCTTGCTAATTGGCTCCAACAAAGGCTTTGGTTATAGGTCTTATGCTCATAAGGCTCTCCCTTTATTAATGGAGTTGTTAGGTGAAAACATAGACATATATGAGAAGGTATCGAGAGAGGGTTTGTCTAGGGGGAAGACAACAACTAGAGCCAATGTGGGTCTAGAGAGCCTAGACAAGGTAGGATGGGTGAACCTTTTGAAACTTTTGTAGGACCCATAAACTCTACAAGTCCCCTTTGATACAGAAGCGAGATCTTGGGCAGATGTATTTTAGAGTGAAAAAGCTAAACAAAAATTTCTAGGTAGTAAGTTTGACCTCTGACCAGATCAAGGGAGACTTTGAGTCCTTACTAAACTCTTAAAGATGATAATGGCTTAGGGGGCTTGCAACCTGATGGGAGATTTTTGGGCTCTCGCCTTGACCTAGACTCTATCTATAGATGGGCCTTCTCCAAATAGAAGCCACAAGGTCATATTGATATTTTAGCTCTCCCTAAATATTTTTCTTATCAAAATTAACTATGAATATGACATGAATAAAATCCTTTGGGAAGGACCCTAGTTTTTTGGGCATCATGGGCTTATTCTATGTAATGAGTGTAGACACCTAAAACGCGTCATGTCGAGGGCGACTACTCATATGGGACATGCTACAAGACCATATGGAATATCTTGGACAGACTCCAAGATAGAGCAGTGGTTTTAACCACTCAATTTGGGCTCCTTGGCCTAATCAATCTAAACCATAGTTGAGACATGTGGTCTACAATCTGAATCGCAGTTAAGACTTGCGGTCTGCAGTCTAGGCCACAACTATCACCTGTGGTCTAAACTGAAGTTCAGTTGGCCTTCATCCAAGCCAAATCGGTTTGAACGGTCATTTGTTCTAGAAGAAGGTAGTTGAAGGAAGGAATATTCCAAAGGCTTCCAATCCAACTGTCCCAACCATCTCTTCTTTATATTGGCTTCTCCATGAAGCCACCCCTAGCCCTTGGGTAGTCCTATAAAATTAGGGTAAACTATGAGAGAGTGTATTGGAGATCAGAGCAGTGAAGCCTTGTTGAATTGTGGACTCACTTGAGTGAATTAAGAGGGAATTTGGTTGCTATCCAATGGCCAATTCACCAATCATCATGTCAATTTGTGCCATGGATGCCCTAAGGATCTAGAATGTCAAGAAATGCTAATTCAGGCAAACGGAGGCCCAATTATGGAATTCAACTGCCAATTCCATCAGAGGACATTAATGCGGCCCTTGATCATTAATTGGACAAGGAAGATCAAGCCCACAACCCTTTATTTGGAGGGCAAAGATACTTGATTGCTCATTGCAGCTGATAGCCACGGTGTGTAGTGTAGACCACTCATCTGAGCTACGGTTTGCAATAGGTGATAGATATCCTTACTGTTTCTTTTGCATTGTGCTTAATTAGGTTAGATTAGGCATTTTAGTGGTTTATTTCATGTTTTAGAGACACTGATTGATTTAATTAGGGTTTTATGTGAGTTCTTTCCATTTAAGCAACTTTGCACTAATCTCTTGTTTCCATGCATCATTTCATGCAATTAGTCTATTAAATAGATAGCAGTATTCTTCATTTCTATGTTTCAAGAAATATTTATGAGTTTTGCATAAGTTTAAAATGAATTGTTCATTTTCTTGATTTCATAGTTGTTATGGCATCTTCATATTTATATCCTTTAAAGGGCCTCATCATGAGAGGTTTCCTATGCTATTAATGCTTTTGTGTTGTTTCTTGACCGCAGGAAAGCAGGTTCGAAGGAGATTCAATAATATAATTCCTTCCTCAATGTGAAGAAGAGGGTCAATTTGAAGTAAAAATCTACTTTTTTATTCTACATCCAACGGATCAAGAATCGTGCAAATCGTAGCTATAACAAATATTTTATTTTGGTTTTATGTTTACTCTATTTTTGAAGCCGAAAACTGAGAAAAACTACACTAAAACGATCATAAAATGGTCTAGACAACTCCAAAAATTGCCAAATTTATTTTGTTGTCTTATTTTAGCCCTTGTGCACCTCTCACATAAATTTTGGGTCCTAACTCTTCATGGTTCAAAATTTCCCAAAAATTCCTAAAAGTGGCCATTTCCCCACGAGCCCCGATTGGCCAATTATTTCAAAAATACAAAATTTTGACCCAAAAATCATATTTTTGAGTTATAGCTCATTGTGATCAGCTCATCGCACTGATCATTTTGATATATAACACTTATTACTTTTTTTTGGAAGCCAAAAATTTTATATGGCTGGGGACCTCCCATGGTGAGCAAGACCTCCAATCTAGAGAGGGAATCAGGTTCCATAACCACTGAACATATTCAAATCAGTCCAGAAGACATGGCCATCCCTGAATGGCATCCCAAGTCTTATCATAACATCAATACCATCCATAGGGGGTCCAACCATCGAGATAGCCCTATTAGGGAGGCACCCACAAGTCCTCCAGGAGACCTTCCTGACTGGAACACCTTGATAGAATTCTATATAAGGAACAATCCGCCCACTGAGGAGCCTAGTAGGTCAATCTCATAGGTTCACATCCCAACTTGCTCTATACATAAATCATAAAGTGATCATGAACATACACCATGGCCTAGCTTGGGTGAGCAAACCACCCCATCGGGTTGAGCAAGCCAACCCCCTACTCCTCATAGGGAGCATTTTGTGCAACATGAATATACAAAGCTTACATCTAAGCCTAAATATGCATCATTCCTCATAGATGAGAAAGAGGACCCAAGTCATCCTCCTACACCTCATGAAGAGTACGTGGGGCAACCACATTGTGGCTCTACATCGTCAAACTATACAGAGCCCACTCATAGCTCAAAATATCAAGTCAATGCAACCTTTAAGGAGAATGGAAAACAAGTAATAGATCCTACTAGGGGGAAAGACATGATAAACCCATTTGTATTTCAAATACGAGGGCACATAGCCCCCATACAACTAAACAATGGGATCATACACATCAGGCACTGAGGCCACAACTTGACCAACAACATATGGATCAAATCTAGTTGGATCAACAACAATTAAATCATCAACGGGTGGACTCACCATGAGCACACCTACAAAGGTTGTATCAATGAAAGATACAAGAACAACAAAAGATACAACAAGAGCAAGTGCAAAATGCATTGCATAAAGTGGTGCTTACACCTAGCACACAGAGGATCCAACAACGCATAAGGCGCCCAGTGCAATCTCGAAATATTTCACCATGGCCACACAAAAATTATGTTCAACATCATAGGCCGTTATCTGGTTATCATCATGAACCTCATATTCCTCAATAGTACCAAGATCAATACGATGAGGAATCATATGCAGAGTCCCAATGGGAACATCAGGAAGAAGTAGATGCTTACCCTGAATCTAGTTATGATGAGGTACCTAATGATTATACTTATCGTCCACCTCAACATAAAAAATGACCTCCTCGACCTAATCAAGGGTGACAAGATGAAGATCATATCATTTCATCAAGGGCATACAAAGTGCTAGTTGATCGGATAAATGCAGTCAAAAAACAAAATCAAATATTGGTTTATCAAAAACCCATGCTGAAGCAACTTAGAAATCAGCCTTTGCATCCCTTAGTGTCATCACCAACATACCCATCGAATTTCAAGATGCCTCAACTTGAAAAGTTCAAATATGATGAAGATGCACGAGAGCACATGACAAGATTCATCCATATGTGCTTTAGTTTTCAAGATAATGACCCCTTGATGTTGAGAACCTTTGTGACAACATTAGTTGGGGATGCTTTAGAGTGGTATAATCATCTACCACATCATAGCATATACAACTTTGAGCAATTAGTCGATGCATTCTTGCAATGTTTTGCCTTTAGTGCTAAGGAAATGACAAGTTTGACTGACTTGGTTAGCCTTTGTCAACTGGATGATGAGCCAGTCATTGAGTATGGTAATAAATGGAGGAAGGTGATGTCAAAATTACCTTTCACTTTACCCACAATAGAGCTCATTCGAATGTTTACGAGAAGTTGTTCAAAACAAATCTCCCTTCTCTTGCAATTACAATAGTATCAAACATTCGAGGAGGCCTTAGCACAGGCCAAGGTCATTGAAGACATCAAGATATAGGAGGGTGATATTCGACTCCACAAAAAGGAATGGCCAAACAAGAATATCATAGGTGGTAACATGCAATATAAGGTGACCCCAGTAAATCAAGTTGTTTTGAGTATCTCGGAATCCTCAAACCAGGTCGCACCACCTCTACCAATGCAGCATAATTACCAAGCTCAACCTCCTCTGGCCCAAAATCATATGCAAAAGAATCAGATACAAGGCCAACAACATCGGCCACAATGACAATATACTGATTTTCCAGAGACATTAGCATCACTCTTTGATCGATTATATGAGGCGCGAAGAATCAATCTTCTAGAGATCCGTCCTTTGAAACGTAATAAGCGTAGATCAAAGGCGCATAGGGAAAATCTATATTGTGTGTACCATCGACAAAGGGGTCATGACATCCATACATGCTATCCCTTTAGAGATTTAGTGCAAGATATGATCGAGAGGCAAGAGCTTTAGATAGGAGTCTTACATGATCCCTTGCCCGCACACAAAGTAAACACAACACCTGTCAATCAAGTTGAGCAACCTAATCAGGTGCACATTAATATACCTCCCCAAGATTTTGTGGGAATGATCAGTGTTGTAACAGAGAAACAGGAATGTCTAAATCGATCTACGCAACCTGTAGCATCATCTAATGTTTCACCTTCGCTTGTCTCGTCTCAGCGGGACATTGGCACTGCACAAAATTGCACATCACAACAGGGGGAATCAGTTTCTACTACTCCTCCTAGTCAAGCCAATCATGGCACATCAAACACAATGCACATTGGGGGTCTTCAAGGTGTCACACCTTCCCCATCATCCACATCACGATCAATGAAGCAAAGTGAGACTTCTAAAGGTATCACACCTTCCTCACTTTCATTGAGTGGCACACACATTTGGGGGTACCTAAGGTAGCGTACCTTCCCCTTTAAAAATATAAAAACAAGAAAAAAATCATAAAATATAAAAATTTCAAAAAAATTCAAATAAAACATTTAAATTTCAAAACAATTGAAAAATATCAAAAAATCAAAAATATGGAAAACATCAAAATCCATAAAAATGCACAAAAAGCTCCAAAGGCATCATAAGCCCTTTGGTCAAATCACAAAAAGCTCCAAAGGCATCGTAAGCCCTTTGGTCATCCATCAAAAGGCCCCAAAGGCATCTGTAAGCCCTTTGGTCATTCAGTAAAAGGCTCCAAAGGCATCTGTAAGCCCTTTGGTCAAATCAAAAAGTTATAAAATCCATAAAAAATGGGAAAATATCAAAATTTAAATATATAAATATATATATATATAAAAAATATATATATAAATAAATATATATATATATATATATATATATATATATATATATATGTATATGTATATAATTGCACATTGCATTTCATGTTGCAACCAGTGCATTTCATTTGCATCATTGCATTGCATTTCATTTTGCATTTCATCTTTGCATTGCATTAGGCATATTCATCCGTCGCACTTGCATTAGGATAGTTGTGTTTACAATCTTACAAACGACACCACGTTTGTATTTCAATCATGCATCTATGCATTATCATTATCATCCATTCACCCTTGTGAGTAATTGTGTTTTTCAACACAACCCATATTGTTGCTATGAAGAATATACTAGGGTTTTCCAGTCATTCAACCATACCTAGAGGTCTTCTCAAGAGTTGATAGAAAGCTTGCTTTGCTTTTGCGGTCGAGGTCTAGCTAGTATAGCCCTTAGCATATCAGAATCCTATCACTAATCAACAAATTAAACAATCCTAATAAGGACTAGGGGAAGATGAAAGCCACGAAGCAGGACCAGGTATCCTAAGGTGAAAAGAGTTATTCTTGCTTATCCCCCTGTGTGGACGGTATGGGAAATGTTGGTAATTGGCAAAAGGACAAGTTCGTTCCCTACCCATAATCCCTTGCTTACGATAAAATGAGCAATATCCCAGAGTGATATCCCACATCAATCCTCAAGATTGATACCCTAGATCGATATCATAGATCGACATCCCAGATTGATATCCCATATTGATATCATAAGATCGATATCCTCAATCGATATCCCAAAGTAAAATCCCCAAAGGAAGTTTCTGAAGAAAATTATCAAATGTAAATCTCAAAAATTCATATCAAGTGAAGATCAAAATTGTACAAAGAAATTAAAATCAGTATAACATCCCTTGCTAAAAAAAAAAGAAAGTACAAAATAAATAGTGATTCTTATCACTATAGTACAAAAATAAACAATGATTTTTGTCACTATATATGAGCAAGTATCCCAAAAAATTGAAGAAAATAAGGGAGTGAACTTGAATCCATGGAATTGCCAGCACTACTGTACCTTACGCATGACGATATGTCTGATGCATTAGCACCTCGCTTATGTACAGACCAATGTTTGAATGTGGAAGAGCTAGCTTCAGGTGTCTTGTATCGCCTAGTGGTCTAGTCCAACTGAAATCTAAACCTAGGATTGGATAGACATTTGCGGACCCCTAATCTTAGCAATGGGTTGAAAGAATCCCGCTTGACATTGGGGTATGCTTATGCCTTATCTAAATATACTCACTTGCACACATAGGGATAATGAATAGTTAGGGCCTATCCTAGCGAAAGCCTTATATTTCAGAAGTCTAGTGTGGTTAGTATACAACTTTTGATCAGTCAACTAGGGTGTTTGAGTCTCATGGTAAACCTCAAAAATTCCCAAATAGCAACAACCAATTTTCAAGCAATCATCAAATATCAACTTCTTTTTATAAGAGTTTGTTTGTTAGAAGTGTTCATAACATAGGTTAGATACCGGATGGATATCAGCAATGATATTTAAACGGCCACTGACTATGCTACACATATTCTTTTAATTTACAAAAGCTTATGAACATAAAACATATATCATTGCATCTCACATAGGGGTGCACAATTTATCAATTTTCATAATAAGATATAGCAATTACAATTCATGATTGTTATACATTCTGTGGTGTCATCCATTAGATTGTCAAACTCATATTGCATTCATTCCTTATGTTTTAAGTGGTTAAAGCATACAGGTTCATTTACATTAGATCATCATCATGTAAATTATGCATCACATACATGGCATTCACCATTCATACCATCATAAATTAGATGCATAAAATTGAATCAAAACTAAACATGCATTTAACAATAAGCATTGCATCCATATGCATACAAAATAGTCCATCTATACATATAGATCATGGAATCTAATAGAACATCTATCATCTAGCTAGTGCATGTCATCCATACATTGCATACATATAGCATAATCACATCATCATGTAGGCATTGCATCCACGTGCATCTCATAAACATAAAATCAAAACAAAAACATTTGCAAGCATCAACTGGGGCATTATCAGTATCGATCCCCAAAGCTCCAAAGAAGTCTAAATATTTGGTCTTTTCATTCAAGTCATAAATGCACACATTTTCTCATCATAAGGAGTTTCAGATTGGACATTAAAGCATATCTACAGGTCCAAAATTTCAAAAATTATAAAATTAACAAAAAAATTAAATAAATCAAAATTCACAATGATTCAACATATCATCGACATTATGATTCACTACAAGCCTAATGGACATTGCTATCATTTTGATTCCCTAAGAAGGCCTTTGTGGCTGGACCGCTCCATGGGATAGGAATATGCAATTATTCTAAATGGTGCAATCATAAGCTGAATTAGGCCTAGCCAAGTAATTAAATGCTAAATTCTAAATTTGTTCAAAGATCATTCATAGTGGTCAAGCGACCTCGTCGCTTCATTTAATTGTCATTACCCTCATCGACTCATCGCTTGAGGGGGTAGTCATAATATCAATTATCATAATCAAAGTCAACAGAAGATCCCTTGATCGTAGATCCCTCGATCTTGTCAAAAGTGCATTCGTTCAAGAATCATTGTCAAAGACAATCATGCACCCTCCTTGCTTGGGGCAAATAAACAAAATATCAAGATCAAATTCAAGCAAACTGGGCAGCTAGTCTCCTAATTTAGGATTTGACTTAAGCTTGTCTCCTAATTGCCATCAAGGCTAGGATTAGACTTAAGCTTGTCTCCTAATTGCCATCAAGGCTAGGATTGGACTTAAGCTTGTCTCCTAATTGCCATCAAGGCTAGGATTTGACTTAAGCTTGTCTCCTAATTGTTGCTAAGGCTAGGATTTTGACTTAAGCTTGCCAGAATCAAGTTCTTCAACTCATCGAGGGCAATGATTCAATGATGTATGCTCTTTTGCAAGACTTGGGGCATCTAATGTTGATCAGATCAATGATCATCATGGAACCTTTGGCATCATTTTAGGAGGTCTATTTTTGCTCAGCGTTGTTCGATCTCACAACACATCTCAAAAGGGGCATTTGTAGACACCTAAAATGCGTCATGTCGAGGGTGACTACTCATATGGGACATGCTACAAGACCATATGGAAGATCTTGGATAGACTCCAAGATAGAGCAGTGGTTTTAACCACTCAATTTGGGCTCCTTGGCCTAATCGATCTGAATCAGTAGTTAAGACCTGCGGTCTATAGTCTAGGCCACAACTGTCACCTGCGGTCTAAACTAAAGTTTAGTTGGCCTTCATCCGAGCCAAATCGGTTTGAACGACCATTTGTTCTAGAAGAAGGTAGTTGAAGGACAAAATATTCCAGAGGCTTCCAATCCAACTATCCTAACCACCTCTTCTTGATCTTGGCTTCTCCATGAAGCCACCCCTAGCCCTTGGGTAGTCCTATAAGTACCCCTTAGAATTAGGGTAAAATATCAGAGAGTGTATTGGAGATCAGAGCAATGAAGCCCTATCAAATTGTGGACTCACTTGAGTGCATTGAGAGGGAGTTTGGTTGCTATCCACTTGCCAATTCACCAAGCATCATGTCAATTTGTGCCATGGATGCCCTAAGGAGCTAGAACGCCAAGAAATGCTAATTCGGGCAAACAGAGGCCCAATTGTGGAATTCAACCACCAATCTAGTCAGAGGACACCAAGGCAACCCTTGATCATCAATTGGACAAGGAGGATCAAGCCCACAACCCTTGATTTGGAGGGCAAAGATACTTGATTGCTCATCACGGCTGACAGTCGTGGTGTGCAATGCAGACCGCTCATCTGAGCTGCGATTTGCAACAGGTGATAGATCTCCTTACTGTTTCTTTTGCATTGTGCTTAATTAGGCTAGATTAGGCATTTTAGTGGTTTATTTCATGTTTTAGAGACACTGATTGATTTAATTAGGGTTTTATGTGAGTTCTTTCCATTTAAGCAACTTTGCACTAATCTCTTGTTTCCATGCATCATTTCATGCAATTGGTCCATTAGATAGATAGCAGTATTCTTCATTTCTATGTTTCAAGCAATCTTTATGAGTTTTGCATAAGTATAGCATGTTTTGTTCATTTTCTTGATTTCATAGTTATTATGGCATCTTCATGTTTATATCCTTTAAAGGGCCTCATCATGAGAGGTTGCCTATGTTATTAATGCTTTTGTGTTGTTTCTTGACCGCAGGAAAGCAAATTCGAAGGAGATTCAATCATCTAATTCCTTCCTCAATGCGAAGAAGAGGGTCAACTCCACCCTAGAGCAGTTTGTGACTATTTAGAGAGCATTAGTATTGTGCCTACCCCATTGGGGGCTTTGGAATTGTATCAACATTTGGGTGACCCTAAGAGGGGTATGATTGTAACTGAGATTCATTTTCAATATTAATAAAAGAAACATCTATTTTCTTGTCATTTGCAATATTGTTTATCATTTTATGCTTTTATGTTGATTTTGATTGATGCATTAGATAGGTGCATTGCTTTTTGGATAGGTCAATGAGATTTGGATTTTGACCCAAACTCTCAAAGCATAAACATGATGGTGTTATGGGTAAGACTCTCAAGCCTTCCTTTTTAGTTTTGGCATGATGAAATCCTTCTTGGAATCATGAGATCGATTGGATATATTATCATAATTAACTTCATAATAAGGGCTAAATCAAGAATGGTTTATGTCAGATTATGTGTAAATGTTGACCTAGAAGTGGAGCTTTCGAGCTCCATTGAAATGGTATTAGAAGTGGGTACTTGGGTCCAAGAGATAGAGTATGAAAATAGACCCTCCTTATGTGCTTCCTATAAAAAACTAGGGCACTCTTATAGCCTATGCCTTGATAAGAAGAAAAAAATCCAAACCATAAGCAAGTTTGGAATTGAAAGGAACTAGCTAATCCTACTTCCAATAAGGGGGATAAAGCAAGTCCATCGAGAAAAAATAATTTGAATATTCAAGATGTCCAGGAAGATTTGCAAGAACATGAAGATCTTCATTTGAGAGAAGAGGGAGAGATTTTAGAACCCATGACTCAGGTAAACCCTCTAGATCCCAATTTAGGCATTCCTAAATCTGACATTCCTTGGCAAAATTCATTTGATTGTTTAAAAGAAGAATTAGTGGATTTTGTAGGAGATAATGAGACCTAGGTTGAGGAATCTATGCTATAAACCCACTAGAAAACTTCTAAATAATTAGGGAAGGAGGTTCCTACTTTAAAAGGAAATAAGATTAACTCCTATTGACTATGATACTAATGAGGTAAAAATGCTTACTACTCTAAGCCCAATGACTAGAAATGAGAATAAAAGAGGATTAGATGTACGTATTAATAGAAAGGTGGGTAAACCCATGAATTGGGAAATGAGAAAGAGAGAAATGAAAGTTGAAATCGCTAATGGCTCACAAGCTATCCTGAATCTAGGAGGCAAAAAAAATAGTTTCTATTAGTGAAGTAGCCTTCAAAACCAATCTTGTCTCAGCCCTAGGTGAAGGTAAGAAACAACATGCTAAATCTTGCAAATGAAGGTTATATCCTACGATGTGAGGGGTCTAAATGGCCATGCTAAATACATATTGGTTGCTTCAATGAGGAAATAATTAAACCCTTAGATTATCCTTTTCTAAGAAACAAAAGTATTAGAGTCCAATATTGATAGGGTTAAAAAAGCAATATGGACGAAATATAATTTTAGTGCCAATCATGCTTAAGGTGCTTTTGGAGGATTATTATACATCTGGGATCCCAAGAAAGTTGAAGGTAGATTGATTTCATCCTCAGATAGATTAACAAATATTTTTTGTTTGCAAGGATACCAATTGTAGATGGGTTCTTTCCAATATTTATACGTCGAACTCAATTATTGATGCTCTTTATGGAATATTCTTAGTCATATGATAGAGGCCTTTAAAGTAGAGGTGTGGATGAGTAAGTTCACTTGGCATAACAAAATAGTAGGCAAACAATTTATTCATATTAGACTTGATAGATTTCTTATTTATAAGGAAGGTGTTGTTCCCTTTGGAGAAGCTACCATGAGTACCCTCTCTAAGGTTGGCTATGATCATAACCCATTGGTTCTAGAGACTTTCGTATTGAGTAGATACTTTAAAATTCCTTTTAGGTTTAAGGCTATGTGGCCCCAACATGACGATATGGAAATAAATGTTGTAGGATGGTAGGCACAAGAGTTTTTAGGGTCCCTAGTCTCTCAAATAACAAAGAAGCTCATATTTGGTAAATCTAACTTAAAATTTTTGAATAGAGTGGTATTTGGGCACCTTTTTCATAAAAAAGTTGACCTTAAAAAGCAACTAACTGACATTGAGTCTTCCATTAAGGAAGGTATCCTTACAACTAAAACTAGGGAAAGAGAAAAACAAATCTTAGTAGACTTTCACAAGATTTTGTCCTATGAGGAGTCCTTCTGGAGATAAAAATCAAGGGTCCTTTGGCTAAGGGATAGAGACCACATAACTAAGTTCTTTTATGTGTCCACCTTGAGACATAGAAGCTTCAATAAATTTAGAGTTGTTGTGAAGGATAATGGCTCAATAACTAAGGATGTGGTGGAAATTTGGGCTAAGGCAGTTAACTTTTTTGAAAACTTGTTTGGGTCTAGGAAGATAGGGGGATCAAGCTAGTAATAGGATTCTTTTCGAAATTCCCACTCTCCTTATTGAAGAGATTAATTCCTTTTTAACCAACCCTTTTAAGGAGAAGGAAGTGAAGAATTCTATTTTTTCAATGGTAGGAGAAAAACCTCCAAGCCCAGATGGGTTCTCTACTTTGTTCTATCATAAATTTTGGCACATAACTAGGGCAGATATGGTTACATCATTTATGAAATCCAAAAATCCTTTCATATCCCAAGAGATGTAAATTTAACCTTTTTGGTCCTCATCCCTAAGATGGCAGGAGCAAAAGACTTCAAATATTATAGACCCATCAACCTATGTAACACCCTCTATAAAATCTTGAAAAAGGTGATGGTGAACATAATTAAAATGGTTTTACCCTTTATCATTGACTCCAATCAAGGACATTTTTTTGTAGGAAGGCAAATCCTTGATGACATCATAACTATTCATGAAGTCATTCATTCAATGGAAAAGAGTGGAAAGGATGGTCTCTTCTTGAAACTAGATATGAATAAAACCTATGATCGTGTCTCTTGGAATTTCCTGCTTAAATTTATGGCTAAATTTGGCTTCCATCAGGATTGGATTAATCTTACCAAATAATGCATCTCCACGGCTATGTTCTCTATTATTATCAATGGAGAAACTTTAGGGTATTTCAAAAGCTTCAGAGGGTTACATCAAGAGGACCCTCTATCCTCATATATGTTTATCATTATGGTAGAAGCTTTAGGGAGAACTATCAAAGCTACAACTACCCTTGGGAATATTGATGGAATCTAACCTACAACCTCCCTCAATCTAATTTCTCATCAATAATTTGTTGATGACACCATCCTAGCCACCAGTTCCTTTGTTCTACAAGCTAGAAAAATCAATAATATCTTGAGCATTTATGAGAAAGCAGTTAGACAGAAAGTCAATTTCTTGAAGAGTAAAGTGTACTTCCTCAAAACTCCTAGAAGATAGTGAAGAATTTATCATATTCTTGAGTGTGAGATTATTGAGTTCCCTTCGATCTACCTGGGGATGCCCCTCTTTAAGGGCATAATGAAGGAATGTTTCTAGAACCCAATGCTAGAGAGAATTCAAAGGAAATTGCTAGGCTAGAAAGGGGTGCTCCTTAGTCAAGTAGGTAAAGCCCAACTCATCAAATCTACCCTTAAAATTATCCCTATGTTTTTCATGTATTTATTCAAATTGCAAGAAAATCTATCATAAGATCGAGCAAATTCAAAATATCTTCCTATGGTCTGAATCAAAAGACAAAAAGAGAATCTCCCTGGTTGGTTGGGAGTAGGTCTATTCCAAAAAAAAGGTTTGTGGTCTTGGGTTTAGAAATATGAGGTAGATGAACCAAGCTTTAATGTCAAAACAATGTTGGAAACTCCTAAGACAAGTGGATATGGGTTGGGTGCATATTATCATTTCTAAATACCTTTGACAAGGAAGGAATTTCCTTGAGGAACACAATCCTCCCAATGGATCAACTTTTTGGAATAGCCTCCTTAAGACCAAAAGTCTAATCCAAAAAGGGATTAGATGGAAACTAGGTACGGGGATAAAAATAGATATTTGGCATGACCCCTGGATCTCAAATTCTCCCCTAAATAAGAATCCAAACCTGGAAGTCTTGGAACCAATCACTTCCCATATCTTTAGGAGTAGAGTTTCAAACTATATTAAAGAGATAGAAGGAAGAAAATTTTGGAAGCCTATCCATATCCTAGGCTTTGATCCGAGAGAAGAGCATGCCATAAGAGAACTCTCCAGAATACTAATAACTAATTGTATTAATTATATCATTGTGCCTCATTTATCTCCTTCCCCACTCACTTCGAAATATCTATAAATCATTGATCAACAAATTTTTCCCCTCCCTCTAGGTTGAGTATGTTTGATGCTTTATTCTTACCTGGTCAATTTTATTTGCTCATAGAAGCCATAAAATTTCCAAACCCAAGAGCAATAAAAAGCACAACATCTCAGATAAGGCCTCATCCTAATTCAAGTTATAAGCTTAAGAGCCTAGCTAAATATAAAAGGGTTCAACCTTCACTACGACTTTCCATTGGGAAAACCTTCTAAGGGAACCTTTTAAGGTAATTTGATGCTAAAGATTCTATGATATGGAAGGCTAACAAGAGTGGATTACTCAAAGTCAAATCGACTTACTACTTAGAGGAGGATGATAAGGGGGATGTATCCTAATCAATCAAGTTTGATTTAAAAATCCCACACCCAAAATCCATTTCTTCTTATGGCTGGCTATTCAAAACAAGATCCTTACTATTGATAATCTCTAGAAAAGAGGCATGGCCCTCCCAAACAAATTCTACCTATGCGAAATAAATAGGGAAGATAAAAACCATATTTTTTTGGATTAACCCTTCTCCCTAGAGGTGTTTAATATTATCCTAAGAAGTTTTGAAGTTTCTTGGGTAACTTCTAACAATATTGCAGATATGTGCATCCAATGGGTCCCTCCTTTCAAAGGCAATATGCTACATACTCTATGGAGACTTAGTTATTTCCATTACCTATGGGGATTTTGGAGCGAATGTAATAACAAAGCTTTTAAGAATTTTAAAATGGATCCTACGTCAGTAGGTATCATAATTATTGATGCTTTATTAGAAAATATCTCCATATTCCCCTTCAATAATGAATGGGAAAATAAGTTTAAGATTTGAATTGTAGACAATCTTGGCTTTCCTAAGAGGAAGACTCCTATGACGATTCTTGGTCAGTTTGACCATTCCTAGGTTATATGGGAACCTCCATATTTAGGATGGATAAATCTAAATTTTTATAGGGCATCTAAGGGGAATCCTAGAATCTCTAGGGTAGGTGGGGTGATCAGGAACGATAAAGGAGAATTTCTACTTGCTTTTGCAAAAAACTTGGATTTTCAAATGAGCCACTTTGCAGAAGCAATGGCCCTTTTTAGGGTGTTAATCTACTGGAAAGGATGAATAACAAGAAGGTGAATATAGAAGGATATTCTTTGAATATCATAAATATCATGAAGGGAACTCAATCTCTGAGCTGAAATATTGAAGATTTCATGGAGGAAGCAAAACAAAGTATTCAACTTTTGGAGAATTCCCATATCAAACATGTGTACCAGGAAGGGAATAGGATGAAATTGTAACAACCCCAATGTTAACTAAACCCCATTGATAGACTAATAATTTTTTTTAACAACACATGTTAAGTTCATTAGATAAAGTTCACATAGATGTATAAAATACCCACCCTGGGCTACACCACCTAGAGTATTGTTAGATGTATTCCAAATTTCTTTTTCATTCCTATGCATACTAAAATTGAGACTAGTCGGTGTAGATGACACTCAAGTGGTTAGGATGTGGTCACATCCTATATTAACTTATGGATATAAGCATAATGCCTTGAAGCCTAGATACCTACACCTCCACTGTGAGCTATATAGTGCTTAGTTCTTAATTACTAAACTAGCTAATTAAGATATTTATCACTCCCTATGATAAATAGCTTGACCACCTGATCCTCCCCATTCAAGGTGCCAACACCAAACTTGCGATGTTACTCCATACCTCCACGATAGGATATCTTGTCCAAGATTTCCCACTTAGGACCTTTCCAAAGCTAACCCACTTTTGGGAACCCTCTAGGCTATGCCACCTAGAGTAATCAAACACAAGGAGACTTGAGTGTTGCCTACCGAAACTCCCCTCAAGTACTGGAAACATCATGTTTTAGGTTTTATAATATATTAAGAGTCTATACTCTCATTATTAACCTCTAAGAAATCCACCCACAATCTCTATTCTAAAATAAGAACCTTTAAGGAACATCTTTAATTATGAACAAGGAAATTACATAACTTATGAGAAGTCAATTTCTTAAATTATTAATCAATGCATATAATACTAATATTGCATCATATAGATATACACAAGCCCAAAAGGCTCTCCATCTAAGCAATATAAAGAATATACCGATTCCATTACATAACTACACTTTTAAAAATATCTCAAAGTAAATATTCCAAATCCTTACATTAGATATCCATATTCACCTTTAAGGAGCAATAATATTTACATCAAATAAAAAAGACATGAATTCATTCATATTCTATATTAGCAAAGACCATTTTCATATTAATAATCTTTCATTAAAGAGCATACAATAAACTAAAACAATAGATGCAAGTATCAAATATAACACCACATTCATCCTGGGAAAATCCCTAAGGGAAAAACCGAGTCTCAAAGATATATTTTCATTATATAATCATAATTTTCTCCAATACAATCAATTTAAGGAATTTCCACAATTCCATTTTCCAAAAGCATCCATATATTACATAAGAATTTCCACAATTTTTTATGTTACGAAAGAACACCATTCTTTCCAAATATATTCAGTAACAACCTATTTTCATCAAAAAATGTATCATGTTTTCAACAATCATATTATATAAAATAAATTTCAAGAAGGGACCCTATAATCCCTTCAATAATGAACTCCACATTCATTCTTTCCTAAGGATTGTTTTATCAAAAATCTAGAACTTCCACAATTCTATCATCATCTTAGAACTTCCACAGTTCTATCATTAATTTAGAACTTCTACAATTCTATCATCATCTTAGACTTCCACAATTCTATCATTAGTTTAGAACTTCCACAATTCTATCATAACTTAGAACTTCCATAATTCTATCATTAGTTTAGAACTTCTACAGTTCTATCAGAACTTAGAACTTCCCCAGTTCCTATCTATGAATGGTTACATCCATTCAATAAGCAAACCATGATTAAATGTCATACTAAGATAAGTCCCTACTTCTATTAGACATTCATTTAATTTCTAAGTGACATTCTAAGAGAAACCCATACTTTTCTTAGGCAATCTATATTTCCTTAACCAAAAGTTAAGCATAGATTTCAAGCACTTAATCGTATCATTTGGAAACATAAATACATTCGTCTAAGTCATCCATCTTCATTAACTATTTTCCTTACAAAATAAGACCTTCTCATTTGTAAGCAAAACCAAGTTTCATTTTCCAAAATATATTAAAACTTGCCTTTCAAAAAATATGCATTTATTTATTTATTTTTATTATTATTTTTTATTATTTTATCTTAATTTATTTATTTATTTTTTTTTTAGGTTTGAGGTGTAGACCAACTGGTTCGATGAAACCCCATAAGGGGGATGGACGTCCAAGGTTCAAATCTTGGGCCTCATCGGACTAGGCACTTATCCGTATTCCAATGTGTTCCCAATGGCGTAAAAGGTTCAACATGAATGCGACTTAGTGGTTCTAAAGGCGGATTGCACGAATTACCGAGGTAGCCACCAATTCCACTAGGTTAATCAAAACAAAAATATGCATTCATTATATCAAAAGGGAGATTAATCCACTTAGTCTCTTAGTAAATCCAAGAGAAGAGATTAGTCCATTTAATCTCTAATTATTCCAAAAGGAGAGATTAATCCATTTAATCTTGAATTATTCCAAAAGAAGAGATTAGTTCATTTAATCTCTAATTATTTAAAAGGGGAGATTAATCCGTTTAATCTCAAATTATTCCAAAAGAAGAGATTAATCCATTTAATCTCTAATTATTCCAAAAAGAGAGATTAATCCATTTAATCTCAACCTATTCCAAAAAGAAGATATTATTCCATTTAATCTCTAATTATTCCAAAATGGGAGATTAATCCATTTAATCTTAAATTATTTCAAAAGAAGAGATTAGTCCATTTAATATCTAATTATTCCAAAAGAGGAGATTAATTCATTTAAACTCAAATTATTACAAAAGAAGAGATTAGTTCATTTAATCTCTAATTATTCCAGAAGGGGAGACTAATCCATTTAATCTCAAATTATTCCAAAAGAAGAGATTAGTCCATTTAATCTCTAATTATTCCAAAAGAAGAATTGATTAACTTCTTTAATTGATCCTTAATAACAACTATATTTCTTAACATCATTTTTCACATAGCAAATTCAAGAAGGAATCACATAATCCCTTCAAGAATGGATCTCCCATCCATTCCTTCCAAAACATAATGCCAATTTAATGATCATAAAGGTGCATAGCAATATCACAACTTTTTCCAATCAATTCACATAGCAATAATTTCCATTTATTCTAACCCATTGAGTGCATCCATTACTTAACTAAGAATAGATTCACTATCTATTCTTTCCCATAAGCAAGATCAATACTCAACTTAGAATACATGGATTTGAGAGGATCCCAAACACCTCTCAATACAATAAACACCTCCTAGACACTCCTAGGCAAAGGTCATATTAAGTTTTACAATTCTTAACTTTGGATGGTATGAACTAGAGTTAAAGTCAGTGGCTATCCAAAGTTACTTTTCAGTTAAAGCTAGAGAACCTAGTTGGATGAAAGGTAATACAATGGCTCTAATACCTATCATAATTTTATAATAAGTTTACCTAAAAATCAATCCCTATATTTCCCTAAACTTGCATCCATCAATTATGAACAAACCAAAGTATAAAGCATGTATTAAAGGAGAAGATATTCTATATCACCTAGTTACTCAAATATAAAGCATGTATTAATGAGAAACATTCAAAGCATAAAAGGAAAGACAATCCTTTTGAAATCAATTAGGAGGAAATTAAAATCATGAAAGGAGTCCACCTGAATTCTCCTCCTCCAATAGGTCTCCTTCTAATACTCCCAAGGTTTCCTTCCAAGATTGCCTCCTCATGCTTGCCCTCTCACACTAGCCTCCAAGTCCTCCTCATGCTCTGCTTAGCCTAGTCTTCTCCTTGTGCTTTCATTCTAGCCTCCTCCAACTAAGCCCTCTTAGGATTATTTAAAGGCCTTCTTGAAAGATGACTTTATTAAACTATTAATTTATCCCTTTATGAGTCATAAAGGCGAGTTAATATTAAATGATAGAAATATCCTCCACTATGGCCCCCCTTTTACTCTCCTCCCTTAATTGGGAGAAGGTTGTCATCAAAAGGGTTTATGCCTCCTATTTTAATAATGATTTAATTAAGATTCCTTTCTCCACACTTGGTTTGGAAAGGGGGTCTATTTTGAGAAGAATTATTTAATTCCTAAGGAAATATTCAAATTCTCTACCCTTGAATTAAAAATAGGGATTTAATAGGCATGGTTAGGGTCTTTTTCATAGCACAATCCTTTATGACAATTAATTAAACCCTCTTATTAATGTTAAACATCATTAATAAGTTAAACTAATTATGTCAATTCTCTATCTTTACGAGTCATGAAGGTGGCTCAATATTATAATATTACTAATATAATATATCATATTATATTATTACAATATTATTAATATAATATTAATATATTAATAATATTGTATTTCATTTATTGAAAGGTGTTTTAAGAAATGAGATTTCCTTTATTATTTTATCTTTTTAAATTTGGCCCTTTCCTAGCCACTATTTAGGCCTTCCTCCTTCGTCCATTTGGAGGGGAGTTCTAATCCATTAACCCTTTCTCTTTTTGGAGGGGATTTCAAAAGCTCTATTATTGAAATAGTAAAATACCTTAATTTAATCAATATTAAATTCCTATTAACAAAGATACCAATCCTCCTCCCTTCATTTAGAGGAGGGATAAATTTGGTAAACTATTATTTTATTCCAAGGGAAATATTCTCTTTCTCCTCCCTTGGTTTGGAAGGGGTATTTGTCACCCAATTCCAACTCAATTTCCTATTTTACAAAAATAGGCTAGATAATCAAATCATATAATTAAAGCTAATCATAATAATTTCTTAAACTTGTAATTAATATTAAATATTATTAAGACCATTATGGATCATCCATATTTTCCTTATTTTTTGCCCTTAGTGACGACTTCCTCGTCCACTCTATCTGAAGGATTCTTGTTCTTGCAATCATGCAGACTAATGCAGATTATCAACAATACCATATTCTTAAATAAACCAATCATACATTGCAAATAATCAACATAATTCCATTTAATCTATCTTCAAAACAACATAACAATTCATAAGTCCATCATATGAAAAAGCTTGTCAAGGGAGGGTCATGACAGACATATTCCATGGTCAATATCGATCACCATCAAGAAGCCCCCATGATCTAGAGGGACGGGTTATCTTAAGAACTCATACTATATCTAACGAATCAAATGATATGACTCCTAATATCATATCTTGTAATCCCTCTTTGGATCTCCATGGGAGAGATTCTAATATGGAGGTTGTTTATTCCTTTCCTGATTATGTTGTGCTTACCATCGAGGTAGTTATCAAAATAAAATTTCCTTTTGTTTTGGCATTTCTATGTGAAAAGGGAAAAAAAAAATCTAGGGTGATGAGTTGGCATGGAATGAAATCCACCATTCTATTTTCACTTGTAATTGTAAATGAAACCTTGTTACCCCAATTTTTTGTGATGCCTTTGCAATCATTATTGCTAATTTTTTGTGTCATAGACTTACATTTTTCCAAAGCATATATGGAGGAGGATTTGGGATAGCAAGGTGACTTGGGAAGTCCTTTCCATATTTGAAAACCCGACCAAAGGTATTGTTGGAAGGAAATCATTTCAAAGCATGCATGAGCTTATACTTAACCTCGTGTGGAGTAAGACAAATACCCATATACATATTTATATCGTCCTTTCTAGCTTCTACATTATTTTTATTGTTGGTGCAAGGAGTGTTATAGAAGGGGTATGGCACAAAATATAGGGGATGAGGAGCAAAGATTGGAACCAATGACTTTATTGCTTAATAAAGACGTTTGGAACATTATGGAGAAGGACGATTTCTTGAATTTCTTGAAGAAATTTAATGAGCAAAATATAGAGCTTTCCATGGAGCTAGCGCACTTGTGAGACAAGGGTAAATTCAAGGCCAAAGGAGTTGAGTTCACCATTAATATTGCACTCATTGTTGAAGTTTAAGGTTTGGCTACTAGGGGCAAGTGTATTAACAGGGAGAAACACTCTTTGACAAAGAAAGTGAAGTTTTTTTGAGGTATAGGAGAGACTCTGGATAATTTTCAAAATGGTATTATCTATGAATCCCTCCCTAGACCTTGAGATAGGGTGGTTCTCCCCATTATGTAGTACTTTATGCTTGATGAGTACTTCTCAATTATCAGAAGCTTTCATTTGGTGTTGCTCAACCACCTTAGGTATAGGAAAAAGATGAATATTTTGGCCTTCCTTTTTAGGTCAATCGAGAAGATGATGAAGCAAGTCTAGAAAGTAAAATCCTCTATCCTGTTGCATCAACGACTGCTCAAGATCCTTTTTTTGCACAAGGCCAAGAAAGGTGGTCAATTTGAGGTGGTGAGCCTAGGTCTGGATTACGAAAGTCCTTTTGAGTCTGAGAAGAACCCCAAATCCGTGAAAGAATATTGGAAAGGGTCTATTGATATGCTCTGATTCTTTGAGGAGGAGACTAAATCCTCCTCTAAGTTCACCCCTTCAGGGGGTCGAGGGAAGAATATTGAGAGTGCTAAGTCATTGAAATATGGAGTTACAATCAAGAAGGATCTTGGTCATGGGGTGGAGTTAGCTGAAGGACCCAAAGTAAAATTGAAGTCCTAAAGAACTTCTAGCACCTAAAGATAAGGGTGAAGCAAGAGGAGGGAACCTCCCTCTATATCATTCTTGACGAGAACCCAAAGAAAAACTAGGATTCTATCCTGATATTTTCGATGAAGACAAGATCTTGAACATCTCCCTTGAAGAAGACTAAGCAATGCACTAGCTCCTCTACTGAGAAGAAAACTAATGTTGGTCCTTCGAATTCTCAATTGGGTCTAAAGAACACTTTTTTAAGACTAATGACCTCGTTACTTTCATGTGCAAGGTCAGTAAGATGATAATAAACTATGCTAAAGCAACTATTCTCCTAGGAGACCTAAAGAAGAAGATCATGGATTTGTGTTCTAGTGTGAAGCTGGAGACCCTCAAAGAGGAGGTCATGAAGGAAATATTTTGACTGGGTATTTTATGTTTTTATTTGGTTTCCTAGTGTCAGTTTCCTAGGTCATGTTTGTTGTTAGCATTTGAGTCGATGATGTTCCAAAGCCAGGATCCCTTTTTGTTGGGCAGATCCTTGTTAGTTCTTTTGCTGGTGGATTTTGGAACTTCCTTTGCTTTTTTCTCCTAGTTGGTTGTAAAATATTCGAGGAGCCTTTCAAAACGCCTTATCCAACCTAATTAAAAAAAAAAACGGAGTTACTAGGTGGGTAGATTTTACTTTAACAAGCTCATGAGACAAAGACCCCCACTAAAGTATCGATCTATCTTTTGTCAAATTCTTGAAAGTATTTTCCTTTTCAAGTGGAGTTGCCAAGTTAATTTATTAGTTCTTCGCTTTAAGCAGGTGGACTATGACCTTCATTGGGGTCATAGTCGAAACTCTTCAATCTCTGTGGAGAAAACATAGAAGCTTGTCCTCTCAGGTGTGCTAGACAAAGTTGTCATCTTTGAATACACCCATTTGTTTCGATCAAGAAGGGCCAACGAGCTAGGGGTGCTCGCACCTTGTGTAGAGTAGAACAATAGGAAGTGTCGTGGATGAAATACCATCAATGGGGTAACCTCCAAGGTTCTTAAGTGAGACCGACTCATTATATGGATTAATCCTTGATGCACAATGACCTCCATGAGTTGAATCTAGGGGGTTTATAGGGAAAGGAATTGCAATGAAAGTAAAAAACAATAAAAGTAAATACTTTGTAGAAATTAAAACCTAAGCTATGGGGGCGATGCACCAAGAATTATAATCCCAACTTTTGACAACTGGCCATAAATGAATATGAAATCCACCATTCTACGACTAAAGTGAACACAACCAATGAAACACATTACCAAACATAAAAAATACATCAAATAAAGGAGTACAGAGTGAAATTAGTCATGGCTTCCATTAATATGCCAAAAATAATTACAAGATAATGAGGCTAGGAGGGTTCGATGCTCCTTAGGCAGGGAGCTAAGTTTTGAGCTCTGATTTTTACAATTAGAAAGAAGGGGGTGAAAGGAAGAGCCTGCAAGACCAGGTACCAGGCATGACTAGACAACTCCCAATGCCTTTACAATAATATTTGAGCCTATATATAAGCTAGGATGAGGGTTCCTTCACTCTAAATTTTGTATAAAAGACCTACAAATTATCCTATATTCTACAACCAAAATCCTCCTACATTATCAATAGCTTTGAGGTATCTGGATCTGAGGCCATTAATGCCTGAAGGCTTTTCGGCCTTTATATGGAGGGATGTCATCATCATCTCTTGTTGCTTGTTGTGTTGGAATGGTCGAGTCATTAAGACTTTGCCATATTTCCTTTGGATTCTTCCACTAGTTGATGTGGTAGGTATGGCCTTCCTGGCTAACACAAATTGGTAGGGTAGGCTCATGCGTATGATGGGATATCATCACACTAACATGCAGTTGGCTCTAATAGGCTAGGCCACAAAATTCAATCTTTGCAGCCAATGGCGGGTGCTTCTCTTAAATGCTCCTTTGCCTACCTCCTTCCTTACGCGCATGGTTGCCATGTGTTATTGGGTGAGGTGGAACCTCCTTTGACCAATGGCAAACCTCCATTACTTTTCTCTTCGGGATCTCGATTGGTCGCCACATGTCCAACTTTGAGTCTTGTCGAAGCCCTTTCTTCTTCGTCGCACTCATTTTTGTTGAAAGGACCATGCATACCATTAGATTGAAAATCAATGGCCTGTGGACCTTAGCACCTTCAATGTGGTTGGCCTAGGGAAACATATAAGCGCCAACTATTAGATGGAAGATCTAACAATTGGCACAACTTCTTTGCTCATCCACATTTCTCTTGGAGTCCTCTCCTTTTGATCGGAGATTGAAAGTGCCTTCTAACTGTACTCTTTGGCTTGTCCCGCTTTTGACTAAGTTTTCTTGGAGTGAAGCGGGGTTGTAGGAAAAACTTCCCTACACTTGCTATGGTTCAAAAGTTGTATTTACTTAAATATCTCACTCTTAAACTTCCATACAATTTTATTTTTGTGCTTTACTCTTTTGCATTTTCCTTTTTGCACTTTACTTCAATGCAAGTTAGTTTAGATTAGCATAGGAGTTTTCTGCGATTCAAAGGTTGGGAGAAGCCATTGGCAATCCCTTCCAACCTTTTTGAAACTCAATTTAAGGGTATAAAATCTCTATTAAAAGTCAAGACAATTTCTTGGTTCAACAATAACATTTAAAAATTAATTATTTTATCTTTTTTAGTTGGTTCTACCTGTAATTTTTTTTTTTTAAATTAGTTATATAAAGAAATTAATATTTATTATTTTATTGATCGCATAATGACATTACAACTACTATATCCTTTGGTAATATTCGAATCTAGATATTGTCCTAGGGAACAATGCAACGATTCAGGGTTTGGCTCTTCTTCGAAAGGTCCAAGGTTCAAACCGCGGTGTGTGGGGTTGTGTGTTAATCCTCAATTGATAAGCATAGCTCTTGATCTTGCAAGGGATCATGGTTGGGAGAGGACTGCTCAACCCTATGCATTGGTAGTAGGGGTTTATCACACTACTTAAATTAAAAAAAAGAAAGAAAATATTCAAATCTAAATATTTTCTTTAAAAGTTGAAGAATTTACTTACACTAATACTCTCTCTCTATATATATATAGATATATATTAATTGGTTATATGGGATTGAAACATGTCCCACCCATATTACATCATTGACCATATAGTGATATTATAGTAATTTGACAACTACATGTGTATCCTTGGAAAAACCTCCTCCTTGAAAGTTGAGGAATATAATCAATTGAGCTAATGCCATTTGATATTTACTCGTATTTATATTATATTATAATTTAACTAAATTTTAAATATTGGCCGACACGCAGTTGCCCTAGTGGCTAAAGATGGTGGTTGTTTCTTAAGTGGTCTTGTGTTCAAACCCCTTGAGGGTGGTTGTTGATGTAATTTGTAAATGTTCTCCTCAAAAAAATTCTAAACATTTAATATTATTGGCTATTTTTTTAAAATTGATTATATAGGATTGAAATGGGTCCCACCTATATTTAATCATTACCATTGAGTGATATTTATAATAACTTGACTATCATACATATATTATTTGATAAAATTCAAGCCTTAATTTTAAAAAAATTAAAATGGACTAAACTAATACCATTTAATCAATAAAATATTATAAAATTTTATATGTAAATATATATATTTACAATTATTTAAAATAAATATATTTTTTATTTTAATAATATTGTATTTATAAAAAATTAATAAATAAATAAATATTAAATAAGAAGAAAAAACTTAACGATTTTACAAACCACGGTTCCACCATTCTTCCTCTTGACCAAGTGTCCAAGTTTCCAACTCATAACTTCACAAACCTCAATGTCGCAGTGTTTGTCAATTCTTAGAAATCTACTCTATCCTTTGAAACCAGATTTGGTCCATCCCTAACGAAAATCCAACTCTTTTCCTTTGTCATCCATTCCTTGGAAAGGAGGCCTGGAATTTTTGTTGACTATATTTTATTTAGTTAGTTCTCACCAATTTAAAAAAAAAAAAATATATATATATATATATATATATATATATATATAATAATTAATGGTAAAAGTTTTAAAACTTTTAAAAATATAAATTTTTGATTGCTTACAATTTTTATACAAATATTTATGTAAAATTTTATAAGAAATACACAAGACCTATAATATATATTTTAGTTTTTAAAATTAATTATATAAAATTGTAATGGTCTTAAAAGTAATACACTTACAATATACTGTTATAAATTCTCTTCTACAATAAAAATAAAGATCAAAAGGTCATAAAAGTAAGTAAAAATAACAGGTAGATTTTATTTTTTTTCAAAGAATGTTATTTATTCAATGTTTATCCAATAAAATTAAAATATAATATTTAATTTTATTTATTAAATTTAATTTTTTTTTCTTCAAGTGAAAAATTTTTTGCGGGGTCTGAGAGACCATGACCAGGGGTTCTACACCTTAAAGTTACCCGAGAGTCGCATCGGGCCTGTCCACACTAACATTATCAATTGAATTTTGGATACCCAAATTCAACTCTTTTTTTTTAGTAGTGTGAAGATTCGAACCTGGGACAATCCTAGGATTGTCCTCTCCTCTCCAACTCACCTATTAAATTGAATCTTAAATCTCTATTTAAAATTTCCAAAATTTTATAAAAATTAAAATATATATTTTAAATTTTTATAACCTCTCCCCCAAATGGGTTGTTACCCTTGTTACCGTTGGAGCATGCCCCCTCACTAATAATAATAATTATAAATTCTTTGGTCAGAAGCGATAGCGATTTGCCCTCGTAAAGCTCGCTAGAAGCCCAAACATCTCCTAGTGTTGGGGAAAGACTAGTCGAACCTAACGCCGAAGAATCTTCCGTTTCACTTTGTAAGGCCTACCTAGGGTTCTCAACTGCCCCATCATCACTTTTCCAAAATGGCGCCCATGTGGGATTTTCCCATCATGTGCACAGCGCATGAAAACCATAGGCCCCAAGGTCACATTGATATAACTAGCAAGGGTGGGGGCCACAAACACCAACACCACCAAGGTCGGTTTCCTTTAGCTGGAAACAACCACTTATGTGATGTGGGGTTCCCCTCTTATTAGGGGATAGTACCAAGACTAGTAGTTAAGTTAACCCGGGAGTAACGGTGCCGTAAAGACATCCCCACAAAAGTGATGGGGAGACTAACCCACTAGTAAGCCGGGACCCACCCCACGTTACTTCGTCGCCGCCCAGATGACGTGGCGCCAACGAGGAGGAATAGAAAAAAGTCGAAACCGACAGCGGAGATTGGCCGGGGGGTCGAGACGGACGGCCCGACGGGCCCGAAGGTCTGGCTGTCAGGCCACCCGGCTTTCCTTTCCGACCATTAAAATATCGAAAATCGAAATGATTCCGCGTATTTTTTTTTCACGTCCACAGCTTTATGGATGTTATTTAATTTCATTTGCGCTTAATTCACCGTATTTCGGTTTGAATTTATCCAACCGAATATCAAGTGGTGTGTGTAAGCCCATTTGGATACCCGTTGCTCTCTATCTTGCTCTCCCTGCCTCGTGAAGAGCTCGCCTTTACTTCCCCAGCTCTTTGGCTTTGGCTTTCTTGAATCTTCAGTTGCAGCAGTATCAACATCACAGGTAACCTTTGATCTTTAGTCTTTTGTTATTTTTTTTTGCTTTTGATGTTCTTTTGGTTCCTTTTTATTTTGTGATTTGTATATTGGGTGGATCTGGTCTGGTCTGATTCCATGGCGGTGCTTAGATCTGGTTTGATCTGCTTGCATGCGTTCATTTTTTTTTTTTTTTTTGGATTCTTTGGGTTTTTGTGGTGTGGTGGCCTTTTCGGTGGAACCCATTTGGTGATATAGGTTAGGTGCAGGTTGTGGGATCGAAACTCGGCGCATTGTAGGGGTTCTGGGTTCTGTGTTCTGTGCTCGGTGCTCTTTTTGTTGACTGACCTGGCTTTTGAAAGGGTGTTTGTAGCAGAAAGTAGTATTGGGTTGGTTGGATCTGAAAGCGTCTTTGGCTTTTTGGCTTTCTTGTTGTAGATCGGCGCTTCCTTGGTCTTGGATAATGTCTATGCTTTTAGATCTATTTTTAATTTGATGCTGGATTTAATGCTGGATCTAATTCTTGATTATCTTTTAATTTTAAGCTGGGGGAATATAACATTAATGTTTCATGAGGTAAAAGCTTGTTCCGATCCTCCTCCGATCTTAAGATTTCTTTAATGTGGTTCTACTTTTCTGCTTTTTGGTTCTTGCTGTCGAGTGTAGTTGTCTGTCTTGTTGCTTTTGATTTCTAGTGCTCTATAGTATATCTATTACCTGGGATTTGGGCGATCTTTGGGTTTTTCTGTGGTACACGTCATCACCTTCTGGAACGATTTATACTTGGAGGAAATTATCATTAAGCCGTTGCCGATTACACTCCGCTTGCTGTGTTTTCAGTATGATGCCCACAAAAACGCTGTATATATCCCAGAGCATTGAGATTAATACCTCTTTGGATCCTGACACTATTCCTTACTTTCTTAATAATCAAATTGAATAGAATCTATATGTAGATCATTTGATAGTGACCCATTAATTGTGATGGCCTGTTATAGAAATTTGGATTCTTAATTATTCGTGTTAACTACACATGCAAAGCATATAAAAGTAAGTTGAGGTGCATGGTAATAGCTTGCTTTGGCTGATAAATTGAATGAGTTCATTAATGATCTAATCTGATTCCTAATCTTACCCATGAAATGGTGATTTAACGGCCAAGTTGATCAATAGTTTTGATATATCTGGAATCTTATCAGAGCCGAAAAGGAAAGAAAAACAGGGTAGTGGTGCATCCATATCATCTTGCTTTGTCTGAACCATTAAATTAGTTTATCTATGACCTTCTCAGTCTTTATCCTATCTATGAGTCTGTTCCTAGGTGGGATGGATGTACAAACTAAGCAGTAGTGAATATATATGTTAATTGGTAGGTGATATTGTGGTCCATATGGGAATGGGATTTGTTTTCATGGAGCACATCATAAATTACACTCTGGCTTGTTAAAGTTGATCTTATTAGTTTTAGTAAGTCAACTACCACAGAGTTGCATCTTCATGACCATGCAGGGCTTTGCATATCGTATGTGTCATTTTGGGTATAAATAAATGAATCCACATATTTCAGTCATGCGTGAGAAGTTTGGTGGGCCTTGATCTCACTTTTGGCTTTGCCATGGAAACCAACTAGGAGAAGAATCATACTTTGACCATGTGGTTGAAGCTATCTAGGAGAAAATTGCATATTGACCAGACAGCAGAGGCTACCTAAGGGAAAAACTTATAATTCATGTAGGTGTTGGATATTATTGGGGAAGGATCTTGTCACGTCATTGCATTCTTATTGATAAGCATGGGAAAGTAATGGCAGTGTTATTGCCATATAACTTTCTCCTAGAGATTCTCCACAGAAAATTGTAATGCCCAAACAGTGATTTAGGTTGCTTGAAAATAGTTTCTAACAAGTAATGTTGCCACTGTGCCATTTTTTTTTTTTCATTTAAAATATTGCTCTAGTTTTAATCATACTGCAAATGGAGTTACAGTGGAGTTTGGTTGAAATTGCATGATTTTCATTTTGTTAAGATTGTCATTTCATTCTCTTTCTTGTGTGATTCCTGCTGGCTTGTCATTTGAAAAAAATCCTATGTTTATAATATTATAATAAAATTCCACCTTGCTAGGCCACAAATCCTATATGGTGGCATGTGTGTGCACACCTATGCATATCTGCTTCTCATAGTTACTTGTGAATAGGTAAAATGTAAGTTGGTTAGAGCTCCTAATGCATCATTCCCATTGAACTCAAATAATGAAAGATTTAGTTTCTTGTTTGTTGCAGTTGCTTTTGCAAGATATGACCATATTATATCATTTTCTTAAAATTATACTCAGATATATAATCAACCTGCTAAGTTTGGTTTCATCCATGCAGTTACTTAGAAGAAGATGGCCGATGCCGAGGACATTCAGCCCCTTGTCTGTGACAATGGAACTGGAATGGTCAAGGTGAGTCTTAAAACTTTAGTTTGCATAGAGTTCTTTGTAATCTCTTAGCTGTTTTTTTAATCTTTTATCCTTTGAATGGAGAGCCTAGATCCAGGGTTTGGATTTTAATCTCTGATCATTATTCCTCCAAACAGGCTGGATTTGCAGGAGATGATGCTCCAAGGGCAGTGTTCCCAAGTATTGTTGGTAGACCCCGTCACACAGGTGTGATGGTGGGTATGGGACAAAAGGATGCTTATGTGGGTGATGAGGCTCAGTCAAAGAGGGGTATCCTTACATTGAAATATCCCATTGAGCATGGTATTGTTAGCAACTGGGATGACATGGAGAAGATTTGGCATCATACATTCTACAATGAACTCCGTGTCGCTCCAGAAGAACATCCTGTACTTCTTACTGAAGCTCCTTTGAATCCCAAGGCAAACAGAGAGAAGATGACTCAGATCATGTTTGAGACATTCAATGTGCCTGCTATGTATGTTGCCATTCAGGCTGTCCTGTCTCTGTATGCCAGTGGTCGTACAACTGGTGAGTGACAAGTTACCACTCTAAGATATTCTTGATTGTAAATAATTCATAATTGTTATTATGGTGAACATCCTAATGACTTTGTATTCAAATTTTATTCAGGTATTGTGCTGGATTCCGGTGATGGTGTTAGTCACACAGTGCCAATTTATGAAGGATATGCCCTGCCTCATGCTATTCTTAGGTTGGATCTTGCTGGGCGAGATCTGACAGATGCGTTGATGAAGATCCTTACTGAGAGAGGGTATTCATTCACAACTACAGCAGAGCGGGAAATTGTCCGTGATGTTAAGGAGAAGCTGGCATATGTGGCACTTGACTATGAACAGGAACTTGAAACAGCCAAGGGCAGCTCTTCGATTGACAAAAGTTATGAGCTCCCTGATGGGCAGGTGATTACCATTGGTGCTGAGCGTTTCAGATGCCCTGAGGTACTCTTCCAGCCATCTCTCATCGGTATGGAAGCTGCTGGTATCCATGAGACAACATATAACTCCATCATGAAGTGTGATGTGGATATTAGAAAGGATCTCTATGGAAACATTGTGCTCAGTGGTGGATCTACCATGTTTCCTGGTATTGCCGATAGAATGAGCAAGGAAATCACTGCTCTGGCTCCTAGCAGCATGAAGATCAAGGTGGTTGCTCCTCCAGAGAGAAAGTACAGTGTCTGGATTGGAGGGTCTATTTTGGCATCTCTCAGCACATTCCAACAGGTAACATACAGCTGTTTCGATTTGTTTTTTTTATTTGGTGTAATCACTATCTTGCTTTGTATCTGAATTTATTATGTTTTTTCTGCAGATGTGGATTGCCAAGAGTGAGTACGATGAATCCGGTCCATCCATCGTCCACAGAAAATGCTTCTAATTTCAGTGCTTTGTGAACAAGAGTATTTTAGGAATTGCCTGCTTGAGCTGGTGACTACAGTGGTGATGTTCAGTTTATTTTTTATCTAATGGTTTAGGGAGTATATCTGTGTAATTAGATGCGATGGAGATTAGTTTTCGTGGCACTTGTGCCACATAGAGTTACCTGTGTTTGTATGGCTACAAGTGACCATAAATCTGTTTCCCATTTTTTGATTTGAACCATGTAATGTTATGATGCAAACAATGTTGGAACATTCTATTGAATGTTGTGGTTTGAATGTTAGAGCACCCTACTAGATTGCCATTCAATATTCTTGTGTTTTTCCCCATATTTATGAAATTGCATGCGAGATGCTATTAGCCTTTCTTTGGAAACATTTTTGGGAAGATGTTAAGGCTGTCAAGCAGACTCCTAATTGAAAGATATAGGGACATGTGCTTATGGATCTGATAATTTGAAATGTCTGTTAAATGTAGAATGTGCTGAGTCAATGGTTTAATGTTTGAACTTAATCTATGGCATGGTTCCTAGCTATCCTGAATAAATGGTATTAAAGTCTTTTATGCAGATACCATATGAAAACTAGTTTCTGCTATTGAAATGTGTCAGTAATGCTTCTTACAACGTAGCATTTGCATTTTGACTTTTAATCATTGCACATGAATATAGTAAGATCCAAATGGCAGAATGCAACTCTTGCTGCATTAACGCTAGTCTCCTTTTTTTTTTAAAATCAAGCAAATACATAATAGCTGCAGACAAGCAAGTTTAACCTGCTAGCATGAGTGAGCTTGTCTGAGATGAAGTTCATATTTTTTTTTTCTGAAAAGTTAAGGTATAAAATAAAGTCCCTTAGGCAATTCTCCTTTTTGAATAGCAAGTAAATACATTAAAGCTTTAGAAAAGTTAAATTCCCTGCTACATTCACAGTTCCTTTAGGCATGAGTTTATCTTACAATCAAGTTCAGAAATTTTCCTTCTGGATGGAGAATTGAGGTGTAAAGTAAGTCCCAACTCAGGATTCATGTTTTGAATCTGTCATTGCACATGCTTTTTTTATGAATATAATCAGGATCCCAATAGTAGAATTCATCTCTTGTGAAATCTCTTTTAGAACAGTTACATTCACAGTTTCTTTAGGCATGAGTTTTGTCTAGTGGGATAAGTTTATAAAGGTGTGAAATTAAGTCTCACTTTTCCTGTCACTGAAATGGCATGGTGCTACTCACCATTAGTCTGGTGCATGGTGTATTTTCAGTTGTGTTGAATATCAGCTTCACACATGGGTCAATTTTTTAATTAAAAAAATGCTAAAAAAAACTTTAATATATAAAATTTAGCATCCTGAACATCAGCTCCACACATGGGTCGTATATTTAATTTAAAAGATGCTAAAAAAAACCCTTTAATATATAAAATTTAGCATCTTAATTCTGAAGTGAATTAAGTCCATGAATCAGTTTGATCTCTAAATAAGATTTGAACTAACATGGAGACCATATTATTCTATCAGTGCAAATTGTTGTGAAGTCTTTAAGGATGTTTGTTTGGAGTACACGTTCTTTGAACTCTGAATAGTAGGGTTTAATGTTCAAATCCAATGGGGTAGGAGTAGAGTTGTACACCATAGTTTGATAATGGAAGTTTGGTTGGATAAACATATATTGGGTGAATAACATCTTCTATGAAGGTTGTATCATATGACTAAATATTTACAACTTTGGAACTCCAAATTGGAAGTTAAGGTTGTATCATATGACTAAATATTTACAACTTTGGAACTCCAAATTGGAAGTTAGTGGAGTTGTACACCATAATATGATAACGAATTTGGTTGGATAAACATATTTTGGAACGTTACTTAGGTAAGACTTTGGAACTCCAAATGGTAGGGTTTAATGTTCAAATCCAATGGGGTAGGGTTGTACATTATTGGGTAAACTTATTTTGGAATACTACTATTTTGGAACTCCAAATAGTAGGGTTTGATGTTCAAATCTAATGGGGTAGGGTTGTACACCATACTTCGATAATTGGAATTGGGTTGGATAAACATGTATTGGGTGAATAACATCTTCTATGAAGGGTAGGGTTGTACACCATTGGGTAAACGAATTTTGGAATATTACTATTTTGGAACTCCAAATAGTAGGGTTTAATGTTCAAATCTAATGGGGGTAGGGTTGTACACCATACTTCGATAATCGGAGTTTTGTTGGATAAACATTGGGTGAATAACATCTTTCTATGAGGGTGAGTTTGGTTGAATAAACATTGGGTGAATAACATCTTTCTACGAGGGTGAGTTTGGTTGGATAAACATGTATTGGGTGAATAACATCTTCTATGAAGGTTGTATCATATGACTAAATATTACTTGGGCAAGACTTTTGAACTCCAAATTGGAAGTTTAATGTTCAAATCCAATGAGAGTGGAGTTGTACACCATAATATGATAATGAATTTGGTTGGATAAACATATTTTGGAATATTATGTAGGTAAGACTTTGGAACTACAAATAGGAGGTTTAATATTTAAATGCAATGGAGGTAGAGTTATACATCTGGAAGTTTATTACAAAACATCAGAGCAGATTACAGAAATCTGCTCAAGGACATCCAACTATCTGACTTGTCCTGAGCATAACCGTCTTTGAGATCTTTGATTATAAGCCTCTTGAAGGCTCTACATTGGAACTGAATATCAATAACAGCATTGGACACAATCTCAGAAGCAGGGATTAGCTTCATCTCGAAAAACTAAACTGCATATCGCCTTCCAAATAGCATACAAAGTTGTTGCTCTGATAACAGTCCACACCCCCTAAGATGTTGAGGGCAGCCAAAAGCATCTCCCAAGAGAACCAATTTCCAACTCCACCTCTCACCTAAGAGGATAATAGGTCCACTTCAATCTTTTCCAAACATTCCTTGCTACACTACAATCCCAAAAGATATGTTTAACAGTTTCTTTTTTGCCGCAACTACTACAAAGGTCTGACATATTCATCCACCTTGCCAACCTAGCCTTGCAATGGATACCTTGGAAAATAAGCAACCAAAGAAAAACCTTGAGCTGAGCAGATAATCTGAATTTCCAAACCTGCTTTAGCCTCTTCTTCCACTTCTTCTCTAGTCAGACAATGTCCCAACGTCTATTTAACAGGATATGCAAAGAAGTCTTACGCAATAGATTTTTGTAAATCTTATTGCATTTGTAAGAAATGATGCTCCCCTAAAAGTTTCACCTCCAGTGACGCCAGATAGGGCCAGACAAACCACCATTTAACTTATATTGTTGTTCAGAGGGAAGAAGAGAATGAATCTGATCAATAGCATCCCTATCATAAGCTTTCAACTTAAACTTATTACAAAGATCCTCCCACTTAATCCAATCAGCAGCTCTTGAATCCCACAAATCTGCCCATTTCTTAATTCTCCTCTTAACCAACCTCTTGCATCTAAGAGGAGGAATGTTCGAAGCAGACCTATATGAAAGCACCCAACCTCTACGCTCTTCCATATAGGCCCAATAAACCGTAGAGCCAACCGTTTTCCATGCCTCCCAGATCCTCTTAATAAGGATACAATCCCATATTTTAAATTGAACAGGATGACCCACAATATCCTCAATATGAAAATCCCCCTTAACACCATCAACATGAAGACAGTTCTGAATTCTATATCTCAAGAGCCTTTGCCAAGGATCAGCACCTTCCAATGCTCTGACCACCCATTTGGCTGCCAACACCTTACCCTGCATCTGAATATCTAAAAGACCCAAACCACCTTCTTCCTTAGGAATAATGCAGTAGTTCCAATAGATAGCGGGCATTCTCTTGGAGCCATCGAAATTAGACCAAAGAAAGCCTCTAATAAGCTTTTCCAATCTTCCAAACTGAGAAGCATAATGGCAGCCAACACGAAGAATAATAAAGATGACAAGCTTGTAATATTTTTCCAGCAATAATTATTCTACCAGCAAAGGAAATGAGTTTATTTTTCCAGAACTGAATTTTCTTTGCAAATTTCTCAAGACACCAATCCCACATGCCCTTCAAAGAAAGGGCCTTGCCAAACGGGATTCCAAGATATCTAACAATTTCGCCATCCTTCACCCGCCGCCAACCAAGAGAGAAATTATCTGGAAGAGTGTCACTACCAATCAGCCAATAGTCCGATTTTTCTTCACTAATGATGGCTCCAGAGGCTTTGCAAAACAGCTCCAAGCAACCTTTTGACATTTTGCAGTGACAAGGCATCCAACTGAAAAGAAAGAAGGGAATCATCTGCAAAATGATTATTCAAAATAGGACCTCCAGGATTATCAATCCCTTTGATTAAACCTGCACCTCTCTTCGATTCCAACATATAACCTAGAGCATCAACAGTGATAACAAACAGAAGGGGAGCAAGAGAGCACCCTTGTCTAATGGACTTGAAAAGACTTATTTTATTAGTGAGCTTACCATTAACTACAACTTGAGCAGAGGCACAGGTGAATAAAACCTTGATTTTATCCACTACCTGTTTACTGAAGCCAACCCATTCCATCATACTAAAAATAAATGACCAATCCACCCGATCATAGGCTTTGTCAAAGTCAATCTTAAGCATAATGGCTTTCTGCCCACTTTCTTGTGCCCATTTGATGGCGGACGGGAAAAATCACACACAGTCCTTTGATGTCGCGATATTGCGACGTCGCGATATCGCGACAAACTCCTGTCTTTGCCCTGGTTCCTTCTTTGATGTTGCGATATCGCGACGTCACGATATCGCGACGTCACGATATCGCGACAACCTTCTGCCTTTGCTAAGGAAAAGAAATAAAACAAAATACTTAGAGAAATTTGGTTGATGCAAGATTGCCCTGCTGTCGTCGGATGCTCCTGCATCAGACACCCGGGATAAATTGAGAAGTGATCTTCACTTCTGTGTTGTTCGGTCCGCATCCTTTGTAACATCTCCAACCGTGCACCTGCCTCTGCAGCCCGCTTGAACCCCGTCTCCTGGCAAAAAAGTTTTCTGCCTTCTACCAGACAAATTCTGGCACTGCCGCACACCTTCTCGTCCACTGCCTGTAATGGCTGTAACTTGTGGCGCACTCCATATTTCGTCAAGGAGTTCGTATTTGCATGACCATCATGCATTGCACTTCGATCAAACTGCCATGGCCTTCCTAACAGCAAATGGCAAGCATCCATGGGGAAAACATCACACAGGACCTCGTCCTGGTACTTCCCAATATTGAACGTGACTAAGCACTGTTCACGAACCCATTCTCTATGGTCCTTCCGTAACCACGCAATTCGGTATGGATGCGGGTGTCTCCTCCTCTCCAGTTGTAACATAGAAACCATCTCTTCAGAGACTAAGTTATCAGTACTACCATTGTCTATAATGACATTACAGACTTTGCTTGAACTTTTGCACCTCGTGCGAAACAGGTTCTCCTTTGTTCTAGCTTCTCCTCCTCATTCAACAAGGCTCTCCTTATGACCATGACTTCCCCTCTCTCTGCCTCCTTAGAATGTTCTGATTCGGTTCTTTCATCTGCCACAGCAGCTCTGGCAGGACCCACAGGTCTCTTGTTCACCCTCTCGTGGTGCTGGGGACACTCATATGCCCGATGTCCCTCTTCTCCACAGTGGAAACAGGTTCCACGAAACACTCCTCTGTTTCCTCGTCCAGATCTACCTCTTCCTCTTGGGTAGTTATTCTGGCCACTAGATCTGGGTTCCTCATCTTCCTTCTGATCCCGGCTGCTGCTAACTTCTTTCTTCTCCTCTTTTCCTTTATCTTTTCTTCCACCAGTCTTTCCTCCATGCCCTCTTCCTCTTTGCTTGCTCTCAAACCTTCGGTTCAGTTTTTCTTCAACCTTCAGAGCAAACTGGTAAGCATCTTCAATGGTGCTCACCCGAACTAGGCTCAACTCTTCCTGGATACTGGGTCTCAACCCATTGATATAACGGGCCACCTTCTCCTTGCTTGCCTCTAAATGGCCAGTTCTAATAGAGATCTTGTAAAACTCCTCTATGTAATCTTGGACAGTTTTGTTCATCTGTCTCAAACTCTGCATTTTCCTTAGCAGATCCAATTCATAATCTGCAGGAATAAACTGTCTTTTTAACTTCTCTACCATCCGTCCCCATTTTGTTATTCTCTCTTTTCCTCTTCTGTTCCGCTCCAGCTGTACTCCCTTCCACCATATGCTGGCATGTCCCTTCAGCTTGGTCTTGGCAAATCTGACCCTCTCAGGATCTTCAACTTCTTCATACTCGAAGTATTCTTCCAGATCGTTGATCCAGTCGATCAATTCCTCTGGATCCAGGTTTCCTGAGTACACAGAAACCTCTATCTTCGGCTTCTTTCCAATCTGAGAGATGGCTTTGTACAACCTGGCTTGTGCCGGATCTACAGCCTCTTCTTCTTCTTCAAACTAGTTTTCTTCTTCATCCACTTCGTCTTCACTGCCTTCATCTCTTCTTGGCTCCGATCCTCTACGCATCTCTTCTTGCAGGGCTTGTATTTGCCTCTGCAAAACACGGACATCTTTCGTTGTCACCATGCCTCTTCCACCAACAAGGTTTCTTCTTGGAGGCATTCTGCTCACTCCCTCACAAGCCCTTCCACAGATCCTGGTGTAACTGCCTCACGTCCGGTGATCTGTTACACACTCAGGAACTTTTGGCTCTGATACCACTGATGGCGGACGGAAAAAATCACACACAGTCACACTCACGCAATTCCCAAATTTTCATGCATTAATCTGAAAAATCTTTACAATAACAGCCCGCAGGCTTTACAACAGCTAGCGCTCGGCTTAGCTTTCAACTCACACTTCTATGTGCGATCTCCGATCCACCCCCGGATCTATTACAATCATCGATTTTTTATCGAGGTCTCGACCCTCTAGGCCATTAATGACCCACCTGGCAGAATTCATTACAAAAACCTGCAAATTCGGCTTCCACGACCGAGTTTTCAATTTTCTTTCCATAAATGGGCAACTGCCCCGATCCGCCATGAAAGCATGCATTAAAGAGACCCTTGACCTACAACCGTCGTTTTGCCAGACTGTTCTTCTGAACTGTTGTCTCATCCATATTGCCCATGACCTGCAACTATCGCTTTGTCAGAATGTTCATCGGGGACTGTTGCCTCTTTTTTCGTGCGCGTGGCCGTCCGCGTGTTTATTTCTTATTTGCTTTCTTCTGGCCGCGATATCGTGACCATTCCGCCTTTGAGCCCTTTGGTTTCTTTTCTGTCGCGATATCGCGACCATTCCGCCTTTGCGCCATGGTTTCTTTTGTTTGTCGTGATATCGCGCTTTCTTTTGGCCGCGATATCGCGACATGTCGCGATATCGTGACCATTCCGCCTTTGAGCCCTTTGGTTTCTTTTCTGTCGCAATATCGCGACCATTCCGCATTTGCGCCATGGTTTCTCTTGTTTGTCGCGATATCGCGACGTCGCGATATCACGACAAACTCCTGTCTTTGCCCTGGTTCCTTCTTTGATGTCGTGATATCGCGACGTCGCGATATCGCGACAAACTCCTGTCTTTGCCCTGGTTCCTTCTTTGATGTCGCGATATCGCGACAAACTCCTGTCTTTGCCCTGGTTCCTTCTTTGATGTCGCGATATCGCGACAAACTCCTGTCTTTGCCCTGGTAAAGAAATAAAACAAAATACTTAGAGAAATTTGGTTGATGCAAGATTGCCCTGCTATCGCCAGATGCTCCTGCATCACCATTCCAAAGTCTCCCAAGCAGTCAGGACCGTATCAAGAATGAACCTACCCTTGATAAAACATGTTTGCTCTCGTCTCACAATCCCAGCAACAACATCTTTGAAGCGAAGAGCCAACGCCTTAGCCACAATCTTATAGGAAACATTTAAAAGAGTGATAGGTCTCCATTCCCCCATAGTATCTTTCCTGTTAGCCTTCGAGATAAGCTTAATTAGACCTTGATTAAGCATACCAGAAAAGGAGCCTTTCTCAAACACTTCCTGAATCATATTAGTATAGTCATTACCCACAGTATCCCAAAAAACTTTGTAGAATTCAACAGGAATGCCATCAGGGCCCGGAGATTTACCATCCTTCATTTTCCTAAGTGCTTCAAACAATTCATCCCAGCTAGACGATCATTTTCATAGCTATATACCTTCTTAGGAACACACTTCTTAAACTCTTCTCTAGCCTCCAAAACCTCAGGACTCAAAGGATAAACAGAAAATATCTTACAAAAATGATCTTCAACAGTAGCTCGGATACTATCATCATCTTCCACCAATCTATCATCAGCAGTGTGAAGAGCAGTGATTCTTTCAGCAACAATTTTTTTTTTAATGTGACTGAAGAAAAATAGAGAGGGGGCATCTCCTTGCTGAAGCCAATGAATCCTGCTTCTAATACGGGCACCTATGTTAACGTAATCCTCATAGCACCTGATTTCATGTTCACACTTATTTGCTTTATCCTGAAGTTGAACATTAAAAGAATCACCTTCAAGGTCTCTTCTGGCTACCTCCAAGTCCTTCTTGAGCTGTTTTAATCTTCCCTTCCTTCTCCTAGCAACCAATCTACCCCAGCCCCTCAAAAATTTGACAGTGCGCTTGATAGCCGCTTCCCACCAACCAATCCAGCCAGAGCCAACCGGGCGAGGCTCCAAATTCCAAACACAATGAATCAGGTCCCTACATGCTTTAGAATCCAGATGAGAAACATTAAGTTTGAAGGGAAGTTTCTTATCCACCACAACAACTCCACCAAAGAAAATGGAAGAGCTAATAGGGAAATGATCAGAACCAGAGGTTGAAAGATCCACAAAAACAACTCTACTCCCTCGACCAATACATGTAAACACATTTCTGTCCACATAAATCCTATCCAAACGAGCCATGATTTTGTCTCCCCCTCTTCTCTTATTAGACCAAGAGAACCATCCTCCATATTCCAAAGACTTTTGCCTACAATTAACATCAAATATTTGTAAAGAAACCTTCAAGTTGCACCAAGAGTCCTTCTCAACACCTGCAATACAACCACCATTCCCACCTTCACGATCTCCATCCCTTTCCACCATATTACAATCCCCCCCTATGATCCAACTAGCATCGGGAAAATTTATTTGCATCCAATACCACAAGGTAGTCCTCTCACTAGAAGAATTAGGAGCATAAACAGAACAAATACCAATTACCTGGCCAACAATCGTGAAAGTAGCCCAACAAATCCTACCAAATGGGTCCTCCCCCTGATCAATCAACAACACAACTAGCCAAGACATGACAAGAAGGACCACCCCCCAGAACCTTTGTCGTGAGAAGAAGCCCACCAGGCCCCAGACCAACTGTTATCCATACAGCTGTGGAGAGCAAAGCCATTCACCTTAACCTCCTGAAGACAAACTACATCAGCACTAACAGAACGCTAAAAATCACTAACCAAACTTCTTCTAGTGGGAATAGACATTCCCATAACATTCCACGAATTGAAGTCCACTTTCATTGAGAAACCTCAGTATTAAGGGCTTCAAATTGATTGCTAACCTACGTAGACCTACCAACTGGAGATCTACTTCTTTCTAAAGTTGGGCTTATGCTATTCTTTCTACCCTCCATAGCCTCCAAGTCTTCATTGAGGTTCCTACCAATCTCTGATATTTTGTTAGCCCGAGGAGTATCCTTGGAGCCAACATCATTAATCTCTCTAGATCTTCCCCTAGAGGAAGAGGATCCCTTCTTAAATTTAGAGGGCCTATCTTGTGAACCCTCTACCTCTCGCCTCTTCTGAACCAACTTCCATCCAGTGTCTTCTTTGTTACCCGTTTCATGGTTCCCTCCATCCATCTCCATTTCTTGAGTCTCCTCATTAGTATCCTTGCTGGGCTGAACCTTCCCGCTATCTATAGAAGAGTCAGGTCCTGTCACACCCTTCTCATTTTCTATCTTTCGAAGTTTTCTCAAAGGACAGTCAAGGATTAAGTGATCCTGAGACTGACAGAAAAAGCAGGCATTAGGTAAATTTAAATAACGAACCTCCTGCGAGATTACCCCTTCCCGTGTGACGATTTTTAAACATTTCGGCAACTTCCTTTGTAGGTCAACTTCTACACACACCCTTGGGTTAAATCGAAAGGACATACCTGAAGAGGGTTCAATAAGAATTTGTCCAAATCTTTGAGCCATGGAACGAATCATACCCTCGAAATTCTGATTTCATGACAACAAATTCAATCCAGAGAGGATATCTAGCCTACGAGACATCTTTAGGGTCAAAATTCGGCCGCCATGATTGAGCAAATGCAACTGAACCCGCAATAGACCATGTCCCGAATTGCAACACAAATTTGGTAGCTTTCGAAGAATAAAAAATAATAGAAATATAGCGTCCTCCCAAACCCCAGTAGGATTGCATATGAAATCCTTTAGCCTCCCAATTCAATCACACCCATTTTTTAAAATCAACTTCTAAGGGCATTTTGCGAAGAAAAAACAAAATAACTCCATTTCTCAAGAGGTTATTCCTTGCTGCCAAATACTCATGTTCTTCTGCCATAAAAATAAACTCATCCTCACCTAAATCTGCCAACATGGATTCCATTCTGTCCAATCTGATAGCCTCATCCTGCCCCAAATATTTGTTGTATAAATCTGCATTTGCATGCAATTCTTTGCTCAGTCCTCCATTTTTTGTTACCTTCGCAAAACTTTTTGCCAGCCCTTGCATGGCCGAATCATGATTAAAAAACCTTTGGGATTCCTCTCTAACCCGTTGAGTGGTATTTTCACCCAATTGTGAAAGTACACTCTCCCTTAGGATTTGGATTCCAAATCCCCTCTTGCAAAGAAGTTAAACAAACAACTTCTCCAAGGTTTCCGCTATATTAGCATTTGCATATGTGCATTAGTAATCTCAAATAAAGATATTCAATTTAAATGCTTGGAACACCTTAGTGATTGCAAGTAACTGTAAACAAGGGGCAATGTTGGTTTATTTTACCATGAAACTTTAGTGATTGTTCATTGAACCAAAATAAATCAAATGTGAGTTGGCCCTCATATGACCACGATGTAGTGCTTTAATTCCTTTTATCTTGATGGTTTTAAAATAGATTTTATCTTGCATTAAATCCTCAATGATGAATAGGGTCTTCACATGTAGCTTCAAAATGTCACTTTAACTTATCCCTCTTAAATGAAATCAAATTTTCATCAAGATGAACAATTAAGTGCTTTAAGGAAAAGACCTTCAATGTAATACTCAAATTACCCCTCTTTCGTAAAATTAGAATTTTTATGAAGAAAGGGTAATTTTAGGCCCAAAATGGAAATTTGTGAAAATGCCATAAAACATAACTCCTTCAATGAAATTGGAATTTCCATGAAGGGAATGTCATCATAGGCTCATGAGTGCAAAACAAAACTGGAAAAATGAAATTTGACCTTAAAATGGAAATTTTCTATTTTCGGATTTTTAAAATCTGCAACAAAACAACAACTTCGATGAATTTTTAAAAATACTAAACAAGTCCGAAAATGAAATTTCAAAGTGCGTATTGGAAGTCTGAACTATAACCTACGCAATGGTGAAATTATTTTTAGATTTTGAAATTTTTTTAATGTTTATTTTAATGCCTGAAAATAAGGAAAAGTTCTGAAATTAAAATTTTTGAAAACAGAAAATTAAAAATTTGCATCAAAATAATTGCTGAAAATGCAGCAATGCAAAAGCTCCTTCAGTTTGATAGCACCCCATCCCGCAAAACCGAATACGTGAGAGTTTCGTACATGCAACCTAGCCTATTTGACCCGCAAAACAAACACAATCAAAGTAAACTAGGTGCTCGGCTCCTAGGGTTTAAAATAGTTCCCAGATTGCAGACATTCACATGAAATAACCCAAAAACAATGGCATAAATTTCACATACAAATCTGAAATTTGGAAGGAGAAACATAAAACAATTAAAATGGAGCATGCAGAAAATTTCTCATTCTTTCTTGCTAACAAGGCCTGAAATTTCTGAAGAGAAGCTTTGGCATTCAAATTATATTTCAAAGTTTTACATCAAAATCTGCCTCCTTTGGCCATGCCAAAAATTCCCATTTGGCCATGCCAAAAGTTCCGTCCTTTTTACAACATTTCGATGGAGTATTTAAAATTGCAGGAAAGCTCTTCACCTTCGTAGCCCTTCGTTTCCATTTTCCTCCGTTTTGTTTTCCCCCCTTTGGTTTTCGCTTTCCCAAAACCTTCTTTCATTTCAACTTCTGAAACCCTATGTTTCATCTTCTTATCCTTGGGTTTTACTAATTGCCTTTCGTTTAAAAATTTCCCTTTTGTCTCGGTAGGAAACCCTATAATAATAACATGGGCGTTATATGGAAAATACGACAACTCTCTTAACTGTTTCGTGGTCACATTCATTTTATAACGCTCACAAGCACAATAATGCTCCTCCTGTCATGGCGTTTTTACCTGATAATATCGCCTATGTCGGACTATCACCGCTTGTGCACCTTCTTCGGGAGTTAACCTGTCCACCGTGGCTTACACTTGTAAACGACGCAATCTCCGCTAGTCCAAATTACTTACACTCTTCCTACAGCGCTCCATTCACCTTCGCATTTCGTCACCCACACTCTACATTACTATTGTGAGTGATGATGTTTACCTTCGTATCATCTAAAAACTACGATGATATTAAAAATCCCTGTCTGTGCTGCCACATGAGTCACCACGTCATTGCTGCCTCGAACCTCTAAACGTCGCTGCCAGAGTCTTTGTATTGCTTGGCCACCATTCTGTAATTGGTGCCACGTGGGTCCACTACGAGCGCCCGCCTTGACGCCTCGAACGTCGTCGTCAGTCTTTGTATTGTTTGGCCACCATTCCGTAATTGGTGCCACTGGTCCACTACGAGTCCACCGCCTTACTGCCCTCGACCTCGCATCTTGTCTCTCTTCGCGCTCTTAGAAAAGTCGGACAACATCCGCAAAACATAAAAAACTATTATATTTAATCAACTAAAAATCAATCAAGCTTTAAAAAAACCTTCATTTTATTATTATATATTTTATTTTTTATTTTTTTATTATTTTTCTTTATTGAGTAAATACTTCTTATACATATACATGAAATCTAACACATAATTAATCATAAAAATCAACAACAACAATGACGATAAAGATTGTCAACAAAAATGAACAAATAAAAGCTGTCGACAATAAAATATTGTCGACAAGAAAAAGTTGTCGACAATAAAATATCATCGACAAGAAAAAGTTGTCGACAATAAAATATTGTCGACAAGAAAAAGTTGTCGACAATAAAATATCGTCGACAAGAAAAAGTTGTCGACAATAAAATATTGTCGACAAGAAAATACTGCCAACAAGAACCGACAACAATTGCAAAACCTACGACAAAACGAAGGATTAGACACTAAAAATGAAATGCCAACACCCGGATATCAAAACGAAAAGGTGGGTCCCCAATTTTGGGGTGTGTTGTGGATCAGCCACAACAAATGGTGACTCTGCTGTCAAATGCTCCTGAGCATTTTGGTGAGAACCCAACCTGAAATATACAAGCTTAGATACAGGCGTTAGCACATAAAGATAAACAAATACCGAAAGATCAGAAATACATGCAACATCAGAATCATAAGTATCAGCTTGGTGTGTGCAATGTGTTTTCATTCCCTATCGTTTGAACTTGATCAACATTCCATTGTCAGTTTTACTTATGATTTGTATGCAAGGCTATGAATGATGGATGCATGATGAAGATGCTAGAGATGTAACAACACGCTTTATAAATGCTCAAACATTTTTATATCATGGACAAACATATTAAAGATGTCAAACCCTCTTAGGACCAAATATATGTATACTGAATTAATTTTACTAGATCCCAAAGTTGGTTATGTGTCACTACCATCTTGAACCCATGTGCAAGTGTAAGTGAAATCGGAACTTTGGGGAATAGGATTCCCAACCTAAGCGAGATGGGAATTTAACCCTATCCTTACTATTCTGATTTGGAGTTCATTACCTCATCTTGAACAAAATAATTTAACCTCGTTATGGATGAAATGGTCAAGCTAGTCTATCCATATGAGCAATCAATGGTCTTGCTTTTAGGCAAGACATGTTGCCACGCATGAGCATACTTAACCCCATAATCCATGACTTGGCTTCATTCATTCTTTTTCTTTTATTTCTTGGACCTTTGGGATGACTACCCATCCTTGCTAGGGACATGTAGTACGATCCTTCCAATCCAAGATTTATGAAATAGGAAATATTAATTTTTTATTACTTGGACCTTTGGGATGACTACCCATCCTTTGCAGAGGACACGTAGTACAATCCTTCCAATCCAAGATGGAGATGAAATGGAAAAATTAGTTTTACTTTTATTGCTTGGACCTTTGGGATGACTACCCATCCTTTGCAGAGGACATGTAGTACGATCCTTCCAATCCAAGCTTTATGATGAAATGGGAAAAATGGAAGCTTTGGGGAATCGGATTCTCAACCTAAGCGAGATGAGAATTAAGTCCTATCCTTACTACTCCATGTAGGTCAAATCAGAGCTTTGGGGAGTTGGATCCTCAACCTAAGTTCGATGAGGATTTAACCCTATCCTTACTACTCCGATTTTAGGCTTTAAGCTTGATGGAAATGGTAAAAACCACTGTTTTAAGGATTATGTTGCATGATAGGACAAACATGAAATATTCTTTTCACCTCACCTTTTCATCCAAGTATGGTTTTGACCATTTTGCTCAAGACTCCCTTTTAATGTGCATGGAATGTGCTTGGTTCAAAATAGTTTGGGCAGCAGTTCCCAACCTTAGGATCCTTTTAATATATGTTATGTAATAATCCTAAGAGGATTCAACACCTTCTCAATAATTGCCCATGGAATGAAAATGTAACTCGAGATGACATGTATATGCAATGTGGAATATGACATGAGATATGAATGCATTGCTTCTTTTGGAATATATCATCTAATTTACCATAATGTGCAAAACTGACAACTTCATGCATCACAAGATTCAAACGATAATATTTAAATGTTTGTGTTACTTGTGGAGCTTTCTACAACACAATTCCAATGTTTCATATTCTCCTGATTTTAGGCATAAGTTGACATCTCAATTTTTTTTTTTTTTATCAAAACAAACCAAACATGTCAAATGAAATCAAACACACAACTTAAATCCTAATCCAAATAGCAATCCCAAAATGAAACTTGAAAACACAAACCCAAACCAAAACCAAAATTTATATACAATATAGTACAAGATGATGCCAAGCTTGGACTATTACTTTCCTGGATCCCAAACATGATTAGAACATTTCAAAAGACATATGTCACAATACACATGCCAAATGTTGTAGGAATCCAACAACAATAAGATCAAACCAAGCAATGCAACAAATTTCAACTTGCCATGCTCACCATACCAATTTGATTTAGTTCTATTAGTATTCATATAGGTGAGATTCAAAATTTCAAATTGATTAGACAATGATTGATTTTCAATTTTATCATGTCTATTCTTTAAAGTGCAAGTTTCATCATTCCATTCATGATTTAGAAGTAGGCTTTCCTTTTCAAATGTGAGATATTGCAAACAAGAGCCTATTTCTAAAAGTCTTGAATTCAAATTATTTTTCAAGATTTTAAAGCAATCAAAATCAATCAAGACTTGACAAACATCACCAAGATTTGACATTTCATCATTAATGACATTAGCATCCAAAGGGACATCATGTAACCCATCACTTGAAATTTTTGTAGCTACTACCAAAGGTAAAGATTTCACCTTGTCATCCATACTCAACCCATCATGATTAGAATTTACCACAACTTGATGAGTGTTAGTAGCTTTTTCTTCTTCTTCATTGTCTTCTTCATCATCCAACACCTGTTCAAAAACACCAAAGTTAGGCACCCAATCAAACATGCATCCATATTTTTCAAAACAAGAGCCTAATTTTTCAAGATATGTGTCACGTGACACCTTTCCATGATCAATGGCTTGAGTTGCCTCAAAATTCATATTTTCATTAGGATCATCAACAGTATCAAACCCACACCACTTAGGTTTTGTAATTTCATCATTTTGAGATGGCATAGACATTGTAGAAACAATAGGTGGATCAAGATTTTCTATTTCTTGCCCCTCAAGGGGAACAAAAACAATTGATTCTCCTTCTTGATCCATGGTAGTAAAATCATTATCCTTCTCCAACCTTTGATGAGATTCCAACCCTTCTTCCAAAACATTCTCAGATTGTACAGGACTTGTAATATCCTCATGTGAAAGGGCAATTGTATCATCCTGCATATCAATAGGCACACAAAATTCATTAGAAGGCTTGGAGTGAGCATACTCTTCCCAAGAATCATAATGATCATCTTTCAAAATCAAATTGTGATGCTCAACTATTTCTTCTTCATATTTTAATTCATCAACATGTTTCTCATCAAATTTATCTTCACCTTCCTTAGATGGTTCAATTACTTCCAAAATTGGGTTATTGCTTGTATTCAAATTGATAAGGCTATCATAATCCACATGTGTAACCCATGATTCAATTTTATCACAATTTGGAAGGTGTGGATCCTCTTGGTCATCATTTTCAACAATGTCATCCGAAACAGATTCATCCTCATAGAATTCATCTTTTGGTGAGTCAAGGGTTTCCAATTTGTCACATGTTTCAATACTAGTTGGATCTAGTACTCCTCCCTTGCCTAAAATCATATTCTTATGAAAATCATTAAAATTGATTTTAGAAATATCCTTTGAATCAAGATGAGTATTTTGAAGTTGATTCATACTTAAGAAAGATGGTTGATCTTGCATAGTAGGTTGAGGATTTTGAAATTGATTGAAGCTTGGGAATGATTGTTGATTCTGAAATTGATTCACACTTGAATTTGGTTGAGGTGGATAAATCATTGGGTGGGTAAAGGAAGTATTAAATGATTGAAGATTACATGATCCAAAACCCACACCATAATTTTGACAACTCAATTGTTGCTCAATTGCCATTGCTTGAGTATAGGCTTGAGACAAAGATGTGATTAGGGGCATCCCTCGCAAATATGTGGAAATGAGTGGGTCAAGAGCATTGACATATATTTGGAGAGCCACTTCTTCTTGCAAAACATAACATGTCACTAATTGAGCATATAATCCAAAGAACCTTTCAGAAAATGACTTCACATTTTCACTTGGTCCTTTTTTAATAGTGAAAAATTGCTCATACATGCGGATTGGGTCAACTTGCTTTTTGTTGAATTGATTAAGAAATGCTGCCTCTAGTTGAGCCCAAGAAGTGATAGACCCTAAAGGTAGACTTGTAAACCAATCATATGCCACTTTGTCCAAGGTGTAAGGGAACATTTTACAAACAACATCATCATACCAAATTGTTAAGTGATTCACAACAAATTTGAATGCTTGAATATGTTCTTGTGTGTATTTGTCCCATTAGACAAAAATTGAGGAAGACATCTCTCAAAACCGACGGGCAAATAATGTTGAACTCCTGGTATGTTCAATGGGCTACCTGTCATCCATGGTGAAAACATAGCCATTAGTGAATCTTAAAGAATATAACTTTAATACCCAAAAAAATTATTTTTTATTTTTTTATTTTTTATATATATATTTATTTTTTAACATCAAATCAAATCCCATTATTCCTGTATGAACAATCAAAGCGTTAGAACAATGCATAGCAATTCATGTCCTCCTTTTAACAACACAAAGTTGTATTATTAAAAGAGGGCTAAAGATAATAATCAATAGGGCATGAAATATTCAAAATTTAAATCCCTATAGCATTTAAATCACACTGAAATAAACCTATTCAAGCCCTCCTTCTAGCGCCAAAATGTTGAGTGGTATTTTCACCCAATTGTGAAAGTACACTCTCCCTTAGGATTTGGATTCCAAATCCCCTCTTGCAAAGAAGTTAAACAAACAACTTCTCCAAGGTCTCCGCTATATTAGCATTTGCATATGTGCATTAGTAATCTCAAATAAAGATATTCAATTTAAATGCTTGGAACACCTTAGTGATTGCAAGTAACTGTAAACAAGGGGCAATGTTGGTTTATTTTACCATGAAACTTTAGTGATTGTTCATTGAACCAAAATAAATCAAATGTGAGTTGGCCCTCATATGACCACGATGTAGTGCTTTAATTCCTTTTATCTTGATGGTTTTAAAATAGATTTTATCTTGCATTAAATCCTCAATGATGAATAGGGTCTTCACATGTAGCTTCAAAATGTCACTTTAACTTATCCCTCTTAAATGAAATCAAATTTTCATCAAGATGAACAATTAAGTGCTTTAAGGAAAAGACCTTCAATGTAATACTCAAATTACCCCTCTTTCGTAAAATTAGAATTTTTATGAAGAAAGGGTAATTTTAGGCCCAAAATGGAAATTTGTGAAAATGCCATAAAACATAACTCCTTCAATGAAATTGGAATTTCCATGAAGGGAATGTCATCATAGGCTCATGAGTGCAAAACAAAACTGGAAAAATGAAATTTGACCTTAAAATGGAAATTTTCTATTTTCGGATTTTTAAAATCAGTAACAAAACAACAACTTCGATGAATTTTTAAAAATACTAAACAAGTCCGAAAATGAAATTTCAAAGTGCGTATTGGAAGTCTGAACTATAACCTACGCAATGGTGAAATTATTTTTAGATTTTGAAATTTTTTTAATGTTTATTTTAATGCCTCGAAAATGAGGAAAAGTTCTGAAATTAAAATTTTTGAAAACAGAAAATTAAAAATTTGCATCAAAATAATTGCTGAAAATGCAAGCAATGCAAAAGCTCCTTCAGCTTTGATAGCACCCCATCCCGCAAAACCGAATACGTGAGAGTTTCGTACATGCAACCTAGCCTATTTGACCTGCAAAACAAACACAATCAAAGTAAACTAGGTGCTGGCTCCTAGGGTTTAAAATAATTTCCAGATTGCAGACATTCACATGAAATAACCCAAAAACAATGGCATAAATTTCACATACAAATCTGAAATTTGGAAGGAGAAACATAAAACAATTAAAATGGAGCATGCAAAAAATTTCTCATTCTTTCTTGCTAACAAGGCCTGAAATTTCTGAAGAGAAGCTTTGGCATTCAAATTATATTTCAAAGTTTTACATCAAAATCTGCCTCCTTTGGCCATGCCAAAAGTTCCAGTCGGCCATGCCAAAAGTTCCGTCCCTTTTACAACATTTCGATGGAGTATTTAAAATTGCAGGAAAGCTCTTCACCTTCGTAGCCCTTCGTTTCCATTTTCCTCCGTTTTGTTTTCCCCCCTTTGGTTTTCGCTTTCCCAAAACCTTCTTTCATTTCAGCTTCTGAAACCCTATGTTTCATCTTCTTATCCTTGGGTTTTACTAATTGCCTTTCGTTCAATTTTGAAATGCAAAGTAGTCTTTCTTCCCCCCCGTTGCCCCCTTTTTTTTTTTTCTTTTTTTTTTTTTTTTTTTTTTTTTAAAAAAAAACAATCTCCCTTCCCTTTTGTCTCAGGTAGGAAACCCCATAATAATAACATGGGCGTTATATGGAAAATACGACAACTCTCTTGACTGTTTCGTGGTCACATTCATTTTATAACGCTCACAAGCACAATAATGCTCCTCCTGTCGTGGCGTTTTTACCTGATAATATCGCCTATGCCGGACTATCACCGCTTGTGCACCTTCTTCGGGAGTTAACCTGTCCACCGTGGCTTACACTTGTAAACGACGCAATCTCCGCTGGTCCAAATTACTTACACTCTTCCTACAGCGCTCCATTCGCCTTCGCATTTCGTCACCCACACTCTACATTACTGTTGTGAGTGATGATGTTTACCTTCGTATCATCTAAAAACTACGATGATATTAAAAATCCCTGTCTGTGCTGCCACATGAGTCACCACGTCATTGCTGCCTCGAACCTCTAAACGTCACTGTCGGAGTCTTTGTATTGCTTGGCCACCATTCTGTAATTGGTGCCACGTGGGTCCACTGCGGAGCTGGCCCGCCTTGACGCCCTCGAACGTCGTTGCCGGAGTCTTTGTATTGCTTGGCCACCATTCTGTAATTGGTGCCACGTGGGTCCACTGCAGAGCTGGCCCACCTTGACGCCCTCGACCTCCATATCGTCTCTCTTCGCGCACTGCTTGGTCGGACAACCTACAAAACATAAAAAACATATATTTAAAAAAAAAACAATAGGCTTTAACCCATTTTATTATTATATATTTTATTTTTTATTTTTTTATTATTTTTCTTTATTGAGTAAATACTTCTCATACATATACATGAAATCTAACACATAATTAATCATAAAAATCAACAACAACAATGACGATAAAGATTGTCAACAAAAATGAACAAATAAAAGCTGTCGACAATAAAATATTGTTGACAAGAAAAAGTTGTCGACAATAAAATATCATCGACAAGAAAAAGTTGTCGACAAGAAAATATTGTCGACAAGAAAAAGTTGTCGACAATTAAATATCGTCGACAAGAAAATGACGACAATAAAATATCGTCGACAAGAAAATACTGCCAACAAGAACCGACAACAATTGCAAAACCTACGACAAAACGAAGGATTAGACACTAAAAATGAAATGCCAACACCCGGATATCAAAACGAAAAGGTGGGTCCCCAATTTTGGGGTGTGTTGTGGATCAGCCACAACATAACCCGTGTTCCTTCAGGATGATTAACATCCTCTTTATTCCCACTATCAGCCCATTTAGTACCTCGCATTGCTGCTACATTGGAGACTGAAAATATGCCCTCTAAAATATTTGCGCCTATCGGGCTCCCACTTGTCTAGAATCCAATTGTCTTTGCATTATTTTCAAACACCTCGACACCATTTTCTTTATCATTCTCGCCCTGTGAAGAGATGCCACCAACCAAGCCGTTATCATTTCCAACGCCATGCAACTTCGACTCAATGCTAGAGTCATGTTCGAGGCTATATTTTGAATCTCCGAACAAGGGATTAACAATCCCTAATGCAGATTGTTGATGATTTAATGGCAGTAAATCCTTGCATGACCTTTCCCGCAAAAACCTTCCTCTTAATGATTTAAATTCCTCGGTTTATTTTAGTTTTAAATCCTGCAAGAAATCTCCATTACCAAATTTGTCGATGAAAATATCTGCTCCTTCACCTCCTGGATCAAGCACAACATTGGATCCCAATCGAGATCCTCGACCAACGCCTGCATAAACCCCTCTGCCTCGACCTCTCATCTCACGCACATACTCTTTCATTCTCGTCCCCATCTCACAATCTGAATTTGTCACAAAGTTGTGGAAAAGGTGGTTAGACCTCTTTAAGGTTCACCTAAACTTTTAGGTGACTCTTGCTAATCCATATGACTAAATATTACTTGGGCAAGACTTTTGAACTCCAAATTGGAAGTTTAATGTTCAAATCCAATGAGAGTAGAGTTGTACACCATACTATGATAATGAATTTGGTTGGGTAACTATATTTTGAAATATTACTTAGGTAAGACTTTGGAACTACAAATAGTTGGTTTAATATTTAAATTCAATGGAGGTAGAGTTATACACATGAAAGTTTAATGTTCAAAAACCTGGAAGTTTAATGTTCAAACCCAATAAGAGTAGACTTGTACACCATACTATGATGGATAATTATATTTTAGAATATTGCTTAGGTAAAACTTTGGAACTACAAATAAGAGGTTTGGTATTTAAATTCACTAGAGGTAGAGTTATACACCATACTTTGATAACGAATTTGGTTGGATAAATAATATATTATAACCAACCATGGATGTTAAAAAATACTTTACTCTTTATTTTTTAATATAAATAAATTTAGAAAATAAAGTTTAGATGTTAAAAATTATTATTTTCAATGGGTATAACTCACCTTAAGCCAAATAGCAAAAGAAATTGAAATTGTATAACCTATTATGGATATTAAAAATACTTTAATTTTTAATATAAATAAATTTAGAAAGTAAAGTCTAGATGTTAAAAATTATTATTGGGTATAGCTCACCATAAGCCAAATAGCAAAAGAATTTGAAATTGAATACATGTTTTTTTTTTTTTTCTCAGGAGAGCGTTTACAAATTACACATCAACAACCACCCTCAAGGGGTTTGAACACAAGACCACTTAAGAAACAACCACCATGTTTCATTATTGTCTCTTAGAATAAAGATGTTCTCAAGATAAATATTTAAGAGCCACCTCTTTTTGAAGACATTCTAGTAAAATTTGATAGTAATGTTAATTGACATTGATGTATCTTTTATCAAAAGGAAGATGGTTTTATTTTACTCAAACAATGGCTGGAGCACATGGCATTTTAAGTTCCCAATATTTGATATATGCTAACAAAACTTGGGCATGAAAGCAATCTAAGTTTGTCATAGGCTTGCATTATGGCTTCTATATTTCAAGTACATGAGACTTATGAAAGCAATCTAAGTTTGTCATAGGCTTGCATTATGGCTTCTATATTTCAAGTACAGGAGACTTATGAAAGCAATCTAAGTTTATCATAGACTTACATTATGGCTTCTATATTTCAAGTACAAAAGACTTATGCCTAAGTGAATTTAAATATATTTAATATTTATAATCTTTTACTTTATATTTCAAATGGCATTCTAAATAGAGATTATAAAAGTTAACTATTTTTTTTTATTGATAGTAGAAGGGGTTTTGAAAGGCACCCCCAAACCTTAGATCTAGTAATAAGACATCAAGAAAGACAACTGGATTCCACAAATCAAACCTGAAAATCCAATGAAACAACCTTCTAGCAAATAAGTCACAGATTTTTATCAAGAAAATACAAGAGATTATCCTATGGTCAAACCACCGTGTGCTCTGAATCTAAAGCAACGGAGAAAAATAGCAGAATAATGAAAATGCTACAGGTTAAAAATAAATTTACAAATAAAAACTGCCCAAACCTAAGTATTTGCCACCTAACATAAAAGGAGAACAGAGGAATCTTGTCATCGCAATCAAGAAATCTATCCAACAAAGCACATAACAGAAGAACCCCTCATGAGAATAGTTGGTTTAAGAAAACAACACTAGAAATACCGGCCAACAAAATCTATAGCATAAAAACCATCCAAACCATCCAGGAGATTTGCACAAGAAATTCCATGAAACCCACAAATACCGTTAGAGCCAACCAAAAAAGTTTCAAGAAAAACTGCTCTCAAGCACAAGAAAAAAGAGATAACAACATTCCGCACCGCACCTGAGAGGGATAAGGGTAAGATCCCAAAAAAATAAGCCTTAGAACCTTGGGATCAAACACACCACCACTGCTGGAACTGAAGAAATAAATCTCTGCAGACCGTCGAAGCTAGGAAACCCACCAAAGACATGGGGCCAAAAGTCGAAAACCACCGTAGCATAACAACCCACTTTCACCCCAACTAGTTTGGGTCGGTATTTGGCCCTGTCTCCCTGGAACAACTAGATACAACAAGAAATTATTGAACCTAGAAGAAAGCGACACAAACCATCCATGAACCCACTACTAGTAGAGAACCCTAGCAACATAGCCATCCAAGCACCATCCAACCAGAGTAGCCAATCCATTAGAGTTGAAGCCAACCAAAGGAACACCATTAGATTTATACAACCAAACACTATACCAAGCTCACCCCAATGGGTTTGGGTCGATAGATGGCCCTTTCCTCTCCATGGAAAGCCAAAAAATATGAAACTACCTAGCCGAGAAGAAATGCTGCACAATCCAACCAAGACCTCAAAACTAGCAAACAACCCAAGAAACAAAGCCACCAACACACCCACCAACTAGAGTGAGAACCGACCAAAGAGTCAAAAGCCAAAATTTTCCACTCCATTATAACGACTTAGGATCACCCCTACAGGTTTGGATTAGCATTCCCCCATTTGCCATAGATAAAAGTGATAATGACAAACCCATAAGAGACAAGAACATACCAGAAAGCAAAACACCCTAGCCACAAACCACAATAGAGAAACTAAGCATGACTAGTAGCCAGATCCAGAATGAGAGAAAGGGGACCTCCTGCTCAAAGGGTTTCAAAGCGTCGAAATCGAAGCGGGAGTGAGACCCTTGTGGAGGAAGCCCTCATAAAGGAAACCTTCACGGGCCCTCTCTGCCATGGTGAGGCTCAGGCCCTCTCTGCCACGGTGAGGCTTAGGCCCTCTCTGCCACGGTGAGGCTCAGACCCTCTCTACCATGGTGATGCTCAAGCCCTCTCAGGTCCTCTCTGCCGCCCTCACAAAGGAAACACCCTCACAAAGGAAACCCTCACGGGCCCTCTCTGCCATGGTGAGGCTCGGGCCCTCTCTGCCACGGTGAAGCTCAGGTCCTCTCTACCATGGTGAGGCTCAGACCCTCTCTGCCATGGTGAGGCTCAGACCCTCTCTGCCATGGTGAGGCTCAGGCCGAAGGAAGCCCTCATAAATGTTAACTAATTTAGACCAGTTTTTTTTGTGAGTATTAGAGTGAATAATGGAAATTTTTTAATGATAAATTAATTTAGAAGAAGAGGTGTATGTATCATTAGTAAAGTTTTATAATAAAAATAACAATATCTAAATTTTTAGATTTTCAATAGATTGTATTTAAAGATAAATATTTAGGCATATGATCGTTGGTATAGGTTACACATAATTTAAGGTTTATTGTATTTAAATAATATAATAATGAGTTGTATAAGGGTTTGGGAGTTAGTTAAGGTTAGGTTTATACTCCTTAAAGTAGCATTAAATGATGAATATATAGAAAATGACATTACTATTATAATTAATGATCGAGTATATCAAGTATGTATTGCCTTGTCTTATATTCGTCTTTATCCATATAATGGTCCTTTTATATTGAGAGATCTTATTTGAGTTATTCCTTAAATATTATTATTGATGGTGTCTTACCTTAATACTAATATCAATCTTGTCTCATTGTGTGGAATATTACATTGTCAACTGTTATTTGTGGATGAATTATTTTGATATTTCAATATTATTATAGATGATTTATGTTAACGAGAAATAAAGTTTTATAACAATTGGTGTGGGAGCAATGATTTTACCAAAGTTGGTAGAAATTGTGTAAATATATATATTTTTCCATAAAAATATCTCAAAATTTAAAAAAACTTTGAAACAAATACGTATATGAAGAAATTTGAGTATTGAGAGAGATACAACCCTATGAAGTAGTGGTAGCGGTATTTTTTCAAATCATGATTTCTAAGATCATTTTTTTTTATGTAAAAAGGCATTATATTAAAGAATTTGAATACATTTTTATGAACAAACAAAAGGAAACAGATGACTAACTCCATCAACCAAAAAACCATTATTGTCAAAACATTGTGGTAACCCAAGCAAATAACAAAAAAACCACCACCATCAAAACAATGCGAGAACCCAAGCAAACTACTAACAACTAACCAAAACCATCTTACAAAACTGGGAATCCAAACGAACAACTAACAACTAATCAAAACTACCTTGGAGAACTAATTGATAGCATAACAAAATGATTACATAATGACAAGAGCAACAAAAAAGAATCCCCACAATGATGAGGATCCATTATGTGGGTTTAGCCACCACTAGGACCGATTTCTACCCAACATTAACATCATGAGACTTTGGCATTGATTCCAAAAAAAAAGAATCCCTGCAATGATGAGGATCCATTACGTGGATTTAGCAACCACTAAGACCTATTTCCACCCAACATTAATATCAAGAGACTTTGACATTGATTCCCTCCCCTATATGAAATAAGTGTTGGGAACATCTTTCCAATCACGAGAAACTGACTCTTCACTGGTAGCAATCATCGAAGCTCTCAATTTTCTCTTCACTGGAACCAATCATCGGAGCTCTCGACTTGCTCTTCATTGATAGCAATCATCGGAGCTCCCAACTTGTCCCAGGCATCGAGTTGAGTCAGGCGAGAGAGAGGAACAATCAGGCAGCTAGGGCCATCTCTGTAAGGAGGATGATCTTGAGCTAGGATAGGAGTGTGATTTTGGGGCGAGTGACAATGTTGTCTAGACTTGGACCGACTTCGGGGAGTATCCTGCTCAAGAGGAACCCAACTAACTGTGCATGGTGCATTCCCCTAATGATCAATAAGCTCCTAAAGATGAGTGAGTTCCATGGCCATCTTATTGGCCTAAAGATTTGGGAGCGAGTGACAATGTTGTCTGGACCTAGACTAGCTTCGAGGAGTATCCTTCTCAAGAGGAACTCGATTGACTATGCACGGTGCATTTCCCCAATGATCACTAAGCTCATAAAGATGAGTGAGCTCCATGGCCACCTTATTGGCCTAAAATACAATTTGAAAATACATGGACAAAATAATATTAGACTTCTCAAAAGTAGATGTGCAGAGAGGAGGAACACTCACCAAAGATACAATCATTTCTAGATTTCCATATGTTGAACATGGCCACCATATGAAACAAGTGCCACACTTAAAAGAAAATAGTTGACAAGAGTGGGGGGTATCCCAAAATGATATGCTTCCACTCAAACATTGCACAGGAATAGGGCCTAAAAAGGCGAAAAAACCACTCCAAAAGGGAATGAGCACAAGCACAAACCCAAAAAATATGGATAAAGTCTTTATATTGAAGACATAAAGGGCAAGAAGAGTTGAAGATACCTAAATACTAGAGACACTTACCAATAGGAATCCCCTGGTGGAGAAGACTCCAAGCAAAACAAGAAATTTTGGGCTGTAAGAAAGAAGCCCAGACGGTCTAAAACCTATGCATCCAAATAGGTCGAGGAGAGGAGACATTCCACTGTTGATTGAGCTTATCAATCATGGGGAGGAAAAGAGAGAGACATCCATACCCCAATTGGGTCTTGTAATTTTGTAGCAAAGTGTTTGGATACCACTTCTAGTCCTTCCACCAAGGTCATTGTGAAAGCACATAAATTTTGTGTAACATGGAGTTAGGGAGAGCAACCTTGACGACCTCAAAAGTATCCCCGTTAGAGTGACTAAGCCTAAATTTGGCTCTAAAGTTATCCCACGGGATCCAATCCATGGTAGAACAAGAAAATAAATTGATGATGCACCACACACCTTTGCAAAAGAATCTAAGCACATGAACCTAAGGAACCTTGGTAGGTGATGATAGGCAACCACTAGACATTCATCTGATTGATGAAGAGGTCATGCTAGAAGCTTTGGGCTATTTCATCTCAACTAAGGCTTAACACTCTCCCAGTATTTCCAAATGCTCCTGATGATAAAATATTGCAACACTTTGATAGACACAGGAGAAACAAAGAGGGAAGGGAACCCCATGCCTCTCCATATCTTACGACCTAAAGGGGAACCTTCACTGATACAATGCTAGATGAGAATCTTCCAAGCCTCATTTCCCATGAGGGCTTTGATGACCCACTTAACATAGAGGGCCCAACCTTGACATTGGGTATTGAGAATGCCAAGCCTACCATGGCTTTTGGGAAGACAACAATACTCCTAGGAAACATAGTGAAATCCCAAACCATTACTGTAAGAGGACCATAAAAAGTCTTGTAGAAGCTTATCAAGCTTCTTATAGCAGTTCTTGGATGGGATCCAACAAGAAGAATAAAATACATGGGTGGCCGCAAGGACTTTTGAGCAAATTTAGAATTTACCAGTAAGGGATGCCTTCTTGGTGGACCAGTAGGTAAGTTTATATTACACCCTGTTAATGACATACTTCCATAGCTTTGGCGTTGAATTGTTGAAGGAAAAAGGAATACTTAAAAAATGAAATATTTCCCCCTCCTAGATGATCTTCCATTGATACTGATTAAGCTAGTTGTGCATCAAGTCAGGAGATTGCCTATAACATTGAGTCTTTCTCCATTGAATGGAGGATTTGAAAGCTAGACAAAAAGTGTCCAGGAAGGCAAGCGCCTACTGAGTGACACCTTCTTCCTCAATAAGTGTAAATAAAGAGTCATAAATAATATTATCATTGATCAACCAAGTCTCACCTCCAGGGATATAAATTCCTTGAATAGAACCCTAAGCGATGTGGTTTAAGTGATGTGGTGAGCTAGTAAATACCCAAACCCCTCAGTGGCAAAGATATATAGAAATTATGCGAATGGGCAGCCTTGTCTAATGGATCAAAAGAGCCCAATGGCTGAGGACTTGTGTTTATTAATGTATAAAATAACCAAACCCTTAACGAATAACATCTCCACAGAACTAATGGAGGATCTGAAACTAAGAGCTTTAAGCATGGCTAGAATGAATGATATCAATCCTATCGTAGGCTTTCTCAAAGTCAATTTTTATGAACAAGGATCATTTATTGGAATTATGAGCCCACTCCATGTCTTCCCAGACAACAATAATATTGTCAAGGATGAACCTACCTCGAATGAAGCCAGTTCGCTCTGGATGCACAATAAGAGGAAGGAGATGGTGGATGCGTAAAGCCAAGGCTTTGGTGATGATATTATAGGAAATATTAAGGAGAGTAATAGACCTCCAATTACTGATGATTTTTGGATCACCAACCTTAGGGATAAATTTAATAATACCTGATTAATAATAGGGTCGAAAGAACCCCTAGAGAAGGCCTCTTGATATACTTTGAGAAGATCAGGCCTAACAATATCCCAAAGGGACGTGCAGAACTCACAAGGGAAGCCATCAAGACCAAGGGAATTATCATCAACCATTTGAGAAAGAGCTTCCTTCAAATCCTTCAAAGGGAAAGCCTTTTCACAAGCAGCTCTTTGAGATTCAAAAAGTCACTTTGGAACAACATAAAGGTAGGAGTTAAGAGCTTGGTCACATTGAGAGGAGCAACTGAGCCATGAACATGGATTGGTAGTGTTCTTCAAAAGTGGAGAGAATACTAGGAAGCTCTAAAACATGCTCTCCATTAGTGTTAAGGGATTTAATACCCAAAAAATGATTGTGAGGACATAGACTTTAAAAGAACTGCTTAGTCACCCTATCTCCAATTTTGAGCCAATGCAACCTTGTCTTGATATGTGCCCCTTTAGCATCATAGTGATCCACCATCAAAAGCTGATGTTTTGCCATTGCAAGATGCCTCTAAAGCTCCTCATTGAAAATATTAGATTGAACCTGAGTTGAGGCCGCCTTCAACTCCCGCTTGAGACCAGCATTGGGGTGACGATAAAGCTTGGTAATCTTGCACCCAAGCAAGTGCATAAAGTTGGTAGTGCATTGGATAGTAGTGTTCCACTAATCAATCCAACTTGAGGCCCCTTTCTATCTAAGTACTAGGTTCCAAATTTTAATGACATATACCCTCAACATGGGGTGATGCAAAATAGAGGTATTAAGGTAGAATTACGATCGAGAAATAGTGGAAGAAACCAAGATGGAATATGAAATGGGAGAATGGTCAGACAAGTAGAGCTCGAGGTGGATAGAGACAAAAGGAGAAGAATATGAGGGCCGCTCAAAGGATAAAATATTAGAATTTGAGAGCATGGCTCTGTAAAATCATTTCAAAACATGAATCTCGCCCTATTGATTGTTAGACCATGTGAACCAGACATTAACAGGGAACATAGAGGGTAATAAGTAAATATTGGGATTAGAGAGCCCTAACTTTTCTTTCATGAAAAACCATGCTTCTCTTTCCCCAAAAACCCACATCATGGGAAGAAGACCCACCTTGTCATGTGGGAATTCAATCATATTGATGTCCTCGTAGAGCAACTAGACAACAAGGGGAGAGAGAGTGTTGCCCACAACCAAAGTGCACAATGATAATTGGCATAGTTATGCGCATAGATGTTGAGCACACCAAGAATATGGCCATCAATCTCCATCACAATCCAGACAACATGATTGGAAGGGTCACATCCCCAAGATATTAGTTTGGAATGATAGGGTTATAAAAGGTAGATGATTGTCCCTCCTTTGCCTATGTCATGCATAGTATGAAAGGTGTGTCCTTATATCCAGAGAAAGAAGCAAGTACTTGATAGAATGAAGTTATTAAATTTTACTTATTGAAGGCACACAATATCAATACTGCTAAATCTAACCTTGAGTCATCCAAACCTTGACTCACAATGTACTTATGCACATGATTTTTTAAACCCCTGAAATTCCAAGACATGCACTTCATGAGACATCATCGAGGTGCATATTTCCTTCGATGACCTTAGAGTCCTCAAATTTTTTGAAAGAATTAAAGGTGTTCATGAGAAACCTATTATGATTTTTACGAAAAAAAATTATTTGTCGTCACTTCTCCAGAGGGATGCTTAAGGACTCCATAGCTAGACTGCGATAGCGATGAGGGTTTCGTGAGGGAACTTTGCTAGGAAGACTATGACGTTCTCTTAAGAGGATGAACTTTGACATAGTCGATGGCTTAACCGTTTGGGAGCCTTGAAGAGTTGGGGAGACTTTTGGGTATTACCACTAGAGGTACCTACAATAGGAGAAACAAAAGTTCCTTTTGTAGTGGCTGCATGAGAGCTCCCTAGTTGAGATCTCGATTGAGACTCCTTTTTACCAGCTCCCATAGAAGGCTATGGTCAGTTACCTTTACCATTCTTCTTGGTGATAAACATCCATTCCTCCCCTCCATTAGCAGGAGAGGTAGATTGAACTACGACCAAAGCTGTTGACGCCTCTACTCAAGCTTGATTTTTTAATCAATTATCCATAATAGGGCAGTATTTCATATTGTGAGATACAAATTGATAATGATAACAAGTGTTGGGGAGATTGATATAAACCACCCAACGTTTGAAACGAGTCTCACCAACCTGAATATTAATAGAATCCTTGAGGTCCTTTAAGAGATCAATTTCAATGCAAATGCATTTGTATGGTCGCATATCATAGAATTTTTGTGGCTCCATGCACATAAAATTGCCAATGGGTACAATAAGTTATGGTAGGAATGGCTAGAGGAGCAAAGGGAGACCTAGGAATTCCACCCAAATGAGGATATGGAGGGAAACATAGACATAAATCATAAAATTACGATGCCAAGGTTGAAGAATTAAAAGGGTATTTCTCACATACCAAGGATCTTTGCTCATAACCACAACGACATGTTGTGGTTTGGCAAACTGGAAATGAAAAAACCTTTAGTAAGGTTTTGAATGTGGCCAAATTTTATGCCATATGGCTACCAAACTTGTTGAACCCATTGACAGATTAGTGAGTCACTAGGAATCCTCCTTAGAAAGTACCCAATGAGGGTATGAATCTCAAACTAGTTGTAGTATTTATCAAAATCTTTCATGGGTAGGACCAGGTTTGACATAAAGGAATTAACTTTGGGATAAAATTCCTGGGTTATTTTATTGGTGCCATGGCTCTCTACAACTGTAACTTCACTAAATAGTGAAACAATGGCCTGAGAGGTAGCCATCAAAAGGGAAGGAGCCTCCCACCTGAGCCAGATTTATTACACATAATGGTACAGTAAGTATGTTTAGATCTTGTAATGGCACTAGTGATATGGTGATTGATGAAAGAGCAAACAAGCAACAATAACTTGCAACCGAAAAATCCTAGCAGAGTCTCCACAAGTAACCCTAGCCTAAGACCAAAATTTGATATATCTTTTAGTCTAGGAAAATAAATAAACCATCATAATGCTATGAAGCATCTTTTTAATTAAATCATAGTTTCATAAAATGCTAGTTTTCATTGTTATTTTTTGGGTGTGAGCTCATGGAGTTACCAAATATTATTTTGAGAGAATGACATTGATGGTGGAAAACCGTATATCTTCAAATTTTGCTAAATTTACATGGCGAGATATGCTTATTTATTCTTTAAGAGGGAAATATTTTCTTGGTTTATTAGTTTTGCTAGTGCCCATAATTATAAATTCACTTGGGATGAAATGGAGCAAACATTCTTGAGCAAATGGGAACTTGAGAGAAAGGATAATAAGATAGCTAATTGAACCATAGATTATCCAACTTGAAAAACATGCATAGGGTTTGATAGACAAAATTGAACCATAGAGTGATAGAGAGACATTTAACACCTCACCAAAATAAAAAGTACAAGTGGTTGTTTTAATTAAAACATATATTTTTTGAAAAAAATCCTAAATGAGCTTTAAAGTTTCTAAACAAGACAATGATCACAAAGTCTGAATAACTAACATATATTTGGATTTGAAAATAAATAATTATCTACAAAGCAACGAACAACCTCTTAGGTGTGTGGTTCCCTTATAGTACACACTTTAGTCTCTCCCTTTGATATGTATATCTTTTCCATTTTATATTGTATGATTTCATGAAGATGATAACCCTATTTCTTTCTTAGCCTCTCTCCATGCATCGACTTGTTATAGACTTACCTATAATGTGAATCTTGCATGTATTGCTTTTCATACATTAATGGTATAGGTGAAGGAAACATGCTTTAAGATGTTGATTAAGGTTGAAATATTTGTGGCTGGTTAGAAAGTAAATCAATGGACTTGTTTAAGCTTTTCATGTATATGATTATTAAAGAAAATTGTTGAAAAAATCCCCTCCACTCACGCTTTTTCTATTGTAATTTTTAGAGATGGTGGTTGGTATTGACAATTGTTTCCTTTCCTAGCTAGCACTGCATCCAGTTCTTAACTACTTAGATCAAAATATAGAGTTATTTTTTATTTGTGGGATAATTTAATACTACTCCATTAAACATATAAAAATTATAACAAACCCATCTCTTTCCTTACATCAAAAGAATTTCTACAATTATTAACATCAATTTGGATATTAATGTATTTGCAAGTGTAACAATACGTAATGATTGCATTGCTTATCGATTTTAAAGAATTAAATACAACTATATGGTTTTAACGACAACAAAATAATTTACCTTCCGTGATTTTAGTGACATGCAAAAAGATATCAACTTTGGAGAAAGATGGAATAAACCTCCTTAATTATCGAAGCACTCAAATAAATATCCTTACTTGAGTCATATTAGTTGGTGTAAACCATTTAACAACAACTTATATATTTCATGGGTCCACCTTCAATTCACCTCTTCTTAGAACAATCTAGGATAGATAAGGGAATTCCTTGCAAAATCACATTTCTTCAAGTTGATATAGTTGATTTGCTTGAGAGTTTCAACCACACGCTTCAATTTGTGCATATGTTTTTCCCATTAGTTACTATGCATAAGGATGTTATCTAAATAAACAAGGATAAAAGATTCAAAACATGGCCTCAATATCTCATTTAATGTTTTCATGAAGGTGGTAGATGCATTGCAAAGAGGCTTGTTTTATCTTGAATGATGTTTTCTAAGCGTCACCACTCACTAGTAACTTGACTTCATGTCCATATGATGTGTAACTTAGCATCTGGTAATTGATCAAATATGTCATCAATTCTTGGAAGACAATTTCTATTCTTAGTAGTGATCTTGTTGAATATTGTATAATCAACATGTCTTACATTTTTAATCCTTATTGATCCAACACAATTGGAGAATCACATGTCAAGATTAGCCTTTTTAATCGTTTTTAACAATTATTTGACTCATATTTAGACCTCATTACTTTATAATATGGATTATCTATGCTACTTAGGATTGGACAAAGTTGCTCTTCCTAGGATTTGTATTTCATGTTCCACTCTTCTTTCTGGTGGTAAACCATACGTTTTTTAAATAAAAATATATATCTTAGAGTAGTCTTTCCATTTCTCTCTTGTATAACTCAAATAAGTAGACTCAATCTCTTATAAGTTGTTCCCTCTTGGACTTGAGAAACATCAACGTTAATTTTTGCTCGTAAAATATTAATTCCTTGGTTCGATGAGCTGAAATCAAATGATATTTAATTAACTTTTGCATGCATTAATGTGAAATGGTTACTCGTACTTAATTAATTAGTATTTATTTAATTGGATGATATGTTTATCCCATATGTATGGGTTGACTTGTGCCACTTCACACACATCAAGATGAAAACACACCATATAAAACATCATAAAATAAGATGAAAGAAAATAAAAAGTTTCTTAAATTGCCTTGTTACTTACAATCCCATACTATTATGAAGATATCCCATGTGAATGAGTAGTTGTTTTCAATCTCAATACTTAAGCCTTAATTTCTAGAACTAAAATCTTTTGCAATCCACTATCAATTAAAGCATGAACAATTGTTTGTTGAATTGGATGTTGAGGAAGTATTATCTATACATTTCTTGTTCTAACTTGATTTGTTCATATTAATGTTGGACAATATGGGACTCAAACCCAATATGTCCTTACAATCACCTCAAATTCCACAATATTAAGCTATTATACCTTTTAGATGTGCAATGTATATGGATTAAAATAATTTCCAACATCCCACTTCAATCCATAACTAAGAGCCTCACATGGCCAAATTTGATTTTATAGCATGCTACATAAGCATGGACCCACCAAGACATAAACTTTAGATCCCCTAACAACTTCCCTTGGTACTCTACCATTGAGTTGCTACCCCTTCATGGGATCAATAATGGGTTTGAACACATACAATTTCTAATAATTTAATAATTATTCAAGACCTTTTTTCTAGAAATATGGATTATAGTATTATTGTGTCATTAGTCACTTCATCTATATATTTTCACATTCCACTTATTTTCCATCAACTTTAGAATCCATTGCTTTCTTTGTCCTTTGTTCTAGAATTTTATCAAAGCTTCCAACCAAAAGAATCTCCATGATCATTTTTCTTATTATTCATGTAATAATTTTAGAATCAAAATTCATGGAAGTGTTTGCCTTATTTTTCTTGTGTTTATTGTTGTGATTGTTTGTCTTTGAAGAGCTTCCTTATTGCTTTGATTACTCTTGGTTCAAAGTGCATTTTTTAAATGATCCAAAATAGGCCTTAAATGTCCTAACTATCAAAGGATTTCAAGTATAAAAAAAAATACCAAATAAGATCATTAAATGGAATCCACTTATAGTTGAAAATTTCAAGTCCATACTTGAATATGAATGATAACACTTAGAAAACATGCTATAAGCTTACTCATAAATGAATAAGTTAAATATAAATAAGATATATTTGTAATAGAAGAGAAATACACCAATTGCACTTGTGGTAACTCAGTGGAAGGCAAAAAAAAATATTTCTTTCTGTAATTTTTAAGATTAAATAGTAATGTTGCATTTGTGTGCTCTTGAAGATTCCTCTAAAATGGATTTATGTAACGATCCCAATATATCTATGTCGGTTAATTATTTTTATCTTGGGCCATGGATTTAGTTAGTAGACACTTGAGAATAAGGGTTAGGTTATTATTGATTTCATTTATAAATAGGAAAAATATTTTATTAGTTTGGATCATCGGATAATTTTGATATAAGTCACCTTGATGCGCATAAGATACTTCACCCTCTCAAAGTGGCTATGAGTGATATGGAAATACCAAACGTGAAGCTGATTATTCATTAGTGGTAGTAGAATATATAAAGCTTACAATGAAATCACGTGGTTACAATGGTTGTAACAATTTGCCCTACAAGGCCAACCACTTGTAACTAACAGATAACAATCTGCTAAACATGGATGCCAACTAATTGCTAGAAGATAAAAGACATCTCTAACAGTCTAACTAAGCATCCTAACAAATAACAAACATATTTCCAACATGGGCATACTATGCCTCACGTATTACAATGCAAGAAATAGGAAATAATAATAAAATAATAACTTAGGCTTATAATTAAGCCTAAGGTACAATAATATCCTCAAGCCCATCGAGGTTGATTCGGTTCAAATGGAACCATTGAAGGTGCCTACCAGTTCCAATCCATCAAGTGAGAAGATGTTATCTCCAGAAAAGGAGCCTGTACATGTGTCAGAGCCAAGAGATTCTACCCTATTGAAAGACTTTGTCTCCAAGAGAAAAATGGAGAATTCCTCAATCGTAGGCTTCAACCTCTCAACCCCAAATCGAAGAGAGGTATCAGGTGAGAGAAAAACTCAGATACCCCTCACTGACCAAGCACCAGAGAGTAGAAGTGATGCAACAATACTAGACCTGGTACGAGACTTCTAAGGAGGTAGGCAAGGCTGGTACAGAAGCATGCAACATCGTTAAAGAGCTAAAAAAGACTCATGCTAAGGTAAGCCTCTTTTATACACTCCAAATATCCGATCAAGTTGATCTGCTACATGTTTCACTCAAGTTTGCCAAAGGCAAGGGAAAGCCAACTCAGACTGTTTTCATGCATACGCTGACTACCTCAATCACTAGAAAGAACAAGCCATCACCATTTTATCTATCTCTCAAGATGGAGGGATGGGTCATGCATAACTGCATGATCAATTTTGGCACTGCTACTACTATGATGCCCAAGGCTGTTTGTGAGATTATAGGTATGGAGTACACGAGGAGTAGCCTGGGAGTGCTTCAACTGGATGTAACTCCAATAAAAATGATGGGGGTCAATAAATATATATTTATCGTGTTGCACAAAATATCGTAGATCACCATAATATAGGAAGTTGTGGTAGTAGATTTAGAGCCTTATTTTAGCATGTGCCTATCAAGAGAGTTTACTACCAAACTTGGAGGCTATCTATCTCTGGACTATTCGCATCTGGAAATTCCCTTCAGAGGAAGGAGGATTAAATTTTTTAATGAAAATCCCTCTACCTTTCACATTGAAAGGATCCAGGATGCGGAGAAATAATTGGACTCGATCAATATGATCGAGGAAGTAGAGGAAGAAGAGAAAGTAGAGCTGATGGAAGAAGCTTTGGATGAACTCCACATAGAAGATGGATTTTCTATGCATGAATTTAATGCCATGATCGAATCTGAGATCAGGTGTTACTCAATTATTAAGCTCGAAAAGGCTAAGGTACCAAGTGAGAAAGATTCCATGGTCGATCAACTGTGGAAGCTCTTCTTCGACGACACCCGAAGGAAGAATGGTGCTGGAGTAGGAGTTGTCCTTGTCTCTCCTTCAGGAAATCATAAAATGTACTCGTACAGACTCGCATGGAGTTGTACAAATAATGTTGTCAAGTATGAAGCCCTGTGTTTGGGGTTACAAAAGGCATAAAAACTTGGAATAAAATAGTTGTAAATCTTCAGAGATTCAGAGCTGATCTACAACCAAGTAACCAATAAATGTGTTGTGAAGCAACATTATCTGAAAGTGTAATGTAATAAGGTATGGAATCTACTTGAGTCCTTCTCGGCTCTTAATATTTAGTCTATTTTGTGAGAGTGAAATAAGCATGCAGACGTCTTAGCATATATTGGAGCCATATGCTCCCCTACCGAGAACATAATGCAGAAACCAAAGGCAATGAGGGTCATCTACCAACCTTCGATACCATAAAAAAATATTCATTGGCAGGTATTTAATAGTAATGAGCAGATCATCAATTTTTTGATCGATGAAGTGGGTAATATTGAATATAGGACCACGTCCCATATTCAATAGAGTATGAGGGGTTGATTCAACTAAAGAACAACCACGTCCTAAAGAGATTAATCACCCTTGAAAGTTTATTTGATCAGGACGACAAGTCCCTCGCTCACAAAATCAAGGTGGATGCGAGAGAATACGAGGAGCTAGAGCTAGAATCTGGGAAAGCTATCAAGGTGGGAACCGATTGCATACCATTTGAAATTGAGAAAATCAGGACCTTGCACAAAGAATACCTGGAAATTTTACCTAGAGCTATCAGGACCTTAAGGGGTATGATAAGAGTATCTTCCAGCACACGATTGAGTTCCAAGAAGAGGTCAAACTTTTTAGGTAGATACAAAGGCCGGTTAACCCAAAAATAGAAGTGTTTATGAAGATAGAGCTCCTGAAGATGCTAGAGGAAAATATTATCTGTCCCATAAAGCACTCTTCTTGGGTGGAAAACCTGATCCTCGTCCAAAAAAAAGAATGGGGACATTCGTCTATGCATCGACTTTCGAAAACTTAACCAAGCATATTTGAAGGACCACTACCCGCTAACCCCAAATTGATCAAATCCTTCACGTAGTGGTAGGAGCATAGATATTATCTCTGTTGGATGGCTTCTCAGGGTATAATCAAATCTAGGTAAAATATGAATATCAATACAAGACTGCCTTCACCACCAAGTGGGGCAATTTCGCCTATCAGCACATGTCGTTTGATCTCTCAAATGCCGAAGCAACCTTCCAAAGAGTAATGGAATTAGCCTTTGGTGAGTTACTCAATCACATCATTGTGATTTATCTTGATGACATGACTATTTTCTCCCACAAAAGGGAGGAACATGATATACATTTGCGACAAGTATTTGAGAAGTATCGAGAGTTCAAAATATCCATAAACCTAAAAAGTCCATTTTTGTGATAAAAGAAGGCAAGCTCCTAGGTCATGTGATATCCAAGAAGGGACTAGCTATTGATCCTACTAGGGCGGAAGCCCTCCTCAAGCTACCTCTACCAAAGAACAAGAAGGGCCTCCAATACTTCTTTGGGCAGATTAATTTTGTTCAAAAATTCATTTTTGACTTCGCCCAGGTAGTAAAGTCAATGACCGAACTTATTAAGAAGGATGTTGAGTTTTGATGGACCAGGGAGAGGATATGGGCTTTCAAAGAGATCAAAGAAATAATCGCTCAGACCCTCATTCTGGTGAACCCTGACTACTCCAAGGATTTTTTCTCTATGCCATCAGTGAACTAGAGAGCTATGCAACTGTCCTGACCCAGAAGAACGAGAGTGGGGATGAGTGACCGATAGCATTCTTGAGCTAATTCATCCACCTGCATGAGAAAAAGTACAACTTCATTGAGATGCAAGTACATGTGGTCATGCGGTCACTAAAGAAGTTTTATCATTTCATCTCCTAAAGCAATACAATAGTGTACATGGTGCACCCTGATGTAAGAAACTTCATCATTCAAGGCAAGCTTGGCAATAAAAGTGCAGGTTGGGTCTCCAAGATCCAAGAGTTTGACATAGAGGTTCGACCCACTAAAATGGTCTGTGGCTGAGCCTTATGCCAAGAAATCACCAGAGTGCCGCATATGAGGTGACAAATTTCTAGTGGGATGATCCAGCACAGGAGAGAAATCTTGCAAATCGATCTGTACTCAGAAGGAATTGGATAGAAGACCTGGTGGATTACTTTAGTACTAGAAAATGCCCTTATAACCTCAACACTTTGTAGAGGAGAAGGTTCAGGCTCCAAGCCTACAGATATATGTTGTTACCAAGTAGTTTGTTTCATCAAAATATAGATAGAGTCCTCTTGAGATGTGTCAGGGGGACAAAAAAATAAAAATCTTGGATGAGTTCCATTTTGGAATTTGCAGGGGCCATTTCACCGAAAGGCCTATGGCCTTAAAGATAATAAAAGTAGACTATTTTTGGCCTACTATTTTTGTTGATACCTTCGAGGTTAGCCATAAGTGCGATAAATGCCAAAGATACGTCGACCGCACCAGGAATGCTTCTCTGCCCTTGCACCCAATTCAAGTTGAAGCTCCATTTTAGTAGTGGGGCTTAGAATTCATTGGGGTAATAAATCCTAATTCCTCCATAGGGTATAAGTACATCCTGACGGCTACTGATTACTTTACCCGATGGGCTGAAGTAATGCCCACCAAGCAAGCTAAACCAAGATGTGGTCATCACCTTTCTGGAAGGACTAATAATCCATTTTAGGATATCAGATGCGATAGTAACTGACAATGGCACCCATTTTACTGGTGCTAAAATATGTGCATTCGCAAGTAAGTATGGTATTTACCTAAAGACTTCATCTAATTATTACCCGTAGGGCAATGGTTTGGCGGAGTCCACAAATAAAAACTTACTTAGGATCCTGAAGAGAACATTGGAAGGCAACAAGCGGAGCTGGCATCTGCTTTTAGACTTTGCTTTATGGTTTTACTAAATTTCCATTAAGAAATAAATCAATATTTTCCCATATTCCCTGGTATATGAGAAAGAAGTTGTGCTCCCCACATTGAGTTGCCATGATGATATAGTCCTGAAATGCCTTTTCGGGAAAGCAAATCATGAAACCCATTTGCGCAATGATATATTCAAATGTAGGATCAAATACATTTTTGAAGTAATTGAAACGCGTAATGCCGTTGCGGGGAAAAACAAACACGAAACTCAAGCTGACCAAAGTCAATTTCAGAGCATAAAATAAATTCCTGCAACAAGACAAAAATGTCTTATTCAAAGCAAATAAGTCACGAAAGGGCATTTCAAAGGATATATGGGCAAAATGCTCTTTTCGAAGGGAACCTTCATGAAACAGTAGAGACTCTGAGTTTTACGAAGGAGAAGACAAATCAAAATTTATCCCCACTCTATTACTTAAACACGAAACACACATAGTGCTCACATAAATACTTGAAATATATTTTCTATTAAATATAAACTGACTGCGGTTGTAGTATTACAATACAAAATAGATGCTTGCACCAGATGCTTCTTTCTCCAAAAGCTTTACAACCATCTGCAAACAGACTACGGTTTTGCAAATAAAAACTTAGAGGAGTTAACCGAAGGTTGCTACTTTGAATCCTATCTCTCTATGTCTTCTAACGCCTCTACTTCCACTCTTCTCCTTTGCTCTTCTCTGTTCTTTTTATCTATGTTTCATCTGAAAGACAACACCGTATTATATATTCAAGGGAAAGAGAGGATAAGGCTTATCTTTTGACATGCCTTTAATGCAAAACTAGGGTTTTTGATCAATCATCGAATGAATGCAATTACTAGGATTAACTACACACACTAGAAATTTACAATGATCGGATATCAGAGATCTATGATAAGATCTGTTAGAGATATTTTTAGGTGTCAAATCTAGTTTAATTTTCTAACATCCTCCTTTAAACCAGATTTCATAAAATCTTTGACACCGAGCATTTCCCTCAGCCTGTTGAAGTCCTCCTCCTTCAAAGGTTTTGTGAAAATATCTACTACCTGCTCTTTTGACCTACAAAACAGTAACTCAATTTCATTAGCTTTCACCAGCTCTCTGATGAAATGGTAGTGGATATCGATGTGCTTGGTCCTGCCATGAAACACTGGATCCTTCGATAGTGCTATGGCAGAATTGTTGTCATAGAAAATAGTTGTTGCCCCTTCCAGTGGATGATTCAGCTCACCCAAAATTCTCCTTAGCCAAACTGCCTGGCATGCGGTTGAAGTGGCGGCAACATACTCTGCCTCAGTAGTGGATAATGCAACTATCGGTTGCTTCTTTGAGGACCACAAAACTGCTCCCGATCCAAGATGGAAAGCATACTCGAAAGTGCTCTTCCGATCATCTGTACTACTAGCCCAATCGCTATCTATGTAGCCAACTAGTTCAAGATGGTCTTTTTTGGCATAGAAAATTCCATGGTTTCTGGTCCCATTGACATATCGTAGTATTATTTTGCCTACTTGCAAGTGAGTGTTCTTCAGTGCTTCCATAAACCTACTAATCAGACTCACTGCAAACATCAGATCTGGTCTGGTTGTTGTCAGGTACATCAGACTTCCAACAAGTCATTTGTAGAATGTTGGATCAACATTGCTACCGCAATCATTTTTGCTCAGCTTCAGACCTGTTGCAATTGGTGTGATGGCAGGTTTGTTGTCCTCCATATTAAACCTCTTCAGGACATCTTTTGCATACTTGCCCTAAGAAATGAAGATGCCATCCGTAGATTGGTCAACTTCAATGCCTAGAAAATATTTCATCAGCCCTAAGTCCATCATCTCGAACTCCTTCTTCATGGCTATTCTGAACTAGTCAAATAGCACATTGCTATTGCTAGTGTAAATTAGATCGTCTACATACAAGCAGACTATCATCATCTCCCCTCTATGCATTTGTCTTCAGGTATAGGGTGTGCTCATATGGGCATTTGATAAACCCATTCTCCTAAAAGTAGGCATCAATCCAATTGTACCAAGCCTTGGGTGCTTGCTTCAACCCATACAGGGCCTTCTTCAATTTTAAGACCTTACCTTCTTGTCCTTCCAACTCATAGCCTGGTGGTTGGTCTATGTAGACCTCTTCTTCCAACACTCCATTGAGGAAGGTAGACTTGACATCCATCTGGTACACATTCCAACCCTTTTGGGCTGCCAATGCCAGGATCATTCTGACTGTGTCAAGTCTCGCTATAGGTGCATACACCTCATGATAGTCAATCCCTGACTTCTGCTTGTAGCCTTTCACCACCAATCTGGCCTTATGTCTATCAACTTCTCCTTGGGCATTAAACTTGGTTTTATATACCCATTTGACTCCAATGGTCTTCTTCCCTACTAGGAGATCCATCAACTGCCATGTCTGATTCTTCTCTATGGCTTCTATCTCATCATCCATAGCTTGCACCCATTTTTGATTCTGAATTGCTTCTTCAAATGAAATTGGATCACACTCAAAAAATAAAGCAAAATCAGAATGTTCTTCATCTATTTTATTTTGGGTTACCTCATAAATGTCTTGCAAGCTCCTTGTATTTGCTGGTGTCCTCAAGTTGGAGATCCTTCTTGCAAGTTGAGGTGATCGTGATGATGAGGCAGTGTTGTTGCTAGCTCCAGTATTGTTGCTTGAAGCTACAGGATGATGCACTATGTTTTCCTCCAAGTCCTCAGACTCGATAATTGTTGGCTCGGGCTGGCCAGTCTTTGATTTCCAGTTCCAGGCTTCATCCTCCAGGAACTTCACATCTCGACTGATAATCAACTTCTTTGTCATAGGATTATACAACCTATATGCCTTCGACTCTTCACTATACCCAGTGAAGATGCATTTCTCCACCTTGTCGTCCAACTTCTTTCTCTTCTCATCTGGAACATGTGCATATGCTATGCACCCAAAAACTCTTAAGTGAGCCACACTGGGCTTCTGATTGCTCCAAGATTCTTGAGGAATTTTGTCCTTCACACTCTTCGTGGGACACCGATTTAGTAGATAAACTGCACAACATACAGCTTCTACCCATAACTCATGTGGCAAACTCTTTGCCTTCAACATGCTTCGTGCCATCTCCATGATTGTTTTGTTCTTCCTCTCTACAACACCATTCTATTGTGGTGTGTATCTGGTAGTGAGTTGCCTTTGAATTCCATTTTGTTTGTAAAAATTATGGAATTCATTGGAGATATACTCACCTCCTCCATCTATTTTGAGAGTCTTCACATAATAGCCACTCTATTTCTCAACCAGAGCCTTGAACTCCCTAAATTTTTTGAATGCCTCTAACTTTTTTTTATGGGATATACCCATGTCCTCCGACTGAAATCATCAATGAAATTCAAGAAGTACTTGTTATCGATAAATGTGTTGGTTTGCATTGGACCACAAATATCTGAATGTACCAGCTCCAATGGCTGTGAAGCTCTCCAAGACTACCTTGTAGGGAATGCATCCCTATGCTGCTTACCGACTAAGCAACCTTCACAAACTTGATTTGGTTGCTCAATGAGGGGTAAACCCTTCACCATCTATTTCTTGTGCAGCAAGTTCAGGCCACTGAAGCTTAGGTGACCGAATCTAGGATGCCACATCCAGGTAGCATCTTTCACTACTACACTAAATGACATCAACAATTCATTCTGAATCTATAGGGGAAACATCTTGTTCTTTATCATGGACACTGTTGCAATTTGCCCATGCTCTTTGTCTCTGATGGTACAAACTCCATCCTTGAATTGAACAGTGTACCCCTTCTACACAAGTTATCCAATGCTCAACAAATTGTGCTTCAACCTAGGCACATAATATACATCGATGATCTACTTCCTTTCACCTTGCCTGGTGTGGATAAGGATTTTTCCTTTCCCCATGATAGGTACCTTGCTATTGTTCCCCATATTCACTTCAGACTTGATTGTTTCATCAAGTTGTGAGAACATCTCTCTATTCCCAGACATGTGGTTACTGCACCCACTATCGAGATACCAGGTATTCTTTTGGCTCTCCTCCTCAATACTGCAAGTTAACAACATATTCCCACAAGCATCTCTACACTCTACATTTTTAGATTCATTTGTGTAGTGGGCTTGCTACTTATTATCCTTGGCCATCTTCTTTCTACACTCATAAATATAATGACCAAATTTCTTGCAATAATAACATTGGATCTTTGATTTATCATACCTCTGATTAGATCCTCCTTGCTGGTTTCTTCCATTGCCTCTTCCTCCTACTTGATGGAAGTTGTAGCTGGTCTCTCCGTCATTGGAGTTTGACCTTCCTCCTCACTTGTTACCTCTTCCATGCTTGCCTTTGCCTCTTCCTCCTTGAGAACTAGAGGCTCCTTGGTGGGATTCTTCTCTACTACTATCTCGAAATGAGACCTACATCTTGAACGCTTGCTCCAACGAGGACTGAGATGATCGACTCAGCCTCTGCTCATGTGTTTGTAGAGAACCCATGAGCTCATCTATAGAGAGGGTTGTCAAATCCCTTGATTATTCAATTGCAATCACCACTGAGTCGAACCTTGCTAGTAGGCTCCTCAATATCTTCTCCACAATCCTCTAGTTCTCCACATTCTCACCATTCATCCTCATCTGGTTGATGATACCCATTATTTGGGTAAATAAGTCACTCATGGACTCCGACTCACTCATCTGCAAGTTCTCAAACTCCCTTCTCAACATCTGCAATCGCACCAACTTCACCTTGTTGGTGCCCTAGAAGGAGCTAGCTAAGATTTCCTAGGCCACCTTCGATGTGGTTGCTGCTGCAATTCACGGGAATATTGTCTCCTCGATCGCCTGCATTATATAAAATAATACCTTCTGGTCCTTCTTTCGATTCTCCTTCAACAAATCTGACTCCACCTGGGAGAGAGCGCTCACGGCTACTGCATATGTTGGTTCTGCATAACCATTTTGGACCAGGTCCCATAGCTCCTGAGACCCGAACAAGATCTTCATCTGGATGCTCCAGTAATCATAGTTCTTGCCATTGAACCATGGGATCTACAACTGCAAAGGGTTACTGCCAGAAGCCATTGCTTCTTATCATCCACAAGAAGGCTCTAGCTCTGATACCAATTTAAAGCGCTTGATTGGGAAAAATTAATCCCGAAAGCCTCTTTCAAGATTGAACATCTCGAAATCCCTTTTTGGGATAAAAATTTGTGAAACATCTTTACGCGATTATATAGTCCCAAAATACCTTTTAGGGAAAGCAAATTGTAAAACCCTTTACGCGATGATATAGTCCTGAAACACCTTTTTGGGAAATCAAATCGTGAAACCCCTTTGTGTGATGATATATTCAAATGCAGGGTCAAATGCCTTTTCAGAGTAATTGAAATGCGCAATGCCTTTGTGGGGAAAAATAAACGTGAAACTCAAGTTGACCAAAGTCAATTTCGGTGCATAAAATAATTCTGAGCAACAAGACAAAAATATCTTATTTGAAGCAAATAAGTCGCGAAAGGGCCTTTTGGAGGATATATGGGTGAAATGCCCTTTTCGTAGATAACCTTCACAAAACTATGGAGACTCTGAGTTTTGCGAAGGAGAAGACAAATCAAAATTTCTCCCTGCTCTATTACTTAAGAATGAAACACACACAATGCTCACATAAATACTTGAAATATATTTTCTATTAAATATAAACTGATTGCAGCTGCAGTATTACAATACAAAATAGATACTTGCACCAGATGCTTCTTTCTCCAAAAACTTTACAATCATCTACAAACAGACTATGATGTTGCAGGATAAAAACTCAAAGGAGTTAACTGAAGACTGATGCTTCGGCTCCTATCTCTCTACATCTTCTAACGCCTCTACTTCCACTCTTCTCATTTGCTCTTATTCATTCTTTTTATCTACGTTTCATCTAAAGTACAACACCACATTATACAGTCTAGTGAAAGAGAGGATAAGGCTTATATTATGACATACCTTTAATGCAAAACGAGGGTTTCTAACCAATCACCAAATGAATGCAACTACCGGTATTAACTGTGCATGCTATAAATTTATGACAATCGAATGTCAGAGATCTATGATCAAATTTTAATGATAAGATATTTCAGAGATATTTTTAGGCGTCAAATCTAGTTTAATTTTCTAACAAGGTCTAGCTGGCAAAGAAATGGTGCTGAAGAGCCTAAATAAGTTGTTTTATTTTAGTTTAATATATGCGTTTTTCAAGTGTGCTAAAGATAAAAAAGGAAGATAGTAGTTTTCAAGCACCCAAATACAGCTAAAAAATAGCACGTTCGCAAAGATATTTGTTTCGTCATTTTTATAATTGTCTGACAGAATAATTCAGCGCTATGGAATACACCCTTGTGAGGAGGTGTTTCACTTTTCTCTAGGGGTGAAACCCCATTTCGATGCTCTAAGAAGCGAAGGCCAAGTCAAAACTGAAAACCAAATCAAAATTCAAAGTCAAACCCCTTTTCATCCCAACTGGGTAGCACAGTGTATTTTCAAAGGTTAACTGGGTGAAAGCGCTTTGATTTTTTAAAACAATGCCATTTTAGTTTTAAAGGAAATAAAAGGTCAAATTCAAATGTTGTGTCACCCTGACTTCCCAGCGCAAGGTCTTTTTAGTAATAGAGGAGGCAAAAGCTCCTTTGACCTTTCAACAGGGGCACAACCTAGTCTAGGAGGAGAAAATACTGGGTGGGACCCAGAGCTGTTTCATCCCATTCTAGTAGTGCAACTCCATTTTGGGGTTTCAAGGAGTGAAAGACACTTGTGCTCTCCCTTATGGCCAAAATTCAAGTCACAAGCCCAGGTTGTAAGCACCATGTGTTAAAGAAGTGAAGGAAAAGTGCTTTGAAAGTTTTCTTTGGTCTGTGGGCATTAAAGTCAAAGTCAAACTCCACTTTGGGACCTAGTTGGGTAAAAGGCCCTTGCGCCCTCCCTTGTGAGTAAAATTAAAAACTGGTGCTTTCTCCTGTTTTGGGCTTTAAATGAGTGAATGGGCCTTTTTCTCCACTTTTTAAGTGAAAACCATCTTTCGGGCCCATAGGAAATGATGAAAATATGTTTTAAGCGAAAGGGTTTCGCTTCCTCCAATGTCATGGGCATGCGATCCAAGATAAAACCTGCCCAACGCACTCCTCGAAGGTCATTGAAGCATGAAATAAATTTAAAGAAGGTGGTGCATCATGTTTTCCAAGTAATATTACGGCCCGTGTAGTTGGACATCATTAAGAGGTGCTCTCTGCCATCGGTTAGTGCATAGAAGATCTTCCACCTCGCCCATAATACCTCCAGGTATTTACTTTGCCCTAGTGTCATTAATTCGGTGGGTAAATCACAACCCTATAATAAGGCCATCATCGCACCTTAATTGAACCTAGGAAAATTACTGAGTTGTTGCGCTGCTCGCCATTACTAAAGTTTAGAGAGTGAGTATTGCTGGTAAAAAGTGGAGCGTTAGGAATTAGTAAGGTTCTATCATTTTTAGAGAGCACTTAAGCTGATACCAAGTCAGGATGGGCAATAAGAGTAGTGAGCAAAAGAAGAATAAGATCTCGAAGAAGGGAGAGGGTGAGAAGAAATAGAAGAAAGAAAAGAAATAGAAGCCACCACCACCCCCACCTGAAGACAAATTGAGTAGAATTTGGGACTGTGTGCTCACCAGAACAAGCATAGAGAAGTTGCATGGGATAGTTGACCTTATCATGACCAATTTTTCTGCCAAAAGCAGTCAGATAGCTGCCTATCACTCCTACCTATACTGCTACTTGTGCACACCCATGCATCATTGCTCGGAGTTGATATGCGAAATCGCTAAATTCTATGATCCACAGACCAGGACAGTTTGGGATGTTAAAAATAATAAGTTGTTCTCCATATTTTCTTAGGATGTTTGAGAGGCTTTCACCTATGGACAAGGGCCCCTTGCCGATTACACCGTCAAAAATATTAACAATACTAAGCAGAATGAAAGATATGCCAACACAATACAGATGTGGCAGTTCATGGAGACTCAACTGTTAGAGAAGTCGATGCCCGAAATATTGCTAGAACTCCCCAAATCCTTGAAGAATTTTAGAAAACCTAACATCTAATCCATTTTGGAATGGGTTATGGGGCTCTCCACAGATGCCCTAAATGTATTTCACATGGTGAGTTCTATTCTCCCGATGCCATGGCATCGAGGATGAAACCTGTATTTTTTGATTGGGCAGATTGGGTATTGTGGAAGCTGCATATTCAACTGAGTGAGGTGCAGGGTGAAAGGGACATGTCATTTTGAATCTGCATGTTCATGGCGTGGTACTTCTACCACATGCACGATAATTTTGTATTCATTGCTAAGAGCTACACCAAAAAAGAAGGCAAAGCGCTCCCCATCTATTAGTCGACTCAGAATATGTCAAGGTGTGAGTCATACTACAACTTCAACAGAGTGTTCCTCATCCTAGCTCTGGAAATCATCCAAGATGCCTGCGAGCGAGTGCCGAGGAAGATGAGGGATTACATAGTGTAGGAGTAGTTGGACGATGTTTTTCAACTAATATAGGGCCCTGTTGTTAGAATCTACAAGTTTATTGGTAAATCCTTCTTTTTACTATACTACACCACTAAGTACTTGTTTGCCCTTGAAGCCTCCCGTTAGTGTGACTTCATTGATGACACATATGGTCACGAGAAAAGGAAACCACAGACATGCCCTTGGCCCTTCAACCTCAGTGACATTAAGGTATTGACCAACAAGTAGAACACCTTTCTAGCAGTGACATTGTATGAGTTTGGCCTGATTGACCTTCCTCAGTGATGGAAGTATGACCCACTAAATGTTTTCAGGGAGAAAATCAGGGAAAAAAGCTTCCATAGCTATCTGCACCCAGACATCGAAGCATATCGCAACAACCCCTCAGGGTGCGACCTAGAATGTCACGTGGAGAGTATGATGTCCCTTCCCTCGTGGCATGAATTCTACATAATAGAGGTTAAGTATAACCCTACGTAAAACCTGATGCATGACCCTGATGACGAAGTGCTTAAGGTGGTAAAGAACAAAGTTCCTGACTGGTCGGATGAAAAAATTGCAAACTGGTGGATCATGAGCGTCAACAATGAGAAGGAAGCATCTGATCCATCACTTTTATTAGACTAGAATTTCTCTGAGGTGTATGACGTGCATTGTGAAACTTATCGACCCATATTATTCATGAATATTGTACCTAGGAGTACTCAAATCCCTAGCAGAGTTGAAGATGCGATGGGAGTATAGGACCAGCACACTAATCAAGACCCACTTGTCAAGGAGAAGGGCAACCAACCACTCTTTAAATAAGACATCAAACCAAATAATAGGAGTGCTAGTTCAGAACTTTCACTCCCCCAAGCTACGAAGAAGCCCCGATCTGGTCCAGTTTGAACTTTCGACACAAACCCTCCTGTAGCATCGACGACCATGGACATAGTCGTTCTTGAAATTCTTGTTCAAGTGCAAAAAAAGTAGCAAACGTAGCAGGCATAGCAAGGGGTGGAGTTCATCAACCTAGAGATAGAAAAATTAGACCAAGAAGAAAGGAGAGCAAGCCCTATCACGCAATAGTTCACTACTTTAGCTCTGGCAGTGCCCAAGCTATAGGTGTGTTCTCTCTCTCTTCCTCTCTCACTTTTATACCTCTAGAAGCCACCCCTTCCAATGCCAAAACCCTCCTCTCTTCCCAACTCACGTTCAACATCCCCATGTCTATTGTGTCATTCCCCGCATCCCATTCATCATTCCCCTCAACATTTTCTCCTATCTCTCATACATTTAGCTCCTACACATCTATTTCCAATGTGTTTGCATTTCCTGCAGTGTCTGCCTCTGCCCCTCAATTTTTCTTTAATCCAGTCATTGCATCAGCTATTGTCATCAATCCAGTCTTATTTTCACCCCTTTTTGCCTCCTCAGTAGTAGCAACGACCCCCCTTGATATTTCACCCCCAGATCCTAGCACCTTGGTTGTAGCCATTCAAACCCTAGCATCTCCCAAAGTTTTTGTAGTCGCTACCCCAGTTGTTCCTGATTCATCTATTGAATTGAGCCCTCAGCGGGCTCTATTCCCCTTCACCCCACTCTTTAGAGTGCAAGTTCCAATGGATATGGAGCTAGAGTTTTTACAATAGGGCCCAATTATGAAGAGTATACAATAGGTGTAGCAGAATTCCTCGACCTAGCTTAAGGGCCAAAAAAGAAAGAATGCGCAGGCTCTAGCCCAAGTGGAAAAAAGGGCTATGTTCGACCCGTAGAATATGCAACTCCACAATATGGAGAAAGTACCCAAGGTCCAAAATCCATTAGAGCAGAGGGAGGATGGCGATGGAGAGCGGGAAATCAGGCAAGAGGGTGGTGGATGGAGAGCGATCGGGAGGATGCGACATAAAGGAGGTAGGATTGTCATGCAAGGGTCCAAGAGGGACAAGCCATGGCAGTGATAACAGAGCAGGGCCCAATGCAACCGGGACCAAAGCGAATGGATCAGACAGGAGTGAAAAAGACCCTCCTGACAAGGAGGGACCAAGAGGTGGGGTAAACCTAAACCAAAAAGGATCCTACGCCTAGGTACTAAGTCCAGGATCCCTAATAAAGCAACCCACCCAGGAACTACTTCCGTGTGGAGCAGATTTGGTCATCCCTTAAGATCTAATGGACAGTTACCTGGAGATTGAGCATTTCACTATGATTGGCAAGTTTTTAGGAGGGCGACCAGGCATGGAGACCATTCAAAAATGGGCTTTTTCCAAGTGGAAGACCAGTGACAACATGGAAATTATTTCCCTCTCTCGAGGATTTTTTGCCATCAAGCTCAACACTCAAGAGGACTGCTGCAACATTCTGGTCAGGAGACCATGGTTCCTAGGGTGCAAGAGCCTTTTTCTCTAGAATTGGGGAGAGGATTTCAACCCTGAAACCCAAAACATAAATGTAGCTCCTCTATGGGTTAGGTTTCCAAACCTCCCTTTCCAATGCTGGCACAAGAATGTCATCAGAGGGATAGCCCGGTCCATAGGTGAGCTCGTTGCCATTGATTATTCCACCAAGGTCCAATCCAGGATGGTCCATGCCTACTTTTGTTTCTTCGATAACCTAGAAATAGAGTTAGCCACTTTCATAAACCTGTATATAGGATCACGCATCATCAAGAGGCAGCCCATCGAGTATGAAAACAAGCTAGCCTTTTGTACTCACTATCGCAATCAAGGTCACCACATGAATTAGTGCCCTGTCTTGAGGGCCCAAAATCAAAAGGTGATAGGTCCAAACAAGGGCATGCAGAGGAACCAAGGTATTCCCCCTCTCAACAAGGAGCCAATGCTAGGCCCGAAACACATCATGCGTAATCCCGCCCACCAAGCACCTCAAGAGGAAGGTCAGAGTGATGTTCTAGATCAAGGCAAGCAAAACCGTGAGCTAGGAGAAGCCTCCCCATCATCCCAAAAGGAGCAGGAGGTGCTCTCAAAATCCTAGCTTCACACCAGTCATAGCATAGAGGATCCAGTTACCCAGGTACAGACCCTTCCCAAAATTGTTGTTCCAAATTCTTTTATGGATGAGTACCTAGAGGGCAATAGAAAATCCCAAAATCACTCGAATAGGAGTGAGGGACCTCTTTCTCCTTTCTTTGAAAAAGAAGGCCCATCCGTATCTGGGAGGATCAGCCCTAGAAACACCAAGAGAAGGAAACAGGCCATTGACTATGGCAGTGAAATGAAAAGAGGGAGACCCTCTGAAAATGAGAAGAGAAACAAGGGAACGACGGAGGACATCGAAAATGGTACCCAGTTGACACTTTTCTCTGACGATTTCGACAACCAAAATGACAAGAAAGGAACCAAACCCCCCTTCTAGCTGGTGAAGGGAGGTAAGAAAAACCCTAAACCCTCAAAATGAATGTCCTCTCATGGAATGTGAGGGGCATCAACGGGGCAGCCAAGCATCGTCTAGTGGCTGGTTTAAGGAAAAGGATCAATCCTTCCATCTTCATTATGCAAGAAACAAAAATCGATGAGCTCTCTTCTTGAAAGTCTACCAAGGCCATTTGGGCTAAAGGAGAGTGCATTATTAGTCCATCTCAAGGCACGTCAGGAGGGCTCATGTGCCTTTGGGACCCTACCCTGGTTGAAGGAAGACTTTTGTCGTCCTTGAGCAGGATGCTAAACATTTTGTTTCACTCCAAGACTAGCAATCAGTCTTGGATCCTATCCAATATTTACACTCCAAATTCCCCCATCGAGCGAGATGAAATGTGGGAAAATGTAACTCATATGAGGATCACTTTCAACACCTTTCCGTGCATCATAAGAGGAGACTTCAATAGCCTGTTGCATCCGCATGAGAAGAAAGGAGCTAATGAATCTTTCAGAAAAAGCATGGAGGATTTCAAAGGTTTTGTCAATACCAATGAGCTCATGGATGTTAAACTAAAGGGGTCCTCTTTCATTTGGAGCAATAGGAGGATTGATAGCGGGCTCATCCTGGTGAATCTAGATAGGTTCCTCATATTGCAAGAAGCTATCCCTCTGTTTGGCGATGCCACCCTGTTGGCCTTACCTCGGATCGGACCAGACCATAGTCCCATACTCCTTGAAACTGGTAAGCCTCCCTCCTTCAAAATTCCTTTCCGTTTCAAAGCCATGTGGACTCTCCACAAGGATTTAAAATATCAAGTGTCCTCGTGGTGGCATCAAAAGTTTGGAGGATCCGCCACTTCTCGGTTGGCTCAGAAACTGAAGATGGTCAAATAAAACTTGAAAATCTGGAACAAGGAGGTTTTTGGCAACCTTTTCGCCAGTAAAAAGGCCATTACTGAGAAACTTCAAGAGATGGAAAGGATAATCAAAGTTGGGGACCACAGCAGCCCCACTAGGGAGGAGGAAAGAAACCTCCTAGCAGAGTTCCATAACATCCTGGCTAGAGAGGAAACCTTCTAGAGGTAGAAGTCAAGAGAACTGTGGGTTAAGGAAGGCGATGCTAACACTAGGTTCTTTCACGCCTCCACTATGTGGCACAGGGCATCCAAAAATATCAGGGAGATTGTGTGTAGTAATGGATCATCCACAAGGGACATAGTTGAGATCAGGGCTGAAGCAGTGTCCTTTTTCTAGAACCTCTTGGGAAGTGCCTCGGAGGGTGATAGCAAAGCCCAAGATACTCTCTTATCAAACATTCCTTGCATCATTCCTCAGGATGCGAACCTCAGACTAGTGGACCTTTCTCCCATGATGAGATTAAGGAGGCTTTGTTTTCAATGCAACCAAATAAAGCCCCTGGGTCGAATGGTTTCTCTCTGAGATTTTTCCAAACCCTATGGGATGTGATGGGGAACGATGTCTATGAGGCCATTAGAGAGATCCAGTCAACCAAAGTTGTCCCCCACTATTTCAACTCCACCTACTTGGCCCTCATCCTGAAAGCCTCATACTGCAAATCCATTTTTTATTATAGGTCTATCAGCCTATGCAACGTCATCTACAAAGTGTTGACCAAGGTTATGGCAAACAGGCTGAAGCCCATTCTCCCCCTTATCATTGATCAGTCTCAAGGTAGTTTGGTGAAAGGGAGGAACATACTGGATGGGGTCATATCGATCCATGAAACCCTGCATTCTACCTTAATGACCAATAAGGTTACCTTTTCCTCAAGATTCATATGAACAAGGCATTCGATAGGGTTGACAGAGGTTTGCTTCGGGAGATCCTCCTCAAGTTTGGCTTTCATCCCCTGTGGGTTGACCTCATCAAGGGCTGCATTTCCTTCCCCTGGTTCTCTATCCTTGTTAATGGATCTACCAATTTCTTTCAGAGATCAAGAGGTCTACATCAAGGGGATCCTCTGTCCCCCATCATTTTCATCATCCTCACATAAGCTTTGGGAAGAGCCCTCAAGGATGCCCAACAGTGGAAGAACGTGATCAGCATCCTCCCTGCTTCATGGATTGAGGTGATAACCCATAAACAGTTTGTGTATGACACACTCCTATCCACCATAGTGTCAGTAGCTCAAGCCAGATCCATCAAACGAATCCTAGGACTCTATGAGAGTGTTGTCGGTCAAAAAGTTAACTACATCAAAAGCAAGATCTTTTTTCTCAACACCCCTATCAGGCGCCAATTTTAGATTGCAAGGATCCTGTGGTGCTCTATTGACTCCCTCCCAACTACCTATCTTGACCTCCCTCTATTCTACGGGCGTGCTAAGGAAGGGATGTGGAACATGGTGCTCGAGAGAATCCATAAAAAGCTAGCATCGTGGAAATGCAAGTTATTATCCCAAGCTGCCAAGGCAACCCTCACTATGGCATGCCTCCAAGGAATTTTGACCTTTTTCATGTCTATTTTCAGATTGCCTGCCTCGGTTCTTCACAAGATTAACCCAACGGAACTTTCTTTGGTCAAGAAATGAAGACAAGTCCAGGTTTCGTTTGGTGGCCTAGGACAAATTTTGCAGAAGCAAGAAGTAAGGAGGATTAAGGTTCAGGAGAATGGACAATATGAACCTAGCGCTCATTGCCAAACACACCTGGAGGATCTTGGCAGATGAACCGGCAGAATGGGTTAGAATTTTTAGGAGGAAATACCTCATTAACACTTCCCTTCTTGAGGATGGGACTCCCACTGGGGGGTCACCTTTCTGGAAAGCAATTGTTCAATCCAGGCAGCTGATCCAAGACGACATCAAATAGATCCTTGGGGATGGTCGAAACATATATTTTTGGAAGGATAGGTGGGCCCTAGAGGATCCTCTCTCTGAGCAGACCAGGTTGGTTCACCTTAAAACTTTTCTTGATAACAACTTTGGGCAGAGGGTGGCCAATTTCATTGAATGGAGAAATGGCTCCCTACAGTGGAAATTCATTGAGTCAGAGGGGCTAGAGACTAAGGCCAACTTCCTATCCTCTGTCATTAAGGACATCATCATACCCACCAGCAGAGGTCCGGATCGAAGAATTTGGAGGGGGACCGATGATGGTGGATTCTCTGTCAAATCAACCTATGAATTCCAATGCAAAGGGCTGAAATCAGACTTTCTTTACAACGTGGTCTGAGGAAATGTTTGATCCCAAAGGTAAATTTCTTTTCGTGGATTACCTTTTAGAATAAAGCTCTCACTATTGATAATCTTCACAAGAGGGGGTTTGCTTTTCCCAATAGGTGTTATCCGTGTGAGTCTGCCTGTGAGTCCTTTGACCACCTGTTCCTGCACTATGTGTTCACTAGGTCAGTCCTTGACTCCATCCTATCTACCTTTCAGATCCAATGGATTCCCCCCAAAACCATTAAGGAGGCTTTCTTCCAATGGCCCAATCCTTTTAAAAGTCCCAAGCTCCGTTTCTTGCGAAATGCTTTCTTCCACTATTTTTTTGTGGCTGATATGGTTGGAATGCAATGGTCGAGTCTTTGGTAATCCTCCCATGGATCCTCCCTCAGTCGCTCATAGGGCCATTGCCTTTGCCATTGAGAACTCCAAGCTTATCCCCAGCCCTTGGCCTAAGCATGTGTTTGAAGAGGGTTTGTTCAAATCCTTGAAGTTATCAGGGGAGATAAAGCAACGGGAGGATCTGCGGTCATCCAGGAAGGATGTCAGGTGGGTCAGACCTCCTCAAGGATAGTTGAAGTTAAATTTTTATGGGGCCTCTCAAGGTAACCCAAGGGCGACCGCTGCAGGTGGATCAGTTAGAGACCATAATGGGCAACTCGTTATGGCTTTCTGTGAAAACTTGGGGTCTCAAACCAATCATGTTGCAGAGGCCATAGGACTTTTGAGAGGACTCTAGCTCATTGCAGAGGATCCTCGACCCTTGGTAGTTGAAGGGGACTCATTGAACATCATTAACTACATGATGAATTCCCAGGATCCAGCGTGGAAGGTTTTTAATGTCATTTCTGAGGCCAGGAACCTCCTCCTCTAGAGGAACCTGGTCCAAGTCAAGCACACCTACAGGGAGGGCAATGGTTTAGCCGACCACTTGGAAAATAAGGGATTATTTTCCACATGTCTCATGGTGTGGCGATAGTTGTTTTCGATGGATGTGGAGAAGGTCGCCAGCGAAGGTATCGCTAATGAATCCATAGAAGCAAGATGAGAGGATCGAGCTCGGGCAGATGAGCATAGGGAGCGTCGTGACACCTGTCCTGTCAAGTACAATTGGTATTTCCATCATGTTGGTTTGTGGTAAGCATGATAGGGGTAGTCTATTCCCAAGGGCTCTCAGGAGTCGGGGCCTTCTTTTCTTTTCTCTCATGCACGACAGGGATCATAGACATATGGTTGCGATTACCTCTCCCTTGCAGAGATTCGGGCATCCTAGTCTTACCCAATCGAATGTCGTCATTGGCTTTCTCTCTAGGCACCGTGGGAGGTCGTTTCGGCTCACCCATATAGAACCAATGACCCAAGGCATCATCACGATCTATTGGACCTCCGAAGATGCGTGGCACCCAAGTATGCTTTATGCCCACCTCGACAGCATTCCTCGCCACCTTCCTAGATTTATTGCCATCTTTGGCAATGATGGCCACCCTTGCATGTAAGCAAGTCGTTCTCCTGATGAATTTCTATTTAATCTCGTCTTGCTTCAAACGGTCATATGTCTTGGATCGTGTTGCAGAGTTGTCTGGTTCCCCTGTCATAGCCCCCTTCGTGCTTTTCTCAAAACCATGGCTTCTCCTTACGTCGAGTCGGTTGAACTTTCTTTATGTGAATAATCCATGATGTTTATGAAGGCAAAGGGCTTGGTTCCATTTCTCCAAAAATTTCAAGGGCCCAAAGACGATATTACCCGCACTTTCATGGAAACCTGGAACAGGGGTGAGGTAGAGGTTTGAGGGTTGAATTTTAAAATTACCATCGAGCTGTTGTGTGAGGTAACTGGTTTTCATGTGGTTGGTCGGAACATTCGATGTGATCGCCACAACTAGGAAGAGGAATTGGAGCAATTCTCGAATAAAGGTCGAAACCTTAGGTGGGATAAGTCTGCCCTCTTTCGCTCAGCCATACCCAAACCCTGGAACCTTGCCATCATCCCCATCATGCAATACATCACGTGTGACGATCTTGATAAGACTTTGTGTAGTTTCCATATTAGTTTCATGAACCATTTTAGGGATGCCAAGTAGGTCTGTATTCGTGACTATCTGGTCTACTCCCTTGGCCTCACTGTTGAGAAAAGTAAGAAGTCATCTTGTCTTCCTATCCACCAGGGGTTAATAAGTTTTATTTTTTGCCATGTTGCTACGAATCGTCCTTCACCTCTAGTGGTTCATCCTATTGTTGCTCAGGCCCCGACCAGTCTTGTGGTTTTTTAGGAGGATGGGTCATCCAGCCCTGCCCGAAGCAGCCCCCCTGAGGTGGCCAATCCTGCTCCCCTCAAAGGGGCTTCCTATAGCAAGCCTACCAATAGGGGGCATAATGACGCTCCTACTCCTTACCGCTCCTCTCAACGACTCAAGAAAGTAAAGGAGAAAGGGACTCCACCGTAGCACATCAGTTATGACATCGAGAGTGAGGCAAAGGGGCTCTCCCTCTAGTTTCTATTAGAAATAGCGGCCAACATCCTATCCTCCACCAATGCAATGGCGAGGATCCTCAAGTGCTTCAAGGGGCGAGAGGCCTAGGAGGATCAGGAGGATTTGGACGCATAAGAAGGTTTCCTTGAACGTGATACTTTTTGTCGTCTGTCGGAGGCAGCATTTTTTAGAATGGATGCATCTGTTTCTTTTTGTTGTTTTTTCAGCATGTTTTACCTCCTGTTTGAGGTTTCTGATGTAGCCCTCTTGGGCATTACTATATATATATATTTTTGGTAAGGTTTGCTATGGGTTCTATTGTACTAGCCCAAGGGGCTCCTTTTTTTACTAAGGGTTGCAACCTCTCATGTTATAAGGTTTTGGGATCCTATTAAAAAACTATTTTTGTATATAAAATATCGACTTACAAAAAAAAGATCCATTAGAGGAAATGACGGTAGCAGACTATTCTTATTGTTATACGGTGGAAGATATGAGGATTATCGATCCTGCAAAAAAGGTAGGAAACATCCAGGTTGAGGTGGGATCCCTCTATTTCCATATAAAGCACTTCAAATCTCACTGCTATGATGTTGAGGCCAAAAACATAGAGCTTGAAGAAACCCTGGCACTCACAAGGGCGCAGCTTGAGGAAGCATAATCCAAATCTGAGCAGTTGCAACAGCGTGTGACCAGACTGGAGCAGTAGGTGGAGAATTATAGGAAAGAATATGAGCACCTTAAAGTGCATATAGAAGCAAAAGGCCAGTTGCAGGTTTTGAATGCTCAGGTTTAGGAGTTGCAGGTCCAGTTGATAGCAAAAGCAGGGCAAGTAGAGGTCTTGTCAAAATATTGTATTAAGGAGGTTCGCCATCACTTCCTGACCAACTTTTGAACTAGGGCACGCAAAGCAATAGCAATTCTAATTTTCATCTGGGAGGCCAAGAAGTTAGTAACTTGCGGTGCTTCAATCATAGAGGATGATGAAAAGGACATTGAACAATGGTTGGAGAAGGTCATGAAGGTGCAAACCTTGTAAAAAATGGATCTCGAGCTCACTCCAATGTGTTCGCTTGCTTGGTCATGGGAAACTACAAAGATAATGTTGAGGGCTTTCTTCACAAGGATGAACAATAGTCCAAGAGGTGAGAAAGCTAATGGATGCATTTGAGTGGGAAAGGTGATTTTCTCTAATGTATTTCGAAACTCTCGCGTAGATCGGTTTCCCTGGATTTACGGATGAAGAAGATCATATTTTGACAAAAGAAGAGCTGAAGTTATTTTGGAATACTTTTGAGAGTGATACTTCATAGATTAACAGTTGGGAGGAGCCTATTTCAAAGTATCAAGTGATGCAGTTGATAGCCAGGTTTGCACAAATTAAAGCTTGTTTGGTAGACCTCAGCCAGATGGCTAACTATGCTGATATAGACCAACTCGAGACCTTTAGATACCTAGTCAGAGAACTCCAAGAACATGGCACAATTAAAGAAGAGGCTTGGGCCCTAATCCAAGAAACTTTTGAGCATATTCAGGAGCACCTTCCATGATTGAAAACTATCCAGTAGCAAGAATATCAAGTGCAAGAGGTAGGTGAAGAGCAAGAGGGAGACCAACATGAAGGACAAGACCATGAATGCCAAGAATAAGAAGACCATGAGTGCCAGGAAGAAGCATAGAGGAAGAAGTTGGAGGAAGAGTCTACTACCAACAGTGAGCATTCAAAAAATATGGTGATGATGACTCTGAGCCCAATAGATAAGGCCTGGGATCTCAACATTGAGGTGATCTCAATCCCACCATGAGCCGCCAGAGATGTTGGCATTCCTGCAATATTGACTTCCTCTATACACTTTTACTATTAAATAACTTTTGCTTCCCTAAAACTTTGTTCTTATTGTTTAGAATGTATTTTCTCTTTCCTACGTTTTTCTATTAGTCTTTTTGGCTGTGCCCAAAGGAGAGTGTAGTTTTTCCTGGTTGCTCACTATGCAGGGTCCTTATCTTGTCAAGGGAAAAGGTAGTTTTATGCCAAATATCCAAGTGCAAATTGATTTTAGGGCAAAAGTAGAGCATAGGCCCATTTTGGGCCAGAGAGAAGCAACACCCAACTTTGGAAAAGCAGACATAAGTAGCACCCATGCCTTTCCACCCCGTCAGAAGAGAGTAATACTTTTTCGTCTTATCTGGAAAGCACAAAGCCTTTTTGCCATGTTTTGAGAGCGCAAAGCCTTTTTGGGGCTAGACTAGGTGAAACGTCCTTTGACTTTTCCAAAGGGTGCAACAACAGTTTTCAAGGAAAAATGCTAAGTATGGCCTGCCAAAAGTGCAATTGCTTTTAAATTTTCAGCTCCAATGCTGCTCTCGATGCTCCAAGGTGTTTTCGCTCCTATATACAAGCGTAAACCAACTTCAAAGTAAGTAGGAGCACTTAGGCCTTTGAATTTTCCACCTTCGCATTTCTCCTAATGCAGCAAGATGTTTAGCTCCTTTTTTCTAGTGCAAGGCCATTTTGAGCCAAGTGAGGGGTGCAATAACATTTGGCTTTTCCTCTCCAGCATTGCTCCCGATGCTCCAAGGTGTTTTTTCTTCAATCTACAAGCGCAAACCAAATTCAGAGTAAGTAGGAGCGCTTAGGCCTTTGGCTTTTCCACCCTGGCACTGCTCCCAATACAACAGGTTGTTTTGCTCCTTTTTTCCAATGCAAGGCCATTTCGAGGCAAGTGAGGGGTGCAATAACATTTGACTTTTCCTCGCCAGTGCATCTCCTAAAGCTCCAAGGCATTTTTGCTTCAGTTTTCTAGCACAAGTTATTTTCTGGCCAAGCTACAGTGCAAGCGCCTTTGACCTTTCAACTTTGGCACCCCTTCCAATGTAGCAGGGTGTTTCACTCCTTTTTTCTAGTGCAAGGTAGTTTCAATCCAGGGAAACAATGAAATGTAGGTGGGGCTTGCATCTAGCATGCCTGTTTTATTCTAGCCCTCCCTACATCAGCCAAGAAGAAATACTTCTCATAAGTAAAACAAGGTGCATCCTTATCCATTTAAATGCAGTCGATTTGAGAAGCTTCCAGATTTGATGTTTTTGGATTTCAAAATCCGATCTTTCATTGAGGTGGTTCCAACAAGCGAGGATATGGCACCACCAACTAAGCCTATTAGCGCATTGAAGAGGTGCAACTGCATTTCAGTGAGTCATCAATTTCTGCCATGCCTCATTACTATTTGATGAGTGCTTATTTCTCAAATCCCATATTTCATGCCACTACGATATTTTGTGGGTGTGTTTTTATGTTTCAAGTGACAAAATTATCTATAAAATCCAACAATTCTAATGTAATATGATGGACATTTTTCTAGAGACTTGTACATGAATTCTGCTATCAATATAGAGAATACTTGGCCCTAATTTTGGATTCTTGTCTGTGTGTATGTTTTCTATCTTCTATTTCTATTAAATTATCTGCTTTATCTGTGGGTTATAATTCTATATCTGGATTTAGCTCCCGATAGAGGGTGAACATTGGAATAACTCTGGAAATTGCACATATAAGTCATCTGGTTTTAATTTCTATTACATTTTCTATATTGAGTGCTATTGATTCAGAGTGCAATTAAGTTATCGTGTTGCTTTTCCATCACCCCTGTTCTACTTGGCCTGAGGCCATATTTCCCATTCCTTTCAGTTATTTATAATTTCTTTCCTATTCCTTAATCTCAATCCCCAAGTTAGAATAGCAAGAGAACCAGCCCATCTCTAGAGATTGGCACGGGAGGCATTTCTTCCTCTCGGCATTTCAATTTTGGCCAGGTATAGGGTGCATGGATGAAACATTCTATACCTAAGGTGGATTCTTGACCAACAGGACCCACCTTTAATTTTGTTGTTTGGAAATTGTTTTTGTCTTTGAGTGATAATTTAGACGGACCTCTACCCATGGGTGGGCTTTGTATGTTCCAAGGTTATGGATTGGGTAATATCTCCTTGTTTATTTCATAGGGCTTTGTTTGTTTTGGTTAATTTAGTAGTCTTAGTCTTTTATTTGGTTCTTAGAGTTGATTGATTTATAATGTTGAGGTTAATCTTAATATTTTTATTTAAATCAATTAACTTTTGAAATTAAGAAAATCGAATTAAAAATAATATATATATATATAAACAAGTAAAATGAATGTGTTTTGTTTTTTATTTTGTTAGTATCTTTGCTATATTAGGTTTTCGAAAGAAAAAGAACACAATTAGTTTAAAAAAATTAAAATAATAAAATTAAATATATATAATACATAAAACAATAAATAAATAAATAAAATATATATATATATAACAAACATGTTATATTAATAATGTTGGGAAGTATATGGCATGGTTCTTTGGTGTTTGCTTCATTTTATTTCTAATACAGGGTGTTCGGTTTGCAGGTATGGGAAACGCGGCCAATGCAAGGTCGATTGGTGTGAACCCAACAAGACATGAATGATGACCTGGACACATTGAAGGGGACTATGGACACGGATGTGTGGACGCATTGATGTGGCATACTGGACAAACCATCATGCAGGACATAGACGTAGACGAGAAATGGTCATGGGAGTATGTGGCTCAACGAATGACCTATACCAAGGCATGTGTAGTGATGTAGACTTGAATTGCCAAGGTCCAGTGACACGGACAGATAAAGTTAGAGATGTAACCCTTGTTGATGATGAAGCAATAATCCAAAGTTTCATCAAGCCATGTTTGGAGTGCAGTCTCGAGGGGGCTATGTGGGCCACGGATGAGCAGTTGCGGTATTCAACCAACACGTCACCTGTTGCACACAGACCTATTTTAGAGCAATTGCGTAGGTGTTTTAAAGTTGGTTGCTATCGTGGGCACAATCACAAGTGTAATCATAGAGGGTTTCCCTCCAAAAGGAACAATATTATGGATGACATATCATAATATTTTACAGTCAATATGGCACTAGTCATCGTGCGAATGATTCACTCACAAAGTCGAAGAAGACTTTGAGGACATCAAGATAGCTCAAGACGAGGATAGTTCTGGACAAGTATCATAGCAGGTAGCATACAAATGACTAGGAAGTCGTACGTAGCACCTGGAAAAAATATGTTGGGAGGCCACGTTGATCTATCAAGGAGAACTATGTGCGCAACCACTAGACTCCTGTAGACGGACGTTGCAGTTGAGGGGCAATGTGAAGCTTCAATTCGTGTAGTTCATTCCCTATGTACACAAAGTCATAGCCTCCTTAATCTCGCACGATCTATTAATTGGTGGTCAAATGATGTAAATTTCCACTCAATGATGAAGGCTTCACAATTTTACTTGCATATGCAAAAAGCGAAGAACAATGTTCGTGGCTCACCAAAAAGTGCCTTGCTCGAAATATTATAGTGTTACGATGGATTTCATTTTTTTCTTTTTACAGAGGTATTTGGAAGTCGAGTTGGGAATGAGCCCCGTGCACCCTCTACACCCATGAACGAATGTCAATCATAATTAGTTAAATTATTTGTGATGTAAACAAATGCATGTAGGCCAAAGTCACGTATTTTGGGTAGAGCCAAAATCGGACTGCTCATCAAAAATTCATTGACAATCATGACGTCCATTGCTACCGCAATTGATCTACAAGTAAAATTAGGGCATGCACCAAAATGAGCAAGGTCGGGTTTGTAGGGGATGTAGACGAGGAGAGAAAGATGAAGTGCAACATCTTGAATTCGAGGAGAGACAGTAGCTAGTTTAGTAGTCTTCATCAATAAAAGGAATAAATTATGATGAAGAGGGTGGCTTTCTGTGTCCACACTATGACAAATTTCTAGAACAATACCTATTTTTATCAAGTTGTCGAACTCAGAATCCAACCAATGATATCTTAATATCACGATGACCAAAATAGAATGGATGTTTACGTATGTACAAAGGGGACTATGAGGTCTTCAATTTCTCACACACTTGCTAGGAAATGGCATTGGATAGTAGTCGTTATGAACTGGATAAAACGAGGGTACCTCGAACGACAAGATAATGGTAATTGGATATGTTGCCTTGGTTTGGATTTACACGATTATGGGCCACTTTTGCAGACCCCAATAGGGGAAACATATGTCCTAATGAGATAGACATACGCTGCAATTGAAATAATCACCAATATATAATACATAAAGTGGTTCACGCGCGTTGGAAGAACCGTTTGAATTTAGTGATATTTGTAGAGTGGTACACATTGTTAAAGTAATGGCAAAGGCATTTTGAAAAGCATGTCGATATGGATGGAGGGACAATATTCATTGACTATGAATCAAGGGAAATGTAGCAGTTACAAAAGGAGGCGAGAAGAAAGTGTTTCAAAGGCCCAAAAGAGGAACAACGAAATGAAAGCGAAAGGTCTCTTTGGGAAGCTTTTAAATACAACATTGGGAAATCTGTTGTAACAAGGAATGTATTTTTCAATTTTTTTAATACAAATACTTCAAAAAATTTACCTTGTTAACAAAATTGGAGGAGAAATATTTTTTGAATATCTTGGGCTAATTGTTTATCTTTCCTTCCATGCTTTTTAGGCTTATAGATAGTGTTTAATGCATTTAATGGTTGCACTATTGAATGCTTAGAAATATGGAGTTTATTTTTGCTCCTTAGAAGATTGCACCTAGTTTATTTTGGACCGTGTGAATGCAACTTCGATTAGATTAGGTTACATTCATAAATTCTCACATCTCTAGTTTTGCAGGATAGGGTAGCATTATACTGATAGTAGTTTATCTTTAATATTTTCAGCATTCTGGTCCATTTTCTAGATTTTTATTTTTATTTTTCTAACCTTACCCTTTTGCATTTTTTTTAAAATTCGACAAATAAAATAAAATAAAAAATTAAAACTCCAAAAATAAATGCATGGATCCCAAGAATAAGCTTTAATGTTTCATTTAAAGCAATTTCGATTTTATTTTGAAGCAAATTCGAAATTACAAAAATTATTCAAAGTTGTTTTTAAAGGAATTTTGTAATTTCAAATTTAGCATGATTTCACATTTTGAAGGCAGGATTAAATTCCAAGCTTTGCACTTTTGTTTTCCAAGCGATAAATTAACTTCCCTTTATGAAAATTACAATTTCATTAAAGGGGGTAATTTATATGGCATTTCCAAGGCTATTGTATTTAAAGCAATAAATTAACTTCTCTTTATGAAAATTATAATTTCATTAAAGAGGGGTAATTTATATGGCATTTCAAGGCCATTACATTCTAAAGTTAGTCATGTAGATTATTTTATTTTCATTCATCAAAGCAAGCTAAAATGAATCCAATCATCATTTAAGATTCACATTTTAGAGATAGATTTTAATCTTTTCTTTCATGCTCAAAGCAAGGTTTAAAGAAGATAAAACTTGTTTAAAATTTGCTTAACCAAAGGAAGATAAAATCTACCTAAAATACTTCAAGATAAAATGAACTTTAGCTTTTCATCGTGGTCATATGAGGGCCAATCACATTTTATTTTCATTTCTTTTAAGTTTCATGAACAATCAATAGCATAGCATAATAAAGTAATACCAACACAGGCCCCTTGTTAATAGTTACTTGCAAATCACTAAGGTATTCCTAGCACTTATTTGACACATCTTCACAAACATACAAGCACACATTAAGTAAAAGGAACCTTGGAGAAATTTCTATTTCTTTGCAAGAGAGGGTTTTCTAATCAAAATCCTAAGTGTGATGGTGATTTTGCAATTGGGTAAAATTACCACTCAACATTTTGGTGCTAGAAGGAGGGCCTAAATTGGTTTACTTTATTGCTATTTAGATGCTAAATTGTTCATGTTTCTTTGAAAGGTTTATTTGAAGGCATTGGTCTTGACTAACGAGGTTTTGTTGATCACATTCATTGATTTGAAAGTCCTTTAATTGATGATGCATTAATGCTAACCTTTTTGCAAATTGGAGGATGTTCTTTAATGCCATGGTTTAATTGATGCATATCTTTTGGTTGATGCTAACATGATGATCTATATGTTAAACATTTGAAAATTGTTAGTCATTTCATGCTTCTTTGCAAGATATATTTATTTGACTAACAAAATTGGTACTAAAGTTATATTCTTTAAGGTTCACTAATGGCATTGTTTACTCCAACCAGGGCAAGAATTGCATCTTGGATAGGTGATTATTATAGCCATTTAAACATGCCTACCCATCAAATCCCTGAAGGTGTAGAAGAATGTTTACCTCAGTTTAGGCATGATGTGGCCTCGGTTGAGGAACATATTCAGAGATACAAGGATATTTTAATTTATTTGCAAATTATGCATGAAGATGTTCCTTGTAGGTTGTTTTCATACACTTTGGATGAGGTTGCATTTGATTGGTACATACACTTACCTTTGAGTTCTATCACTTCTTGGGCTCAACTAGAAGCAACATTTATTAGCCATTTTGGAAAACTAGTTGACCCAGTTTTGGTTCTAAATAAGCTTGTCTCTATATGTAAATAGCCTAATGAATCCATGAGCCAATTCAATGATAGGTTCCATAGGTTGTATACCGAAGTGGTGACACATTATGTCATGTCAGAAGAAGAGGTTATTCAAATCTACATGGGAGCCTTAGACCCCTTAACTTCTACATTTCTAGGGAGAATTCTTAAAGATCCATCTTTGCCTAGAGCCTACAATGAGGCAATAACAATAGAACAATGATGGATTTCGAAAGGGGTTGATGTGGGTCGATTATCATTACTTAACCCTAAGGCTCCAAATAAAATACCACCCATGAGTCAGGTTGAGGCACAACCTTCTCCCATGATGAACTATTTTTCAAGAGTTATGGATTCCAACCAATACCAACCATCCAATCTAGCACCCTTGAATCGAATGATGTCTAATGTGAGCAATCAATGGGATAAAGTTGAATGTCCAAATATTACAACCACCTTAGATATCATCCAAGAGGAGGTGCAAGTTTCAAAGCCAATATCCACCAATGAGGATTGTGGTAAACAAGCCCATCAAAATGTAGATATTGGTTCATTTTTCACAAATGCATGAGCCTTCAGATAATGGAGGAGTCCTAGATCTAACTAGCATTGAAATATATGATAGGTCAAGGCCTTCAATAGAATTCAATGAAATGGTTAAAACATATGATCAAGGAAGCCAACATGTTCCAAATAATGACCAAATAGAAATGAATGGTTTAGAGTCATTATTTACAAAGGAGGATTGGGATAATCATAGAAAGCTGAATATAAGAATTGATCCCATTGTAGAAACCCTTGACCCACCAAAAGATGAATCTGAGGAAGATGAATTTTTTGAAATTGAGGAGGATGAATTTGAGGAAGAATATGAAGGTAACATGAACGAAGGGATGGAATCTCATCACATGTTTCAAAAGGATAATGATTCTACTATTCTAGATAAAGAATGGGAATCATTTACTTCTTTCACAATTCCTAAAGAAATTTCTATTCCACTTGATGTTGATGTGCAAAAAACTGAAAGTTTTGTCTCATCTACGGATCTTATATTGTCTATGCAGCAAGATGATTCAATTTAGAAACACTGGAGCCATCAAAAGTGGTTGAAAGTGAATTTAAAAAGGAATCAATAGATGAATCTGAATATTATGCAAAAGACTTGATAGGATCTCATCCTTTGATTTTAGAAGATGATTATTATAATGGTTGGGGAATATATGAGGAATTATTCATTTCTCACACTCCTATTGATGAAATTTCTATTTCACTTGATATGTAGGATGCTGAAAACTCTATCTCACATGAAGATCTTGCAATTCCTATACAATCAAAAAATGGCATGCCCATTGCAGAAATAGAGAAGGTTCCAAAATTTGATCATTTTGAATATGAGTTTATGGAACACCTTGTTGAAATAGAAAAGGAAGAAATGGTAAATGTTTCTTATGATTTATTTGTTTGGGATGAGGAAGAAGTAAAACCTCCTCTTTCATTCTGGAATACTGAAAACTTGGGTACAAATTCACATGATTGTCTTGAAGATTCAAAGGAAGAAATACCATTGGTGGTTAACAAGGAATTAGAATTTTCTATTCATCCAAAAGAAAATATTGCTTTGTTTGATCAACAAAATTTATGGTTTGAAAAGGATGGACATATTTTTGATTGGGTGCCTAATTTTGGTGTTTTTGAAAAATAGGTCATTGATGAAGGTAAAGGGCTACAAGATGATGACAATGATGGAGACCATGAGGAAAAAGAGGAAATTACAACGGCTCACCAAGTCTTGGTAAATGAAAGTGTACAAAAGGTAGAATCTCATCCTTTGTGTCCAACCATCCAAACTCTAGGTAAAAGTTTGCATAATTATTTATTGGATTCAAATGTTATCAATGATGAAATGCCATTGGAGGTTAATAAAGAACTAGAGTTGATTTCTACTCACACCACTAATAAGATTGCTTTGTTGAATGAAATAGAAGTAGATGTGCTTGAGTTATTGAATCAAGTTCATCAACAATTGACAATTGAATCTAGGATAAAAAGTTATAATGATCCTCATTTAGTAGATATCCTAGATGCTTGCAAATTGTTGCATGAAGTATGATTGGCCTAAAGATATAAATGATGACTTGGTTTCAAAATTTTCAGAAATAGCCTCCTATTTGAAAGAAATCCTATATGCTTGTGAAAATGAGAACTCAAGTCAAAGTGATGAATCAAATTTTGAAATTTACACCCCTTTGAATAAGCAAAAGATAATTGAAAATCATGTATTTGCTTGTAAATTTGATGAATCAAAGTTTCAACATGGAATTGCTAATATCATTGAATCAAATTGGTGGGGTGAGAGAGGCAAAATGAGAATTGGTGTATTGTGTGGCCTAATCTTGTTTGGTAGATTCTTATAAAGCTTGGCATGCATATCATGGTATATATCTTTTAAATTGTGGTAATCATGTTTGGGATCCAAGGAAGTGATGGCCTAAATTTTTGCACCACCTTGTACCATATTGTATATTATTGTATATAGTTTTGGTTTTCATGCTTTTGTTTTAGCTTTTGTTTTTTTGTGCTTTGTCCTTAATTTTTGGTTTGGCAAGTTTTTTTGTTTGTTTTCTTGTCAGTTTGCATTAGGTTAGGTGTTGGTTTATTTCCAAGTTTTGGTTTACAAGTTTTGTGTTTTGGGTTGGTCCCTTGATTTGAGGTGATGTTTTGTGATAGCTACTAATTTATGGCCTCTTGATTATTTTTTGTGTTCCTTTGTCATGAAGGATGAATTGCCTATCATGTGGATCAAAGAAAAGGGGATGAAATTGTTTAGTAATCATTCCTAGATTTTGGGACTAAGTGAATTTTGGAATGATGAATCATTTTGCTAAAGCTACACATGAACACATCATATTAAAGGGTATTCCTTGGAATCTTGAAGGATGAAATCATTTTGGTTTGCAAATTAAGGCAAAAATCCAACACGCTCCATCTCTAGCTTCAAATACTTTCTAACCCATGTGGTGCATAAAATTTTGCAAAGCCATTAAAAAATAAAAAGGTATTGCAAAAATATCAATTAAACACAAGGGTAATTTAGATAAACTCTACCGAGGCTATAGACGTCTGATTGGTAGTAGGGCTCTATCTATAAAATTCTTTTTAGGAGCAATAATTCATAGCCTAATGCAAAACAGGTGATGGAGTTCGAATGGTTTTCAAGAATGCAAAATGAAATCACTTTTCACACACATTAAGCTAAAGCAAAGGGTTCATGTGTTTTCATTTGAAGTTATCTACCCCACCTTCTTGGAGGTCGCTAAATGGTTTATCTTTCTGATATTTGGTTTGTTTGTTTTCAGAACTGGGTTCTTCATCCAAAATGCTTAGGAGCATTTCCCAACAGAGTCACCATTTGTTGTGGCCATTGCACAACTAGCCCCAAAATTTGGGGACCCACCTTTAATTTTTAGTTTTTTGGAAATTTTTGTTGTCTTTGAGTGATAATTTTGATGGGCCCCTACCTATGGGTGGGATTTATATGTTCTAAGGTTATGGGTTTGGTAATATCTACTTGTTTATTTCATAGGGCTTTTTTTATTTTGGTTAGGTTAGTAAGCTTATTCTTTATTTGGTTCTTAGAGTTGGTTGATTTATAATGTTGTGGTTAATCTTAACATTTTGATTTAAATCAATTAACTTTTGAAATTAAGAAAATCGAATTAAATATATATATATATATATATATATATATATATATATATATATATATAAACAAATAAAATGAATAATTGTTTTGTTCTTTCATTTTGTTAGTCTCTTTGCTATATTAAGTGTCCAAAAGCAAAAGAACACAATTAGTTTAAAAAATAATAATAAAATAAATATATATATATAATACATAAAACAATAAATAAATAAAATATATATATAACGAACATGTTATATTAATAATGTTGGGAAGTATATGGCATGGTTCTTGGTTTTTGCTTCATTTTATTTCTAATACAGGGTGTTCGGTTTGCAGGTATGGGGAACGTGGCCAATGCAGGTTCGATTGGCATGAACCCAACCAGACATGGACGATGACCTGGACACGTTGAAGGGGACTATGGATGCAGACATGTGGATGAAAAAATGTGACAGATCGAAAAAACCATCATGCATGACACACAGACATAGACGTAGCAATGGTCGTGGGAGTACATGGCTCGATGAATAACCTGGATCAAGGTATGCATAGCGATGTAGACTCGGATTGCCAAGGCCTAGTGAAACGGATGGATAAAGACAATGACGTAACATGTGTTGATATTGAAGCAATAAAACAAATTTTAGGTGGGCCATGTTCAGAGTGCAGTCTTGAGGGGGCTATGTGGGCCATGGATGAGCAGTTGTGAAGTTCAACCAACACGTTACCTGTTGCACATAAACCTATTTTGGTGTGACTGCATAGGTGTATTAAAGTTGATTGATGACGTGGGTACAATCATAGGCATCACCGTAGAGTGTTTCCCTCCAAAAGGAACAATGTTATGGATGGCATGTCACAATGTTTTATAGTCAGTATGGCATTGGTCGTCGTGCGGACGATTCACTCATGAAATCGAAGAGCAGTGAGAGGACATCGAGATAGCTTAAGACGAGGATAGTTATGGATAGATATTATAACAAGCAGTATACAAATTACTAGGAAGTCGTACACAGGATCGAGAACAAAATGTGTTGGGGAGACTGTGTTGATATATCAAGGAGAATTGTGTGCGCAACCACTAGAATCCCATAGACGAACGTTGTGGTTGAGGAGTAATGTGAAGCTTCAATTAGAGTGGTTCATTCTCTGTGTGTACATAGCCACAGCCTCCTTAATCCTACGCGATTTGTTGATAGGCGGTCAAATAACGCAAATTTCCACTCGATGATGAAGGCTTCTCCATTTTACCTGCATAAGCAAAAAATGGAGAATGATGTTCGCGACTCATTGAAAAGTGCCTTACTCAAAAGATTACAGTGTTTCGATGGGTTTCATTTTTCCTTTTTATGGAGGTGTTTGGAAGTCGAGTTGGGAATGAGCCTTTCGCACCCTCTACACCCATGAACAAATGCCAATCATAATTATTTAAATTATTTGTGATGTAAACAAATGCAGGTGGGCCAAAAGCGTGTGTTTCAAATAGATCAGAGTGCTCATCAAAATTTTGCTAGCAACCATGGCATACATTGCTGCCGCAATCGATCTACAAGTAAAATCAGGTCATGCACCAGAATGAGCAAGGTCGGGTTTGCAGGGGATGTAGACGAGGAGAGAAAGATGAAGTGCAATGCCTTGAATTCGTGGAGAGATAGTAGTTGGTTTAGTAGTGTCTTCATCAATGAAAGGAATAAATTTTGACGAAGAGGGTGACTTTTCGCATCCACACTACGACAAATTTCTAGAACAATACCTATTCTTATCAAGTTGTCGGACTCAAAATTCAACCAATGATATCTCAATGTCACGACAACAAAAATAAAATGGATGTTTACGTATGCGGAGAGGGGACTTCGAGGTCTTCAATTTCTCACATGTTGGCTGGGAAATGGTATTGGACAGTAGTCGTTATGAAGCAGATAAAACGAGGGTACCTTGAATGGTAAGATAATGGTAACGGGATATGTTGCCTTGGTTTGGGTGTACGCAATTATGGGCCACTTTTGCGGATCCCAAGAGGGGAAACATATGTCCTAATGAGACAAACATACACTGCAATTTAAATAATCACCAATATGTAATACATAAAGTGGTTCATGCACGTTGGAAGAATCGTTTGAATTTAGTGATATTTGTAGAGTGGTACGCATTGTCAAAGTAATGGCAGAGGCATTTCGAAAAGCATGTCGATATGGATGGAGGGACAATATTTGTTGACTATGGATCAAGGAAATTGTAGCGGTTACAAAAGGAGATGAAAAGAAAGCGTTTTAAAGGCCCAAAAGAGGAACAACGAAATGAAAGCGAAAGGTCTCTTTGGGAAGCTTTTAAATATAACATTGAAACTGTGTACAGGGGCTAGAAATTTTTGGAAAACTAGGAGGCTAAAAATATGTTGTAACAAGGACTGTATTTTTCTGTTTTTTTAATGCAAATGCTTCAGAAATTTGCACCTTGTTAACAAAATCGGAGAAGAAATATTTTCTGAACATTGGGCTAGCTATTTATTTTTTCTATCCATGCTTTGAGGGCTTATAGATAGTGTTTAATGCATCTTAATGGTTGCACTATTGAATGTTCAAAAATATGGAGTTCATTTTTCTTTCTGTAGAAGATTTTACCTAGTTTATTTCGAACCATGTGAATACATCTTCAAATAAATTAGGTTACGTTCAATAATTCTCACATCTCTAGTTTTGCAGGATTGGGTAGAATTATAGTTATAGTAGTTTTTCTTTAGCATTTTCAGCATTCTGGTCTATTTTCTAGATTTTATTTTTATTTTTCTATCCTTACCCTTTTGTAGTTTTTTTAAAACTTCAACAAATAAAATATAAATATAAAAAAAATTAAAACTCCAAAATAAATGCACGAATTCCAATATTAAGCTTTAAAGTTTCATTTAAAGCAATTTCGATTTCATTTTGAAGCCAATTTGAAATTAAAAAAATTATTCAAATTTGTTGTTTTTAAAGGAATTTTGATTTCAAATTTAATATGTTTTCATATTTTAAAGGACGATTAAATTCCAAGCTTTGCACTTTTGTTTTCAAAGCGATAAATTAACTTCCCTTTATGAAAATTGCAATTTCATTAAAAGGAGGTGATTTATATGGCATTTCCAAGGCTATTGTATTTAAAACAATAAATTAACTTCTCTTTATGAAAATTACAATTTCATTAAAGAGGGGTAATTTATATGGCATTTCAAAGGCCATTACATTCTAAAATTAGTTAAGTAGATTATTTTCTTTTCATTCAACAAACAAGCTAAAATGAATCCAATCATCATTTAAGGTTCACACTTTAAAGATGGATTTTAATCTTTTCTTTCATGCTCAAAGCAAGGTTTAAGGGAGATAAAACTTGTTTAAAATCCACTTAACAAAGGAAGATAAAATCTTTATAAAATACTTCAAGATGAAATGAACTAAGACTTTTCATCGTGGTCATATGAGGGCCAATCACATTTATATTTTCATTTCTTTTAAGTTTCATGAACAATCAATAGCATAGCACAATAAAGTAATGACAACACAGACCCATTGTTAATAGTTGTTTGCAAATTACTAAGGTATGCTAGCACTTATTTGACACATTTTCATAAACATACAAGCATACATATGTAAAAGGAACCTTAGAGAATTTTTTATTTCTTTGCAAGAGAGGGTTTTCCAATCAAAATCCTAACTGTGAGTGTGGTTTTGCAATTGGGTAAAATTACCACTCAATAGCGAGTACATAAAAAACAAGCAAAAAAGCCTAAGAAGACAAATAATAATTAAATATTTTGGTGTGTCACAAGCTTCTAGTGGAGATATAAGCATTGCCAAAGACAAGCATGAAAGGAAAGAGAACATTACAATCACATTCAAACTACCAAATAGATGAAATTTTAATAAGGGGTTTGCAAGAATCCAAGCACAAGCCAAAAAACAAAGGCAAAAGTAACAAGAAGATAAAATGGTGAACTACACACTATTATTTGAGATTGAATTGGTGCCCTCAAGTTTTGAAGAAGCATCCCAAAGCAAGGTATGGACCAAATCCATGAAAGAATAATTGAATGAAATTGAAAAGAATAATACTTAGAGAGTTGTTTGGATATCTAAACAACAAAGATCAATGTTCAGGTCCATGTATTTGAAGTGACAAATCAATTGAAAGGCACAAAGCAAAGCTAGTGGCAAAGGGGTATGTATAGCAAATTGGTATAGATTTTGATAAGACATATGCACCTATTGCAAGGAAAGACACAATAAAAATGGTCTTAGCCTTGGCATCCAAAAAAATATTTGATTGTGCATCAACTTGACGTAAAGAGTGCATTATTGAATGACAAGATTGAAGAAGTGTATATGGACTGACCACAATGATTTATAGTAAAAGGTAAAGAAGAACATGTCTACAAGTCAATAAAAAACAAAATTATATGAAATCAAACAAGCACCAAGGGCATGGTATGCAAGAATTGATGAAATACTTTTTAAAGAGTGGATTTGTGAGAACAAGAATGAGCCCATATTATACTATAAAAGCAAGGGTGGTGATATTTTAATTATTTACTTGTATATTGATGATATAATTTTCATAGAAATTTTATCAAGAATAAAGAGAGTTCAACCAAACCATGATGCAAGAATTTGAAATGACCTATTTGGGTTTGAGGCATTATTTTTTGAAATGGATGCATATCAAACATATGTTAGGATCTTTATTTGCCAATCTAAATATGCACATGATACGTTGAAGATGTTTTGCATGGAATATGGAAAAGATGTTGCTATCCCACTTGTGCAAGGTGAAAGACAATACAAGGATGATGGAAGTAGAAGAGTGGATGAAAGAAAGTATAGAGGAATGAATCTCAAGAAAAGAAAAAATAATTTTTGGAAGGTTTTTAATGCAAATTTATTTTTTGTTCATTTTCTTGTTTCTATGTTGTGTTATTATCTATTTTAAAATACCACCGCATCTCATAGAAAGTGCAACAAATGGATGTTAAAAGTGCATTTTAATTGGTGATTTATATGAAAAATTTTACATTTGTCAAATTGATGGTTTTGTTAAGAAAGGTCATGAAAATTTGGTTTGTAGACTAAAAAAATCAATTTATGGATTGAAACAAACTCCCATAGAATGGTATTTCAAATTTATTGATTACTTTATTTCTTATTTTTTAAGACAAATAAGAATAATTCTTACTTCGATTTTAAGAATTGCAATAACTATATTATTATCATTGTTTTATATGTTGATGGTTTAATTATTATTTGTTGTGGTCCTTCTTTGACTAGTTGTACTAACTATAGGATTAAGTCAAATATTTAAGATGACTAATTCATTCATGTTGCATTATTTTTTAGTGATGCAATTTTGGCAACAACCAAAGAAAATAAGCAATTGATAGCTAGATTTAGTATAGAAAATGATAAAGTTGTTTCTACTTTTTTTGAACTTGGAATTAAGTTATTGAATTATATGAATTCTCCTTATATTGATTGTAACATGTGTAGACAATTTGTTGCTAGTTTATATCATTGACAAATATTAAACCTGGTGTTGCATTTAGTGTAGGATTAATGTATAGATTTTTGTCAAATCCTCAACAAACTCATTTTAAAGTAAGCTCCTTTTAAAGTTCTAAAAAGAGTTCTTACATTTGTGAAAGAAACTTTAAATCATGGACTTGAATATTGTTTTGTCTAACTTTATTTTAAGTGATTATATAGATTTTGAACGAAAGGAGATCTTAATGATCACAAATCTACTAATTATTATTTTTTTCTCTCTTGGTTTTATTGTAATTTCCTGAAATAATAAAATAGACAATATATTTTATTATTGTCAATTGAAGTTGAATACAAAGGTTGCACTAGATATAGAAAGAACATAATTTGGTTAAGAAGACTTTCCAATATTGTGGCCTTCATCAAGATTTCATATTGAAGATATTAATCTCTATTTGCCTTAGGTTAGATCTAGGACTTAGATAAGAGGGATCTTTTTCCTAAACTCGGCAAGTAAGATTTCACTCATTTGTTAAAAATATCTTTTTATAAATATAATTTTTTATATAAAAATAATCTATTTTTAATTTTTAAATTTCCAAAAATGTCTCTATATATTTTTACTTTATATAAAAATAATATATTCTAATTTTTAAACTAGATTTTGTTTCAAAATTGTATAATTAATTTTATTTCTATTTAAAAATGTATATAAATTATTTATTAATTTAATTATTAATCCAACTTTAACATACAAAACATTTAAATGTGCTTCTTAATTTTGCTCACAGATTCAAATAAAAGTATAATTGGTTATTAGAAAAAATTACTTTCATGGTTGGTTAGGTTTGTATATTTCAACATTAACCATTATTTCTAAATAAAAATATACAAAACACGCGAAGCGAAGTTATCCGGGGCTTAGTTAGAAAATGAAAATTAAGGCAGGAAAAACGAATGGTTCTTCAATAGTAATAATATCAATATATCAGCCGAGAAATTACAACATATAGTTTTAATAACACCAGTTATACACGATAGAGATATAAACGTTACAATACAAACAATTAAAAAGTTAACTTACAATCAACTTTATAGAACACCTGAACATTGTGGCAAATACTATTTTCCTTCCATAAATAAACATCTGACGGATGGCAATCTTAAAACTTTTCAATCAAAAACCCCTGCATATCTGGGGAATACTGAAACTCCATACCCAGTTTTGAAGAACTGCTAATCGTCGTTGGTCATTCTGCATTCAAGACACAATAACCCAAAATAGATGAGAATATGACAAATCAAAAATCATGTTCGCTGGAACCTGCAATGTTGAAAGCTTGTCAAGAGACAATAAGCTACGATGGTTAGAGTAAGCGAATTCTGCTCTTACCATTTACCGCGTAGGGGATGTACGTTCTCTTGTGCGCCTACCGAGGAGGAGAAGGCTGAGTGAGAACCGAAATAGATCTGTCAAACAGAGGAGGAGGAGTAAATATCTCCTTCACCAACGGAGGAGGCGGCGCAAATTTGTATTTGTACACATGCGTTGGGGGCAATGGCGAAGGGGAGTGGTGGTGGTGGCGATGGTGAGGCGGTGGTGGAGGATGTGGTACAACCTTCTGCGGGGGAGGCGGCGGAGGGTTGACAAGAGGTGGGAGAGGATAAACCTCATGCTGTGGCGGCGGAGGGTTGACAAGAGGTGGGAAAGGAGAAACCTCGTGCGGTGGCGGCGGCGGGGACTTGTGGCGTCGGTGCGGATGGTGGTTGTGCGATGGTGGAGGCGAAGGAGTGGGGCAGTGGTAATGGTGGTGGTGGTGAGGAGGAGGAGGAGATTTGTGGTGGCGGCGAGGAGGCCTGAATGGCGGCGGCGGAGGTGGAGAGGAAATGCGGAGGGGAATCGGGTGAGAAAAATAATTGTATTTTCTCACAGCAGAGAGCGTAGGCTTGTTAACATGGTGAGGGCGAGTAAGCAGAGGGGTTTTATGGGAATAAGCAGAATTTAAAGACGATACAGGGGAAGAATCCCCTGCAAGCAGAGTAAGCAAAGAAGCAAGCACTAAGGAGAACAACACAGAAGAGGAATAGAGGCCCATTGCGCCTTGTCATTGAGTAAGCCCTCCCTCCTCCCATTCGTTTTATAGCGTTGTAGAGCCAGCCCTAAACTCAACTCTAACAGGCGTACAATCCATGGCGGTCCTAATCACACAACAGCTGCCGAAATTATCTTCTTTATTATTAATATTAATATATGAAGGTTGTCGTACATTCCAGGTTTGCCCGTTGTAGAAGCGTGCAGCGCTGATGACGGGCTTGCCATCGTTTCAATAACCTCGAAACGCTAAAACACATCGCCCTTCGCAGCAAGATTAGTCAATGCCTGCAAATACCAAGACCTGTTATTCAGGTAACAGAAATTTTAAGGACCAATTACCCCGTACTAAAGATATAGGATTGAACTTGCACTCGAGATAACAAGATCAATACCAACTAATTATGCTTTTAAACCTCTTATCCTGACAAAGAGAGGCTAGGTAGTAGCTTTACCACTGTGGAAAGAAATTTTATGGTAGGATATGTTATTAAAAATAAACATTTTATATAAAAAAAAAATATCACATGAACTGGGTTAGAAAGTAAAAAAAGTTATTTATTCATATGCATATGTTTTAGAAAAAAAATTGAAAATTTTATAAACAAGATCATTTGACAATCAAATTAGTTAAAGAGTGGATTTGCTAACCAACCTGCCTTAATCATAGATTTTCACTAAAACCTTACCTCCTTTGCAGCCACTTTATTTAGACCTCTACTCACATAAACTGGAATCGCACCATCTAATTCCCTATACAATTCCTTAATTTGGGTGATAAAATCCTCAACCTCCATGTCTTTTAAAGCAAAATTCCTCATACAGTGCTCCCACCAATATTTGAGAATATGATCCTAAAATTATCTTCCTATATCCTTATCTTACCCTCCAAGTAAAAACAAATTTGATAACTAAGACTTCTACTTCATTATTTGGTGACACTTCAAACCTTACAGAATGTTATGAATTGAATAAACATGAATAAAAAATTTAAACAATTATTAAACTTAATAAAAAAAATTAACTATTTTTATTATTTTTAATTTAAATATATCAGAGTTCAAATAAATAGCTACCAGAAAACCTGCCGAAAGGTGCCAGTTGCTACGAGAATAGACTAACTCCACCTTTCAGGTGAAGGTGGTTCGAATCTCGATGAATGAATTGTTCTAGCAAAGTCTATTTCGTACAACGATCACACTGACAGAACGCAACGCCTACGCTGCAAATACGCTGCTACACTCTTCGTGGAACGTCGCATCGATGCGTGTGGCAGCAAGAATCCTGAGGCGTGGAAGTGCATGATTGGCCGATATGATCATGCGGATTTGTTTTAAAGATAGACATTATTACCTAAGTTACAGCAGGCCAGAGAAGAATATAATAATAATAATACTCTGTAATTAGCATCCATAAAAAAATTATACATAACCATTTCATACTACGCATACCATAACCATTATGTTTGTTCAAGGGACAGGGAAGAAGACTTAGGTTTGTTCAAGTCACAAGTAAGGAGATCCCGTTTGGGAAGGAAACTTTAGTTATGTCATTTGTTATACGTCAGTCTTTATAATAATAAAAAAAAAAACTTATGTCTAATATTCTATTTCTTGTGATCAATTAAAATACAAGCAAGCCTTTCATTGTATTTTAGAACAAGGATGTTTGTTATATATAAATAAATTAGAAAACAAAGGGATGAAGTTTATTTAAGAAGATATATGGTGAGTTTTTTTTTAATGTAATATGTTAAAAGTGTTTTATTGTTTTATTGATATTCAATCTATAAATACAATGGCGTTTGTCCAACAACTTAACTTTCACTTCTAACAACTTTCTAATTCGTATAAGACTTCTATTTGAGCTTACTTTGTCTTTATCTTATTACAATTCATTACATCATATTCAAACATTTCTCCCTTTCTACATCATAATCCAAACATAGGTAGAGATATCAACCATAGTACAAATAATTATAAGATGAACTAGGACACATTCAATAGTTCATCAACTACATTATAGAGTATGAATAGTGAGAATGGTCTCACCAAACACTTAACCAAGGATAGCAATAAATTGAGCTATCCAAAGTCATACAACGCAATTGGATTCAACTTGAGTGTGGCATGGGCCTTCACTTGTCCATATGATCAACGAGGTAGATGGATGGTCCTTACTACTCCTTTATCGATCTTTGGTTGCCTGGTGCTTACCAAATACCATCTTCAAAATTTTGCACATTGAATATTTGGGAAAAGTAATAATTTCTTCCCCCTTCTAATATGAACTTCTCTTGCACAATATCTAGGAGTGTTGGGTACCACTAATAATGCATGTCAAGTACACGACCAATCACAGATAAGTGTCGTATGGGCCTCCACTTAATACATCAAACACAATTTCAATAGCAATTATGACCACACTAAACATCCCCTTGTGAATAGGGACACACACAACTATTCACAAGGATAAATCTTGAATCAATTCAAGAAATATATTCCTCCTCATTGTCCTCATGGGGAGGGTCTTCATCATGTGCTGCAAGACTGCATTTTCATTATTCTCTTTATTTACAACCATTGCCTAGCTTGTTTTTAGCTTTCCATCTATCAAGTCCTTGATTGCATTGATAAAGATCTCATCAACTAGTCGAAACATCTCTAGAGCATTCAATTTAGTGACATCACCCAAAATACATAGAACTAAGCCATGACCAAGGAATGTATGGCACTTAAGAAAACCTTAGGGAACATTCAAAATATCTCTTAAATAGGTAATAATTTCCCTTCCTCCTATGGATGCCTATTGATTACACCTATCACCACATCGAAATTGTTCAAATCAATATGACCTTGAAGCATGGGATCCACAAGGGATGTCACCGCCTGAATGTCTAGACTCAATTTGTATAGTTTCCTCCACTATGCTAGAGCCAACGCATCTTGCATAGCCTTGAGTCTCATGATAGGCTTCAACAACAACACCCCAAAGCTATATACGTTGTTCTTCATCGAGGATGTGCTTGTTTTGATATATTGTAGGTCCATGTACCCAAATCTCCCCTTGATTGACATTGAGGAAACCTCATAATCTCGTCGGCCTAGTTTGGCATGGTTATCGTCCACCAACAAAATGTTGGAGTTGACATTATGGTGCACCACCAGGGACTTTGCTTACTTGTGCAGGTACTACAATGCCACTGCCATTTGAAGCACAATGTTCATGTGAGAAGCCCATAAAAATGGAGGTGATTATTACCCATTCACTTTGTGTAATTCGTTGTGCATGCTCCCATTTGAAATGAACTCAATGACAAGGATCTACTTGCCTTGTTTGAAGTTGAGGCCTATTAAATTAACAAGGTTGGGATGGTTTAGTTGGACAAGCACAAACATTTCTTCTTTGAACATCTGAGGATTATGTGTCCTCTTTGTTGCTCTCTTGACGACTCTAAATGAGTGGCCTAGGTTTGGATCGATGTACTCTACATGATCGTCTAAGAAGACTCGAGTAAAATTCAGGTCCATCATGGAGACAAAATTCCTTTCGGTGTCATTAACATCATCAATCTTCATAGTCCCATAGTTGATCAAGTTGGCAGTAATCATTCTTGTTCCCCTAGATTCCTTCACTACCATTGCTTTCTCCCTAAAACTAAGATCATAAAATATAAACCATTGATTGCACACTATAATTTTATCTTTGACCATTTTAGGATCCATAGCTTCGGGAAAACAATGACTCAAGTTATCATTGTGCAATGCATACACCAAACCAAATTTTTATATTTTAACTCTATAAAGAGATGAGCCTTCATAATTCTCATGGTTGCCCAACATGATAAGAGTTAGGAACTCTCTATTCATGTTACTGACATTGATAATAGCTATCCAAGGTGTCTCATATTCAATAAAAAATGCAAGAGGCCCAACGTTACCAATAGAGGAAAAAATAAATACACCCTTTTGTATGGCCCCAAATGTTGCGATGGCCATGTGATTGTTGTAAAAATATTTTTCAAAACCTCTAATTGAGATGGAAATGATGTCAACATCATCTGTAATGGCATCCTCCATTGTAGTAGTAATGCCACTCTCATTACAACCCTAATATCCCCAACAAGCCTTATATACTACAAGTTTGGCTATAGGGGTCATCCCTTGAACCAGTCCTTTGGCAAAGCCACAGGAACTTGATCTAGCCATGGTAGATCCCTCAATAATAGAAGTGGTATGTGTTTTGTGGCCTCTGTCGTCTCTTGTTGACTTGAATTTATCACCACATAGTAGGATGGGAGGATGTCCTCACCATCCCTTCAATAGATCATCTTGCTTTGATACCATATGTTTAAAATGCTTCATTGATATTCAGGCTATAAATACATTTGAGTTTGCCCAACATATATTGTAATAAACTAACAACTTAACTTTCACTTCTAACAACTCACAACTTTCTAACTTACACAAGACTCCTACATGAGTGGTTTTAACAATACAAGTGGTATGTGTGTCGTGGCCCTTACCGTCTCTTGTTGACTTGAATTTTTCACCACAGACCAGGGTGGGAGGATGTCCTCACCATCCCTTTAATAGATCATATTGCTTTGATACCATATGTTTAAAATGATTCATTGATATTTAGGTTATAAATACATTTGAGTTTGCCCAACAAATATTGTAATAAACTAACAACTTAACTTTCACTTCTAACAACTCACACAACTTTCTAACTTACACAAGACTCCTACATGAGTGGTTTTAACCACTCGTATTATATTTACCTTATTATGATTTATCACATTCTATGATGTAATAAATTCTAACATATAAATGATCTCATTATGATTGTAAGGTCAACATAGGGTTTGCTAGAAAAACCTTAGAGCACTTTTGCAAGAAGATAGGCATGCAAGTAAATACTAACAAAACTAATATTATGATCTTCTCCAATTAAAAGAAAAATAATTAGATAAATTATTATTTTGAAGGGGGTTTTTTGGAAGAAGTAAAGGAGTTTTTAACATCCATGAGACCAAAGACCATATGGGACGTTATGGTTATCCAAGTCTTTATTCAACCATACCAAAATATGATGTACAACCCTATCCCTTTTGGATTCAAACCTTGGATCTCCAATTCAAATTTCTATCTTAACCATTAGGTCCACTCAATTTGTACTAGAGTACAAATATCTTGTGATAGTTTTCAATAATAAGCTTAGTTGAAAAACATGTAGAATGAAGAGAACATTGGGAGGATGGAAACCACTTTTTGCATTACAAAATAGAAGTAGAGAGGCTGAATTATGGGATTGGAAGACTGTACGACTTTAATTTGGGCTACTAGTGATACTAGTGATGTTGTATGGGTGTGAAGTGTGGGCTAGCAACACATCAAACTTAAAATGAAGGCAAATAGAGAGGATTTGGAAATGTTTAACTATAAATAAATTCAAAATAAATTAATTAGTTCCATATGAGATTCTTCTACCAAAAGAGATACCTTCCGTATACATGCAACTATTGTGATTTGTCTTCTAGGATTTTAAAAAATCGATCAAATAAATGCCCTAAAGTTGCAATAGAAGAAGGTCTGAACAAAATAAAGAAAATGTGGATGAAACAAAATCACAAGTGATTGAATGCCCAAATAATAACAAAGATATAAAGGTATTTATTAAAGAAAATTTTAAAGCAACTATGTGAAAAAGAAGATAGTAAGGAAGAGAGAACATTAGGAAAGAATGAGAGGAACTTAACCCTACATATGACCACCACATAAAGGCCTATATAGGGGCAAACATCAATAAGAGAGCAAAAATTTTTATGGCCCAACTGACACCAATTTAGATGTGAAACAAGCAGTGTAGAGTCCTATGTTGTTTATCATGGCACTCTTTGTACTTCTATTGTTGGGGCTAAAGAATATACTAGACCTACGTCTATATATTTTCCACTTGATGTACACATACTTTAAACTTGTTAGCCTCCTTGATCTATGTTGGTATCATAGCACAAGTTAGAATGCGGAAGACAACGTCTAATGGGGCACTATGTTGGAATCCAAAATATCTTTGGAAGGAATTGTAACTTATGGAAGAGTGTAGAGCCCTATTGTAGGAATGTTAGATGTATGATAAACTCTCATGCCATGTGTTAGGGTGTTGGTGGTTGTACATCCAAAGTAGATGTACTAAATATTGAAAGTATAATCTAACTTCTAGCCAAGGTCAATATTGTATGATGTAATCTTGGACAAGCCTAAGAGCATTTCATTGTATAATGTATTTAATTTATTTTAATATTTCAATATGTAAGCCTTATGGGCCACAATTAACCTTGTTATGGTTAAATCCATCCTATAAACTTGTAATTAACTTTAAAGTCTTCTTGTTATGTTGACTTAGGTTAAGTTCATTTATGTACTTGGGGTTTTGGTATTGGTATAAATTATCTCCACCACTGCATTTTTTATTGGAGTGTTGTGATTTTTAACCACAAATCCATCAAAGAGGTCATGAGACTGATTCATGCTCCTATTTTTCGATTGATTTCATGGTATAGGTACCCATCTTCACAAAGTGCATACTAATTAGATTAGCATGTATGACAGTGGAAAATTGGCTAGATGGGTTACACGTGGTTTTTCATTGCCTCCCCATCACAAGTTTGAGCTCACAAGAGTCAAGGTTTTTGTTTTCACATGGTAGTGGGCATAGTGCCATCTAGGAGACACTAACCCTTTGGTCACCACCTTCAACATGGGAAAGTTGGCTATGGATAAGGCATGAGAGCATTAATGAAGAAGTGGACTCAAGTTCGAGTTACACACCCTTCATTTTGCAAAGAGGAATCAGTAGGTAGTAGTCAAAAAACTATTCTTCAAATAATTGTGAAGAGAAGTTTGGTTTCAAACGAAATATTGGCATGTTCGTTAGACACACATTTTAGATGAAGGTAGGCATGGGTTTGATTCTCAGTGGTGTGTTTTGGCTTATATTTTGTGATCGTTTTCTTCCTCGTATGGCTTGGAGATCAAATTAGCATCACAATATGTCATGCAAAACAATTTTATTGTATATATGAGACTCTATCCAATCGAAAGGAGATAATTGTCATAGTCACATTTTTTCAGAGGTGTTGAAGTAAAAAGTAATATGTGGAAGACACTAATGAATTGTGGATAATCAAGTGGCAGTTGGAAATTGGATGTCCTTTCTCTAAGGTTTGGAGCTCTAATTTTTTTTTTTTGAGGTTCATTATGATAAAAATTTTGAAGGTCATAACTTTTGCACATGAAAGCAGTTTGAGCCCATTTTTCAAATCACATGATTTTTTGAGATCTATTCATTAGTGACATTAGTTTATGGATTTTTTCCAATAATAGGGACTAAGTTATTAGGAGTGGTACACAAGCCCTATAGCCCTATTTTTAAAAGGAAAATGAATCATATTCTATGAAATAAAAATATTTGGTCCACTTCTTTGGGAGATAAAGTTGGATTTGTGACAGATGTAATAGATTTAAAGTATTTTGGAGGCTTACAAGAAAAGAATTTAGGATGTGCTTTAGTCAATCCCTCTTCATCCTTTGGATGATTGATTCAACTTATTCATTAAGATCTAATTATTCATTATATCTTCCTTCTTTTTCTTGTTTAGGTAAATATTTGAAGTTTGTTATAGATCTTCTTTTAAAAAAAATTATGCAAAGCCTCTTTTGGTGACAAAAATTAGGTGGCCCAAGGGCAAGTGGAAGTCTTCAAACAAGGTGGTGTGCATTGTTAAAGGAAAATCTATGCCTTCAAGTCATATCTTATGCAACTATGGAAGATTGAAGCAACTTATCTTTAGAGATGATGGTGATATTGACTTCTCTTCTTCATTTGAAGTCCTAGAAAAAGTATATTTTAAAGTGTGTGCAAGCGTATCTAATAGTGGTAGTGATGACTATGGTCCAACATAAGGAGACTCTTGTGCAAGAAGCATTTCTATAGCAGCATATTTCATATTATAAGGGGGATTAAAATGAGTTTATCTTAAAAGGCAGAGACCCACTAGAGCATATATTATGGGGGGAGATATTATTGTCAATAATGTCTTCTCTCTTTGGTCCCTTGGTTTATATTATGAGGGGGTGTTGAAAGTGTAATCTAACTCCTATCCAAGGCTAACATTATATGATGTAATCTTGGATAGGCCTAAGGGTATTTCTTTAAACAATGTATTTTAATTAATTGTAATATTTTTACTATGTAAGCCCTATGGGTTGTGGTTAAGCTTGTAATGGTTAAACTCACCTCATAAACTAGTAATTAACCTTAAAGCCTTATTGTTATGTTGGTTTAGGTTAAATAATTTATGTAATCAGAGTTTTGGTATTGATTTAAATTTTCCACACCACTTCATTATTTTTTTTTTAGAGTGTTGTGATTTTTATTTATAGATCATAGTGGTTATTTATGGTGCCTATAGGTTCCCACTACATCTTTCTCTCTTTCATCCCTTTTAATATTTTTTGTATAAGATTAGAGCAGATGGATTGCTTCTAAACATTTTTGGAAATATTATAAATCTCGACATTATCATCTTATTCACAACCTATGTCTATCCATCTATCTATGGATCGAAGGCTAAGGAATGTTGAATCTTGGTGTCCACTTGGTTCTAGAGATGGCGCCATAAGTTGATAAAATTGAATCTCCATCTAATATAATGAACTAAGAAAGTCAAAGTGCAAACAAGTAGCTCCAATAACATCAAAGCTTTCTTACATAATGTCAACCATCTTGCTTAGCTTATCCACAACCATAAAGATTAATCATGTGGAGAAGAATAATCTTCTCCCTAAACCAAACACCAACTCAATACCAACAATACGAATTCTATAACATACACAACAGGAACAAAAATCACAAATCAAATCAGTTGGAGTAAATGAGTCACCACTCTGGATGGGAACAACCCCACCGTTCAGGCAATGCGAATACGCAAATGAATAGAAGGTAAAAATGATAGATGATTTTCAATAATAAAAATCTAACCTAATATATATGAATTAATTACACTTGGAAAACCTAGCCGACATGGCTAGGTTTGTTATGTAGCATGACTCCCCTCCTCGGAAAGCTTTGTCCTCAAAGCTGGAAATGACTGGAAAATACTTTCAGATTCCCAGGTTGCATCCTCTTCAGGTAAGTCCTGCCACTTTATGAGAAACTCTTGGATGTGACGAGATCTTAGTTTGCGTGTTCTGGTTTGTGCAACTGCTCCTGGTTGGAGATATATATGCCCTTCTTCGTCAAGCACTGGTAATTTTGACTGAGATTGTACTTTATGACCGATCACTTTCTTGAGACAAGAGACATGAAATACTGGATGTATTCGTGATGAAGGAGGCAACTCTAATTGATATGCCACTTCTCCAATGCGACGTATAATTTTGTAAGGATCGTAAAATCGAGGAGCCAACTTCTGACTAGGCTTGATCTTTAATGACAACTGTTTGTAGGGCTGAAGACGCAGGAACACCATATCACCGATATTGAATGCCCTTTTCGAACGATGCATGTCTTGTTGCTGCTTCATGCGATTTTGTGTTTGGACCAAATTATCCTTCAGAATAGTGAGTATTGATTGACGCTGCTGAAACCAATCATCTACTTGGGCCACTTTGGAGGATCCTGGTACATAATCTGCTACTATTGGTGGTTTAGTTTTGTACAATGCTTCAAAAGAAGACATATTGGTGGAATAATGGTAAGAAGTGTTGTACCACCATTCTACCAATGATAACCACTGACTCCATTGATATTGTTTATCCTGAACAAAACATATTAGGTAGGTATCCAAACATTTGTTAACTACCTTCGTTTGACCATCTGTTTGTGGATGGTATGCAGAAGACGTATTTAATTTGGTACCACTAAGTTGAAACAATTCTCTCCAAAAATTGCTAGTAAATATGGGATCACGATCACTTACAATATTTTTAGGCATTCCATGTAATTAAAAAATGAATCCATAAATACCTTGGCCACTTTGCTTGCTGAAAATAGATGTTGTAAAGCCTGAAAGTGAGCATATTTGTAAATGCGATCAACTACCACGAAAATTATTGTTTTACCTTCCGACTTAGGAAGACCTTCAATAAAATACATAGAAATATGTTCCCACTGGCGATCCGAAATAGGTAATGGTTGAAGCAACCTTGGTGATTTGACTATTTCTCCCTTATTGTGTTGGCACATTTCACATTTAGCTACCCATTGCTTAACCTCTACTTTTAATCCTTTTCAACAAAAGGATTGTTTAACCCGCATGTAGGTTTTTAGAAACCCTGAATGTCCTGCTGATGGAGAAGCATGTGACTCCTCTAGAATTTGTGCTTTGATTGGTGAATTGTGAGGGATGTAAATGCGACTCTTCTTACGTAATATTTGGTCATCATATGTGAAAAGAGGGTATTTAGAGGAACCCATAGATAATTCTTGAATGATTGAGTTATTTCACTGTGGGACAACCATTCTTCCTGCAACTGAGAAACCCACTGCGAACATGGTCCTGAAATGGCATTAATAACGACTTCATCTTTGTATTTTCTAGATAATGCATCTGCTGCCACATTTTCTTTACCTTTCTTATATTTAATCACAAAATCATATCCCAATAATTTAGTCAACCACTTATTTTGTTCGAGATAAGAAAACCTTTGTTCTAGAAAATGCTTGAGACTGTTGTGATCGGTTTTAATAATAAAACGGCTATTGATTAAGTAATGCCTCCATTTTTCCACTACATGTAAAATAGCCAACATTTCTTTTTCATAGGTGGATCTACCCAAATTTTTCCCTGAAAGTTGTTTACTTTCAAATGCCAAGGGATGACCCTCCTGCATTAGTACTGCACCAGTACCTGTTCCTAAGGCATCTCATTCAATGACAAATGGTTTTTGAAAGTCTGGAGTGGCCAAAATTGGAGTCGTACACATTGCCTCCTTGAGAGCCTCGAAGGCTTTGGTAGCTACTTCTGACCAGTGAAAAGCATCATTCTTGGTGAGAGTCGTGAAAGGACCCATAATTTTACCATAGTTACGCACAAATTTGTGGTAATAGCCCATGAGACCCAAAAAAACATGAAGTTTCTTGATGGTTTTAGGCAAAGGCCAATCTTGTATTGCCTTAATTTTATTGGGATCTACCTTAACACCTTCCTGAGATACTATATGACCGAGGTACTCAACTTCTTGAACACCAAAGGAGCATTTGGATCTTTTGACAAATAACTTTTCCTTGTGTATGATATGGAAGACTCTACCCACATGTGATAAGTGATCCTTCCAAGATTTACTATAGATGAGTATGTCATTGAAGAAGACGAGGACAAATTTATGAATAAATGGATGAAATACCTTATTCATGAGGCTTTGGAAGGTATATGGAGCATTAGTGAGACCAAAGGGCATGGCCAAGAATTCATAATGACCTTCATGAGTTCAAAAGGTTATTTTGGGAATATCCTCTTCCCTAACTCGGATTTGGTGAAACCCTGAGCATAAGTCCAATTTGGTGAAGAATTTGGCACCATGTAGCTCATCTAGTAAATCATCGATGATAAGAATAGGAAACTTATCTTTGATTGTGATTTTATTGAGAGGACAAAAATCTGGACACATATGCCAAGAATTGTCTTTTCGATGAGCTAAGACGATAGGTGAGGAATAAGGACTAGTACTATGATGGATGACACCATGGTCTAATAGTTCTTGGACAATCTTCTCAATTTTTGTTTTCTAGGGTTGGGGATATCGATAAGGACGACCATTGGGTGGAAGACTTCCTAGCACAAGATGGATAGCATGATCATGAGACATTTTTGGGGGTAGGCCTTTGGGTTCTTGAAAAACCTCCTCATAGTTAGCCACAACGTTTTGGAGATCTTCCTCTTTGATTTTTGGCATATCTTGTTCTAACTTTTCAATGCAGTTGATTCAGGCTATGAATCCCCCACCATATTTTCTTAATAACTGTTGGTCATCAAATCCGCCTAGGTAAGGGTTTTCGATAAATGTATGCACCCTAGACCTGGACCAACATTGAAAGGCCGAAGGGAAGAGATGCCCCTCGTGCCAATCTTCGGAGAAAGGTCGGCTCCTATACTAAACTACTTGGGTTTTTGAAGATAAGAGTGCAGGAAAGAGATAAAGGAGTTAGGGTTAGAGAAATAAAATAAAAAGGGTAAGGGAAGAGAGATTGATGATTTAATGTGGGAGAGAACAGGAAGCACGATCGCTAACAGACAACTTGAATAGCAGCAAGGAACACCAAGAGTAAAACGAAAGATACGTAGTATCAACCTTCCTATGTATCCTCCCGAACGAGTTTCAGGGTACTATCCTCGATCGCACACTGGACGCAGAGTTCAGCATCTCAGTCTACAAATGAAGAGAGACAAAAGAATCAAGCAAGGCAGGTAGCATAAAAGAAATTCAATAGGATGTTTATCAACTCCTATGTATCCTTCCAAACGAGTTTCAGGACACTATCCCCGATCGCACATCGGACGCAGATTTCAGCATCCAACATACAAACAAGGAGAGATAGAAGAATCAAGCACAGAAGGCAGCATAAAAGAGAAGAATTGAGCTCAAAGTCTCTTAGTATTAATTGCAGGACATCAAGTTACAACAACTTTCTAGCAGATAGTTCCCCCCGCTTTTCCATTACAATAACTGGGTTTTTATAGAGGACCCGGGCCTCTGAATCATAATTACATAGCAAGGAAGAGTACGCCCTCGAGCTCTGGTAATTCGGCCTTCCTCGGCTCTCGTGACTGAGCTTTCAAATCTGTTACCAAAACTGGCAACTATGACTAGGTCAACCATGGAAAGGTGCATTGATGAGTCGTCTGGACATCCTTGGTCTCCGGGTGCAATGCTCGAGTGGCCGCCATGCTCGTCGGGTTCTCCATCATGGCTTGATACTTCGCTTCTGATTGCCACAAATGAGCAGCGGGCTTGCTGGGCACGAAAAATTGCATTTATGAGGCACTTGATCGCCTCGGGAAGATACTCGGCTTGGAACGTGTGCCCGCGAAGCGCTTCGCTAGGTCTTGCTTCGCAATGGTTTTGGGCCGAAGCGAAAACTCTTCCTTGGATGATACTTCGCAAAACTGAGCTTCGCAAAACTGCTTCGGGGTGGGGAGTGCCGAAGCATATTTACTTCGCAAAACGAGCCTCTTTCTCCTTGCCACTTTGTTGACAAAATTGCTTTGTTGACGCTTTGGAGAAATACTTCGCTACGATCCTCCTCAAAATTGCGGTTCGAAGAGATTTCGATCGAAACACATTCCTGCATTCAAAATGCTTCGTTTCTCTTGGCTGCCAGAACTTCGATTGAAAATGCTTCGGGCGAAAACTAGCCGAAGTGAATGCTTCGCTAGGTTTTCCGCCAAAGTAGAAATGGTTCGGGTGTGAGGAGGCCCGAAGTAGATGCTTTGGCAACTTTTTGGCGAAGTAATCTTCGATGTTCCCTTGGATTCTGCTTCACTGGTGCCTTAGCCGAAGTAGTTGGAAATGTTTCGGGCCCGAAGCCCTTTATATTGGTCCTCTTGCATTTTTCTTCGGTAAAACTACTTCGCAACAAATCCCACCCGAAGCAATGCTGGAAGTGCTTCGGGTGCGAAGCTCTTTCTTCGGCAAAACTACTTCGCACAATTTTCACCCGAAGTAGCGCTGGAAATACTTCGGGTGCGAAGCAGTTTCATTTTCCTTTTGGGCGAAGCTCTTTTCTCTAGCTTTTTCGGTAGCGAAGCCCTTTTTCTTTCTACTTTTTATACAAAGGGGTGGCTTTGAAAGCCAAAATTGCTGCAACTTCAAAATAAAAAGACAACAAAGAAAAACTTAACAAAATCTATACAAAATCCCTTGAGAAATGTGACAAAATTGTCAACAATAACTTTTCCATGCTATGTGAACTTACAACTTTTGATGGAGGTGTGGGTAGTCCTTGAAGACGAATGGTCCTCCCATTGGCTTGCCATTCCACAAAGCGATGTTTGTGATTAAAACCCACGGTGGTTTCCAATTATTCCATCCATGCAACACCCAAAATAACTTCTGAATTTCCTAATTCCATAACAAAAAGAGGACCTTGCAAGTGTACGTACCCATTTGTAGTGAAATTGAATGTCTTACCGAGACATTGAGAAACTTCCCTGCTTGTCGTTCTGACTTGAAACCGATCTTGACTAGAAGAGAAGACGTGCAAACCCAATGTCCTTGCAAGTTTTGCATCAATGAAGTTGTGAGTACTTCCGAAATAAATTAATATTGTCACCCTTTGTTTTCGAATGAAACCTGCCACCTTGATTGTATGGTGAGAGGATAACCCCATAAGAGCATGTACTGAAATAGTCATGGTATCCTCCTCAGCGACAACCTCCTCGTGTTCACTTTGGTCCTCAACTGGGAGATCCTCAGGTGCGTCGTACTCCTCTATTTCTTCTTCTTCCTTGTTTGCATATTCAATCTGAAAGTTTTGTCGTTGTGGATATGCTTGATCTTTTAGATGATGAGTGCGACATTTGTAGCAGAAGTACCTTGACGGTTGATCATTTATGTGAAAAGAGTTGTTGCGGAATGGAGATCGCCCATATGAATCACGTCGTGTGGATGGACCTATGTGCACTTTTGTCTCTGCCAAATCAGCAATCCTTATACACTCATCCAACTTGGATGGATTGTGTAGGTCCACTTCAACTTTAATATGTGCTTTTAATCCATTTCGAAAAGCTGCTACTACCACGTCCGGTTGTAGGTCTTCTGCATAGTGAAGCATACTAGTGAATTCTGAAATATAGTCCCCTACTGATCCTGTTTGCTTAAGTGACAACAACCGCACTATGTAAGAACTTGTGGAACCTTTGTCGAATCTGTGAAGAAAGGTTGTCCTGAAATTATCCCAAAATAAGGTATTATGGGATCCTCATGTTTATACCATGTAAACCATTGATAAGCTTCAATGTCGTATTTGGTTGTTATAAAAGGGACTTTTCTCGTTCTTGTAGTTTGTTGAATTCTAAGATGCCTTCCATTTTGGTAATCCACCCACGTGGATCCTGGCCTTCAAAGGTAGGCATGTCAATGCATGGATAATGTGTGTGAGCATTGGTTGTTATTTTGATAAGTTCTGTTAGATCCTCTTTGTTGCCCCAAATTTTCTTCGTTACCCCCATCCTCATTACTTTGGTGGCCGTTATGATTTAGGGATTGACTATTTTGACCTCTATGGTGTGTATATTCGTCATAGTTGACGTCAATACTCCAGTGATTAGAATAGGAGGATCTAGTTGGGGTTGTTGTCGAGATGCGTTGAAGCTTGCAATCATAATCTAAAGATTGCTTATCAAATCTCTTAACTTATCATCACTGATCATTGGACGGTTGTAGTCTATTTGGGTGATGTTTTCTTGCGAGGAGTTTGGAGAGGTATTGGATGTCATTGGGCTGACCAATGGATGACTTGGATTATAACTATTTATTTTGAAAGAAGAAGGAGAATTTTTTGTACCTTGACTTCAACGAGCTCTTCGTATGTTGTTGTTGGGAGTCTCCGAGCTTGATAGACGATCGTCCGATCCTTTGGTCCAACTTCTTCTTATGCACCCTCCAAAATTTCTTGCTTAGAAGCCTTTGAGCGTCAACTTTCTGCATAATTTCGTTAAATTGCCAAAAAAAAATGTTTTGTATTCCATCGAATTGTCGCTCCAACTGCGACGTGGATTTGAACTGTTGGTTTTACCTCCTTGACAATAATTTTGACACTTTTTCTTGACAAGACAACAACTTTTTGACACTTTTATTGACATTTTTTTAAACAACAATTGACAAGACAACAACTTTTTGACACCTTTATTGACTCTTTTTAGACAACAATGGACAAGACAACCAAATTTTTGACACCTTTATTGACTCTTTTTTTAGACAACAATGGACAAGACAAACAACTTTTTGACACCTTTATTGACTCTTTTTAGACAACAATGGACAAGACAAGCAACTTTGTGACACCTTTAGACAACTTTGAGTAAAATTGGACCCAACGAAATGTGACCACGACCCGAGAATGGATGACAACTATTTGATCAAAACCCGAGACTGACACGAGTTCGACCACGAGAGAAAAGGAACCTGCGACTCAAAATAGGACATGTGGGACACATGTGGACAAGACGCAGACTACAAAGGGCTAGGAATGACAGGACTGCGGACAAGACATCGAAGACGACAGCTGGACTGCGAACAAGACAATGAGGACAGGTTGTGACACAAGGACTGTGGACACGTGATCGAAGGACAAGACGCACGAATTGATACGACACCCTAAGGACAAGACGAAAGGATGACACGTAAGCAAGACACGAGGCATGTGGTTTTGAGCGTGCGAGGTTAGGAGGGCTATGTGACCGAAGTCACATTGGCTTTGGTAAGCCTTCCCACTAATAAACCTTCTACTTACCCCCCATAATTCATGTGGGACTATTAGGCAGAGAACAAAAATTTTACACACAAATAATTGACGTCAGCGATAAAATAAAAGAAAGGTACCTTAGGTTAACCGAAAATTACGATTAATAACGCGTTGTGATTGGCCATCGTGTTCACGAATGTGCATGGAAGTAATGTGCTCGAATTCGGCTGTTTATTTTGTTGCTGATGAGATGGACTATTTCACGGATGTCTGGCTGTTTCAAATACACCTAGATGGTATTGATTGGTTTCAAGTTACGCTCGCCAGACGCTGCTGCTATTATTCGTCTACCGTGAAATTGAACTAGGAGGACCAGGTCCACAATTTATTTTTTCTCGTAAATGACTTGACGTCCTTGTAACGCTTCGATGGATGACCAAATTATGTTTGTCTGTAATTCATATTTCGTGGAGTTGCGCTATGACTGAGAAGCGAGAGGTAATGAGAATTGCGTTGTTTAAACCTTTCAGATCGTTGATCCTAATACCACTTAGAGAAGAATAATCTTCTCCCTGATAATCTTCTCCCTGAACCAAACACCAACTCAATACCAACAATACGAATTCAGTAACATACACAAAACATATATCACAAATCAAATCAGTTGGAGTAAATGAGTCGCCACTCTGGGTGGGCACAACCCCGTCGTTCAGGCAATGCGAATACACAAATGAATAGAAGGTAAAAACGATAGATGATTTTCAATAATAAAAATCTAACCTAATATATATGAATTAATTACACTTGGAAAACCTAGCCGACATAGCTAGGTTTGTTATGTAGCATCATGTTAGTGCTTGATAGTCAATAACCTTTGAGAGAACATCCAAGTTGATGGATAGAGACCCTAATATGAATGAAAGGAGAAGATAGTACCTTTTATACTTCAGAGGCAATTGAGACAAAAACATTTTATTTTAGAATGTGAGGCATATAATGGTGCTCAAACTAACTATGTTGATACTCTAGTAATAAAATCATTACATAAATTATTTAAGAGAAAAAAAAAATCATCAATATCAATAAAAAAATATTAATGTTATAAAAAATAATAATTAAATCTAATTTTAAAGTTAATAGTCATAATCCTTTGTAAAATTTCTACCCATAAATTACTTTAATTATATATAAAAAAAAAAAATCATAAAAATCAATAAAAAATATTTAATATTAAAAAATAAAAATAAAAATAAAACTAACTTTAAAGTTAATAATAATTATTCTTTATAAAATTCCTAACTTATAAGCTACTTTTAACTTGCAAATATTAAAAACCTTATATTATGGAGATTATGCCTCACCTATAAAGACTAAGGCACTTAAACTTTGAAAAAGAACACTTCATTTACTATATCCTTATAACATATATGGAAGGATTTTCAAAATTAACTTATAAGTTACTTTTAACTTGTAAATATTAAAAACCTTTTATTATGGAGATTATACCTCACCTATAAAGACTAAGGCACTTAAACTTTGAAAAAGAACACTTCATTTACTATATCCTTATAACATATATGGAAGGATTTTCAAAATTAACTTAAACTTGTAAATATTAAAAACCTTTTATTATGGAGATTATACCTCACCTATAAAGACTAAGGCACTTAAACTTTGAAAAAGAACACTTCATTTACTATATCCTTATAACATATATGGAAGGATTTTCAAAATTAAACTTTGGGTGGATTGTTATTGTTGGGAACTCTTTAATGGTATGTTGTTGGTATTTTATTTTGGTTACTTAAGTTCAAATCATAGGAAGGAAGGCTCTTTGTTTTTTTGTTTTTTTTGGTAATATTAAGTAATCAGGGTTTTTGACCAGGAATCCTCCAACCTGTTACAACAACTCCACTAGGGAGACACACACCCACCCCCTCACACACTCACCCATGCCACGGTTTGAACCTTGGACCTCCTTAAGAGAAGGAAGGAAGGCTCTTTGTTGCTGTAAATATTAAAAACCTTTTATTATGGAGATTATTTCTCACCTATAAAGACTAAGGCACTTAAAACTTGAACACTTCATTTTCTATATCCTAATAATATATGAAAGGATTTTCAAAATTAAACTTTTGATGGATTGTTATTGTTCGAAATGCTTTAATGGTATGTTGTTGGCAATTTATTTTAGTTACCTAAGTTCAAATCATAAGAAGGAATGCTCTTTATTGTTGTGCTCCTAAGAAGTGTGACCCCAATTGTACTATCTTTATACTTTACATTACTTCATAATTAAAAAAAAATAGTTAAAATCTTTTGTAAAATTTTTACCCATAAATTGCATAAATTATTTAAAAAGAAAAAATTCATAAAAATCAATAAAAAAATATTTAATATTTAAAAAATAAATAAAACTAGCTGTAAAGTTAATAATCATTATTCTTGAGGGGAGGGCTCTGGTCCCTCCCCTGCTCCCCCTCCCATGGCTCTTGGTTCCTGCCCAGTCCCTGCTTCAACCCAGGTCATCCCTCCCGAGAAGTGGTTGTTTGCAGATGATCTCTTAGGGGGAGATCCTTCTCCACTATCTGCGCCCTTCCCGGTCGGCTAGGGTTTCCTTGGTTGTTTTTTTGGATTGGTGCTTCCCAGGGATCCCTGTTTGGTTGGGGATCCCTTCCCTTTTTCCCTCAGGCTTCCCCCTGGGGTTTTTTGCAGGTTATTCGCGTGGATTTGATTCCCTGCGTTTCTCGGTGCGGTGGAGGTGATGGTTTTGGGTTTGGACAGCTTTCTGGGGTCTCCCTTGAGGTCCTCACAGCTTTGGGGGTGGTCTGGGGGGGCCTCTTTCCCCCTTTTGCTTGTGAATCCTCGGCGGGATCCTGGCTACTGTTATTCCCGCGTGGAGGCTTCTTCGTGCTGGTTCTGCTCCTTGGTGGACACCCTGGGCATCTGGTTTGGCCTTGGGGGGGCTTTTCCCTGTCTGGGTTGTTCCCATTCCCAGTCCTAGTTCCTTGAAGCTGCCTTTGTGCTTGGACGGGATTCTTGGTCCCTGTTGCTGGGTTTCCTTTTTCTGCTGCATGTTTCATTCTTGGGGGGGTCTGATATATGCATGCAGACCATAGATCCCACTGTTTTGGTTCCTAAGGATCCCATCCCTGTGATTGTTTCCTCTTCCCGCTCGGGATTCCCAGTCCCTGGATCCCTGGTCCCTTAACCTCGTTGTTTCTTTTTGTTTTGCCGGGACGGGATCCTCTTCGTTTTCCTAGGGCGGGTTCCTCGTGGTGCAGCTCTATGGTCGCTTCTGATGGGTTGGATCCTCTCTGTGCTGGCTGTCGGCTTCCTGCAGGATGGCTCTCGCTGATTGGAATGTTTTCCCAATGGGCGGGATGGTTTCTCCACAGGCGAGATCCACCAAATCCGCCGGTTTTCCCGCGAGGCGAGACCCTTTCTTTTCTGCTGGTTTCTCGGATGGCGGGATTTCCCTGCTGCTTCCCGCTAGGCGGGACTATTTGTGGTGGTTTTGACTGCTTCCCGCAAGGCGGGATTTTATTATAATGGTTTTTCTTTGCTTCCATCTGGGCGGGATCTTCTCTATGGTGGTTTTTGGTTACTCCCCGCTGGGCGGGATCTCCAAAACTACTTTCTTTCTTTTTTGTTTGTTTCCCGGCGAGAGGGATTGTTTCATGCTTCATTGTTACCGTTGGGCGGGATTTTGTTTTGGTGTTCAGTTTCAAGGGATTGATGCCCTAGGCCCATTGCTTATGTAATCAGGTTTTGGGATCCTTGTTAAAACCCACTGTAAATACAAACACTACTTACCAAAAAAAAATAATCATTATTCTTTATAAAATTCCCTAACTTATAACTACTTTTAACTTGTAAATATTAAAAACCTTTTATTATGGGGATTATGCCTTACCTATAAAGACAAAGGCACTTAAAATTCGGAAAACTCGAACACTTCATTTTCTATATCCTAATAATACATGAAAGGATTTTCAAAATTAAACTTTCGGTGGATTGTTATCGTCGGAACACTTTAATGGTATGTTATTGGCATTTTATTTTGGTTACCTAAATTCAAATCATAGGAAGGAAGGCTCTTTGTTGTTGTGCTCCTAAGAAGTGTCTTTAATGGTATGTTATTGGCATTTTATTTTGGTTACCTAAATTCAAATCATAGGAAGGAAGGCTCTTTGTTGTTGTGCTCCTAAGAAGTGTGACCCCAATTATACCGGCTGTTATATTTTACATTACTTCAAAATTTAAAAAAAAAAAAGTTATTATCCTTTGTAAAATTTCTATCCATAAATTATTTAAAAAGAAAAAAATCATAAAAATAAATAAAAAAATATTTAATATTAAAAAATAAATAAAACTTTTGAAGTTAATAATCATTATTCTTTTTAAAATTCCTAATTTATAAGTTATTAAGAATATTTCATTACAGAGATTATGACTCACCTATAAAGACTAAGGTACTTAAACTTTGCACACTTCATTTTCTATATCCTAATAATATATTAAAGGATTTTCAAAAATTTTAAAATTAATCCAAAAACGTGAACACTTTTTTTTATATTGAACATCGTTTACAAATATTTACAAATATCAGTGCGCAAACACAAGAAAGGATTTTCAAAATTAACTTTTTGTTGGAACACTTTAGTATATTGTTGGCGTTTTATTTTGGTTATCTAAGTTCAAATTATAAGAAGGAAGGCTTTTTTTTTTTTCAAAAAAAACTAAGATTATATTATATCATTAACCGGAACATTACAATATTTTGGTGTTAGCACTATCCACCAGCTAAATCATTATAATCTTAGTTTTTTTTTCAAAAAAAGCTAAGATTATATTATATCATGAACTGGGACATTACAATATTTTGGTGTTAACACTATCCACCATCTAAAAAACAAAATGAGGTGGATCAAGAGTAAAGCATCCATAATTGAATATACATAAGAATAAAAGCTAATATCAACAAAAAGCTTATAACTCTTTGTTGTTGTACTCTTAAGAAGTGTGACCCCAATTGTACCACCTGTTATACTTTACATTACTTCAGAATTAAAAAAAAAAAAAACTTTCAACAAACTTTTACTATATAATTGTAAAAAAGGAAAAAATATATATATATATATATATATATATATAAGAGTAAAATAAATGCGCTTCACATTACTTTAAAAAAAAACTCTCAATTATATAATTGCAAAAAATAAAATATATAATAATTTATAATGTTAGTAAAGTGTTAGATTATATAAGACAGATATTATTTATTCAATATATAAAATGTTTTCGATCATACTTTTGGTTACCAAAATATAATACACAAATCAAATCTAAATCAAATCTATATCCTACAAAATTTGAACCTTAAACCTTTATTCCAAAATCTTTACAATTAAATTGAAAAACCAATAATTCATTAAACAAAGGTTAAAGCCTTAAATTTTAAAGCTTTTTATTAATTACTTAAAAAAATATTTTAAATATATAAAAAAAATTATTAATTATTTAAAAAATATATTTTAAATATACAAAAAATTTTAAAGCTTTTTATTAATTATTTAAAATATATATTTTAAACATATAAAAGGGAAGCCTAAACCTATATAAATGCTAAGTGTTAAGAAATACAACTCTATCTATCTATATATATATATATATATATATATATATATATATATATATATATATATTTATTGCAAGCTAGTGTGAGAGTTTGAGCAGGATTCAAGTAAAGATACATAAATTCATGTTGTAAAGTGCTGACTTTCACACAGCTTTTAAACAATGTGCATGCCTTTTTTTAACAGGGCATTTATGTTGGTTAAAGAACAATTAAAAAACTGAAATGCACACATATCACCTTGCTCGTGAAATGCACACATGTCACTGCAGCGGTTGTTACTGCTGTCCACCCCATATGATATTAATAAATGATTAACAATCTCGTATATATATTAATTAATATTATTTTAAAAATTATTGAAATTTAATTTTATTTATGGTATAGTTATAGAGTAAGAGATTTAAAATAATATCTTAACTATAATTTAGGTTGTTTTTATTAGAAGTTCAGTAGGTCTAGGTATATATCTTACTTTTAGGTTTTCTATGGAGCAGGTAACTATTGGTAATGAGTTTTGTAGAAATAATAATATTTGTATAGAGATTTGCAGTGCCTACCTCTAATCTAGTCTAGAGAGTAGTTTTCCTTAAAACTACAATGTTATTTATATATATAGTACAATGATGGACTCATCCAACCCATGGGTATACCAAACATCAATTATCTGATAGCCATAAGGTTTTAATTGCTCAACTTGGATTTTGCTCCCATACACATTGAGATGGACCACTAAATTCTTGATGGGCGTCATATTTGTAAGATCTACTCCTTATAGCTTGAGATCAAGGACCTTTTATTTTTTAGATGATTTCTCTATTATGAGATCAGAGGATAATTGTTTCTCTTTACAGAATCAATCAACAGTCTTCAAACTCTTATAGATTATGAGTATTAATTTGATGTATTTTCATGTAGTCTTTTTAGTAGAGGTCTTCTTAAGGATGTGAAGCTCCAACCCCTAAAATCTTTGCCATTCCATTTATTTTCACAACTCTAAAACATATTCATTAATTTCTCTATCAAGAAAGGTAACACATGTTGTTGCATCCCATTGACTTGTTGGATTACACAATCGTTTCCAAAAATGAATGGAATCAAACTTACCCAATATTGCTTAACCAAGGACTGCATAGAGCAAAAAGAGAACACAAAATATAACGAGGTGTCCATGGACACCAAATAATCTCACTAAGTGGAAATGCAAGTACACTTTCCAATTACAATTCAATTGATGACCAAATGAGTTGGTATGAGGGTATTTATACCTATTAAAAGTTACATTTAGGTCAAGGTTGTAAGACTAACCTTTAGGAATAAAATATTATAAAAAAACAAAAGAACCTTTTTCAAGGTTTAAATCGATCTAAAGAAGAAGAGTTATTAAAGAGAAAATATAATCAATACAAATACAAAAGTCGATAATGGCATGAAGAGAAGCTCACATATTGCAACATCCCTCCTTAAGCTAAATAAGGAACACAAATAGAGACCCTTACTTATCATCCCCCTCAAGGGACACTCTCCAACGCCAAGAAGCTCGTACATGTGTACAAAAGTAACCTTAAGCATTGATGGAGACCTTGATTGAGGCCTAAAATGGTATTGTTTTAAGTAGGTTGTGTACTACTCCATCATAATTTTTTTACTACTTGTCCCCTATTTTAAGTATTAGAAGTCTCGATAACAAGTATAATTAATATAACTTATTATTCTCATAATATCTAGTGTTTATTGATTTTATTGCTTCTAACGAATAATGAAGGCATTTTATGAGTTTTTGTATGCTTAGATTACTAACCCCTTGGTGAATGTAGTATTTTCTTTCATAAATGTTGCAAGTGGAATTTACCATAGAACTAGCTCCTACAAATTAAATATAGTTTACTGCATAAAGTATATTAAGTAGGTATAATTTAGATATACATTGTTATAGAAGGTGAAAGAGAGGATACCATATGAGGAAAGGACAAATAATGAATTTCCATTTCAAGTTACGACTAAAAAATCTATTGTACTCCCAAAAAGACAAATCTAGGTTTTATGGGAAGAAAACAGGGTCTGGTGTAACAACCTCAAGGGAAAAAATAAATTCTAGCTATAGGTGCAAACAACCTCAAGAAAAGGCCAAAGTAGTAGGATCTAGGATAATCTGGGAAGAAACAAATTGCAACCACTTTAAGAATAAGACAAAGATGCCTTTGGCTAAATGTGGGACAAATGTTGTTACCTGTCTACCAGACTTGGAAGGTGATAGGTTTGATCAAGAGAACTTGGAACACCTTGGATTTCCTCCAAAACTTAGACCTATTGGAACCCCTCTTTCGACCTAAAGAAATTATGTGAGGTGGACCCTAACTCCTAGTGGATGGGTCAAGCTTAATTTCGACAATGCCCCAAAGGGAAACCTTGGTCTTGCTGGGGCAGGTGGAGTAATTAGAAATGACAATGGGGTTTTAATTCGAGCTTACACAGAATTCCTATCCATCCAAACTTTTGTTAATTGGTTCTTTGAGATTCCAAAAAGACAAAGATGCCTTTGGCTAAATTGCAACCACTTTAAGAATAAGACAAAGATGCCTTTGGCTAATTGTGGGACAAATGTTGTTACCTGTCTACCAGACTTGGAAGGTGATAGGTTTGATCAAGAGAACTTGGAACACCTTCTTGGATTTCCTCCAAAACTTAGACCTATTGGAACCCCTCTTTCGACCTAAAGAAATTATGTGAGGTGGACCCTAACTCCTAGTGGATGGGTCAAGCTTAATTTCGACAATGCCCCAAAGGGAAACCTTGGTCTTGCTGGGGCAGGTGGAGTAATTAGAAATGACAATGGGGTTTTAATTCGAGCTTACACAGAATTCCTATCCATCCAAACTTTTGTTAATTGGTTCTTTGGGATTCCAAAAAGTCCTAGTGGAAGGTGATTCGCTAAATATAATCAATTTAATCAAATCCTCTTGTCCCCCAAGCTAGATGATCTCTAATATGATTTCTGAGGCCAACAAAATTCTTCAATCAAGAGAAGAAGTGCAAATCCAACATAATTCCAGAGAAGCGAATAAAGTGATGGACCTAACGGCAAACTTTCGCCTCTCCCAACAAGGGATGATGGTTTGGACTTCCGACTTCCTTCAAGGCCTCCAAAGATATTTACAGAGAAGCGAATAAAGTGATGGACCTAATGGCAAACTTTGACCTCTCCCAACAAGGGATGATGGTTTGGACTTCCGACTTCCTTCAAGGCTTCCAGAGATTGATAGACGATGACAATGGTTGAGGTCAAATCCCTATTTTTCTAGGAAGTTGAAGGGAGTTGTAGTTTTTTTTTCACCTCTGTGTTATTCTTCGTTTGGTGGTTGGATGCTACAAGGTGGTTTTCTCCTATGACTGGCTCAGGTGGTGGAACGGCCCCAGTTCTCTCACGGATTAGTTTCCTAGTCTTGATTTCTCTTTGTGGTGGATCATTTATTGGTAATCTTGGGGGTCCTAGGGCTACCTAGTGGGCTAGTGAGACCTATTTGCAAACATGGTTAAGTTTGGATGGCACTTTAGGAACATGTTTTCATCAGGCCAGTTCTGAGTGTTTACCACCTCAACAGTACGATGGCATGCTTGGATTTTGCTTCATATCCCTACATAAGTATTACTCATGGCCTAGCAGATTCCTCGCCAGTTTTCAAAGATGTTTTTTCCTAAACGTTTCAATGACAGCTTAGCTCTCATTGACTGGATTGGAAACTGTCATTTCCTCCCATGGCACTCGCGAGAGAAAGGACTCCCCATCCATGCTCGCTTAATGGGTAATGATGGCAAGTTCGAGATCTTTGGGTTGATTAGTGGGATCTGGTTTGCTCCTGGCTCATATTGTAATCTTAAAAGAGTGTCTTTTTATTGTGGCACCACGGCCCTTGGCAGATTTTTCAAAAGTAAGAAAAATCATTATTTAATAGGAAGCCTCACGTGTAGAAAAAAAGGTGCTAGATTTTTTTGTTACAAAATTTGAATATACATTAAGGGTGACTTGTGACAATGGAGTTAACTCAAAGGATCTACATCAACCTATGGTAAAATGAAAATATCCAACATTTGTGTTAATCAAAATTAATTTTGATAGCAATTACGAAATTTCGTTACAAGTAAAGTTAGATGGTTATAGAGTGCGGGTAATTAAATCAATGTTAGAGGTCATTCCAACTTGTTATGTCATTGTATACTATGTCAAATTAATAGAAAAAAGTTTAGTCAATATTATTTGACCATTTTTTTGTGGTCAGGATTACATGATAAAAATAAATTTCCTTTGGTGAAATGGACCAAGGTGTGCGATAATAAAACTAAGGTCTCGGTTTAAAAGTTCTTACGGATGTAAACTTAGCTCTCAAGGAAAAGACAATGGACAAGAATTCTTCCAAGTATGTTGAACCCAACAACCCAAGCTTTATTTTTACTGCGTTCTCTCTACCAAGGGTTTAAAAGAAATCAATTGATCTAGTGATTAAAGGTTTAAAATGGGTAGTGGAAATTGGATTAAAAATACGCAACCAAAGTTGGATGGAAACAAAGTTAAAAATATGCCAACAAAGTTGGATGGAAACAAAGTTAAAAATATGCAAAAAAATGAACTAGAATGAAGTATGGATGGAAGGTGATTCACTCATAGTAATAAATGCAATTTTGAGTAAAGCAAAGGCCACATGGAACATACAAGAGATAATTGTGGAAATTCAAGATCTTGCTAAAGAGTTTGAAGAAATCACGTTTACACATTCATTCATTAAGGTAGGAAAAAAAAATGTGCAAATAGGATAGGCTAGCCAATAGAGGGGTTTTAATTGAGGTTCATGAAGTTAAATTCTCTTTTTCATGGTTAGAAAAAACTGATAAGAAAATGTTGCTTCAAAAAAGAAAATAGCAATCCAAATTTGGTAAAGCAAACTATGACAATTCAATGTTTTGAAAATATTACACTACTACAATGAAATGCATAGATAGTAGAGGTGAAGTTTTATTATTGTGAAGGTTGGTGTAAGAAAATTTCGAAGATTCTGAATTTTGGAATATTTGTATTTACACAAATTTGAAAAAATCTAGAAAACAAGAATCAATAATTCAAACATTTTATATAAAATGATGTAAATTTCTAGCTATAGCATCTCAATTGGAATGAGAAATGAATTTATTTTTGTAAACTCTAAGAGCTTTAAAGAAGAGAGTTGTACTTTGCCAAGTGTGGGAATTGACATTGATAGCGCTTTGAAGGAAAATTCATCAATTCAAACATTTTATGTAAAATGATGTAAATTTCTAGCTATAGCATCTTAATTGATATTAGAAGTTAATCTATTTTTGTAAACTCTCAAAGCTTTAAAGAAAAGAGTTGTGATTTGTCAAGGGTGGGGACCCCCTTGTTCTCTAGCAAAACAAAAATAGCAAAAATAAATCGAGGATAGTGTATTTATAGAGAAAGTAAATTGATAACAAATACCTTAAACAGTCACAATATTAATTTTTAACTTAAATAAACATTTTAAATAACTGATAAGTATGAAAATGATAAAAAGAAATTGATATATAAGAATAATGAAGAAAATATTTAATATAAAAAATAATGAAGATATTTAACAAAATTAAAGAATATATTTAATAGAAAATAAGTGAAACATATATTTGATAAAAAACTAATAAAAAAATATAATTTAATTAACCTAAAAATAAATATAATATTTTATTGTTTTGATCAGCCAATAAAAATAAAAAGCAATCAAATTCTTCTACATCATATTGCCAATGAAAATATACTTAGGAGGATTCACAAGATATTATTAATGTTATAAAAAAAAATATAAGCAAGATCTATTAAAAAAAGCATATGGTGATGTACCCTCCATGGGACCCTACCCTAAGATTCATATCTAAGCCAATAGAGAGAGGCGAGCTAAACTTCATCAGCAAGCGCCGATAAGAAAGTCTGGCTCAGCCACTTGCATTTATCTTGGTCCCATGCATCTTTCAATTACTTTCTTGCATGAAAAGCTTGCCTAAGGATTTAGAAAGTATTTGGTCCAAAATTGTGATTAAAACCAGTCACTTCCATGATTTTTGGTCCCATGCATCTTTCAATTACTTTCTTACATGAAAAGCTTGCCTAAGGATTTAGAAAGTATTTGGTCCAAAATTGTGATTAAAAAAAATGTAATGCAAGTCTCCAGCACCTTTGTCAATGATGACACTACTGTTTTTATGCTAAAAATCCTTTCTGCTACACCATACTCCACGTGACAAATAGCCAAAGGCAATAGACCAGTTTAGCAAGACGATAAAAACTTTTGGTTGGCATCTGTTCGACAATTGTAGGTGCTGTTAGCAGAAAGATGGTCACATAACTTTTTTGTATCCTTGGGCAACAGGTCATGTGGCACTAAAAAGATCCATGTTTTAATCTAGCCTCCATTTTTAAGGGGCCACTAAAAGTTTCCCATAAAAATACGCAGCACTCAGCATTATGAAAAAAGACTATGATTTAATTTGTCGGAAACACGATTAAAAGGACCCTTCAATAACTCTGCACATGAAAACACTCTTAAGACGCCGCAAGGGAAAAAGAATTCGTTAAAGAAAATATATTGACAATGTTCATAAATTGAACAAACTGAGCTCGAGCATCACGGTATCCACTCCATGTTAACGTTAAAGAAAATATATTGACAAAGTTCATAAATTGAACAAAATGAGCTCGAGCATCACGGTATCCACTCCATGTTAAAGTAAAAAATATAGCGGCCATGTTGCAATAAAAATTATAGCCGCCAGTTGCATATTTCATTAATACCCACATTTTTTTCTTTTAATTTTGCCATCTGCATTAAAATGTGTAATGTGCCTTCTACCACCCTTGTAGAAAGCCCATTAAACAATGTTCAGCTAAAAAAAGTGTTTACTTGATCTTGGTTCCAGCTCTCTTCATTCTCTTAGGAAAGTGCATGGCATACAAACTCCAGCAAATTAACAAAGTCTATGATGGAATCCAAGACAAACAGAGAAGAATTGCTTATTTGCAAAACAATGGTTATGTATTTGACAGAAATATTGCTTCTATCAAATGAAATATAATCTGGAGGACAGTACATGAGTCCAAATTCAAAGCTGGATATCCAGAAAAGAAACTGCTTTGTTAATTTTTACATTAAAAACTGCACATGTTCTTTTTCATTTAATTCATTTTAATTTCCTTCCTAATTTTTGCTTTTCGAGTGCATGTTCTTTATTTTATAGGTCTGAGTGTGCAAACATATGTCAAGGAATGCATATTTCGTTTCAAGTCATTCATCTGTCAAGCATATAACAAAGATGGTTTATAGTTCTAAAGATTAATATTAGGTCTGAATGTGGAAATATATTTAAAGCAACGCATATTTCATTTCAAGTCATTTATCTGTCAAATATGTAGCAAAGATGGTTTATATGGTTATAGTTCTATTGACATATCCTATTCTTCCTATGTTCTATTAACACATTCTAAGCCTCGCAGAGTTACTAAATGCATAAAAGTAGAGAAATTTTGATCCCACACAGGACACTCCATTGGTGGGAGTAATTTGTTGTTCCAATTATGATATGAAAAACCCCTGAAACCATAGTTTCATGAAACCTAGTTTTCACTGATTTTTCTCTCAACAGACAATGATGCTACGACAATTTTCCCAAGGGAATGATATGAATGCTAAAACGTTATGGGCAAATTTTAGAATCCTTATAATCTAACAGTATTGTTTATCTGGGTGTATATTTTACAGGTCAAGCTTTTCATTTATGGATTGGTTTTGTGTGTGAGATGGCCATACGTGAAAGAACTAAATGGATAGCACCTTATATTACATAAATGAATACCTGAAGGGCTCGGAACGGTTGCACCTCTGGACTGATTTCTTTTTTCAATAATTCTGGGTAGAGCTACATTACCACAATTCTATTAATAAGCCTACCTTTGAGATCGTTTGAATAATTTGGTGGCAACATAAAACTAAGTTAGAGGTGTAATCTGTTAGCCCAACTGTGAAGATAAGAGCCTCAGTTTTCATCGCTTGAATTGATCACCCAGATCCGCGTTGTATGTAAAAAGCACTTCTCAAAACCCAAAATGTTAATGTTAAATCCTTAGTTTTAAGTGTTTGAATTAATTATCTGGATAAGGTTGTACTGTAAAATGTACATTCCACCCAAAATGTTAATGTTAAATCCTTGGTTTCAACTGTTTGAATTAATTATCCGGATAAGGTTGTACTGTGAAATGTACATTTCATTTTTATATACATGACAGATATTTGCGTCGGTGCTATGCTTTGTGTCACCTACCTCCACGTATAAAGGAAAAGCTTAAATTTTAGGGTAAAAACCTGATCAGAAAGAAGATTCCAGACAATTTAAAATCAAAAATAAAATCTTATCTTCTGAATTTTTACACCTTTTAAATATGGAGCGCCCTTTCTCCAAAGTCATAATAAATTTAGTTTTTCCAAATCGCATATGCTTGTAGAATGAAAATACAATTACCTAAGATGAATTATATAACCATGAAGAATAAAATCAATCATCTAAGCTCAACGGCCTATAGTATCAATGACTCAGACAACTGGAAAAATTATCCACAGTTGGCCAAAAAAAAAGGGCTAAAGAAGCCTGTCTAGATCCTTCTCCTATCCATCGATTTAGGTTGTTTGCTAGTATAATACCCTACTCTGAATTTACCTTGAGACTCCCAACTTCTTGCGGCTGTTCTCCTCGGGATAATTTCCAATACACACGAATAAAAAAAAGCTAATTCATGTAACTCCATAACTTTAATACTTACACAAGCATTCAAAGGCTTAATCATCCATAAAGGAAAAGAATGCATACAGCCAAGTAGTAAAAAAACCAAATGTGGGTCAAAGACAACAGCGAACACCGTAAGAACAACCAAATATCAAATATACTCATGAAACAGAGTCTTAAAAAAATACTTCTATAAAAAGACTTCAATTTTCAACATTCTAAGACATCCAATCGACAATAGTACTGTAAAAAGCTATAACATTTTGGAAATTGGAAGAAAAAAAAAAACAAAGGCAAACAGATCAAACTCAACTAATATTAAGAACAACATGCATTCAAAACAAAAAAAAAAAAAATGTCCAGTTAAACAACTTGCAAATATCAATGACAGAAAAGCCAAAAGAAGATGACATCTACCCAAAAGAAGGCATCTTTATTTCTTGCAAATTAGGGAAAAGTTCAATTTAAAAAATTCGAAAAAAAAGAAGAAGACAAAAACGGCGATATTATTGCAAGACGGGTAAGCACAGGGCTTCTACAAAAAGCTTTCACAAATAGCGGACTCGACTCTTTCAATCATATATAGGAAAGATCCGAAAACTTCGCATAACACAGTTAAGCTCAATGACTACAAATTAACTTTCAATCATATACGTAAGATCCGAAAACTTCACATAACACAGTTAAGTTCAATAACTTGAAAAATTAACTTTCAATCATATACGTAAGACCCGAAAACGAAATATTAGAAGGAAATTAATGGGGTGAAACAGAATGAAAGAGATAAAATGAAGCAGAATGTACTTTTGCGTTACTTGACTCGCTTCACCAAAAGAGGGTTTCTTCTCGGCGAGTCAGAAAAACAAAAGAAAGTTAATCTTTGGACACATTAACACCATGAAATACACTGATATTATGCATTCTGGCTGCCTGAAATTGTGCCCGGTTAGAAAACGAAAAAAAAAAAACGAATATGCTGTAAGAATACAGCCATTGCATGCAAGCAATTCGCCCTATAACGCACAGATAGAAAACAAGCGTACCTCGACCCTGGGCAGCGCTGAATAAATAGAGACCATAACCATAGCATTGCGACATTAACAGAACCCTAAATTGGGTAGACTTCAAAACCCTAACGGGGCGCTTTACCGTAGTCCTCACGTGGAGTTAACAACATGGACCTACGGTTTACTTCACCCCGAAATGTTCCTCTTTTTAAAAGGTTTTTTAAACCTTAGGAAACGGTTCCATGAAAGGGCTACATCTTTTAAATTACATTGCCCGAAGGGTCACATGGTCAATAGTTTGTTGTGTTGAAGATGAAAATAGATCAACCTTTTAGCGGGTTATTCGTTGTTTTTATTGTTAGTGTGGGGTGAAATACATGAAAACAAGGTCCCGTAGAGATAAGTACGCTTGTGAATTCAATAATGTTGATTAAATTTCCTAATTTATATTGTCATAGTCTTATAAGTAAAGATTATATTACAGTATAAATTGTAAAGTTGAATAGGTTTGATGGTGGAAAATTTTGAATAGAGGTTTATTATAAGTAAAGATTATATTATAATATAAATTTTAAAATTGAATAGGTTGGACGATAGAGATTTCAAAACTTTGAATCAAGGTTTGTTATAAGTAAAGATTATATTACAATATAAAATTTAAAGTTGAATAAGTTTGATGGTGGGGACTTCAAAACTCTGAATATAGGTTTAAGGTTCTAGTTTTAGGGACTTTAAAACTTTGACTAGAGGTTTAAAGGTTCTAAGTTTAGGTGTAGAGTTATACATAACTAATTAGAGTATGATTAGATAATCATATATAGATTAAGAGAATTGTCTATATAATCTATAGCCTTGTAGATGAAAAACTATTTTACCTTTTTATTTTTTAATAATAATATTTAAATAATATTATATCTAAATTTTATTAAGAAAATAAAATTATGAATACAAGTATTACGAAGTAACTAATTATGTAGAAATATTAGAATATTTTTAGTGAGAGAGCATCGATGAGTTATTTCGATCAAACATTTGGAACAAGAAAAAATGCTTACTATAGTTGATCGAGCACTTTATCTTCCTCATTGAACTTTTATTGGGTGAGGGATTGGAGATCGGTAGTTAGAAGACTTGTTCAGCTGGTTTGGTCACCTTTCCCTTGATTTATATGGATATCTATCTAAGAAGTTCATTTTGGGTGGAGATAGCTCTCTCCACTAGGGCTACGTGTTCTAAAAACTCTTTGTGAAAGCTTTCCAACTAACACTGCAATTGGTTCTACTTGGTGCGGATTTGGACCAAGATATTGGCAGATACTAGTTGAGGGCTTGTGATCACAGGACTTAGCTGTGGGCTATCAGGTTACCTGAAAGTCTCACCCCTTCCACCTTTTTTTGGGTTAAACTCCTCAATCCTTATTTTCTTGATTGGCACATGTGAGGAGGGCTTCAAATACTTGGTGGTTCTAGCCTAATTGACCCTTTTACACACAAGAGGTTCATCTTCCTCCTCACTAGCTCTAGGTTTAGAGCTATCCTTTTGTTCATAATCTTCTTCAAACGAGTAAACTAAAAGGTTAGACTCTTCTACAATTTTATCCCATGTGATCCCAGTGTCAAGAAATTTATGTAAAATGAGTAGTTTGATTAGGCCATGATGAGCAATGAGGTGGAGTTTGGGTTTGGCTTTCGGATTTTTCATTTGCACTCTTTCAATGGTAGCTTTTAGGGATTTATATAGGAAGTAGAGTAGGTTTACGACACAATCTTCTTGAACCAGGGTATTTGAGGTTTATGAAAAGTTTTAGGTGGTAACCCCCACACACGGATAGTCTCTTTCAATCATCAATAATTTCATGATAAGGGTGGTCACTTCCTACCATTTGAGTATGAAGGAAGAGGTGGCCACACTCTTTATCCATCCATCTTGATCCCTAGTCCCAACACACTTTTCTCTGAATTTCTTGAGAAGTTGAGCAACACCCTTATCATTGGACTTAAAGTATTTCTACCCCACCTCAAGCAAATGGAGAACCTCAAATATTAGGCTGGGGGTTATCATTATCCTAACTCTGAAAACATGTGTAACCATGGATGTGGGATCGTAGTTTAGAATAAACCACTTAGCCACCCCCTGGTCATGGCCTTGGAATCGAGTTAGGGCTTCCCACCACCTTGCCTTTCGAAACAAGTTCCTCACAAAATTGCTTGACATCTGAGCAGCAATGGAGGAGGGTTCACTTCTCTTATGGAATGTGGATTTTATCATGGCTACTTTAGGGTTTTTACTATGGTACAGAGGTAGGGGTTTAAAACAATGTTTAGGTTTGGAAATCCTTTTTACACTATGCCCTTAGACAAACCCTTTCTATAGAATTTTAATGACAAATACCCTACAAATATTTTGCATATATATAAATTTTACAATCATTCCTGCAGAAGCCCTAATTTATATCAAAAGAATCCACTACAAAATTAATTCAAAATTTGCTTGGCACTTACAGTCAATTTATCAAATGATCACTTCCTCTAGGTGAATGTCTGCTATTCTTTTATCGTATTTCCCCAACGAGATTCAGTATTAAGCTCATCGCTGCCCTAATTTGTTCTCTATGCACTATTTTTAGAAAAATTACAATTGATTGCATCAACTTTCGAACCCTTAGTCAAATTTGTAAAAAAAAATGAATATGGCACAAAATTAGGATTTTGTATTTGATAACTTAGGTAAATTTGGCTAGAGAAATCATGGTCATCAATTATTTTTAAGCGATGATTTGGTGTTCGATCAACAATGTTTATTCTTTTGTTTTGTGGTGGCCTTTGTTATTTGCGTTCGAACCTCTTCAAAGATCAAATCGAGCATTATTTGTAAATAGATTATATCATTCTCATGGCTGAATAATCTTGTCCATCTTGGTATGATATTGGCTCCCTTCACGAAATACCAACGATCATCCTAAAGGTCCTAACCAGTTATGATGACCAAGAAAAAACCGCTTATGAGCATTGTCAAGATGTAGCTTCCCTAGCTAGTGTGTATGATATCATCTTCAAATATGTGATGAAAAATTACTCATTCAGTCCTTCAAGGGTAAAGTATTGTTGTGGTATAAATCCTTGGAAGATAAGAGCATCCATACTTAGACTGAATTAGTTGGAGCTCTTCAATGAGTTTGATGACCTTGGAGATCCATTCCTATTATTTACCCATTTTTCCTCTATCTAGAGAGCCTCTCATGAAAGCATTTTTTCCTTTAATATCAGATTTAAAAGGACTTGGAAGAGAATCCCCAAGGATTTTAAACCTTCTCTTGCTCAAGCATATATGTGTTACATACATGTTTTCCATCCAAACTTAAGCATTTTTATCCAACAGTCTAAGGAAAAAATATTCCCATGGGTCTTTCAAGAAGCCATACTTACCAAAATTATTTTCATCACAACATGGAGAATTCCTCCTATAAATGTACTATACCCACCCTACCCTTCCCTAGGCATATCTTGCACATAATATTATGAATATTATAAGTCTTGTACACCCCAAGTTCCCATTTTCGTTGGCATCCCCACTTTACAATAGAATTAGCTTTTAACAGAGCAAGAATTGAAAGCAATGATTCAAAAACTAACTAAAGATGTGAAAATAATGGAGGAGAGGCTTTCTCAGTCTAAAATGGGTAACTTTGACATCTTTGATATTAAGTTCTAGCAGTTACATTAGTGTACCAACTTTTGACATTTTGCTAACAAGAAGCATATTACAAAGGAGGAAATAGAGTGTTACAAATATTTATTATTGTTAATTAAAATAATTTATCAATATGCAAAAATAACAAATCATTCATTCACAAATAACATCCACAATAATAATCTACAAATGAGACAAAGATAGATAATACCCTTAAGGCGGGGCAACACTAATAATACTCCTTAAGGAAGAAATAACTCCACAAGATCTCTCAAGATGAGAGCACCACTTAGAGAGGGTAAAGTCCCATAAGCCACTTCATGGGCAAAGATGATTACATATGATTGATCTCTATGATGATTACAATGACAAATATCCCTTATTTATATATCCATATTCTAATTCTACTTTGGGGAGTCGACTACTAATATAACATAATATTATAATATAATCAACCTTGGGTTATGTGTGGCTCATGCCAACCCTTATACAATATAATATCATATCCCCATATATCTATTCCTATGTATCTTAACATTCCACCCTCCTTACAAACGTTTTGTCCTCAAAACATATGAAGAAACAAAATAATATGATTTTCTAAGCAATGTTAGCAATTGGTACCAATCTCTATCATCCATCCATCCTAGTGAAACATTGATTGGTGGTGGTCTTCATTGATGTTGGTATGCCATTTTACCACTTGAGAATCCAAATATATTTTTTGGCTCTACGTTTTTGCTGGTTTATTTTGATAATTCAAATAATGGGTCCACTTATTCCTTGATATTGATACACCACTTTGAAAACTAGGATCACTATGCTTTATCTTCTAAACACTACCATAATTGGTGCCCTTTTGATTCAATGTAGAACCATAATATTGTTGCCTTGATCCATGCCTCCAAAATTGTTGCAGCTTATGGTGATGTAGATGGTGATATGCTGCAACCTTAACTTGATGTTCTACCTTCTTTGAATCCTCAATATTTGGATCCATTGGTTTAACTTTTTCTACATGTTGTTCTTTCATGTTCCCTTTGTTTGGTATGCCATTATGCTCTTCTATCAAAGTTTCCTTGGACTATGCTATTGTTATTTCCATGGACTCTATTGTTATTGCTTCTTCCATGGACTCTGTTGCTGCTACTTCTTTATTGAATTCTATTTCAAGTTTTATTTGTTGTTCAATTTGTTTCTCTACAACCACTTCTTGGTCTTCCTTGGATCCTTGCTCCTTAAGTTGTGAAATATCTTGCAATGTTATCTTCTTTTTCCTATACTATAACTTCATAAACTTTTGTTGTACATTAATGTTAACAATACCCAAAGAATCCAACCAAGAATAACCTAGAATAATATCCATATTATCCATCTCAATAGCATGAAAATTTGAATGTAAAACATATTTATCCATGGTGATCTTCAAATCTTAAAAAAATTGAACATTCTCACCCTTAAGATGTATGTCCTTTATTTTTATTGCTTGAACCTGCAACCTCTTAGCCAAAACCATATTAATAAAATTATATGTGCTACTAGAGTTAATGGAAATATTAACCTGTTCCTTTTGAATGCTTCCATGAACCTGAAAAACATAACTTTTAGATGAATTTAAACCTTTTTTATTCTTCTCTTGCTTTTGAAAGTCTAAAAATATGACTTCATTCTTCTCACTATCTGTTAGCTTTTGATGGTGTATTCCAAGGGAGAATGCAATCATAGGATATAAAATATGCATAAATGTAAGATGCTAAAATATGCTATTAATGGAAAGTGACAAAAATGATACAATGTAGTATGGAGGAAATGAACACTCCAAAATTGATGCTAAAGAACTACATTATACTCCATTACCATTCTATATAGTTATGTACCCAGTATACCTACTACTACCTACAACAATGTATAATCACTAACTATGAGACCCTTTATATAGAAATATGGATTGCTTGATCAACAATGTACCTAGTTGTACAAGGGGACACCTTGCACATTTACAACTTGCACATAGACACCTGTGCATTTATTATATTACTTGAAGTAACTAGCTAACTACCTCCTAAAGTAATCTAATACTCTAGTTATGTATAAAGGGTGGTACATTTACATGACCCAAATGATGTAATATACTCTACACTCCCATGTATTACATTATTTGGGTATTTAAGACTTTAGTATTCAATATGGATCTTCTTCTCTTGAATAGTCTTTGTCTTCGTACCATGTAACCCTTGCTATAGGAGATTTGACTTTTTGATCATCTATCATATATTTTAGTTCTTCAATTTCTTCAATATTTTGATTTAGATGTCCTTTTTTATTCCCTTTTTGATATTCTAATTGTGGATAATAGTTTTGATGTTGAGATTGTTGTTGTTGGGTATTATTTTGATATTACCTTGGTTGGAACGCCCTATTTGGTTGGCTTTCATAGTTCATCTGATTTCTTGGATTGAATTTACAGTAATTGGTGTTATGCCCTTTTCTCCTACATATCTAACAATATATGTTATTCCATGGTATTCAACCTTTTTATGATGAAGCAATGTTTCCCTATGGGTTATCTTTTGAAACTAATGCATTGTTAATCATTTCATCTTTCACTATATTTTCTATCTCATATTATTGAAGAATGTTGATTAGCTCATCAAACTCAGTGTCTTTGCTTAGAACCTGTAAGGATGTAACTAGATGCTTATAGCTATTTGGAAGTGCTCTTAAGGTTACTTGAACAAGGAATTTATATTCAACCTTTTCTCCTAGGGTTAGTAATTTTTCTTTGATATTTGCTATCTTTCTTAAGAATAGTATTAGAGCAAATTGATTATATTGCATTAGATGTAGAACATATAAATACAATAACCATTTATAACATTAGCTCTAACCAACGAGCGAATAATGCTAACAACTAACAAAATAGTATTAAAAAATAATATTCGGTAACCATAAAATATTAGTGAATATCTAACCTAGGTAAATAACAAACTAACTACCTAGGAGAAGCAACATATTACAAAATAAGGTAATAGTACTCTAACATCCCCCCTTATTACATTATTTGGATAATACATATAATTGTCCCAATACAGTGAAGAAGAAGAGAAATGAAAGAATGTTGGCTTTTGCTTTGGCTCGGGCTCTGGCTCATGGCTCGAGCTCTGGCTCTAAGTGCACCTATGGATTTGTACCTCTGGGTCTATATCTAGATCTTCCTATGAATTTGCCTCTAGATCATTGCCTCTAGATCTGCCTGTAGATCTGCCTCTAGAAACCTGTCTCTGGGTCTATCTTTAGGTCTGTATCTTGGTCATTACCTTTGGGACTGCCACTCGGCCTGTCATTGGATCTGCCTCTGGGTCTACCATAGGTTTTAGCTTTTCATTAGAAGCCATATGATATTTCTTTCATCATGGTCCATTGTGTGAGATCTGTCCATCCACAATCTATATGAACCTTGTTGGCCATTTTCACTTTGTACCAACAACTTGAAGAAGAGTGATTTGTACATCCACATGAGTCACAAGGATGTAATTTCCAACACCTAGTTGCTACATGTCCTATTCTACCACAATGACTACAACAATGCTTTGTAGGATTTTAGGAGATTTAGGGTTTACAAATATGGTTTACTGGTACTTGCTTGTCTAGAATAGCTGAGACCTTCATTATTTGCCTTGACATTTAGCATTATTGGAGTTTTAATGCCTTGTTCATGTTTACCTAATCTCTCACCATTGAATCCCATTTTCTTCATCAGTTTGGATCCAAATCCTTTGGTGTGTTTTTCAAAACACCCAAGTTCTTCATCTTCATCAATGTGTTTAACAATATGGTATTTGTCACTATTGATGAGATTATGGAGCTCATTTTTAGGAGGTTTAGTTTTTAAGTCATTGGTATCACAAGTAAAATCTGCTACTATGATGAGATCACATGTGCTACAACTGATATCTACCATTGAAGGTATGAAGTCGCCTGTATCACAACAAGCATTGGCCATCATGGACCCAAAGTCACTTGTATTACAACAAGCATTCACCATAATAGGCTGAAGGTCACTTGTGTCACAACAAGCATTGACCATTAGGGGTTTGACCTTTGTTTCCTCACTAATGTCCCTTTTTGTTTTACTTTGAGCAATGCCAAGTGCAACCAATGACATGTATATTGCCCTTATAACACCAATAGATATTAGAACACCATTTATCTAAATATCTTTACAAGACACATAATCATCGAGTATGGTATTTACACCACGACGTAGTGTGAAAAATTTGCCATCCTCATTAAAATAGTGCCCCTCCATCTTTGGTGGAATGTAAGGACCTTTAACTGATTTAGCAACAACATCAGTTGATTTTGGGGCACTCTTTTTCTTTGATTTGCCTATTTTCTTAAGGTGTCGATCGCTGTCGAAAATGCACCTTTTACAATGAAAATTTGCAAAAATAAATGGCTAAGGTGTCGGTAGCTGCCGAAAATACAACTTTACAAGGGTATCCCCCCTTGGTTTTGCAAAATTATATCCCCCTATGTACAAAATAGGATATGGTGGAGAAAAAGTGTATCCCCCCTGAGTGCAAAAATTGGCAACTACGAAGCCTTTAAGGTTCTGACAAAGATTGCCTCCTAGGCAAATTGCAAAACATTTCACCAGAAAAAAAATCCCCCCCTTTATTACAAGTACTTCAAACAAAAAAATAATTTGCTATTTATGAAGCCTAAAAAGAGGTGTGATTTTTGATGAATTTTTTCCTTTCTTAGTGCCTTGTCAAGTTGTATCTTCCCTTGTTTAAGGGTTTCAAAAAGGTTTATAGAAATTTTGTATATTGGGAAAACTTATAATAAAATTTTTAATGAAAAATTTTCAGTGGAACTAAACAAAAAAATATATTTTTAGTGAACAAAAAAAATATATAATTAAAAAAAATATAAAGCTAAACACAAAAAACAAAATTTTACTACATAATTTTTTTTTACCTTTTCGATGGTTGGGGCGAGTTTGGAACCTATGATCTCCCCAACGATAGCGCCTTAGTGCTTGGCGGGCTACCACCCCGGCTACCATTACTGATGGTGATGAGGGGAAAAAACCCCTATCTTAACCACTCATCCTTGCGGGACTCGGTGGTGCGCCGCTCTCCCATGTGACTATCCTCCACGGTGACGACGATGAGGACAAGTCTTCTGCGAGTGGTGGTTCTTCTCCGAGCGAACTTACTTCTACCTTCTAGGATATTTTCCAATGTTGCAACTCAACACTATGTTTTGTTGTCTCAAAGCCGTTAAGATTCTTTTTCTACAACCTTACACCATGGTGAATCTCAATTGTCCTACAAACGAATTACAATGCCTCCACTGTCTATGATAGTTTCAAATCATAGGATAGCGCCTCCACCATCTGTGTTAGTTTCAAATGCGTGGCAGTGATCTGTCCATACATAGAAACAATTGGCAAGGACTACGAGCTTTGTGATTTTAGGTTTGGGTACCAAAAAACATCGATGAAAGTTATAGGGCATCAAAAGTGTTTTCTTCTCGTGCTTATTGTCTTAATCGACAAGTTGTGTCGACTGCATTACCTCCTTTTATGGTGTATCAAATTGCTGTAAATGATGCACCAAGAACAACAAAAACACCAAATTATGCTCTACTAATTAACAATATGATCACTATGCAAACAAATCATCTTTGACTAATAAAATTAAGTTTGCACCGTGCCAAAGCTCAAAATAAAAATTTCTTCTACACAACAGATAAGATCATAGCATCATCAAATGTATCTGATATCTGTTGCATCCAATTGAAAATGGTTTGAGCAGCATCGGCTTACAATTTGTCACCTACGTGTGTCTGTTACTCCAGCTTAATTGTTTGGCTCCACTTACGATCGCCCAAATCTATTATAGGTGGTATACAACCTTCATTGACATTTGTAATAGTGTGAAGGTACTGCTCCTGTGATTCAACAATCATACTACCATGGTAGTGAATATCTTCACATCAATGAATGGCAATTTCAAAAATTTGATCACCTTGACGTCATACTAATTGACTACGTTTGTACAAATAAAAAATGAACAGATATGCTGTAAATCACATGACTTATGATCGATCGTCTATAGCTCCATATTTTGGCAAATAAAAAATCTTCTCTACATGGGGGATATTTTTTAGAGGTAAGTTTTAGATCGATTAATCCCTAATCGTCGATCACCAAAACAATTGCTTGATTTGGAGTCGTGGATCATCACTGTTCTGTGTGAGGGATGATCTGCAAATCAAATCAAAGTTGAATTATCTCCGGGAGACCTCTAGTGCTTCTATTATGTGAGAGGCAAACCCGTAAATATTTTTCATGCTCCTGTTGTCGAATCTAGGCATAATCGCTGGATTGCTATCGTAGGATGTCAATAAATTTTTTATCTAAAATTCAACATCAATCGCCATTTTTCTCCTCCTTATGAAGTCGTAAATCACCGAGAAGAAATACATGTTCGTCATGTAGGAAGAGCAAATATAAAACACGTCTTTGATGACAAAGCTCAACCACTAGCAATAATTTGGAGGACAAAATGAAACAAATGCAAAAAAAACTTCCTTTCATGGGTGCAATCTCTGTACTACGTAAGCTAGAAACACAACATGCACATATATCCCACATGTGCATTGTGAAAAGTAAAAGTGATTTAAAAGGAAATGATATCACCTTCTATATCAATTGCCTGCAAGAAATCGATCACCTACGTAACGCTTTTGCTACCATCCACAATAAATAAAATATCGCCATTTATCTACGTTGTAGCCAGTTGTACTGCCACTTTAGATTGTAGATGAGTCAGCCTCCATAGGTCGTCTAATAACTTATCTATGTTGTAGCTAGTTTGCCACATCAGATTATAGATGAGTCAGCCTTCGTAGGTCGTTCGATCACTTGTCTAGTTGTAGCTAGTTTGCCATGTCAGATTGTAGACGAGTTAACCTTTGTAGGTCATTCGATCAGGTATGTCAGATCTTCCATGAGTTAGCTACTTCGATGAGTTAGAATTAGAGATTCACAGTCCTGTTGGTTGTCAGTAGCATCTGGATCCCAACCCACGTCACTCGATCCTGATCACCGATCCAATGTCTGGATCGATCCGTCTAGTGGTCGATCTAATGTTAGATCACCTAAGCCTCAAAGTCCATGCCAAGCTTCAGTTGGATAGGTCTTCCAATTAGGAGTGCCCGTGTAGCTTCAGTTCAGGAAAATATGCCAGGGTTCACGATATATGTACCCACCCTACCAGGGTAGAGCAGAGTAAGGACAAAAATCCTGCTTTGATACCATATTACAACAAATTTAATATATTGCATTAGATGTAGAACATATAAATACAATAACCATTTCTAACATTAGCTCTAACCAATGAGTGAATAATGCTAACAACTAACAAAATAGTACTAACAAATACTATTAGCTAACTATAAAATATTAGCGAATATCTAACCTAGGTAAATAACAAACTAACTACCCAAGAGAAGCAACATATTACCAAATAAGGTAATAGTACTCTAACAAATAGTTATATGTTTTCACCACTGTTCATTTTTAGGGAATGTAATTGAGTTTGAAGATTTAATATACTACCTTTATTTGTTCCTTAAAATATTTTCTCTAATATTTTCCAAGCATCCGTATATGTCCTTGGTGAGCTAATGTAGGCTTGTATTTCATCTATGATGGCAAAGGTTATTATCATTAATGCCTTAGCATCACTTTCTTCAAACTTATGAATTTTTGTTTCTCCCTGAGTTGATTTAGTTTTTGCTCCTTTGACAATATCCCGAAGTTTTTCAAATATTAAAATGGATCTCACTTTGTTTTTCCATTAGAAGTAATTTGGGCCCTTAAGTAATTGATATTTTGTGAGAATAAATTTATTTGTGGTCATGATGACTTTCTAGGTATAAAACCTTTCTTGGCTTTAGGTTTTGTACAATTCCTTATATCTCCCTAGTTAAGAGATGTGAACTAATTTGATAAAACCTTTCTTAGAGTTAGGTTTTGTAGGCTTCCTTATATCTCCCTAATAATTAGAATATGCTTAGTTCACCTTCTAAGTTGATTTTGTAATATTTTGAGGATAACCAACCTTTTAATTTTTGTCTTATCTTTCCCAATTGAATAGAAGTATATAGGTATAATTCATCGAGGTACCCCTATATTAATTAGTTGAATACCATAACTTGCTCCATTCCTAGTTCTTGCATGGTCAAAATATATAGTCCATATCCCATTATGTCCTTATGCTTGTTGGCTTGTCAAGGTTAGAATACTAGTAGGTTTTGTGGATATTAGGTAATTATTAAGTTCATTCTCCTCAAAATTCACCTCTGAGTCTTCATTATATTGGAGCACACCAATGATCATATTTATTTTTGACATATGTTCACCCTCATCAACTTTGTCATCCAAGAATTTGAGCAACTAATTTCAATTCATTATGTCACTATCACTTATCTTGTGCAATAGGCAGTTAAATAAGAGTTCATTTTCTATTTTTATCATATTTACTTCCCTGGGTACCTCCAAATGTGCGTGATTCATTGCTAAATATCATTATCCAAACAAGTTCTACACCTGTTACTTGAAAAGCAACATCCCAAAATAAAGAGGAAGATCAACAATTATGACTTCTTAAACGACTACCAATTCATGATGCTTTGCCAAATTAAGTACTTCAAATATCATATGGAATTTTCCCTAATTCCATCCATTTGGATTGGATTTTTTTATAGTTTTAGGATATAAAAATATATTTTCTTCACAAATAGCCTTAGGCACTACCATCACTATGGCTCCTAAATCTACTTCACACCTTCTTAGCAAATAATTTTTAATCTTCTAATGGTAAATATAATGGTTATGGTTTCAAGGATTATAGTTTTAGATCATTTGGAATGTCTGACATGTTGACCTGGATATTGAAAGAATATTTTTTAGTAAGATTTTTTTGTTATACTAGATTAGGTTGTATCTGTTTTAGTTGCCCACTCTTGGCATAAATTATCTCTTTCTCTTTAAATACCTCTTGTAGTAAATCCTTATGAATTAGTATGGTTAATGCTTCCATCATGTTTACTTTATTTGGTGCCTTTTTAATCTCCTCTATGCTATTGAACTTTAATTCAATGGTGTTGCTTTCATTACATGACCTAAACCTCCTATACTACCTTATAGTAATCATATGACCCTCATTGGTCAGAGAAGGGTATTTTAGGTAGTTTTCATCCTTCCTTTGTAGCTTATTCCTTTCCTTTTCAATTTCTTTATTCTTTTGTTTGTTCTCCACCACCAATTTTTGCACTCCTTTTCCCTTTTTAGGCTCTTTTCCCTTTTCTATCTATTTTTCTCTGGTAATTTGTGGTGTCGTAAATGCAGCCTTTTCAACACTCTCTTTCTAAATGTTGTGCAATTGTTATTACCCCTTTTATCTTTGATGTGCATTGGTATCCTTCTTATTCTTCATATTATGGTACTAATATTAGGCTTGGTTTGCTTTTTGGCTAACTTTTGCTCTTTTGTTGTTTTCCTTTTACTTCTAGTTTTAACCCCTTGTTGATTAATACAATAACATTATCTTAAAAAGAGGAATATTTTCATTCTTTGATGACACCAATATTGACAAATATTGAATTATTTGGAGTTGGTTAAAATATCATCGCTTGTTGTACTAGAGTTGGATCTTGGTAAACTAATTGATCATCATAAATGATTGATAGATTACATGTTTTGTTAAAACTAGTTGATTTATTACATAATCCATCCCATAGTTATTTCCTATTGAGCCTAGCATTGTTGGTCATACTAATTTGTTTATGAAAATTAAATAGCCATACTATAATAAGGAGGATCATGCCTAGCATTACATAGGAAGCACCATAAAGTCTTAATATTTGAATTTGTATTTGAATTTGTCATCCATTTTTTGGTTGCCACTACCTCTTTTCTATGTTGTTCTGATTTTTAATTATTCTTACTATATCCATCATTTACCTTTGATTCACCATTATTCTTACTATATCTACCGTTTCCTTTATAAAGAATCTATATTCATTTATACTATGAGTAACAATGTTGATGCTACTCTATGGAGGAGTAGAGATGGTGGGTAATTTTGTTTTACAAGGGAAAAATTGTAATTTTATTTCAAGAATAAAATAAAATTACACTTCTTAGGTGCCTTGGCACAAACAAAAACCTAGATAAAAGTAGATTACTGGGAGTCAAAATATAATTACAGTCAAGAAAATCAGAGAGGAAAACCCCATAATAAAAATAACAAGGGGATAATAAGGATAAATATCCTTCTATATCAATACTTAATCATACAAATAACCTCCATGTTCAAAACCTGGATAGAAATCAATGAAAAAGAAACCAGCAAAAAGAAAATAAATAATTAAAATTTGCCATAAAGCTCTAATCAAATGAAACAGGCCCATAGTAAAAACTAGAGCTAGCATAGAAACTAGGGGTATGATATGTGGGTGAAATAAGAAACTCCATCCTTGTTCTCTTTCATTTGCAAGAAACCTTTTGGAACCTGTTGACCTTCTTTTGATAACCTATATGCTTCTTGATTTAATTCCCTATAAACATGAGTAAAAGAGATATTTTCAAAAAGGGAAATCACCTCTAGTAGTTCATATCCCACTAGTATAAGAAGATTATTTTTTTATTTATTAGATCTATTCATCCAGTTGATGACTAAAGTAGAATCTCCAAAAATTTAAAATGTTTTCACATTTCTCTCCACAACACACTTCATTAGAAATCTCAATGCATAAAACTTAGCAAAATTGTTGGAACCTGTTCTAATATCTACTTTAAATTTGATATAGTGGGTATCCAAGAAGTACAAAATGCCTCCTACACTACTAAAAGTCGACTATCTTTGATTGGACCCATAAAAAAGACTCCATGGCTGAGACTTTTCAATGAATAAATTATCTGCTTGTCGAGGTTTCTTATGTTTTCCAGACCCTTTATTGATTAAGACCAAAGCCCTCACCTGAAATATGACCTAAAATGAGGATATTAACTTCCCTTTAAAAATAGTTGCATTCTGTGCCAACCATATACCCCAACATATAAGACATGGTAAAGAAAGAAACTATTTTAGCTTTTTTTTCAAAAACCATTGTCTTAAGCATACCTCCACTATTTCTCCTTCCCAAATATTTTGTACTCCAATTATCTATTCAGCTTCTAACCAAACCTATTGAGAAAAAGAAAATTTGATTAACAAATGTGTGATGTTTTCCTCTGTAAAACTTCCCAAGTCAAAACCTTATTTCTCAAAGCTAACCACATGAAAATAATTGTTTTTTTTGGGATAGATAATTTCCAAATCTACTTCCACCACTAAGTAGATCCTTCAGGATGAGGGTAAAAAATTGCTTTGTAATCAAGTCTAGTCGTATACTAACCCCTAAATTTATTGTATGCCCAAGCAATAGTATTTGGTTTAGCTCGTAGCTTGATATGACTCTTATTAAGACTATCAATGTAAGCCTTCCACAAATCAACCTGCTCATCAGAAAGACCCAAGACACAACCTTAGGTACAAAGACTAGAAGAATTTGATTCCCCCACCTAATGAAGAAAGTAAAAACCCTTGTCTTGTAAAGAACTTATCATAGCTTTCAACAACAAAATATTTTCTCCGCAATCCAAAATAGAATAAACTCCTATTCTAACTTGTTCACCATTGCCTACTTTCCAAGCCAAATATTTTCCAGTCATAGGAAAGGCCTATACTAGTGCCTTCTATTGAATGGAAATATTTTTAATGCTTTTATATGGACTTATGATCCAATCTAAAAATGTCCCTGGATGAATATACTTATGTTCCATAATCCTTCTTTGGTCAAAATCCTCCATAAAATTTTTACTGCCAAAGAAGAACCACAAATATGAATATTTTTAAGTCTCCAGTCACCTTCCACCTTTGGCCTAGCAATACTCTACCACTTGACTACATGAATATCTTTATGTTCCTTGCTTCCAGTCCAAAGAAATCTGAAGTAGTGTTTTTTCATTTTCTCTAGAACTCCTTTGGGAATGAAGTCCAAGGAGTGCCAAAACACAGGAATTGCCTCAAGAACTGACTTTATAAGGGTTAATCTCCCACCAATAGACAATCATCTATTACACCAATGGTTAATCCTAAATTCAATATTCTCTAAAAGCCATCCCCAATCTCTCTTCCTGTAAGTATTTGGCTTCAATACAAAACCCAAATACTTAAAGTCTTCCTGAAAATCTAAGAGATTAAAAGGAAAAAGTCTAATTAGACCTTGTTTAGTCTCTTGCTCTAGACCATTAAAGCAAATAGAGGATTTTAAAAAATTTATCTCCACGCCAGTAGTAATATTGTAAGTGTCCAAGATTTCCTTCAACTTTCTAGCTTCCCTTAAATTGCCATTTGTGAACAACAATACATCATCAACAAATAATAAATGAGATAAATAAAGGACCCCAAATTTGATCTTGGACAAGGGTCCTACCCTCTTTGCATCCAAAAGAGCTCTAGTCAATCCTTCAACAACCAACAAAAAAATTAAAGGAAATAAAGGATATCCCTATCTTAGTCTTGTCGAGGGTTTAAAAAATTTGGAAGTGGATCCATTGATAAGAACATCAAAGATATAGAATAAATGCATCCCATAATCTACTTTACTATCGGATAGAATAAATGCATCCCATAATATAGATGACACAAATCCTTTCAATAACTTAAAAACTCATTGATGACCTGGAACTTTGGTCATAACCAATCCATTCTTTTTTCAGTTATTGAAAATCTTCTTCCTCCAACCAAATTATATTAAGCTTAAAAGGACTGATAGGTTTTGCCTCTTGACTTTCTAATTGAAGAAGTATGGGATAATGGTCTTAGTGACCCTTAGTCCCAACCCATGATCGGTTTCTATTTATTTCATTGTATAATGATTGTGAGATCAAAAATCTATTCAACCTCTTTGAGATTCCAACTTCTCTAACTCCATTATTTCTCCACGTAGGCATTAATTTTATTAGTTCCAAATCAATTAAACCAACACCTTCAATATTATGTCTAGAGTAATTTGTAAGTCTATCAATTCTCGCAAATTCTTCGCATACCTCACTTCTATTCATAGTAAAAAAAAAGTCCCCATTAATGATAACTCTTTCATCCATAACACACCTTTGGGAGAAAAATCATACCAAAAGACCTGCCTATATTCATAGGAACCATAAAACTTAATAATTGATAACCTCAAACCCTAGTCTTTAAAAAATAATTTTATCCACAAGCCTGAAACCATAAATGAATAATTAATTAAGGATACTAAGTTCTTCTATCCAGTCAAAATACCCCCTAAATTTTTGGTAGCATCTAGAGCCAAGAAATCCCAGTCCCTAAGCAATTTACTTAACCCTTCAATGAATTTTGTACTCCCCTATGGTTTCTTGTAGAAGTATAACATCCAGATTATGAATTTCCACTAGTCTGACTAAGGAAAGTCTTTTGGAGGGACTGCTAAAACCTTGAATATTAAGGGATAAGATATTTTAAACATATTAGAGTGGTTTTATCCTGCTCTAAGGACCCCTTTAATAGATTTTTATTTACCCTACTGAATTTCCCTCAAAGCCTTCTCTCATGCATGAGACAAAAAAGATTTCCTAACTACTAAAGAAGTGGAATATTGCTTTATAATGTTCAGACCTAACCCTAACAATTTATCAACTACATAACTTCTCAACTTGGATTCCCTTTTTGTAGAACGTAACAAATATTTGCAAGAGGATCCCATATCCAAACCATCCCCTAAATAGATACCTCCCTAGAAGATTCACCCGATAGGTCAAAAAGACTTCCCCCAATAGCATAAAAAATTGGATCACAATCCCTATTAAATGTGTTTAAGGTTGGTGTCCCATTATCCATAATTCTAGAAAATTCCTTGTCCTTGGGATTTCTCTTTGAAGATTCATAAGGAGGTGTACAAAATTATTTATTACCTAAGTCTATATTATCCTCCACGTGTATTGGATAATAATTGTCATAAGGCTTAGATGACTGACCAACAAACTTAATAGTATCGAGTTCCAATCCCTTTATAGTTTTCTTTACGACTTTATATCCTTCTCTAACAACCTATGAACAGTGAAATGGAGGTAAAGCTAGGCCCAAAATGTTTTTCTTCTTCTCCAAATTTTTGGTTCTAGGTTCAACAATATTCTTTTTGCTTGTTTTTGCCAAATCAAAGAGCACTATTGATATTTGAAAAATAGGTATCTCTTGATTGTTGTTAGCTGAATTTAAATCCCCACTAGTCATTTGTTTTCTCCTCCATACTTTTTGTGTGAAATATTGAGAACATTCCTTAGCAATATGTCCATAAACACGACAAAAAACACATCTAAAAAGAATATTTAAATATCCCAAGATTTTAATACGAACAGTATTCCCCATAACTATTTCCATACAATATGGTAAGCCTTCATTGATATCCATCTCAACCAAAACCTGAGCTACAAATCAAAAAACACTAGATTGGAAAGAAATATCTATACCAAAGGTTTTACCTAATGAATCTCCAATCTCTTTCAAAGCTCTTTCTGACCATAACTCCATTGGTAGACCTAGAAGTTTTACCCAGATCGAGATTCTCCTAGCAAATTTAGTCCTAGTATCAAAGCAAGTCATACAAGCCTTCAAAGCCAAAAAGAAGACCCCCAATACCAATGACCTCCTAGAATTTTCTATGCATATTCCTCAGATCAAAAAAGAAAACCTATCCATCCTTTGGTAAGTAAATGAAAAATTGGTCCATATCCTAAAATTGGGACCCATACCTTTTGCAACCACTCATTTAGTGTATTATCAGTTATTTGATGTCCATGAAACTTTTCGATAAGGGCCTTCCCAAAAAACTCTAAAAGTTGTTCCATCCTCAAGTCTTCCCCAAGTACCATTCTGATCTTTGACCTTCTTGTTTTAACCACTTTAAGTGCCTTATGCACTTTAGTAACCTGAGTTGTAGTTTATGCTAACTAAAATTTTGGACCCACTCCACTTAGGGCCTCTAAATCAAGACTTCTAAACAAAGTGAGTTTGGTTTGTTTGGAGCCTGCTCAAGTTTTTCATCCTCGCGATGAAATAATTGCTCATTCATTAGACCCATCACTTGAGTAGAGTGTTCTGAGACACCTGAGAGTGAGCAATCAATAGGACAATCAATCTAATCTAAACCTTTTGACATAGACTTCCCTCTATCCATTAAAGTTTGATAACCTACAGTATTATTCTTACCACTCAAAAAACCCAAGGACCCCCAATTCTGAACTTCTAAGTCTTGTCCAGAAATGGAACCCTTGACCCTTGGAGTTGAAAAAATGTGTATATTCACCTAGAAATGTCATTTATAAAATAATTAAAATATAATACAATAATTAAAGGTAATTGAGGCTAAAATATAATAATTAAAATAAAATAAAATAAGTAAAGTTGTATATTCATCTGGGAATAAATTGCTCCTTAGATGATGGTAGTCAACTTAGGTATTTGAAGGTTTTACAATTTAATTACTTGTAGAGTTAATAAAATTGGTTAGAGACTCTATATAACTTGGGAATTGGTATAAAGTTTGTGATACCTAGGGCATTTTTTCTAGAGGGTTGGTATGTGTAACAGTTAACCCAATAGATGCCCAAGTTTGTTTGGACGAGTTAGATGGAAGCCAAGGAAGTTCATTTCTTCAAATACAAGGTTTTGACTCATGTGATTAGCCATTGAACTTTTTCCTTTTGATGGAATTAAATTAGGTGTTGGGTCAATTTTAGTCTTGTAGTCTATGTGTACCCATGTAGCAACTTGTTCTTCTTTTCCTTCATGTTTTTTCATTGGAACAATATCAACTCAACAAGATAAAATCCATTGCCTAATTATTGCATCTTTGAGTGTGTATTCAGAATCCTAGGTCTTCCTACATATGTACCTACATGGGTAGGATTTCGAGGTAAACAAAAATCTCCTAAAAATTTGAACAAGCAAGTAAATCGCTCCAAAAACTAAAGTTGAGAAAATTTTAGAAAAGAGCGGTCCAAGTGAATCACTTCGAGCAAATTGTTGCCTTTAAAGGACTTGGAAATTTTTTGTTTTCCAAATTATTTGCTTCTTGTCTCCTAAGTGAATCACTTCCTTGTCATCAGTTTAACTAGTCCTTAGATTGAACTTGGAGAATTCAAAGTGAATCACTTTGAGCAAATTGTTGCCTTTATAGGATTTGGAATTTGTTTTTGCCAAATTATTTACTTCTTGTCTCCTAAGTGAATCACTTCCTTGTCATCAATTTAAACAGTCCTTAGATTCAACTTGGATAATTCTTTTTTTTGAGCAATTTACTTTAAACATGACAAATTGCTCCAATTTTGGAATTAATTGCTCCTTAGATGAATACTTTTCAAAAATCCTTCTTTGGTAAATCATTTTTTGTCCTTAAAAAAATACAACTTAGCACAAAAATTGAAGGATAACAATGAATTTTTGTGTATTATTGTTGCTTTGTGAATATTTTTTAAAAATTTGATGAGGTTCATAATTAAGTAATCATTCACAAAGCATCTACAAACACAAACACAAAAAATTAAAGATATACAAAATTAGAGTTCGTAAAGGGACTAAGCCCAATATTTATTTTGGAAATCAATTCCTTAGTCCCATCAGGTATGCCAAAACATGTTGAGTTACAAAAAAAGTCTTCTTATGTGCTTGTAATTCAATTTCAAAAAATTAGAAGAAATGGGGGTGCTCCCCTTTCAACCTTTGTATTTAATACAGTTTCCATTATCCTCGCTAAATATAATCCAATCTAAACTAAAATTAAAAAGTAAATATAGAAATTAAAATGCATGAAAACAAAATTTGGAAGTTTAGGGTGCAAGAAATTGAAAATAAAATATGGCCATAACCATGGCAAGGAGAGTGTGTAATTAATCAACAAATCAAAAAATTGAATAACAAACAATGCATCTTGCATATATGAAATGGAATTACTAAGGAATGACAAAAGGACAAAGGGAAGTTCCATAATCAACATACATTCCACAATTTAGAAAGGCGGTGATACTAATAGAGATTAAAAATTATTATCAATCTATTATTATTTTAAAAGAATCCTAAGAAATTACACTATGGGATTCATAAAGTGTATCTCTTATTCTCTCAAGGTCAAAATATGTTTACAATAGATCCTAGGGCTCCTGTTTATAGAAGGAATTCACCCTTGAGTTACCTTGGGTGATAAATTTCTACTTCTAGTAAAAATGAAAATTTGGGGGCATCTATTTTGAATGTTGCATGCCTTTGAATGGATTAGAAGCATTCCAAAATACTTAGTGGTACTAATACATGGTAAAATGTTGACTTCCAAAGATCTTCCTCAGGATCAGTGTGCTTCTTTTCCATTGGTATGTGTTAATGAGTATTTTATTTAGGAAGGGGAGTGATTCATTCCTCCCTAGGAGTAATTTGCTCATGTTTTTTGAGCACTCCACTCCACTAGAACCAATTATGTCACATGGACCATATTGTACCTTTGAACTTATAATTTTAAAATTAGATTCTTGAAGGCTCAAATTTCTTGGTTCTTTGGTTTTGTGAGTCTTCAAAATGTCAAAGACCCCAAGGTAGTAATTAAATTACTACACAGATGTACAACAATTTGGGATAAACACAATTGGGAAGGTCAATTACCATAGAAACAAAAAAATAATTGGATAATAAGCTTATTTTGCAAAAAATAAGAAAATATTAAAGTTGGAGTCATAAATGTATATGCTCCAACTATATTTACTCCTCATAAAAGATGTTAGAAGAACCTCAACATATTTTTGTCAAGAATAATGATGATTCATAATTGTGATCTATGGTTCAGTGTTGGTCAATGGGTTAGTGACAAAATATTTTAAAGCCAAGAGAGGCCTTAGACAAGGAGATCCTCTATCTCCTTATTTGTTCATTATTATGGTAGAAGTTTTGAGTAGGAACTTAAATAAGGCTTACAGAGATGGTCTTATAAGTGGACTTAAGGTTAGTAATATCTTCAATAACATCACCCATCACTAGTTTGTAGATGATACAACCCTTTTTGGAAGGGCAAGAATAAATGAGGCTAAAGCTTTGAATAACTTTTTAAAAGAGTACAAAAGAGCTTCAAGGCAAAATATTAATAGGACTAAATCCAAAATTTACTTCCTTAACACTCCTACTAATATCAAAGCAATAATTTGTAGGTTGCTTCAAATGGAGGAGGCAAATTTACCAGCAACCTATCTAGGGATGCCTTTATTTGAGGGGAAAATGAGGATAGATTTATGGAATCCAATTATTTGTAAAGTTTAAAGTAAACTTCTATCTTGGAAAGGTAGATGGTTATATTTAGTAGGAAGAGTGTAGTTAATTAAGCCAGTCTTACAAGCCATTCCAACATATTATATGTCATTGTATTCTATGCCAAAATCTATTGAAAAAAGTGTAATCGTTATTATGCTATCCTTTTTATGGTCAGGATTACATGATAAAAATAAATTTCCTTTGGTGAAATGGAGCAAGTTATGTGATGACAAAACTAGGGGAGGTCTTGGTTTAAGATCTCTTACGGATGCAAACTTAGATCTTAGGTGAAAAGTATCTGGAGATTGTACAAAGAGAGTCAAAGACAATGTACAAGAATTCTTCTAAGTATGTTTATCCCATAATCCAAGTTTAATATTTACTGCATTCTCTCTTCCAAAAGGTTCTACTCTTTGGAATGGTTTAAAAAATATATTGATATTATGATTAAAGGTTTAAGATGGGTGGTGGTAATTGGAGAAAAAAATTATATTTGGATGGATACTTGGTGTGATAAAAAAACCTCTCAATTTAGATCCAGTTTTGAAACCTTGGATGAGATTGCTTCAAGACAAATACGGTAATAGGGTTTCAAACATTTTGTACAAGGACGAGAAGGAAGATACAAATGGAAAGAATATTTTTTTACAAGTATACAAGACATTGATGCTAGGAAGCAATTGAGTAGAAAGATAACAACTGTGATTATTCCGAGTGGTGCCAAGGATAAATTGATTTGGGAGTTGAATAGCTCAGGAGAATACACAATAAGAAGTGGATAAAATGTTCAACACCAACATAATAAGAATATCAATAGAATATGGAGAGATATTTGGGATAGCCCAAGCATTCCTAAAGTTAAAATTTTTATTTGGCTAGTAGGTCATAGAAGAATTTTATCTTGGGATAACCTTATGAAAAGGGATTTTCATGGCCCCTCTCAATGTGTTTTTTGTAATAAGGAGGAGAGTATTGACCATATCTTGGGATATTGCTCAATAGTCTAGAATATATGGCAATGGATTCTTAATATGTTTGGTAAATGCATGGTGATGAATAGCAAAATTGAATATTGGTTAAAGCAATGGCAGAACACTTATAAAAGTGAGGCTTTATAGACAATATGGGATATATCAAAAGATGCAATACTTTGGACTATATGGCTAGAAAGGAATAGAAGAATATTTAAAGGAAAGGAAAGCAGTTTAGAGGTAATGAAAATAAATATATGTTTAGCTATAGAGGATTCTAAACCAACCCTATCAACTCACCCAATTCCTAATTTGGAAGTAGAGAGTTTTGATAGATGGAGTCAAGTCATTAAATGAAATTATGATATTGGGTACAAGAGAAGCAAAAATAAGATAAAGAATATAAAGTGGAAACCACCAGATGTGGAGTGGGTTAAATTATATTTTTATGGAGCATCTAAAGGAAATCTAGGACTAGTAGAAGGAAGAGGAATAATTAGAAATAACAAAGAAGATATTTTGTCTCATTATGCTTTCAATAGTGGATTTAAGACAAATAATGAAGTTGAAGCTTGGGCAACTATAGAAGGGTTAAAATTATGTAAACAAATGAAATGGATTTGAGTCTGTATGGAAGGTGATTCTCACATAGTAATAAATACAATTTTGAGGAAAGTAAAGGCTCCATGGAACATACAAGAGATAATTGTGGAAATTCAATATCTTGCTAAAAAGTTTGAAGAAATCAGGTTTACACATATATTAAGGGAAGGAAACAAATGTGCAAATAAGCTAGCCAATAGATGGGTTTTGATTGAGGATCATGAAGTTAAATTATCCTTTCCATGGTTAGAGGAAGTAGAAAGTTTAGTTGAATCTAATAAAAAATGTTGATTGCCTAAATTAATTAATGATTAATATTTACTTTAATGTTTTCCATTGGTAATGTCTGTTTTTTTGTAGCAATAATGTATTTTCATTTAGACTATTTTTTATAATTTTTGTGGTTGCACTTGTGTTTCGGGAAGGAAACTAGAAATCCAGATTTGGTAAAGCAGACTATGATAGTGTGATGTTTTGGAATTATTACTCTACTAAGATGCAAGGCATAGATAGTAGAGGTGAAGTTTTGGCATTGTGAAGGTTGCTATAGAAAAATATCAAGAAATATGCTAAATTTTGGAGTAATTGTATTCATATAGAGATTTGAAAATATCCAAAAAATGAAAATCAAGAATTCAAACATTTTATGTAAAATGATGTAGATTTCTAGCTATAGCATCTCAATTGAGATCAGAAGTGTATCTATTTGTAAACTCTCAAGCTCTAAAGAAGAGAGATATAATTTATCAAGGGTGGGGGACTTGAGGACAACCCCTTATTATCAAGAAAAATAATAATTGTGATATATAGATTCTTTTGGGGGACTTCAAGAAGATTCTGCCTCCTTTGAAAAATATGGTACTCTTGAATGATCTTAATAAATGTAATATTTTACTTCATTTTCCAATTTAAATGGCCTTTGAAATACCATTCCTTTAAGCTTTCAATATACATTATATAATAGACACATTGGGAAAACTTATATAGCAAAAATATTGGATATATTTTTGTTATGCAATAATTGGTTACAAACATAATACATAATCTCCTCCAACATATTATTGTTAGAAAAATTGTATCACAAACCCATTCTATTGAGATATAATGTGCTCAATAATGGTCATCCAAAGCCATTTTAATTTTAATCTATATGGCTTAAAGATCTTGATTTCTTCTAAATGGTTATGTTGTGGTGGGATGAAGCAAAGTTTGAAAGATCATATATATATATATATATATATATATATATATATATATATATATATATATATATATATATATATATATATATATATATATATATATATATATATATATATATATATATATATATATATATATATATATATATATATATATATATATATATATATATATATATATATATATATATATATATAATTTTGTTCAAAAGATGAAATATATAAAGGGAAAAATGAATATTTGGAGATTAAGAGTGGATTGAAAAGAGTGATGAAATGAGATGACGCTTTTCACAGGATTGCCCAAACTTTTGAACTTGTTTTGGACATATTTCACTCATCCGAAATCGAATTGAGCTAAAATTTTGAGGGTAGATGCTTGACAAACCCTAGAACATCTCCACAAATTTTTAGATAATTTGGAGCAACACAAATACTAGAACATCCCTATGTGTGAACAAGATTTTGACAAGTGACTATGCAAGGATTTTATCTGGATTGAGTGCAAGCAGCTCCAAAGGTTGGTTTTCGGGGTCTTCGGGCCCGAGCGGCCAATATTTTCATGGTTTTTGCTTAAGAGTTTAGCAGGATATGTTGCAGGGGATCCAATATGGGTTATAAATCTATATTTCAATAGATATTCATGTTGGGAACTTGATTGAAAATGACTTCCAATTTGTTGCACAAAAAAAAAGTGAAAATCATACCTTTCTATGATGTCTAGGGCATGGATTAAAGAGATCACAAAACAAGTTTCAAGAAACTGATTAAAAAATGAGCCATATCTCAAGTGAATATGGTGCTAAGGTGAACCCACAAAATAAATCCACTATGGAAACTGCTATCAAGGGTAAGAATTTCCAAGACTCAGGCCCAAAAATAAATTTTAGGGATGTCCTTCATGGGGGACAACATCAGCCTCATGCTAATATTAATTTTAGGGCTTTTAGTAAACCTCTAAGAATGCTTAATATGGATCCTAGGAAAATGAAGTCAAGATGTCTTAAAGCAGTTAATGGAACTCCTATTGTTAAGCTTGATATGAGTAACATTCAGACTGACATTAAAGATTTGGAAAAAAGAGGACTAATATGTTGTTTCATGGGTTTTCGTCTAAGCCTATATGCTTTCAAAGTATGAGCTACAAAAATATAGAAAACTAAAGGTGAGTTACAAATATCTATTTATCCAAATGGTTATTTTCTTGTTTTATTTGCTAATAATAAAGATAGAGAGACAAATTTTCAAGAGGGTCCCTGGTTCTTTGGAAGGGCAAGAATTTTTATGAAACCCTCGCATACTAAATTTAAAGCTGAAGAAGATATGCCTTCTACAGGTCCCATGTGGGTTAGACTCTTTGGCATCCCAATTGAATTCTGCAATCCGACTATTTTTCTTCAATTAGAAACTCTTTAGGAACATTTATGATGACTGTTGATTGTACTAAAAAAATTGAACATATTATTTATTCTACGAGTGAATAATGCCAACAACTAACAAAATAGTACTAACAAATAATATTAGCTAACTATAAAATATTAGCGAATATCTAACCTAGGTAAATAACAAACTAACCACCCAAGAGAAGTAACATATTACCAAATAAGGTAATAGTACTCTAACAAATAGTTATATGTTTTCACCACTATTCATTTTTAGGGAATGTAATTGAGTTTGAAGATTTAATATAGTACCTTTATTTGTTCCTTAAAATATTTTCTCTAATATTTTCCAAGCATCCGTATATGTCCCTGGTGAGCTAATGTAGGCTTGTATTTCATCTATGATGGCAAAGGTTATTATCATTAATGCCTTAGCATCACTTTCTTCAAACTTATGAATTTTTGTTTCTCCTCGAGTTGATTTAGTTTTTGCTCCTTTGACAATATCCCAAAGTTTTTCAAATATTAGAATGGCTCTCACTTTGTTTTTCCATTAGAAGTAATTTGGGCCCTTAAGTAATTGATATTTTGTGAGAATAAATTTATTTGTGGTCATGATGACTTTCTAGGTATAAAACCTTTCTTGGCTTTAGGTTTTGTAGAATTCCTTATATCTCCCTAGTTAAGAGATGTGAACTAATTTGATAAAACCTTTCTTATATTTAGGTTTTGTAGGCTTCCTTAAATCTCCCTAATAATTAGAATATGCTTAGTTCACCTTCTAAGTTGATTTTGTAATATTTTGAGGATAATCAACCTTTTAATTTTTGCCTTATCTTTCCCAATTGAATAGCAGTATATAGGTATAATTCATCGAGGTACCCCTATATTAATTAGTTGAATACCATAACTTGCTCCATTCCTAGTTCTTGCATGGTCAAAATATATAGTCCATATCCCATTATGTCCTTATGCTTGGTGGCTTGTCAAGGTTAGAATACTAGTAGGTTCTGTGGATATTAGGTAATTATTAAGTTCATTCTCCTCAAAATTCACCTTCGAGTCTTCATTATATTGGAGCACACCAATGATCATATTTATTTTTGACATATGTTCACCCTCATCAACTTTGTCATCCAAGAATTTGAGCAACTAATTTCAATTCATTATGTCACTATCACTTATCTTGTGCAATAGGCAGTTAAATAAGAGTTTATTTTCTATTTTTATCATATTTACTTCCCTGGGTACCTCCAAATGTGTGTGATTCATTGCTAAATATCATTATCCAAACAAGTTCTACACCTGCTACTTGAAAAGCAACATCCCAAAATAAAGAGGAAGATCAACAAATATGACTTCTTAAACGACTACCAATTCATGACGCTTTGCCAAATTAAGTACCTTAAATATCATATGGAATTTTCCCTAATTCCATCCATTTGGATTGGATTTTTTATAGTTTTAGGATATAAAAATATATTTTCTTCACAAATAGCCTTAGGCACTACCATCGCTATGGCTCCTAAATCTACTTCACACCTTCTTAGCAAATAATTTTTAATCTTATAATGGTAAATATAATGGTTATGGTTTCAAGGATTCTAGTTTTAGATCATTTGGAATGTCTGACATGTTGACCTGGATATTGAAAGAATATTTTATAGTAAGATTTTTTTGTTATACTAGATTAGGTTGTATCTGTTTTAGTTGCCCACTCTTGGCTTAAATTATCTCTTTCTCTTTAACTACCTCTTGTAGTAAATCCTTATGAATTAGTATGGTTAATGCTTCCATCATGTTTACTTTATTTGGTGCCTTTTTAATCTCCTCTATGCGATTGAACTTTAATTCAATGGTGTTGCTTTCATTACATGACCTAAACCTCCTATACTACCTTATAGTAATCATATGACCCTCATTGGTCAGAGAAGGGTATTTTAGGTAGTTTTCATCCTTCCTTTGTAGCTTATTCCTTTCCTTTTCAATTTCTTTATTCTTTTGTTTGTTCTCCACCACCAATTTTTGCACTCCTTTTCCCTTTTTAGGCTCTTTTCCCTTTTCTATCTATTTTTCTCTGGTAATTTGTGGTGTCGTAAATGGAGCCTTTTCAAAACTCTCTTTCTAAATGTTGTGCAATTGTTATTACCCCTTTTATCTTTGATGTGCATTGGTATCCTTCCTATTCTTCATATTATGGTACTAATATTAGGCTTGGTTTGCTTTTTGGCTAAATTTTGCTCTTTTGTTGTTTTCCTTTTACTTCTAGTTTTAACCCCTTGTTGATTAATACAATAACATTATCTTAAAAAGAGGAATATTTTCATTCTTTGATGACAACAATATTGAAAAATATTGAATTATTTGGAGTTGGTTAAAATATCATCGCTTGTTGTACTAGAGTTGGAGCTTGGTAAACTAATTGATCATCATAAATGATTGATAGATTACATGTTTTATTAAAACTAGTTGATTTATTACATAATCCATCCCATAGTTATTTCCTATTGAGCCTAGCATTGTTGGTCATACTAATTTGTTTGTGAAAATTAAATAGCCATAATATAATCAGGAGGATCATGCCTAGCATTACATAGGAAGCACCATAAAGTCTTAATATTTGAATTTGTATTTATCATATTTTTGTACTTGACTATTGGTTTATCCAATTTTTTGTCAAGGGACTTGATCTTTTGTAAGATAGGATATTTTTATTTGTTGTTAATTTTGTTATTGTCATCCATTTTTTGGTTGCCACTACCTCTTTTCCATGTTGTTCTGATTTTCAATTATTCTTACTATATCCATCATTTACCTTTGATTCACCATTATTATTACTACATCCACTGTTTCCTTTATAAAGAATCTATATTCATTTATACTATGAGTAACAATGTTGATGCTACTCTATGGAGGAGTATAGATGGTGGGTAATTTTGTTTTACAAGGGAAAATTTGTAATTTTATTTCAAGAATAAAATAAAATTACACTTCTCAAGTGCCTTGGCACAAACAAAAACCTAGATAAAAGTAGATTACTGGGAGTCAAAATATAATTACAGTCGATAAAATCAGAGAGGAAAACCCCATAATAAAAATAACAAGGGGATAATAAGGATAAATATCCTTCTATATCAATACTTAATCATACAAATAACCTCCATGTTCAAAACCTGGATAGAAATAAATGAAAAAGAAACGAGCAAAAAGAAAATAAATAATTAAAATTTGCCATAAAGCTCTAATCAAATGAAACAGGCCCATAGTAAAAACTAGAGCTAGCATAGAAACTAGGGGTATGATATGTGGGTGAAATAAGAAACTCCATCCTTGTTCTCTTTCATTTGCAATAAACCTTTTGGAACCTGTTGACCTTCTTTTGATAACCTATATGCTTCTTGATTTAATTCCCTATAAACATGAGTAAAAGAGATATTTTAAAAAAAGGGAAATCACCTCTAGTAGTTCATATCCCACTAGTCTAAGAAGATTATTTTTTTATTTATTAGATCTATTCATCCAGTTGATGACTAAAGTAGAATCTCCAAAAATTTAAAATGTTTTCACATTTCTCTCCACAACACACTTCATTAGAAATCTCAATGCCTAAAACTTAGCAAAATTGTTGGAACCTGTTCTAAGATCTACTTTAAATTTGATATAGTGGGTATCCAAGAAGTACAAAATGCCTCCTACACTACTAAAAGTCGACTATCTCTGATTGGACCCATAAAAAAGACTCCATGGCTGAGACTTTTCAATGAATAAATTATCTGCTTGTCGAGGTTTCTTATGTTTTCCAGACCCTTTATTGATTAAGACCAAAGCCCTCACCTGAAATATGACCTGAAATGAGGATATTAACTTCCCTTTAAAAATAGTTGCATTTTGTGCCAACCATATACCCCAACATATAAGACACAGTAAAGAAAGAAACTATTTTAGCTTTTTTTTCAAAAACCATTGTCTTAAGAATACCTCCACTATTTCTCCTTCCCAAATATTTTGTACTCCAATTATCTATTCAGCTTCTAACTAAACCTATGGAGAAAAAGAAAATTTGATTAACAAATGTGTGATGTTTTCCTCTGTAAAACTTCCCAAGTCAAAACCTTATTTCTCAAAGCTAACCACATGAAAATAATTGTCTTTTTTGGTATAGATAATTTCCAAATCTACTTCCACCACCAAGTAGATCCTTTAGGATGAGGGTAAAAAATTGCTTTGTAATCAAGTCTAGTCGTATACTAACCCCTAAATTTATTGTATGCCCAAGCAATAGTATCTGGTTTAGCTCATAGCTTGATATGACTCTTATTAAGACTATCAGTGTAAGCCTTCCACAAATCAACCTGCTCATCAGAAAGACCCAAGACACAACCTTAGGTACAAAGACTAGAATAATTTGATTCCCCCACCTAATGAAGAAATTAAAAACCCTTGTCTTGTAAAGAACTTATCATAGCTTTCAACAACAAAATATTTTATCCACAATCCAAAATAGAATAAACTCCTATTCTAACTTGTTCACCATTGCCTAATTTCCAAGACAAATATTTTCCAATCATAGGAAAGGCCTATACTGGTGCCTTCTATTGAATGGAAATATTTTTAATGCTTTTCTATGGACTTATGATCCAATCTAAAAATGTCCCTGGATGAATATACTTATGTTCCATAATCCTTCTTTGGTCAAAATCCTCCATAAAATTTTTACTGCCAAAGAAGAACCACAAATATGGATATTTTTAAGTCTCCAGTCACCTTCCACCTTTGGCCTAGCAATACTCTACCACTTGACTACATGAATATCTTTATGTTCCTTGCTTCCAGTCCAAAGAAATTTGAAGTAGTGTTTTTTCATTTTCTCTAGAACTCCTTTGGGAATGAAGTCCAAGGAGTGCCAAAACATAGGAATTGCCTCAAGAACTGACTTTATAAGGGTTAATCTCCCACCAATAGACAATCATCTATTACACCAATGGTTAATCCTAAATTCAATATTCTCTAAAAGCCATCCCCAATCTCTCTTCCTGATAGTATTTGGCTTCAATACAAAACCCAAATACTTAAAGTCTTCCTGAAAATCTAAGAGATTAAAAGGAAAAAGTCTAATTAGACCCTGTTTAGTCTCTTGCTCTAGACCATTAAAGCAAATAGAGGATTTTAAAAAATTTATCTCCACGCCAGTAGTAATATTGTAAGTGTCCAAGATTTCCTTCAACTTTCTAGCTTCCCTTAAATTGCCATTTGTGAACAACAATACATCATCAACAAATAATAAATGAGATAAATAAAGGACCCCAAATTTGATCCTGGACAAGGGTCCTACCCTCTTTGCATCCAAAAGAGCTCTAGTCAATCCTTCAACAACCAACAAAAAAAGTAAAGGAAATAAAGGATATCCCTATCTTAGTCCTGTCGAGGGTTTAAAGAATTTGGAAGTGGATCCATTGATAAGAACATCAAAGATATAGAATAAATGCATCCCATAATCTACTTTACTATCGGATAGCTAAAACCCACATGTAAGAGCATCAATATGAGATACAACCAACTAGTTCTATCATAAGCTTTAGATAGATCTAGTTTAAGGACCATTATAGGAAGATTTTTAGTTTTAATAGAGTGAAGGCCCTATTGTGTAGCTCCTATGGATTCAAAAATCTATCTACCTGATATAAACCCAAAATACTCTTGAGAAATAACTTTAGAGAAAATATTCTTCAATCTAATATCCAGAATATTTACAATGATTTTATAGATACAGTTACACAATGAAATAGGTCTAATTCATCAAAGATTTTAGGCTTATTCTTTTTGGGAATCAAAGCTAAAAAAGTGGAGTTAAAAGCTCCAAAAACCTGACCACTCAACCTAACTTCCTACATTATTCTAATATCCTCCTCAACAAGATGATAGAAAACTAGGAAAAACTCCACAGGCCATCCATTGAGCCCTAGACTTTTATCCTTTTTGAAAGAAGTCAAAATAGCTTTTAGTTCTTCCTTTGTGACCTCCTTCATAAGTAACTGATTGTCCTCCTCTATAATAAAACTAGGGAAGAAAGTAGTTAACTTCAAAATTTCTCCAATATTGACTCTATTAGGATCTTTATAGATAGATTGAAAATATTTTACTCCCAAATCTGCTAACATAGAAAAACTCCTAATGAGGACCCCTGGTCCATTCTGCATCTCCTAGATAGTGTTAAACTTCTTTCTATGATTAGAAAAATTATGAAAAAACTTAGTGTTTTCATCCCTTTTTTTTTAACCATACAACTCTATTTTTCATTATCTATTCAGCTTCCCTCCACTCCAAGAATTTATTCTTCTTAATTTCTAGTTCAACCAGTCTTGTTTTCTCCTCCTTTTTAAACAAACTAGCCTCATTCTTTTTATGAATTTGTAAAATTTCCTTCTCCACCAACTTAAGATCTTTATCCATGCTCTCCTTTTTAAATAAAATACAAGATGACACAAATCCTTTCAACAACTTAAAAACTCATTGATGACCTGGAACTTTGGTCATAACCAATCCATTCTTTTTTCAGTTATTGAAAATATTCTTCCTCCAACCAAATTATATTAAGCTTAAAAGGACTGATAGGTTTTGCCTCTTGACTTTCTAATTGAAGAAGTATGGGATAATGATCTGAGTGACCCTTAGTCCCAACCCATGATCGTTTTCTATTTATTTCATTGTATAATGATTGTGAGATCAAAAATCTATTCAACCTCTTTGAGATTCCAACTTCTCTAACTCTATTATTTCTCCATGTAGGCATTAATTTTATTAGTTCCAAATCAATTAAACCAACACCTTCAATATTATGTCTAGAGTAATTTGTAAGTCTATCAATTCTTGCAAATTCTCCACATACCTCACTTCTATTCATAGTAAGAAAAAAGTCCCCATCAATGATAAATATTTCATCCATAACACACCTTTGGGAGAAAAATCATACCAAAAGACCTGCCTATATTCATAGGAACCATAAAACTTAATAATTGATAACCTCAAACCCTAGTCTTTAAAAAATAATTTTATCCACAAGCCTGAAACCATAAATGAATAATTAATTAAGGATACTGAGTTCTTCTTTCCAGTCAAAATACCCCCTAAATTTTTGGTAGCGTCTAGAGCCAAGAAATCCTAGTCCCTAAGCAATTTACTTAACCCTTCAATGACTTTTGTACTTTCCCGTATGGTTTCTTGTAGAAGTATAACATCTAGATTATGAATTTCAACTAGTCTGACTAAGGAAAGTCTTTTGGAGGGACTGCTAAAACCTTGAATATTAAGGGATAAGATCTTTTAAACATATTAGAGGGGTTTTATCCTACTCTAAGGTCCCCTTTGATAGATTTTTATTTACCCTACTGAATTTACCTCAATACCTTCTCTCATGCATGAAACAAAAAAGATTTCCTACCTACTAAAGAAGTGGAATATTGCTTTATAATGTTCAGACCTAACCCTAACAATTTATCAACTACATAACTTCTCAACTTGGATTCCCTTTTTGTAGAATGTAACAAATATTTGCAAGAGGAGCCCATATCCAAACCTTCCCCTGAAATAGATACCTCCCTAGAAGATTCACCTGATAGGTCAAAAAGACTTCCCCCAATAGCATAAAAAATTGGATCACAATCCCTATTAAATGTGTTTAAGGTTGGTGTCCCATTATCCAAAATTCTAGAAAATTCCTTGTCCTTGGGATTTCTCTTTGAAGATTCATAAGGAGGTGTACAAAATTATTTATTACCTAAGTCTATATTATCCTCCATGTGTATTGGATAATAATTGTCATAAGGCTTAGATGACTGACCAACAAACTTAATAGTATCGAGTTCCAATCCATTTATAGTTTTCTTTACGACTTTATATCCTTCCCTAACAACCTATGAATAGTGAAATGGAGGTAAAGCTAGGCCCAAAATGTTTTTCTTCTTCTCCAAATTTTTGGTTCTAGGTTCAACAATATTCTTTTTGCTTGTTTTTGCCAAATCAAAGAGCACTATTGAGCTTTGAAAAATAGGTATCTCTTGATTATTGTTAGCTGAATTTAAATCCCCACTAGTCATTTGTTTTCTCCTCCATACTTTTTGTGTGAAATATTGGGAACATTCCTTAACAATATGTCCATAAACACGACAAAAAACACATCTAAAAAGAATATTTAAATAGCCCAAGATTTTAATATGAACAGTATTCCCCACAACTATTTCCATACAATATGGTAAGCCTTCATTGATATCCATCTCAACCAAAACCTGAGCTACAGATCAAAAAACACTAGATTTGAAAGAAATATCTATACCAAAGGTTTTACCTAATGAATCTCCAATCTCTTTCAAAGCTCTTTCTGACCATAACTCCATTGGTAGACCTAGAAGTTTTACCCAAATCGAGATTCTCCTAGCAAATTTAGTCCTAGTATCAAAGCAAGTCGTACAAACCTTCAAAGCCAAAAAGAAGACCCCCAATACCAATGACCTCCTAGAATTTTCTATACATCTTCCTCAGATCGAAAAAGAAAACCTATCCATCCTCTGGTAAGTAAATGAAAAATTGGTCCATATCCTAAAATTGGGACCCATACCTTTTGCAACCACTCATTTAGTGTATTATCAGTTATTTGATGTCCATGAAACTTTTCGATAAGGGCCTTCCCAAAAAACTCTAAAAGTTGTTCCATCCTCAAGTCTTCCCCAAGTACCATTCTGATCTTTGACCTTCTTGTTTTAACCACTTTAAGTGCCTTACGCACTTTAGTAACCTGAGTTGTAGTTTATGCTAACTAAAATTTTGGACCCACTCCACTTAGGGCCTCTAAATCAAGACTTCTAAACAAAGTGAGTTTGGTTTGTTTGAAGCCTGCTCAAGTTTTTCGTCCTCGCAATGAAATAATTGCTCATTCATTAGACCCATCACTTGAGTAGAGTGTTCTGAGACACCTGAGAGTGAGCAATCAATAGGACAATCAATCTAATATAAACCTTTTGACATAGACTCCCCTCTATCCATTAAAGTTTGATAACCTACAATATTATTCTTACCACTCAAAAAACACAAGGACCCCCAATTCTAAACTTCTAAGTCTTGTCTAGAAATGGAACCCTTGACCCTTGGAGTTGAAAAAATGTGTATATTCACCTAGAAATGTCATTTATAAAATAATTAAAATACATTACAATAATTAAAGGTAATTGAGGCTAAAATATAATAATTAAAATAAAATAAAATAAGTAAAGTTGTATATTCATCTGGGAATAAATTGCTCCTTAGATGATGGTAGTCAACTTAGGTATTTGAAGGTTTTACAATTTAATTACTTGTAGAGTTAATAAAATTGATTAGAGACTCTATATAACTTGGGAATTGGTATAAAGTTTGTGATACCTAGGGCATTTTTTCTAGAGGGTTGGTATGTGTAACAGTTAACCCAATAGATGCCCAATTTTATTTGGACGAGTTAGATGGAAGCCAAGGAAGTTCATTTCTTCAAATACAAGGTTTTGACTCATGTGATTAGCCATTGGAATTTTTCCTTTTGATGGAATTAAATTAGGTGTTGGGTCTATTTTAGGCTTGTAGTCTATGTGTACCCATGTAGCAACTTGTTCTTCTTTTCCTTCATATTTTTTCATTGGAACAATATCAACTCAACAAGATAAAATCCATTGCCTAATTATAGCATCTTTGAGTGTGTATTCATAATCCTAGGTCTTCCTGCATATGTACCTACATGGGTAGGATTTCGAGGTAAAAAAAAATCTCCTAAAAATTTGAACAAGCAAGTAAATCGCTCTAAAAACTAAAGTTGAGAAAATTTTAGAAAAGAGCGGTCCAACTGAATCACTTCGAGCAAATTGTTGCCTTTAAAGGACTTGGATTTTTTTTGTTTTCCAAATTATTTACTTCTTGTCTCCTAAGTGAATCACTTCCTTGTCATTAGTTTAACTAGTCCTTAGATTGAACTTGGAGAATTCAAAGTGAATCACTTTGAGCAAATTGTTGCCTTTATAGGATTTGGAATTTGTTTTTGCCAAATTATTTACTTCTTGTCTCCTAAGTGAATCACTTCCTTGTCATCAATTTAACCAGTCCTTAGATTCAACTTGGATAATTCTTTTTTTTTGAGCAATTTACTTTAAACATGACAAATTGCTCCAATTTTGGAATTAATTGCTCCTTAGATGAATACTTTTCAAAAATCCTTCTTTGGTAAATCATTTTTTGTCCTTAAAAAAATACAACTTAGCACAAAAATTGAAGGATATCAATGAATTTTTGTGTATTGTTGTTGGTTTGTGAATATTTTTTAAAAATTTGATGAGGTTCATAATTAAGTAATCATTCACAAAGCATCTACAAACACAAACACAAAAAATTAAAGATATAAAAAATTAGAGTTCATAAAGGGACTAAGCCCAATATTTATTTTGGAAATCAATTCCTTAGTCCCATCAGGTATGTCAAAACATGTTGAGTTACAAAAAAAGTCTTCTTATGTGCTTGTAACTCCATTTCAAAAAATTATAAGAAATGGGGGTGCTCCCCTCTCAACCTTTGTATTTAATATAGTTTCCATTATCCTCGCTAAATATAATCCAATCTAAACTAAAATTAAAAAGTAAATATAGAAATTAAAATGCATGAAAACAAATTTTGGAAGTTTAGGGTGCAAGAAATTGAAAATAAAATATGGCCATAACCATGGCAAGGAGAGTGTGTAATTAATCAACAAATCAAAAAATTGAATAACAAACAATGCATCTTGCATATATGAAATGGAATTACTAAGGAATGACAAAAGGACAAAGGGAAGTTCCATAATCAACATACATTCCACAATTTAGAAAGGCGGTGATACTAATAGAGATTAAAAATTATTATCAATCTATTATTATTTTAAAAGAAGCCTAAGAAATTACACTATGGGATTCATAAAGTGTATCTCTTATTCTCTCAAGGTCAAAATATGTTTACAATAGATCCTAGGGCTCCTGTTTATAGAAGGAATTCACCCTTGAGTTACCTTGGGTGATAAATTTCTACTTCTAGTAAAAATGAAAATTTGGGGGCATCTATTTTGAATGTTGCATGCCTTTGAATGGATTAGAAGCATTCCAAAATACTTAGTGGTACTAATACATGGTAAAATGTTGACTTCCAAAGATCTTCCTCAGGATCAATGTGCTTCTTTTCCATTGGTACGTGTTAATGAGTATTTTATTTAGGAAGGGGAGTGATTCATTCCTCCCTAGGAGTAATTTGCTCATGTTTTTTGAGCACTCCACTCCACTAGAACCAATTATGTCACATGAACCATATTGTACCTTTGAACTTATAATTTTAAAATTAGATTCTTGAAGGCTCAAATTGCTTGGTTCTTTGGTTTTGTGAGTCTTCATAATGTCAAAGACCCCAAGGTAGTAATTAAATTACTACACAGATGTACAACAATTTGGGATACACACAATTGGGAAGGTCAATTACCATAGAAACAAAAAAATAATTGGATAATAAGCTTATTTTGCAAAAAATAAGAAAATATTAAAGTTGGAGTCATAAATGTATATGCTCCAACTATATTTACTCCTCATAAAATATGTTAGAAGAACCTCAACATATTTTTTTCAAGAACAATGATGATTCATAATTGTGATCTATGGTTCAGTGTTGGTCAATGGGTTAGTGAAAAAATCTTTTAAAGCCAAGAGAGGCCTTAGACAAGGAGATCATCTATATCCTTATTTGTTCATTATTATGGTAGAAGTTTTGAGTAGGAACTTAAATAAGGCTTACAAATATGGTCTTATAAGTGGACTTAAGGTTAGTAATAACATCAATAACATCACCCATCAATAGTTTGTAGATGATACAACCCTTTTTGGAAGGGCAAGAATAAATGAGGCTAAAGCTTTGAATAACTGTTTAAAAGAGCACAAAAGAACTTCAAGGCAAAATATTAATAGGACTAAATCCAAAACTTACTTCCTTAATACTCCTACTAATATCAAAGCAATAATTTGTAGGTTGCTTCAAATGGAGGAGGCAAATTTACCAGCAACCTATCTAGGGATGCCTTTATTTGAGGGGAGAATGAGGATAGATTTATGGAATCCAATTATTAGTAAAGTTTAAAGTAAACGTTTATCTTTGAAAGGTAGATGGTTATATTTAGTAGGAAGAGTGTAGTTAATTAAGCCAGTCTTACAAGCCATTCCAACATATTATATGTCATTGTATTCTATGCCAAAATCTATTGAAAAAAGTGTAATCGTTATTATGCTATCCTTTTTATGGTCAGGATTACATGATAAAAATAAATTTCCTTTGGTGAAATGGAGCAAGTTATGTGATGACAAAACTAGGGGAGGTCTTGGTTTAAGATCTCTTACAGATGAAAACTTAGATCTTAGGTGAAAAGTATCTAGAGATTGTACAAAGAGAGTCAAAGACAATGGACACGAATTCTTCTAAGTAAGTATGTTTATCCCATAATCCAAGTTTAATATTTATTGCATTCTCTCTTCCAAAAGGTTCTACTCTTTGGAATGGTTTAAAAAAATATATTGATATTATGATTAAAGGTTTAATATGGGTGGTGGTAATTGGAGAAAAAAATTATATTTGGATGGATACTTGGTGTGATAAAAAAACCTCTCAATTTAGATAAATTTTTGAAACCTTGGATGAGATTGCTTCAAGACAAATATGGTAATAGGATTTCAAACATTTTGTACAAGGACAAGAAGGAAGATACAAATGGAAAGAATATTTTTTTACAAGTATACAAGACATTGATGCTAGGAAGCAATTGAGTAGAAAGATAAAAACTGTGATTATTCCGAGGGGTGCCAAGGATAAATTGATTTGGGAGTTGAATAGCTCAGGAGAATACACAATAAGAAGTGGATAAAATGTTCAACACCAACATAATAATAATATCACTAGAATATGGAGAGATATTTGGGATAGCCCAACCATTCCTCAAGTTAAAATTTTTATTTGGCTAGTAGGTCATAGAAACATTTTATCTTGGGATAACCTTATGAAAAGGGATTTTCATGGCCCCTGTCAATGTGTTTTTTGTAATAAGGAGGAGGAGAGTATTGACCATATCTTGGGATATTGCTCAATAGTCTAGAATCTATGGCAATGGATTCTTAATATGTTTGGTAAATGCATGGTGATGAATAGCAAAATTGAATATTGGTTAAAGCAATGGCAGAGCACTTATAAAAGTGAGGCTTTATAGACAATATGGGATATATCAAAAGATACAATACTTTGGACTATATGGCTAGAAAGGAATAGAAGAATATTTAAAGGAAAGGAAAGCAGATTAGAGGTAATGAAAATAAATATATGTTTAGCTATAGAGGATTCTAAACCAACCCTATCAACTCACCCAATTCCTAATTTGGAAGTAGAGAGTTTTGATAGATGGAGTCAAGTCATTAAATGAAATTATGATATTGGGTACAAGAGAAGCAAAAATAAGATAAAGAATATAAAGTGGAAACCACCATATGTGGAGTGGGTTAAATTAAATTTTTATGGAGCATCTAAAGGAAATCTAGGACTAGTAGGAGGAGGAGGAATAATTAGAAATAATAGAGGAGATATTTTGTCTCATTATGCTTTCAATAGTGGATTTAAGACAAATAATGAAGTTGAAGCTTGGGCAACTTTAGAAGGGTTAAAATTATGTAAACAAATGAAATGGATTTGAGTATGTATGGAAGGTGATTCTCACATAGTAATAAATACAATTTTGAGGAAAGTAAAGGCTCCATGGAACATACAAGAGATAATTGTGGAAATTCAAGATCTTTCTAAAAAGTTTGAGGAAATTAGGTTTACACGTATATTAAGGGAAGGAAACAAATGTGCAAATAAGCTAGCCAATAGATGGGTTTTGATTGAGGATCATGAAGTTAAATTCTCCTTTCCATGGTTAGAGGAAGTAGAAAGTTTAGTTGAATCTAATAAAAAATGTTGATTGCCTAAATCAATTAATGATTAAGATTTACTTTAATGTTTTCCATTGGTAATATCTATTTTTTTGTAACAATAATGTATTTTCATTTAGACTATTTTTTATAATTTTTGTGGTTGCACTTGTGTTTCAGGAAGGAAACTAGAAATCCAGATTTGGTAAAGCGGACTATGATAGTGTGATGTTTTGGAAATATTACTCTACTAAGATGCAAGGCATAGATAGTAGAGGTGAAGTTTTGGCATTGTGAAGGCTGCTATAGAAAAATATCAAGAAATATGCTAAATTTTGGAGTAATTGTATTCATATAGAGATTTGAAAAGATCCAAAAAATGAAATCAAGAATTCAAACATTTTATGTAAAATGATGTAGATTTCTAGCTATAGCATCTCAATTGAGATGAGAAGTGTATCTATTTGTAAACTCTCAAGCTCTAAAGAAGAGAGATATAATTTATCAAGAGTGGGGGACTTGAGGACAACCCCTTATTATCAAGAAAAAAAATAATTGTGATATATAGATTCTTTTGGGGGACTTCAAGAAGATTCTACCTCCTTTGAAAAATATGGTACTCTTGAATGATCTTAATAAATGTAATATTTTACTTCATTTTCCAATTTAAATGGCCTTTGAAATACCATTCCTTTAAGCTTTCAATATACATTATATAATAGACACATTGGGAAAACTTATATAAAAAAGATTGGATATATTTTTGTTATGGAATAATTGGTTGCAAACATAATACATAATCTCCTCCAACATATTATTGTTAGAAAAATTGTATCACAAATCCATTCTCTTGAGATATAATGTGCTCAATAATGGTCATCCAAAGCCATTTTAATTTTAATCTATATGGCTTAAAGATCCTGATTTCTTCTAAATGGTTATGTTATGGTGGGGTGAAGCAAAGTTTGAAAGATCATATATATATATATATATATATATATATATATATATATATATATATATATATATATATATATATTGATATGTTGCAGGGGATCCAATATGGGTTATATTGCTCAAGATTTTTGTGGTTTTTGCTCAAGATTTTAGCAGGATATGTTGTAGGGGATCCAATATGGGTTAGAAATCTATATTTCAATAGATCTTCATGTTGGGAACTTGATTGAAAATGACTTCCAATTTTCTGCACAAAAAAAAGTGAAAATCATACCTTTCTATGATGTCTAGGGCATGGATTAAAGAGAACACAAAACAAGTTTCAAGAACCTGATCCAAAAATGAGTCATATCTCAAGTGAATATGGTGCTAAGGTGCACCCGCAAAATAAATCCACTATGGAAACCCCTATCAAGGGTAAGAATTTCCAAGACTCAGCCCCAAAAATAAATTTTAGGGATGTCCTTCATGGGGGACAACATTAGCCTCATGTTAATATTAATCTTAGGGCTTTTAGTAAACCTCTAAGAATGCTTAATATGGATCCTAGGAAAATGAAGTTAGGATGTCTTAAAGTAGTTGATGGAACTCCTATTGTTAAGATTGATATGAGTAACATTCAGACTGACATTAAAGATTTGGAAAAAAGAGGACTAATATGTTGTTTCATGGGTTTTCGTCTAAGCCTATTTGCTTTCAAAGTATGATCTACAAAAATCTAGAAAACTAAAGGTGAGTTACAAATATCTATTTATCCAAATGGTTATTTTCTTGTTTTATTTGCTAATAATAAAGATAGAGAGAAAAATTTTCAAGAGGGTCCCTGGTTCTTTGGAAGGGCAAGGATTTTCATGAAGCCCTGGCATACTAAATTTAAATTTGAAGAAGATATGCCTTCTACAGGTCCCATGTGGGTTAGACTCTTTGGCCTCCCAATTGAATTCTGGAATCCGAATATTTTTTCTTCAATTAGAAACTCTTTAGGAACATTTATGATGATTATTGATTGTACTCAAAATATTTGAACATATTATTTATTCTCGAATTTGTGTTTTAATGGATTTTGACAAACCCCTACCTAAAAATATCACATTACAATTTGGGGAGGACACTTGGGAGCAAGTAGTGCACTATGAGAACATTCCTTTTCATTGTATAATTTGCCATGAATATGGTTATTTGGTTAGTGTTTGCCCAAATAAAATTCACGATCAAAAGAAAGAAGATATAAACTCAGTAGGTTTCCAAATCCCTAAGAAGAAGAACACTCAGAAAAAACCAGTTATGAAGGATCAATCTAAGTTATCGGCTAATATGTTTAAAATTCTTTCCACAAATGATGTCCCAAGAGAAGAAGAGTAAATAATGCAATCATAAATCTTAGAAACGCAATTTAAAGATGAAGGGAAGAACTCAGAGATAAACCAACAAATCAAATATTTTCAACTAAAAAAAAGGGAGAAAATATACATAAGAAAAACAATATTTTAAATGTTAAAACTTTAAATAATACAGGTTCCAATATAGACTCTATTGAACCTTCTGGTAACACTTTGGCTATATGCATGCATTCTTCAATATTAGAAGCCATATGAGATTCAATTGGATTAAGTCAATAAATAGGGAAAAAAATTGACGATGGATTCTAATCAAAAGGCAGGTCGCAAGACCAATCAACATCATAGAGCAAAAGAAGGTGAAAAGCTTGTAGAGGAAGGTAATATTAATACCCTTACCAAATTTTTTAGCCCTAGTATTAATAAAGATCGTCACTTGGAATATTAGAGGACTCAAATGGAGTCTTTCAAAACAAAATGAAATTAGAAGAATGATTCAGATAAATCATCCACATCTTGTTTTTCTTCAAGAAACAAAGATGTCAATAGAGAAAATGGAATCAATTGCTAGTAAAATTTGGCTAGCTATAAAAGTGGTTTCCCTCAGTTCTCAGGGGTCTTCTGGTGGTATTGCTTATCTTTGGGAACCAAAAGAGGTAGTTATTCACCATATGATTTGTAGTTGGGATCTTTTGGCTATAGCTATTCAAAGTAGACATTCCAACCAAATTATGCTCTGCATTATTGTTTATGCTTCGACTACTTTGGAGGAAAAAATAAGACACTGGAAGGATATAACTTATATTATCTCTAATTTTCTTGAAGCTTGGATCTTGATCGGAGGAGATTTCAATACCATCCTCTCTTTGGATGAGAAAATGAGAGTAAATAGAAATTTGGATAGGAGCATTGACCTCATGAGCAAATATATTACAAACCTCCATCTTTTGGATATCCAACGAGATAATGGCCTTATGACTTGGTCTAACAGAAGTCAAGGCTTAGCTTGTATAATGGATAGATTGGATAGGTTATTGCTCTCTGAAAATTTCTTAATCCATGGTCACATTCCTAAAGTGAAGACTCTTAACAATGCTGGTTCGGATCATTGGCCAGTCATGGTGGAAATGTGGAAAACCAATGTGAGTTTATCTCCTTTTTTATTTTAGTTAATGTGGCTTAGAGACAATTCCTTTAGACCTAGAGTGCAACAATGGTGGAAGGAAGGTAAACCTAGGTATGGGACTAAGATGTTCTATTTTTCCAAAATATTACAATATATTAAATCCAAAATCAAGACTTGGAACTGGAAGGAGTTTGGGGATGTTCATAAAAAAACATGAAGTTATTGCTCAGCTTGAAAATTTGAATAAGAAAATCCATTTAGATGGCCTCATAGAGAGTAGAAGTGCAGATGAAATTAATCTCACAACTCAGTTAGAGGAATGGGAAAAAACAGAACTCTTATGGAAGCAAAAATCTAGAATTCAATGGCTCAAAGAAGGAGATCGAAACACAAATTTCTTCCACAAATATCTTCTAGCTCGAAGATATCACAACTTTATTTCTTCCCTAAAATCAAATTCTGGAGATGTTATCTACACTTGGGATGGCATGAAATCTATTGTTGTCAATTACTTTTCCAATATTTTTGTTGCTACTCCTCTTGACTCGACTTCTCAACAAAATGTTCTTCAAGCAATCCCTTCTCTTATCACTTCTGAGGATAACTCTATTTTGACTACTCCTATTAATATCAATGAGCTTCAATAGGTAGTTTTTAAAATGCAAAAAGGGAAAACCCCAGGTCATGATGGTTTTCTCATTGAGTTCTACCAAGAGTTCTAGGATATCCTTCATGCTGATTTATTAGAGGTGGTGGAGGAAGCCAGGAAATCCAAATAAATTTTGAAGGTTATTAATAAAAAATATATTACTCTTGTTCCAAAATCTCAAGAGGTTGATCATATCTTAGCTTTTAGACCTATTGCTTTATGTAATATTCTTCTTAAAATCATTACTAAGATCATGGTAGAAAGTTTGAAGCCTCTTTTACATAATATTATTTCCCCTAAACAAGGGGGTTATGTGGAAGGACATCAAATAGTGGATGAGATAGTTCTTGCTCAGGAATCCATCCATTCCATGGATATGCAAAAATCTCCTTCCATGTTCATTCGATTAGACTTATCCAAAGCTTATGAAAAAGTGGATTTGCACTTATCAAAGTTTTGAGGCAATTTGGTTTCTCTCAGGATTGGATGGATTGGATTATAGGATGTATCTCTTTAGTTTCTTACTTAGTTTTGATCATTGGCAGGCCTTCTCAGTTGTTCCTAGCTTCCAGAGGTATTAGGTAAGGTGACCCTCTATCCACTTATTTATTCATCATTCTTGTTGAATGCTTGGGTAGGACTATGAACAAAAGGAGAGAAAACAAACCCCTTGAGGGAATTAACATTGCTCATGGAGCTAGACCTATCTCTCATCTTCAATTTGTTGATAACTCTACTCTTTTAGGTAAAGCTACAGTTAAGGAAACTTCTAATACTAAGAAAATCATTAGTTGTTTTTCTAAGGCTATCGAGCAATTGATCAATGAAGATAAATCTTAAGTAATTTTATTTCACTGCTCTGCTAGACAGGAATCCATGGTCTTGGATAAATTAATATATAAGAAGACCTTCCTTCTGATCGTTTATTCAGTTATTCCCATCAACATTCATAGACAAAAAAATATTGGAATTGGTTGTTGGACAAAGTCAAGAAGAAAATTGGAAAGTGGACCAATAGGTGGATTTATTCTAGGGGTAGAATCACCTTGGTAAAATAAGTCCTTCAAGCTATTCCTATTTATGTTTCTATCGTGTTAAATATCCCAAAGGTTGTTATTCAAGAACTGGATCAAATCAGTCATCGGTTCCTCTTAAGTGGTACTAAGGACAAAAGAAAATGGGCCTTGGTGAAATGGGACACTTTATGTCTTCCTAAGAATGAAGGGAGGTTAGGATTTCGATATTCTATTAATAAAAACAAAGCTTTAGCTACTAAATTATATTGGAGGATTTTGCATAACCCCAATGCTCTTTGGGCAATCTATCTGTGCTAATATGTTGAGAACAAAAGTCCCGAAGACCTTGTTATAAATACAAAAGTCCCATTTAGAGCTTAAAGGTGAGGATTTGATAAAGAAAAAAATATTTTGGATAATTATTAATGGTCAACGGGCAATTTTTTGGATAGATTTTTGGGATGGTCACAAGCGTTTGATAACTCAGTTTCCCGATTAGAGGCCTTGGATGGAGGAGCTTCACCGAGCTAACTAGATAAAGGTGGCTAATTACTGATGGTATCATACTAGTAATTCATAGGTTGGTAGATATTGGATCCTTATTGAGGACTGGCCTATTCAAATCCCAGAAAGGTAAAGACAAGATATCCAATGCATCCTTCATATGAGATCTCTCTCTTGGTCCCATGAAAAATATTGTTTTGGATGGAACAACACTACTAAGGATGAGTATTCAGTTGCTCAAGGTTATTTGGCCTTATGCCATAATAATCCCAACCAATCATATGATATATTTTCTCAGTTGTGGGCTCAAAATATTTGGCCTAAGGTGAGGTTATTTACTTGGCTTTTATTGCATCGCAGGGTGCTTACTGGTGATAAACTTATGAAGCACGATTTTCATGTCCCTTTTAGATGTGAAATATGTGGAGAGAATGTGGAAACTCTCAGCCATATTTTTATTGAGTGTACTTTAGCCTTTGAGCTATTGAGGATAATGACCACTTTACTTGGCTTACAGTGTTCCAATTTTTTACTTTTGAACAACTTTGGAGGGATTGGCCTAAACAAGAGGATTTTGATCATTTTATTAGGTAGTTAGTTTGGATGGGTTCTACCATTCTTCTTTGGAATATCTGGAATGAAAGGAACAAGTGAATTTTTAATCAAGATAGGAAGGATATTCACTATATCTAGAAAAATACCATTGCCAACTTAGTTGAATCAGTCCAACAACTCCTTAATCACCCCCAAAACTCCCACCAAGGATGGGATCAAGTGATGCAAAGATTGAATATTAACTTTATGAGGGTAACTAGCTTAAAAGGAATGTGAGTAATTACAATATGGATAGAACAAGGAGTTGGCAACCTCCTCTTAAGGATTTTTGAAAAGTAAATACTGATGGAGCCTCTAGAGGGAACCTTGAAAAATCTAGTGCAGGAGGAATTGGTAGAATTTCAGATGGCTCCCTGGTTTTTACATTTGCTGAGAATTTGGGTATTCTATACAATAACCTTGCTGAGGGGTATCCTTAGAGGCCTTCAAGAGGCTACTAAGGTTGGATGGGAAAAGGTAATAGTTGAGTATGAATCTTAACTCATGATTAATCTTTTGAAGACTCCTTCTAAGAATCATAAGGTTGATTGGAGAATAAAAAGAATTATTGAGAAAATTCAGTTAATCCAGATGGGATTTTTGAAAGTTGATTACAATCATGTGTTCAAATATCAAAACAAGAGTGTTGATGCTTTAGCTAATTGGAATTTGGACAAAGGTGATCTTACTTGCTATGGCCACCCTCCTAAATGGTGGGCTTCGCAAATACGAGAAGCTCTCTTTCTATCATTTCTTTGGATGGTTCCAGTTCTGGATGTACCTAGTTTCTTCTTGCTTCTCTTTGGTTCGACCAGGGTATTTTAGTTCCCTAGCTCAAGCTAATATTTATTTTGTTTCCTTTGTTTATTCTTGCCTTATAAGTATTTTGGTCTAGAAAGGTCATTTTTGTGTTCAATTAGTTTTTTTTGTTGAGTTTTTTGAGGTGTGTGTGTGTTTTTTTGTTATATTTTGTTTTTGTGTTTTTGTTGTTTTGTGTTTTTTGTTATTGTTCTTGTGTTTTTGTTGTTCTTGTTCTTGTGTTTCTGTATGTTTGTGTTAATTGGTGTTTTTGTGTTTTGGTGTGTGAGTGTTTTCTATATTTTTTATTTTTGTTTGTTGTCTGTTGTTGGTTGTTTTTTTGTTTTATTTTTATTTTTTAGGTTTTGGTTGTTTTTGTTTTTCATTTTTTTTTTGGTTGTCTTTGTAGTGTTATGTTGTTTTTATCATGTTTGTTTTTTGTTATATTGTTCTTGTGTTTTTTATGTGTGGTTCATGTTGTGTTTTTTTTATCTTATTGTGTGTGTGTGTTTGGTTGTGCTTTATATTTTCGACACACTCAAGAAGCATGTTTTTTTTTGTATTGTGTGTTTTTGTTTTTTGTTGTTTCAGGTTTGATCCTTGAGTATGTCAAAGGTGGTAGGCCAGGTGTGATCCCTAGGCAATTTTGGTGGAAGAGATACCCTTGCCTCCTTGGGTCTTACCCAAAAGTGGCATCCCTTCTAGGATGTTTTCCACAAAACAAAACAAAAATGAAGATTTGGAATGTCAAATATTTTAGAAACATATTTAACATAGAGGAAATTGAATCCAAACTCAAAAATTTACAAGAGATTATATAAATCAATGGAATAGACCAAGATACTTATGTGCAAAAAAAACAATTACTTTCTATTTATCGTAATATATTAAACAAAGAGGAGTTATGTTGGTCTCAAAAATCTAGGGAAAGATCACTTAGGAGGAGGATAGAAATACCAAATTCTTGCATAAAAATTATTTCAAATCAAGTGGAAGAAATAATAAGGAACTAGAAGATACTATGAAAGAAGCAAGTAATTACTTCAAAGATATTCAATCATATGGAGGGAAAGATAAAGAGGATCAAGGTGATCTTTTGCAAAATACTCCATCAACTATCACACAAGGACAAAATGAAAGCTTGATAAATAATATCTTTGTGGAGAATCTACATGAGGTAACTTTCTCTTTCCAACCTAAAAGGCACCTAACCATAATGAAACTCCTACAATTTCCTTTTAAAAAAACTAGAATTTATTGAAGAGTCATATGTTGGCTTTAGTTGAAGAGGCCACAAAAAAGAAGGCTAAATTCCAACTTTATTACATTGGTTCCCAAGAAAGCAAGACAATATTTTGATAGTTTTAGTGCAACCTTTACAATGTGAATTATAAGATTATTTTAAAAATTATGGTAAATAATTGAAAAACATTCTAGATTTTGTTAATTTAGAGGAACGAGATGGTTTTATTCATGGTTAACAAAATTTTGAAGTTGCAATAATTGTGCAAGATGCCATGCATTCTCTTCATTCCATGAAAAAGCTAGACATGCTTATGAAATTAGATATGAACAATGCATATTATAGTGTTTGCTAGACTTTTTAACATGATATTCTTAGAAAATTTTATTTTCATCAAACTTGGTACAAACAAATCAAATGTTGTTATAGCACTCCAAAATATTCTATTTTTATTAATATAGCCCCTATTAAATACTTTGAATCATCCCATGGACTCTATCAGAGTGATCCACTATATTTTTATCTATTTGTACTTGTAGAAGCATTGGGGAGAGCTTTTGCAATAAACAATCTTTTCAATTCCCATCTTCAATTTGTTAAAAATACTTTTTTGTTGGGTCATATTAGTGAGGTTAATATCAAAAGTCACAATATTTTCCAAAAACAAATAGAAGTAATCCATTCACTCAAATGTTATACGTAAAGCATAAAAAAGCTAAAATATGTAAATATTGAAAGGCATCTATAGATGTTAGTCTCACAATGACACTGAGAGGGGGGGTGAATCAGTGTAGCTCTTTTAAAACTTAAATCTTCAATTCTTAAAGCCGAAACAATGAAAACTTGAAACCAAATAAAGCAAGTATAACAAGAGAACATCACACAACACAAGATGTACCGAGGTTCACCGATTTGGCTACATCCTCAAAATGACTGTTTGGACTCCCATCCAAATCCAGCCTTTGCAAAGCACCAAATTTACAATCAATTTACCAACACCCACTAGAAGGAGCACCAACCCCTGATTTATCTGCACCAAAAGAAAGAAGTACCAACCCCTGATTTATCTGCACCAACAGAAAGGAGCACCAACCCCTGATTTATTTGCACCAATAGAAAGGAGCACCAACCCCTCTACCAAGCACCCACTTGATTTTGATATTGATAATAAAATGACATATATGAATCTTCTCTTCTCATAGAAAAATTGACCGTTATCTTAGCTCGTTTTGTCAATTGCTAAATGCTTTCTGGGTATTGTGCAAAACTCTATCTATGACCTCCTCTCAAAATTTTAGCCAAAACTGATATCGTATGAGAAAGTTATGTCCAAAATACTAAAGTGACATTTTTCACCTTTTTCCCAAAAACACGGATTTTCACTCTTTATTTTCTCCACACACTCTTCTCTCCGCACAAAATAAAATCACACTCTTCAATAAAACACTTCTTACTTAAATGCACACATTTGCATTTCTTTTCACTTTTCACTTTCTCCAAATATCTTTATTTAATGAAACTGCTTAAAATAATATAACTCCCTTTTTTTTATATTGAGAAGGCATTTCGTCAAACACGTCACATGCAAAGAATTGACACCTTACTCGTTCTCATACTTCGGAGCCACATGACAACTCAAACCAAAAACAAAATATGATCTATTTGATGCCTTGAATGTGTAACAACACTGAAACTGAAACTCTGGTGACTCTTCAAGGTCGAAACGACCAACTAAAGGATTTTGCCCAAGTGGCACAAATTGACATAAAAGAGACCTGTAACGTTTTTGTAAAAATCATAACTCTCACCTCGTAACTCGGTTTTCTCTAAAATTTGAAATGTATAATATTTGCAACACTGACTATATCCAAACCAAAACTCACTGCCTAACTCCTTACGGTTCACCTGTACCATTTCCACAAAAACTGCTACTGACACACTTTTTCAAAAAAGAGCGTTTTTGTGACAGTCTTGCAACGCTTGTAAAATTCACCTCGTTTCTACGTTTTCATTGAAATTTGGAACACATGTTCTTGAAGATAACAAACACCTCTAGTTCAATTTTTTTTTCATAACTCCTTACGGTTTGTTCGCAGTGCTTCTAACAAAACCTGCACTTTTTTAGCCTATACAACCACTTGCCAAATCATCCGCCAAGATACCGAAAACACCGTCGATCACTCCAAACACTATGATGACATATCCAATGTTGTTATGGACTATTTCCTGACATGCTGGCATGTTCCAAACTGATCCATCCTGTCCAACTGTGCCCGTGGCGATTTTTACAACTTTTTAACTATTTTCTTTGCTTTGACAACTTTCTGACGATTTTTTCAACTTTTGCAAATTTGCACAAACAACTTTGTAACAACTTCACCCAAACATAAAAAACATCGTCATAAGCATTTAACATCATTGTACATACTCTGAATAACCTTTGAACTCCTGTCCACTGCATCAACCGATCTATCTGACTGTGTTGACAACAATGACAATACTGTCGTTGCACCTTGCTCAACAATCTCCCCCTTTGGAATTGTTGGCAACACACGTACAATTTCCTATAACTCTTCTCCCCCTTTGACAACAATACCAAAGGGCTGCTGCAAACTCCCCCTGAGTCCATGCACAACATTCTCAGACAAAAATTATTACACTTAGCAAAAATCACAAACATGAGCAAAAAGATAAACAAATACACAAATGCTCCCCCTGAGAATGTGGTCCCGATAGCTAGTCAATTCTTGGGAAGCATGACCACTCCCAATTTATTGCGAAGGTACTCAAATACTTCCTTGGGCAACAATTTTGTGAAGATATTCGTTACTTGCTCTGTTGTTGGAACAAAATCCAACTTAACCTCACCTTTCGCAACTTTCTCTTTCAAAAAGTGATACCGGATAGCAATATGTTTTGTGCGAGAATGCATAATCGGATTCTTTGAGATGTTAATGGCACTGGTGTTATCACGCTTAACTGAAATTGGCTCATTGAAGTTAATACCAAGATCTTTCAGGGTGTATTTCATCCATAATACCTGCATACAACACGTTGTCGTTGCAATATATTCTGCCTCTACTGTGGATAAGGAGACTAACTCTTGTTTCTTACTATGCCATGCGACCAAACTGTCTCTAATATAGAATAAACCTCCACTGGTACTCTTTTTGTCATCTACATATCCTGCCCAATCTGCATCTGAATACGCAATAAGGGTGAAGTCCTTACCTTTTGGATACCATAACCCATACTCCATAGTACCCTTGAGGTACCAAAGAATCCTCTTCACTGTTGTCACATGAGTCTCCTTGGGACTAGCTTAAAATCGTGCTACCATGCATACTGCCTGCAAAATATTTGGTTTGGTAGCTGTCAAGTATAGTAAGCTCCCTATCATAGATCTGTACATGGTTTGATCAACATGTGGAGATTTGTCATCCTTGCTCAAATTGCAACCTATCGTCATGGGAGTGCTAACTGGATTACAATCCTCCATTGTGAACTTTTTAGCATCTCTTTCACATATTTAATTTGAGAAATAAATATGCCCTTCTCATTTTGATTAACTTGCAACCCGAGGAAATACGAAAATTCACCAATAATTGACATTTCAAATTCTTTCTGCATCTTATTTGCTAAATATTTACACGACTCATCTTTGTTGCTGCCAAATATGATATCATCTACGTATACAACAAGAACAATAAGATGGCCATTTTTTGTTTTGACATACAAATTACTATCCACCATACCTTTCTTGAACCCATGTTGAGTAAGATAGTTGTATAGCCTTGCATACCATGCTCGAGGTGCCTATTTTAAGCCATATAATGCTTTCTTCAACTTGCAAACCAAGTTGGGATCATCACCAAGTTGGAAACCATATGGCTACTCAATATAAACCTCTTCTTCAAGTTTCCCATTCAAAAATGCTGATTTCACATCCATTTGATAAATTTTGAAATTCTTGTAAACTGCTAAAGCTAGAAACATTCTAATTGCCTCTAGTCTAGCCACATGTGCAAAGGTTTCCTCAAATTCAATACCTTCAACTTGTGCATAGCCTTTACATACCAATCTTGCTTTATTCCATAATACCTTTCCGTCTTCATTCAATTTGTTTCAAAAGACCCATTTAGTATCGATTATATTTTTATTTGCAGGTCTTGGTACTAACTCCCAAGTTTTGTTTTCTCAATCTGATCTAATTCTTCATTTATTGCCTTCATCCAACTTTCATCTTTGCTTGCGTCAACAACATTTTTGGGCTCAATATTGGATAATAGAGAGTAGTTACTTACTACTCTTCTTCTTGTCTGAACACCAACTGTGGGGTCTCCAATTATTTGCTCTCTAGGATGATATTTTTGCCAGCTGCCTATTTTGAATTTCTTATTTTCTTCCACTTCTGAATCACTGTTTGAATCATCTGAGTCAATTTTTTGTTTCTTTTTCGTTTCTTTTTCCTCATCTCTTTCAATAACCTCTTCATAAATTGGGTAGTTCTCTTCATAGCTAATTACTCGTTCCCTACCTTCATCAACTTTAACATCAACACTATCCACAATTTTCCTTAGCCTCTTGTTGTAGCATTTGTAAGCTTTGCTTTTTGATGAATAGCCAAGAAAAATACCTTCATCCGCTCTATCTTAAAACTTACCAAGGTTTTCTTAGTTCTTTTGATGTAACACTTGCTTGCCAAAAACTTTAAAGTATCTTGATGTTGCCTTTTTACCGAACCACAACTCATAAGGAGTTTTGCTTTCATGCATCCTCAACATGCACCTATTTTGGATGTATACCGCAGTATGTACTGCCTCTTTCCAAAATCTGTCTGCTACTTTGCTCTCAGTCAATATAGTCCGTGCCATTTCCTGCATTGACCTGTTTTTTATTTCTACCACACCATTCTACTGAGGTGTCTTGGCTGTTGAAAACTGTCTCCTAATACCTTATTTTTCATAGTACTTTGTAAAATCCTTTGAAATGAACTCTCCTCTATCTGATCTTGAACATTTAATCATTTTTCCTGTTTGATTCTCAACTTGGTTTTTGAAAACCTTGAACATCTCAAAAGCTTCTGATTTATGCTTCAAAAATAGTACCCATGTCATCTTGGAATAGTCATCTATACACAATATAAAATATTTGTCACCATTTATGCTTTGCGTTCTCATGGGTCCACATAAATCAGTATGTATTAGTTCCAAAGGTTTACTTGTGTAGTACTCTTTTGTTTTAAATGAGACTCTAGTTTGCTTCCCCTTTTGGCATGAAGCACAAATGCTATTTGATGGTTTTCCAATGGTGGGAATATCTCTCACTGCCTTTTTTGAGCTAATTTTTACTAGATTGTCAAAACTGATATGACCGAGCCTCTTGTGCCAAAACCAATTTTCTTCTTCTTGTCCAAACAAGCAATCTCCTTCTGAAGTCTCTGAGAGAGTGTACAGGTTTCTAGATGTCCTCGATCTAGTTGCTATCAAATTTCCACTGTTTGCTTTTCTGACTTCACAACCCTGCTTCTTAAAAATCACTTCATGACCTCTATCACAAATCTAACTTACGCTCAACAAGTTATGCTTTAGACCAACCACAAACAAGACTTATTTTGACTTGATTTTTTTGTCACTGATATTAAATAAACCTTTGCCAACTATCTTAGCTCCATCATTATTTCCAAATTTTACTGAACCATCTTCATATTGTTGTAACTTCTCAAATTTTTGTTTGTCACCTGTCATATGACTAGAGCATCCACTATCAAGTATCCATGGTGCAGATTTATTTTGTGCTTTAAATGTTGTTTGTACGATCAGGGATTCATTTTCTTCCTTAGATTGCTCTTTTTCTTTCCACTCTAGTTTGATTACAGTTTTGGGCTCTTGTTTTGACTTTTCTTTTTCAGTAGCTTGTGCATGTTTTTTGAAAAATTTTCTATTTTGTCTCATTCCATTTGGTTGAAATTTTCTTCCCTGAAATTGATTTGATGCAAATGTACTTCGACAATTTCTTGCAATGTGCCCAAAATTATGATAGTTATAACATTCTCTTGCATAATCCATCAAAGGTGAAAAAACATTTCTATTGGTAAAATTCCTTGGTCCTACATTATATTTGCAATCTGAAATCTTATGTCCATAACCATTGCATTTAAAATAGTAACCAGAAAAGAGATGATTGAACCTAGGTGATGGTCTTTGCCATGTTGTCGTAGGAGCCATAAATCTTCTTCTTCTTTGATGTGTGACATTGGTGAAGCCATCATTGTCAATTCTCCTTTCGTGCCTTGCATTATTGCTTTCTTTTGCATGAGTCAATTTTTCTTGATCAACCTGTTTCTTATCTTCATTTTTTATGGATTCTTCATTTATGGCCTTTGATCCATTTGATGATTCTCCTTTGTCAAAGCCCAAACCAAATTTGATGCATGTAGTCTTTTGGTTATTTATGATCTTATCCATCTTCATAGAACTTTCTTCACGTTTGTGATAACAACTAATTTTATGATTCATCTCTTCTATCTGCATCCTTAAACCAACAGTCTCTTCTTCTAGCTTGCTGCAATAATCTATTTTCATGGTTATTTGCACTTCGAGATCTTCAAATATTTTCTTGGATTCTTTTATCTGTACTTTCAAACTGGTTATGATTTCATTTGCATCCTCAAGCTTTCTTGAAATTTTTTTATTCTTTTTTCTTTCTATCTTCAATTCATCCAGAGCTGCAATTAGTTCCTCTTCCAAATTTACTTATGCATCAATTTCTTCTTCATCACATTCCTGTTATTTTTCTATTTTTTCTTCTTTGAGTGCCATGAAAAGAGCTTCACCTGTTTCCTTTTTAGAATCCTCATCGGAGCTGTCTTCTGATGAACTGACATTCTTGGAGATGAAACTTTTCTTCTTGAAGTTGCCTTTTCTAAAATTTGTTTTTTTCTTCCAGTCACTTCTTTCTTGGTGCGATCCTTCATCACTTTTGTTCTTCTCATTAAGTGGACATTTAGCTGCAAAATGCCCAATGCCTCCACAATTGAAACATTTAAACGGTAACTTTCCTCTGTATTTTCTTTTTCCCATTTTTAGTTTTTGAACAAAGTTTGCTTCCATTTCATATGATGTCTCTTCTTCCTCGGATTCTTGTTTTGCTTTCATATTTTTATGGGCTTTAAAAGCAGCTTCTCTGTCTGTGGGTTTAGATTTTCCTATTCTCATCTCATATGCAGTCAAATATCTATGCATCTCATCCATACTAAAATAATTTTGATCTTTAGCTTCTTCTATAGTTGAAACATTAGAATCAAATCTTTGGGGAAGAGATCTTAATACCTTTTTCACGATGATAAAATCTTTGATTTCATCGTCGAGTCCTCTAATCACATTAATGACTTCATTAACTCTCAGCATATATGCCTCTATGTTCTCATCGTCATTCATCTTTAATACTTCGAACTGAGCTTGATGTGTTTGTAACTTGGCCTCCTTAATCTTAACGTCTCCTTCATGAATGCTCCTCAGTTTGTCTCATATTTCTTTTGCCGTTTTACAACTCATAATCTTTACCAGTTCATTGTCCACTAATCCACACATGATAACATTCTTTGCTTTTGAGTCATTCTCAAACAGTTTCTTATCGACAAAATTGGTTGGAGAAGTGGTGGGTATTGTGTATCCACTATCTACTAAATCCCAAATGTCGTATCCCAAAGTACAAAGATATGTCTGCATCCTGAGTCTCCAAAATGCGTAATTAGTTCCGTCAAACAATGGTGCTTTGTTTGATGAGAAGCCTTCACCACCTGCCATTGTGTCACTTCCAAGATCACCCTAGCCGGTTAAGCTTGTTCAAGAACCTTGCTCTAATACCAATTGTTAGTCTCACAATGACACTGAGAGGGGGGGTGAATCAGTGTAGCTCTTTTAAAACTTAAATCTTCAACTCTTAAAGCTGAAACAATGAAAACTTGAAACCAAATAAAGCAAGTATAACAAGAGAACATCACACAACACAAGATGTACCGAGGTTCACCGATTTGGCTACATCCTCAAAATGACTATTTGGACTCCCATCCAAATCCAACCTTTGTAAAGCACCAACTTTACAATCAATTTACCAGCACCCATTAGAACGAGCACCAACCCCTGATTTATCTGCACCAAAAGAAAAGAGCACCAACCCCTGATTTATCTGCATCAACATAAAGGAGCACCAACCCATGATTTATCTGCACCAACAAAAAGGAGCACCAACCCCTCTACCAAGCACCCACTTGATTTTGATATTGATAATAAAATGACATATATGAATCTTCTCTTCTCATAGAAAAATTGACTATTATCTTAACTCATTTTGTTAATTGCCAAACGCTTTTTGGGTATTGTGCAAAACTCTATTTGTGATCCCCTCTCAAAATTTCAGCCAAAACTGATATCATATGACAAAGTTATGCCCAAAATACTAAAGTGACGTTTTTCACCTTTTTCCCAAAAACACGGATTTTCACTCTTTATTTTTCTCCACACACTCTTCTCTCCGCACAAAATAAAATCACACTCTTCAATAAAACACTTCTTACTTAAATGCACACACTTGCATTCCTTTTCACTTTTCACTTTCTCCAAAGATCTTTATTTAATGAAACTGCTTAAAATAATATAACTCCCTTTTTTTATATTGAGAAGGCATTTTGTCAAACACGTCACATGCAAAGAATTGACACCTTACTCGTTCTCATACTTCGGAGCCACGTGACAACTCAAACCAAAAACAAAATATGATCTATTTGATGCCTTGAAGGTGTAACAACACTGAAACTGAAACTCTGGCGACTCTTCAAGATCGAAACGGCCAACTAAAGGATTTTGCCCAAGTGGCACAAATTGACATAAAAGAGACCTATAACGTTTTTGCAAAAAATCATAACTCTCACCTCGTAACTCGGTTTTCTATGAAATTTGAAACATAGAATCTTTGCAACACTGACCATATCCAAACCAAAACTCACTGCCTAACTCCTTAAGGTTCACCTGTACCACTTCCACAAAAACTGCTACTGACACACTTTTTCAAAAAGAGCATTTTTGTGACAGTCTTGCAACGCTTGTAAAATTCGCCTCGTTTCTCCATTTTTGTTGAAATTTGGAACACATGTTCTTGAAGATAATGAACACCTCCAGTTCAAATTTTGCTACATAACTCCTTACGGTTTGTTTGCAGTGCTTCTGACAAAACCTGCACTTTTTCAGCCTGTACAACCACTTGCCAAATCATCCGCCAAGATACCGGAAACACCACCGATCACTCCAAAAACTATGCTGACATATCCAATGCTATTCTGGACTATTTCCTGACATGTTGGTATGTTCCAAACTGATCCATCCTATCCAACTGTTCCTGTGGCGACTTTTGCAACTTTTTGACTATTTTGCTGCTTTGACAACTTTTTGACGATTTTTTCAAATTTTGCAAATTTGCACAAACAACCTGTAACAACTTCACCCAAACATCAAAAACACCCTCATAAGCATTTAACATCACTGTAAATACTCTGAATAACCTCTGAACTCTTGTCCACTACATCAACCGATCTATCTGACTGTGTTGACAACAATGACAATACTGTCGATGCACCTTGCTCAACAATAGATACCATACATAATCATTGTATTATCCATATACAAGAATCACAACACTTTTATTATAAAATGAGGAGTGGTGGGGGGTATTTATACTAATACCAAAACCCCAAATACATAAATTATATTAACCTTAAGTCGACATAACAAGAAATGTTTTAAGGTTAATTACAAGTTTACAAGATGGGTTTAACCTTTAAAATGGTTAACCATGACCCATTGGTCTTACATAATAAAATAATACAATGAGTTCAATATATTGTACAATTATTACCTATTCAATATTACATCCTATGATGTCGACCTTGGCCATGAAGCATATTACAATTTCAACACCTCCCATAATTTGAACTGAAGGGCCAAGGAAAGAAGACATTAGTGATCTTTCCCATAATGGATGCTTTAGTGGACCTCTACAGTTGAGACAAATCCTTCATAATCTTTGTCAGCATCTGGAAAATATCCACCTATCTTCAAGAACTCAGTTTCAATCCTTTGCAATTTTAGTAAGCAATACTTCATTGGATATTCTTTCCTCTTGTAGTATCTACAAATGGTATTCAACTTCTTTGAGGACTTATCTTGGCCCTTAAGAACCTGGGTCTCCTTAGATTTGAATTCCTTTGTATGAGCCTAAATTTGTGAAGTGCCACCACAATTCCCCATTGCCACTTGAAAATAAACTAGGAGAGAGAAAAACTAATCAAGAGTAATAATTTTTTAGATTAAAAAAACATAGCATATGAACCATAAGGTTCTACATCTAAAAAGAAAAGGAGATATTAACAAGGACAATATTCATGCATTTTACACAATATTTTTTTTTTCTCCGCAAGATATAATATATTCTCTCAATACCTTGAATCTTGCAATATAGTCCCCAACATTATCAAACTCAATCAATTTATAAGAGATGAGTTGTAATTCCAAGTGACTTACTTAAGTAGTATTAACTTTTTCAAATAACTCATGTAATTTTGATCATACCTTGATAGGTTCACTCTCCTATTTATGTGGAAAAGTAACTAGTTCAATAAAGAAAAATAGCCCAAGAACCCCTTCTCTTTAGTGGTGGGTTTCTTCATCAAGGGTGGTTGTTATCTTCTTGAAATATGCATCATAGGTTCTTACTGCATAAGCTACCAATCATTTGGATTCACCAAATACTATAATTTTTCCCATTGAGACGAGTAAGTAGGGCTTTGTAATCCATCTTACACAATTTGACCCCTAACACTATTGTAGAAAGAAATTATTTGATGCACATCTTTAATCCACACCCATTTGCTAATATAAATAATATGTTACACTTCTAAGTCAAAATTTTGAAAAAGACAACAATAAAAAAATAAAAAAAGAACCTTCAATAAGAGATTATAGATAGAAAATGTGGAAGAAAAAACTTGTTTACTTATGCTAAAAGTGTTTATGATGTTTTGAAAGAAGATTTACCCTAAATATTAGAAGAAGAATAAGAGGCTTTGAGTGCTATGGTACATAGTAATAGGTATATGGGGATATGATATTATATTGTCTATGGGTATCATGGATAGTTGGAATGCGCCACACATAATCTAGGGTTGATTATATTATTATATTATATTATAATAATGAGTGGAATAAGGTTTTATTAGATGGGTATATAAATAAGAGATATTGTTATTGCAGTCATCATGGAGATCAATCATATGGAATATTGCTTATAATCATGTTTGCCCATGAAGTGGCTTATGAGACTTTACCCTCTCTAAGTGAAACTCTCATCTTGGGAGATCTTGGTGTTGCCCTACCCTAAGGGTATTATCTATATTTGTCTCATTGTGTGGATAATTATTTTTGGATGAATGATTTGATATTTCTACATATTGGTGAATGATTTATGTTAATGAGAATAAATTTTCATAAAAAATGGTATTAGAGCAACAATTCTGTCAAAGTGGATATTATATTTTTATGGATTACAAAATTAGGGCAATTTTTTGTACAAAAAATATTTTTTGGGGGTGGAGCTATATCTTTGGGAAAAGTTGTCTGATTTTGACAATTATTATATCATTTTGTTGAAAATTTGAAGATATTTAAAATGAGTGGACATATGAATGAATCTGAGTAGTATTGAGGGAGATATGACCTTGTGAAGACAACCATCCAAAACAAGGGCAGCATTGGGGCATTTTTTCTAGAAAAATCTCTCATTTTGTGGGAGCCATAACTTGGTGTAAATGTGTGTGATTTAGATTATTCTTGCATCATTTTGTGTGGCATTTGAATATTTTTAAAATGAATGGTCATATAAAGGAAATAGAGCAATATTGAGGGAGATACAACCCTATGAAGTCAACCATCTAAAACGAGGGTATTGATGATTTGTCAAGTCATATTTTTTTTCAAAAAATAAAATTGAAGATATCTATCAGTCAGAGTAAGCAAATCAGTTGCAGTTTATTTTGTTTTGAATACAAATCTACATATCTAATTGTTTATGTGGAAGTTTAGCTTCAAAACAGTAGGGAGACATATTTTTATGAAACCCTAGTTTGCATTATCTTAGGGTGTGAACTTATGGAGCTACAAAAGTTTTATGGAGCGGACGATATTGATGCTAGAGAGTGGTCGATAAAGTTTAGGTCTATATATCTTAATAATCCTTTTTAAAAATTCTTCGTTAACATAAAATTTAAAGAGGAAGCTTATTCTTGGTGGGTAAATTTTTCTAATGAAAGGAATGATGTATACACTTGGAACAAAATAGAGCATTTATTCTTGAGTTAATGGGACCCATATAAAATGATAGTTTGAAGGATACACTCAAAGGCTATGCAGAAGAAATAAATATTATTTAGAAAGAACAAAAGGAATTTAAAATAAAGCTAAATGATTTTAGAGTGGTCAAAGGGAAAAAATATGTCAGTATATAGATGGAGGGAACCACACCTTGGGTGGCAGATAAGCTAAATAGTGGATGAAGGGATTTGTTTGAATATAAAGATTCTATTTTACAGGTTCATATTTGCATTAAGAAGGAAAAGGTTATTATTTCCATAAACCAACCTTAACACCATTTGACCCTAGCATCGGTGTGTCCTTTGCAATGGTGGTCTCGTCTGGCTCAAGGAACCCTGGTTCAAAAGTGGTGTTTGACATTTCCCCAGAGGAAGATACTCTTAGGGTTTTGGAGGAGCTGATTAAAATTACAATGGAGGATGGTGCGCTTAACCTGGTTGGAAAATTTATGGGGGCCCATCCTGATCTTGATGTGGTCCATAGATGGGCATTTTCCAAATGGAGGCCTCAGGGCCATTTGGAAATTGTGGCTCTCCCTAAAGCCTTCATAATGTTTAAATTTAATCATGAAGAAGACTCCAGGAATGTGCTTAGTGGGGGCCCATGGTTCTTTGGGAAGCGAGGTCTCTTCCTTCGAAGGTGGACTCTAGACTTCTATCCTGATTCGCAGAGGATAAACACAGCCCCCTATGGGTCAGGTTACCTGGTTTGCCTTTCCAGTACTGGCATGATGATGTGTTACGGGGTATAGCCAAATGAGTGGGTGAACTCATTCTCATTGATGCAACGACAAGAGCCAGGTCGAGATTGATATATGCTAGGATGTGTATTAATGCAGACTTGGAAGTAGATCTACCAGATTCTATTAAGTTGGTCTCGAGTCTGGGTACTCGAATACAACCAATTGTATATGAAAATCGTCCAGGGTTCTGCACTGAGTGTAAAGCTTTGGGACATCTCTCAGGTCAATGTTCGACAAAGAAGCCGATGAGGAAATTCTAGACTAAGGTAGATATGAAGAACAAATCAGCCTAGATTGAGCCCCAAAATAAAAAAGGGTAGCTTCTGAACAAGGGTTGGAAATGCCTCGACCCCTGGATGGATCTATTCAGCACATGGGGCCAACTTTAGAGAAAATTTTGAAAATCGCATCGAAACCCTCGGGTGTAAGTTGGGAGGAGCCCGAGCCAATCCTTGAATGTGGGATTCAGAAGCATGTTGAACAGGTAAGTGCTCTGCCTTCTTCAGCCCCCTTATTATTCAGAATTCTTTTGATTGTCTCAAAACCCATGGAGTGGAGGAATTGTTAGATTCTATATCACCAGATATGCCTTCTCCTCTTGAGTTTCTAGCTCCCATTAATTTGGAGAAAGGGTCTCTGGGCCCAAAAACCAGAAGCCACAAAAAAGGGATTATGGATGTGGGGATTGAGAGAAAAGTGGGGAAGCCCTCGAATAAAGAATCTCAAAAAAAGGAGATAGACTCAGATATAGCCAATGGGACTCAGCTAGTGTTAGGAGGGGATGAAGGATTGGTTCCAGGAAGAAAACAACTGAAGATAACATCCTTTAATAACATTTCTCCTCACAGGTTGAGGGGTGGGAAGAAATTCTCTTTCAAACATGGTAAATGAAGTTCCTTTCCTGGAATGTGAGGGGCCTTAATGGTCACTCGAAACAGAGATTAGTGGCTTCTCTTAGATTTAAGCTTAAGCTAGATATTATTCTTTTGCAAGAAACCAAGGTGGAAGATAGTAGAGTAGATTTTGTTAGAGTGGCTATTTGGAAGAATGCAGGTTTTTGTGCTAGCCCAGCTCATGGGGCATCAGGGGGTTTGTTGTGTTTGTGGGATTCAAAAAAACTGGTGGGTTTAGTGTTGTCAACTTTTGATAGAATAACAAATGTTTTGTTTTGTTGTAAAGAGACTAATAGGAGATGGATCTTGACCAATATATATGCCCCAAATTCATATGTTGATAGAGGTCTTCTATGGGAATATTTGAGCACTTTGAGAGAAGGCCTACAAGGTGAAGCTTGGATCCTGGCTAGAGATTTTAATTCTCCATTGTATCATGTTGATAAAAGAGGAGGCATTATCGACACTTCGAGAGGAATGGAAGATTTTACCTCTTTTGTCAATACAAATGAACTTATGGACTTAGACCTTAAAGGCAACAAGTTTACATGGAGTAATAGAAGGATTGGTACCCAACTCATCTAGATAAGGTTAGACAGAGTCCTTATGTCGAAAGAAGCATGGTTTTTGTTTGGAGATGCCTCTTTATCGTCCCTCTCGAAAGTGGGTTTGGACCATAACCCTCTAGTTTTTGAATCTTCTCAAGGCATTTTCAAATTTCCTAAACCCTTTAGATTCGAAGCAATGTGGTTGAAAGACCTAGGGTTGGAAGCTAATATTAGTGAGTGGTGGTCTCAAAAATTCTTTGGGCCATTAATCTCTCAAGTGGCTGAGAAATTAAGGTGGGTTAAATTTAATTTAAAGATCTAGAATAGAGAGGTTTTTGGTCATGTGAATGTGAAAAAAGAATCCTTGAAGGCTCAACTTAAAACTTTGGAAGTTGAGATTGAAACTAGAGAGTTTTTGGTGGAAGCTAGATTGAAAGAGAAGACTCTATTGGTGGACCTGCACAACACTTTGGCATGTGAGGAAATGCTTTGGAAACAAAAATCTCGAGCCTTATGGTTAAAATAAGGAGATAGGAATACAAAATTTTTCCATGTGTCCACTCTGAGGCATAGGAGTATTAACAAGATTAATGAAATTTTAAAAGTAGATGGCCAAAAATCTATTGATATTCATGAAATTAGAGCAGAAGTGGTAAACTACTTTGAATCCTTGCTGGGGGAGAAGTCAAATGGGGATGAACAAGTAGAAAGAAAGTTATTATCTAGCATTTCACAACTGGTTACATAAGAGATGAACTCTATTTTGATCAACCCTTTTGAAGATGAGGAAATTAAAAAGGTGGCCTTTTCCATGGGAGGGTTGAAAGCTCCGGGGCTAGACGACTTCTCTCATATCTTCTTCTAGAGATACTGGCACATTGTGGGGAGAGATATTGGAAATGCTTTGAAAGAGGTTCAGAGAATGGGGCATATTTCGAGGGATGTTAATTCCACATTTTTTATGCTTATTCCTAAGTCTCACAAGATCAAGGATTTTAATGATTTCAGACCTATTAGTCTATGCAACACTATGTACAAAATTTTCTCCAAGGTTTTGGCTAATAGATTAAAAATTTTCCTCCCGAAGATCATTGATCCAACTCAGGCAGGTTTTATGGTTGGAAGATAGATATTGGATGGGATTATTGTTGTGCATGAGATCATTCATTCTATGGATAAAAGTGGAAGAGCGGGTATTTTTCTCAAATTAGATATGAACAAAGCTTATGACCATGTCTCTTGGGAATTTTTGATAAAAGTCATGCATAAATTTGGGTTCCACCAATAGTGGCTCAGTCTTATCAAAGAATGTATTTCGATATCTTGGTTTTCGATCTTAGTGAATGGGTCTACAGTTGGGTACTTTAAGAGCCAAAGGGGGCTTCACCAGGGGGACCCTCTCTCCCCCTTTCTGTTCATCCTTCTTGTTGAGGTGCTCGGTAGAGCCATAAAAGTTGAGTCGAGTATCGAGGGTATTAGTCCAACTTTACACTCTGATCGCATCTCTCATAACCAATTTGTAGATGATACTCTTCTATCCATTATTGCATCCATTCCCCAAGTCAAAAAGGTTAAAGATATTTTGACCTTTTATGAAAAGGTGATGGGTCAGATGATCAGTTTCCATAAGAGTAGACTTTTTTCTTGAATACCCCCTCAATAGGCAAAGGAAGATTACCTAGAATTTTGGGTTGTGAGATTGCATCTATCTTCTTATTTAGGGATGCCCCTATTCAGTGGTAGAATGAAAGAGAATCTTTGGGACCCAGTATTAGATAGGATTCAAAAAAGCTCATTGGCTGGAAAGGGGCTCTTCTTAGCCAGGTTGGAAAGGCACAATTAGTTAAGGCAACTCTATAGAGCATACCAGTCTATTTCCTCTCTATTTTCAAAGCCCCGATGAAAGTAGTTCAAAATATTGAGCAGCTTCAGAAGTCTTTCTTATGGTCTAGTTCGAAGAGTAAGAAAATATTTCATCTTGTCTCATGGGAACAAGTTTGTAAAGAAATCAAAGTTAGGGGTCTAGGTTTCAGAAGGGTCAAGTGGATGAATGAAGCTTTAATGGAAAAGTAGGCATGGAAGTTGTTTAAGAAAGAAAATATTGGTTGGGTGAATATTGTGTTGGCTAAATATATTTCTACCAGCTTTAATTTCTTGAATGATCCTTCATCGACCTCAGGATCGGCCTTTTGGCTCAGTATTTTGAAAATGAAAAGCATCATCCATAGAGGGTATAGATGGATTATGGGTAGTGGGAATGCTATTGATTTTTGGAAGGATCCTTGGATCCAGGATCAACCTCTAATCTCCTCCCAAGAATTGGTTGAAGTTGAACCTATAGCCACTATTGTGTTTGGTACTAAGGTGGTTGATTATATGTAGATTCAATAGGGGGTTAAAAGTTGGAAATCGCTTAGAATGCAAAATCTGAATATGTTGGAACAGAGAAGTTTTAGCCTCATTGAAGACTTATTAAGGCTGCAAGTTATAAAGAACATGGAAGAGGAAGATAACTTAATTTGGAAGAATGAAAGTGATGGGTTATTTTCTGTTAAGTCAACCTATAAGATTGCTTCTGATGCCATGGAGGAAGTCCCTATTTTCAAGAAAATCTGGGTTAAAGGTCTTACGCCAAAAGTGAACTTTTACCTTTGGTTGGCATCTCAGGATAAAATTCTCATGGTGGACAATTTACAAAGAAGAGGTATGATAATTACAAATTGGTGTTCCCTCTATAAAAATTTTGATGAATCCACTAGTCACTTGTTTTTCCAATGCCCTTTTTCGAGGGAAGTGTTTTCTCTCCTGATGGATTTTTTGGGAGTTTCATGGGTGTTTCCTGGCTCATTACAGGATGTTATTGAGTAGTGGACCTCTCCATTTGTAAACCCTATCTTATGCTCCTTTTGGTCCTTCAGCCTCCCACATCTCCTTTGGGGTGTTTGGAAGGAAAGAAATAGAAGAGTTTTCAAAAGCATGGAGAGAAATGTTGAATCAATATGGCTTAGAGTGTTAACGATAATTGTTGAAAATGTGGGGAATCCAGCTTCAGTTCTCAGTCATGGAGGGGTAGTAGAGATTGCTCTTTTGAAAAAAATAGGTTTTTCAATCAGTGCCAGAATGATAGATATTCTAGATATCAGAACCTTTGTTAAATGGCAACCTCCACCTCAGGATTGGATTAAATTTAATTTTGATGGAGCATCGAAAGGGAATCCGAGGTCGACAAGGGCAGGTGGCCTCTTTAGGAATCACAATGGGGAGATTCTTCTTGCCTTTGCAAAAAACCTGGGTCCACAAACTTGTCATTTTGCTGAAGCTAGGGCGTTGTATCAAGGCACTGCGTTAATGGAATCTTTGAATTGTAAAAAAATTATTATTGAAGGGGACTCCTTAAATGTGGTTAAGGCCTTTTTCGGTGATCAAAATCCTAGTTGGAACATCTTCAATCTAATTAAGGAAGCCCAAATATTCTATCAAAATTTGGAGGGAATTCAAGTCAGGCACACCTTTAGAGAAGGTAACAAGAGTGTAGACTTATTAGCTAATCTAGGGTTAAGCCAAGATAATCTCTCTATTTGGAGGGAGAATTTTCCCATAGAAGTTGAATAATTTATTTGATGAGTTTTATTGATAATGTGAGCCTTTTTCTATGGGGGGTCTGCACATTCTTATGGCTAGATCCATGTTTTGTTGGAATTTGAATCCCATTGCAATTATTGATTGGGAGATCCATGATCCTGTGCCTTCTGAAGAGCGGATTTAGTTGTGGGTTCGTATAGTCAGGTTGTAGGGGGGGTTTTTGTCCCTATCTCTCTACCCCTTTGTTTACGTTCCTTTTGTTTTGAGGATGCCTCTTCTCTATTTTAGTTGGGTTGGTAAGGGATCTGTTAGTGTGGGTTCTCTTCTTATTTTTGAGTTGCTCTCATTATGCCCTAGTGGGTTGGCTGGTTTTAAGTCCCTACATGGACTGCTCTCTGTTCATGCCCCTTTTGATAATATTGTAGGCTTGGCTTTCTTCTTGTTGTAAAAGGTTCGGGGACCTTTCAACACCCCTTCTATAATTATAAAAAATATATATAATTTCATTAGTATTGCTTTGGTTAAGAGGTTGCAAGTTCAAACAACAAAAATTAAGGGCATACAACTTGAGGGAGAGAATGTTTAGATTTTTCAATATTTAAAGATCACCTTGGATAAATGTTTTACATTCAAATCTTCATGTTATTGAGATGGATACTGTGACTATTGTTCTTGGTTATCCTTGGCTAGATTCTTTAGGTACTATTAACATTAATGTGCAAAATAAGTTTATGAAGTTTGGTATAGAAAAAGAAGATAACACTACAGGATATTTCTTAGCTTAAGGAGCATGGATCCAAGGAGAAACAAGAAGCAGTTATGGTAAAGCTACAATTGCAGCAGCAAAATACATGGAAGAAGTGCACAAGGACACACCAAAAGAAGGGAACAAGAGAGAAGAGCATGAGGAAGAATTTAAAATAGAGAAACAAAATTTGAAGAGTCAAAGGAAACAGAATGCCAAGTTAAGGTTGTAGCATATCACAACCCACATGACCTTGACTAACAATAATATTAGATGGCTTAGGGCATCAATATTATTATGGATCTACATGGAGTTAGAAAGGCATCATTTATGACAATATTTATAAAAAAAATCATAGTGATTCTAGATTTCAAAGGGGTGTAGCTGCATCAAGGAATAATAAGACCAATCGTTCAAAATATTTGAGTCAAGAAACAAAATATTAAAGTCAACAAAGCAATTATGGATATTCAAGTGACACAATGGAAGCTTGTCATCATCAAAGATGATAAGGATTCATCTAGGCAAAGGCATTATAACTGTTTTTCATGTAAAATATGGGCAGGAACCTTAGCTTACATTAGTTTTCTAGAAACATATGTTAGTTTCTAGGTTGTTAGGCTAATAGCTTAAGTTATTTAGTCGTTATCTCAGGTTAGCTAACTATTTGATTATTTTGGGCTAATGCCACTTGATCTTCCCAAAAAGGCACTTCATGTATGATTTGGGAGATTTAAATAATATTGCTTATTTTATAATATTGGCATCTCAAATGCCTATATAAGCTTGGAAAATAAATAAAATTATCAATTTGGAAGATTTAAATAATATTGCTTATTTTATAATTTTGGCATATCGGATGCCTATATAAGCTTGGAAAATAAATAAAATTATTAGTTAAGTTGTTCCCATATCAATTGGTGTCAGAGTAGGAAAATATTGCATGTGAATAGAAATTTATCTAGTGAAAATTTCATCTCTTCCTCTGCAATACTTATATAAGCTTGGAAAATAAATAAAATTATCAATTAAATTATTCCTATATCAATTAATGTGAGAACATGACTCTTCCTCTGCAACTTCCTCTACTTTGCCTCCTTCCTCTTTTATCCACCTTGTAAACACTTAGTTTTGTAATCATGTGTTCTGCTTTGTATTCGTCTTCAACCATTCTAAATGTCTTATACCCAAGATAATCTTGATTTATATAAAGCATTAAGGATGCTCTCCTAGTCTGCTCATGCGATGATTGATTAACATTATTGTTATTCTTACATTTCGCTTTAAGTGTGATATTATTTCCAATAAATATTTTTTATATTAATTAAAAGTATACCTTTATATAAATATAAAATATCAATAGTCAACTAGAGATTTGGCTTTTCTTCTAGAGGTTTAAGGTGGAAGGTCCAAGTTCAAATTGCCACACGTGTGTGTTAATTACTTATTGATAAGCTTAGCTCTTTGCCTTACAATAAGTATGGCTAGGATGGAAATGCTCAACCCTAAGAATTGGTTATAAGGGTTTTTCACACTATACAAATAAATAAATAAAAATCAATAATATTTTTAAAAATAATAATAATATAATAAATTTAATTTCATTTTTTTTTTAATAGGTTGAAAATCTAAACCTATTAAAAACTAAGTCTTCCAAAAAAATCAAAAATATTATTAAAGATATTAACTATATAATAAATACATAATTTAAAATTTATAAAATAACACCAAATTTAACATAATCATCAAAATTTGATAACATTTTTAAAATATATTATATAGAAAAATTTAAACTATTTGTGGTGTCTCATTTACTTCAAGACCTAAAGATTTCCCATCACATAAAGTATTTCCGCATGGCCTACCCTTTTCCATATCCTCTTGCCACTGGTAATCCACGTCATGTTGATAGGAATACAAGTCCAGTCAACAAGGGCTCGTAATGGATGATCCATTATCACTTGCTTATTCTATATTTGGATAACTTTGCAAATATCCATGTGATAAAGGGGTCTTGTTTTGCATGTATGTCAAAAGTGCTCATCCAAATTCATTGAACTTTCAATGATCAAACTTTTAGTGAAAGAAGAACATGGAAGAGGAAGACAACTTAATTTGGAAGAATGAAAGTGATGGGTTATTTTTGTTAAGTTTTGATGCTTCTATTAGAAGAATGTTTGGCATAAAAGGTTCTCCTTGAGGCCTCAACACTTATTTTAGTTAGAAGTCCAAATCAAGATTCTTGCATAATAGACTTTGCAAAGAAAAGGATATTGTGGACCTTTCAAGTGTGCCTTTGCAAAGAAGAGGATATTGTGGACCTTTCAAGTGTGCCTTTGTAAAGAAGAGGATATTGTGGACCTTTCAAGTGTGCCTTGTGCGAAGCATCGGTTCTGTCATTATTTAATAGGAAGCCTGGTGTGTTGAAAAAGAGGTGCTAGATTTTTTTATTAAGATTTGAATATACATTAAGGGTGTTTTGCGACAATGAAGTTAACAAAAAGATCTACTTCAACCTCCAGTAAAATGGAAATATTCAAAATTTAGGTTAAATAAAGTTAACTTTAATAGCAATTATGAAATCCAATTATAAGTTCAAAATAAACTACCAACATGGAAAAGTAGATGGCTATCACTAGCAGGAAGAGTGCATAATTTAAATTAGTCTTACATGTCATTCCAATTTATTATGTCATTGTATATCGTGCGATCATTTGTGGTGAGGATTACATGATATAAGGAAATTTCCTTTGGTGAAATGGACCAAGGTGCGTGATGATAAAATTAGGGAAGGTCTGGGTTTAAGAGTTCTTACGAATCTACTCTTAAGAGAAAAGTAATTTGGAGATTGTATAAAGAGAGTCAAAGACAATGGGCAAAAAATCTTGTAAGTATAGTGAACCAAAGCTTAATTTTTAATCCATTTTTGCTAAAGTTAGATCGTCTCTTGGGACATTGATTAATAGTGTGGAAACTATGGCAATGGATTCTTAGTATGTTTGGTAAATGCATGGTGATGAATGGTAAAATTGAAGAATGGTTAAAGCAAATGGTAAATCACTTTTAAAAGTGAGGCTTTACAAACAATCTAAGATATATCAAAAGATACAATACTTTAGAAGATATATAGAGGTAATGAAAAGGAATATTTGTTTAGCCATAGAGAAGTTTAAACCAACCCTAATCCGAAAGGAGATAGCCTTGATAGATGGAGTCAAGTCATCAAGTGGAATTATGATTTTGCATACATGAGAAATAAAAAGAGAGCAAAGAATATAAAGTGGTAACCACCAAATGTGGAATTGGTTAAATTAAATTTTGATGAAGCATCTAAAAGAAATCCAAGACCAGGTCTAAACCAACCCTAATCCAAAAGGAGATAGCCTTGACAGATGGAGTCAAGTCATAAAGTGGAATTATGATGTTGGATACATGAGAAATAAAAAGAGAGTAAAGAATATAAAGTGGTAACCACCAAATGTGGAATTAGTTAAATTAAATTTTGATGAAGCATCTAAAGGAATCCAAGACCAGGAGTGGAAACCACCAGATGTGAAGTTGATCAAATTGAATTTTGATGGAGCATCTAGGACCAACAAGAGGAGATGGAGTCAAGTCATCAAATGGAATTATGATGTTGGGTACATGAGAAATAAAAAGAGAGCAACCAATAAAGTGGAAACCACCAGATGTGGAGTTAATTAAATTAAATTTTGATTGAACATCTAGAGGAAATCCACGACTAGTAAGAGTGGAAACCACACGATGTGAAGTTGGTCAAATTCAATTTTGATGGAGCATCTAGGACCAACAAGAGGAGGAATAATTAGAAATAATAGAGAGATTTTGTCCCATTACACTTTTTATAGCGGAAGGGTTAAAAATATGCAAACAAATAAAATGGAACAAAGTAGTAAGTGTAATTTTGAGGAAAGCCAAGGCTCCATGGAACATTCAAAAGATAATTGTGGAAATTCAAAATCTTGCTAAAGAGTTTAAAGAAATTAGGTATACACATACGTTAAGGGAAGGAAACAAATGTGCATATAGTCTAGCCAATAGAAGAGTTCTAATTGACGATCGAAGTTAAATTCTCTATTGACAATCAAGAATTCAAACATTTTATGTAAAATGATATAGAATTCTAACCATAGCATCAAAATTGAGATGAGAAGTGAATCTATTTGTAAACTCTCAAAGCTTCAAAGAAGAGAGTTGTGATTCATCAAAGGTGGAGGACCCAAGTACAACACCTTGTTCTTTAGCAAAAATTAATTAACTTTGATATTGCTTCAAAGGGAAATCAATGCATACGAGTGTATTTATAGAGAAGGTAAATGGGTAACAAATAACTTAACCAATCATAATATTAATTTTTTTTAAATAAATAGTCAAGTATGAAAATGATAAAATGGCGAAAATGGCAGTTAAAATCTAAGAATTTCAAGGTCTGGTCATATGCCCCTGTGGAGTTGGAAGAGATTATAAGAATTAATAATGAAGCTAGCAGATAAAGAGGGCAGAGCAAAGCAGAATACTTATTGGGATCATGCGATGAAGGATTTGAGCATACTAAATTACATTATTGTCGGCAATTTCTTTATCAGTTATGTAAAGCATTGAGCATCGCATCAACCATGTTAAATAGAAGGATAGCGGGAGGAATATTATTTCAGTTTCTCCATCAACAGGTTTAGCCCAAGTTTGTTTGTTTTACTAAGATAGAGTTATCTTGCATTTGTATGATCTTCTCTTATTTTTTTCTTGTACATCTTTTGAGCTCTGTGTAAAGGGTCGAGGCCCTTCAACCTCCTTTTTTTATCAATACCAAAAAAAATGATAAAAAAGTTTTGATATATAACCCTATGATTGCACTTGAGTTTGCTTTGTCCCTACTAAAGGAAAGTCTATCGTGATTTCGATGTTGTGTTCAGCCCTGGATGTAGACACCCAAACCATGATCTGCCTCTATATTGTATTTGTTCCCTTAAGGTATTGGCTAATATGAATTTGGTAGCAATTTCAACATAAAAAAAAAAGTTTTGATATATAAGAAAAATTAGGAATATATTTAATAAAAAAGAATGATTATATGACAAAATAAAAAATATATTTAATAGAAAAATGACTAAAAATATGATTTAATTGACCCAAAAATAATGTAATACTCTATTGTTTTGATGGAAGTGGCACCAAATAAAAACCACAACTTTTTTATATGTGCAAGATAAAAAACAATAAAATTCTACTTCCCATTGCCATTAAAAAATAACGAAAATATATTCAAATTTAGGAGGATCCAAGACTACCTTATGGGTGCAAAGCTTGGGCTAATATTGGCCTCCATACTCTCATCATTACTTCTGCTCCAGTTAAAATTGAGGGTTCCTTTGTTGTTAAAAGTATTTGGCGAGCTTCAAGTGGTGAAACCTCGTCTTCGTTGGATTGGTGATGGTTTTCGTAATGGTCTTTCATTCAATTCTCAGAATGTCTAGTGGTCTCCTATTTTTGGTGATGGTTTTTTTAATGGTCTTTCATTAAATTCTCAAAATATCTGGTGGTCTCCTATTTTATCTAACTCTTCAATTCTTCTTGTTGATATGTCAAGGATTAAAGCTTTAAGGTTGTTTTGCAAGGGCATTTGCTATATTAATGATTTAGTGCACTCTCGAGACTCGATTCTTCAAAATTCAAATCTTCCTTCTATTCTTGCTTATACCTGATGTCATGCTTCATAAGCTCGGCCTTCAATCCCCAAGTGCCTGGTGGAGGGATTAGCGCTGGAATGTGGATAGTCATTTCAAGAACTACTCTTCTTCCTTGCTTTATCAGCTTCTTAGTCATGTTTTCCTTGGTGTTGATAAACTTAATGAGAGATGGCAGACTCACTCTACCTCTTATACTTGGATTGCTCATCTGAACCATATATGGCAATCTAACCTTGAAGCCAAGATTACCTTTTTTCTTTGGTCTCTTATTTATCAAGGGTTTCCTATGGAAGAGAGACTTAGTAGGGTTGGTCTTCCTAATCCTAAGTGTCCAGTTTGTTGTTGTTTTGAGACTTTTAAACATCTATTTTGGTTTTGCCCTCGTGCTCAGTTTGCTTGGTCCTGGATTCACTCATTGTTCAAGCCCTTTCATCCTGAAGTTTTCAAATGGCAAACGATTTTTTTGAAGATAACAATTGTTGGCTTGTCTATATTGCTGCTTTGTGGAATTTCTTTCGTGCTATTATTTTGTTTCAACTTTGGAGAGCTAGGAATGTTGTTGTCTATTCTGGAGATTCAATTCCAAGTCAGTTTTCCTTGCATGAAAAGATTACAGTATTTTTCATTGTTATTGTTCAGCTCCATTCGCAGGCTTCTAAGTTGACTCATGAGTTGGCGCATTTGATAAATCTTGCGAGGTTCTAGCACAAGGCTTCATGCCCTATCAACATAGCTTTGTCGTTGCCTTAAGATCCCTATGTTTCTTTGAGGCCTCGATGTAGCAAGTTGAGGGGGTGACATTATCCAGCATCAAGTTGTTCTGTCAATGCCCACAATAAGGCTCGATCTCCTCTTGGAGTGGCTCCCTTTGTTCACCCTTTTAGGGGTTGATTTTGTTTTTGGCATCGAGCCTTATCTTTAGGATGTTGATTGTTTGGGTGACCTTGCATCCCAAGCTATGATTTTTCCAATGATTGTTTGGGTGACCTTGCGCCCAAGCTATGATTTTTCCAACTCCCTTTTTATTGCAACCTCTTTTATTTTTTATTGAATATAATTGTTGGTTCCAAAAAAAAATTAAAAATATTCACATAATATTTTTTTTTATTTGGTTAGTGTGAGAAACCCCTACAACCAATGCGCAGGGCTGAGCAATATCCTCCCAACCATAACCCCTCGTAAACCCCCTCACACACTCACCTACACTGCCCCACACTATCCTCTTGAACTAAAGATTCACACAATATAATTAAATTATTAATGCTATTAAAAAAATAAACAATACCTATTAAAATATATATATGGTGATGCCCTCTCCATGGTAACATGCCCTAAGGTACATATGTAATATGTAAGGCAATAGAGAGAGGCTAGCTAAACTTCATCAGCAAGCGCCGATGAGAAAGCCTGGCTCAGCCAATCGCATGAATATTGGTTCAATGCATCTTTCAATTATTTTCTCGCATGAAAAGCTTGCCTCAGGATTTTGAAAGTATTTGCTCCAAAATCGTGCTTATTTAAAAAAATAAAAATAAATAATGCAAGTCTACAGCTGTCAATGATAAAACTAATGTTTTTATGCTAAAGATCTTTCTGCTACACCATACTCCATGTGACAATAGCCAAAGGCAATGGGCCAGTGTAGCAAGAAGAAAAAAACTTTTGGATGGTATCGGTTGACAATTTTAGGTGCTGTTAGCAGAATTATGGCCACATAATTTTTTTTTTTCGGTAGGCAACACGTTGTGGCACTAAAAAGATCTGATCCATGTTCTAATCTAGTCTCCATTTTTTAAGGGGACGCTGAATGTTTCCCGTAAAAATAAGCACCACTCACCACTATAAAAAGAAGATAGTGATTTAATTTGTCGGCACCACGATTAAAAGGACCCATCAATAACTCTGCACATGAAAACACATAAGACGCCGCAGGGGAAAAGAATTCGTGAAAGCGCAATTTTAATAAAAGAAAATACATAGAGGATTTGAATTTATATGGAAAGAGTCATCTCCAACAATAAAATTATCAGATTTGTTTTATCTGCCTTTTTTATAACTTTTGGTTTATCACTGTTGCTACAAGAATAAATCAAGGAGGATTTGGTATAGTTTGTGCTGAAATTATTTGCAAGACTTTAAGGGTCAAATTGTTATGGTATTTATCTCAGCCTCCAGACACTTCATGAAAAAGGATCTTAAAATTATTATGGTATTTATCTCAGCCTCCAGACATTCCATGAAAAACGATCTTAAAAATAAAATATGCTGTCTCAAATATAAGAATGCATCTAATAAAAAATTTGAATATGAGGTCAGGTGCTTCTTGAATATGGAAACATATCCCATAGAAAAGGATCTTAAAAATAAAATATGCTGCCTCAACTACAAGAATGCACCTAATGAGAAATTTGAATATGAGATCAGGTGCTTCTTGAATATGGAAATATATTGTAGAAGCCAAGCAATTGATTTTAGGCAAGATCTTTTGGCTTCCAAGTGGAACTCAAATTGACCTTTGGCATGATCCCATTCTTGGCAAACCTCCTCTTCTAAGCAGTTGCAGCCCAGCTCTCAAAAAAGAATTACAACATTTACAAATATCTAAGCTCTCTGAAATTCTGTATTGGCACAACAATGTTGTGGAATTGAGAGAACCTCCTCTGCCATTTTCCTTAACTGTTGAATGGGAATATTTCAAGAAACAAAACGCTAATATGAAACTGCTGCAACAACAAAATATGGAGCTATTTATTTGGGGTGACATCAATAAATCTGGTGTTTATACTATTCAGATGGGTATTCAAATGCAATTTGGTGGAATTCCCAATAAAAGATTGGCTGCGATTTGGAATCTAAAATTACTTCCCAGGGTACAAATTTCTTCAAAATAAGATCCTCACATGTGATAACTTACCAAAAACAAAACAAAAAAAAATTGTTGGCCCCCATGTGTGTTCAAGATGTATGAAACACCACCACTTATTCTTTGAATGTAGCTCTGCTACAACTATATGGTTAATGATAGTCTTCCAATTTGGCTCTCCCGTATCTGGTACTCTCAACCTGAAGCAATGTTTAATCAATTGGCAATCAAATTATAAGTAGAGTTTTAAGGGGAAGGCTCTAATCAAATCCTTTTGGAATGCCATCCCCTTCTTTGTTATATAGAACATTTGAAATAACAGGAATAGGTTGATTTTGAAAGGTCAAAAAGAAAATAATACCATCCTCACTTAGAATTTTCAAATATAAGCAAAATCAGCAAATTTTAACTCTACAGGAATTGAATCTTATTTATCAGCTTGATCTTCACAAGAATTTATATCTACCAACATGAATATTTTAGCAATATTGCCTCCAAAGATACATTACCCTGCCTAGCTTCTTTGATGGGGCATCTAAGTCTAATCGTGGCAGATCAAAATTTTATATCTAGCAACATGAATATTTTAGCTATAATGCCCCCAAAGATACATTACCCTGCCTTGTTCTTCGATGGGACATCTAAGTCTAATCGTGGCATAGTTACTGCAGGGAAAGTGATCAAGAAAGAAGATGGAAGGCTTACCCTCAATTATTGTATCAACCTTGGAATTGCTTCCAACAATGTTGGAGAAGCTTTGGCTTGTTAGTTTGGATTGAAAATGGTTATTGAACAGCAGATAAGACACCTGCACATTTATGGGGATTCTGCGCTTATTATAAATGCTCTCTTCAAGGACAATTTGGTTAGCCTCATTCAGCTTCAACTCATTTTGGTAATTCATCGGGAATTTAACAAGACTGCAGATGCACTTGCTCAACAAAGAGAAAGATGTGTGTGAGCTTTATGTTGCTCCTTCAGTTTTTTATTTTTCTTCTTTTACTGAATGTCAGTGTCTTAGTTCTTTTGCGCTTTTAGTCCTTTTGCGCTTTTTGATTTCCAGTGACCTTTCTGGTGTCTTTTGTATGCTGGTGACGTATGTTTTCTGGTTCCTGTTGCTCCTTTGTATCTTTTCTCTTTGATTTAATTCAAATTTTACCAACAGAATTAAAACAAACTATTTATGATAAAATAAAAATGCCTAAAAATTAGGTTTATTATAAATTTTTTTGATAGTACTTAAGAAAATCCAAGAAAAGCTGGTGGAGGTGGAGGTGGTGTTTTTAGAAATAGTGAACAAAATTCTCTTCACTTATTCAGAATCATATGGAACTTCAACTATGTAAAGGTTAAGGCACTTCTTATAAAGATTAAAATTGTCATCAATGCTATTAAAAAATGGATATATATTCAGAATAATATTATTGTTGATGATCATCATCTATTACTAGAAGCAATCTCACGACAATGGGAGCAGCATATTTATAAAAAAAGAAAATCGGGTGACAAGATAAATTAGTAACTGACAAGATGAGATTTTATATCTTGATCAAAATGATGTTTTAAAAAACAAATGATCAAATAAGATTTTATATCTTAATCAAAATGATGTCAAGGAATTGAGTGACCCACCACATATAACCTATTAAAGTAAATAAATAAATAAAAGAAAATATATTGACAAAGTTCTTGTACTGCATAAATTAGTAACTGACAAGGTAAGATTTTATATCTTGATCAAAATTTTATATCTTGATCAAAATGATGTTTTAAAAAACAACTGATCAAATAATATTTTATATCTTAATCAAAATGATGTCAAGGAATTGAGTGTCCCACCATATAACCTATTAAAATAAATAAATAAATAAAAGAAAATATATTGACAAAGTTCTTGTACTGCATAAAATGAGCTTGAGCATGAACATATAAGCAAAGGGCAATGCATCATAGTATCCACTTCATGTTGCTTGAGCATGAACATATAAGCAAAGGGCAATGCATCATAGTATCCACTTCATGTTGCTTGAGCATGAACATATAAGCAAAGGGCAATGCATCATAGTATCCACTTCATGTTGCTTGAGCATGAACATATAAGCAAAGGGCAATGCATCATAGTATCCACTTCATGTTAAAATAAAGCAGCAACCGAAGGTGAGGTGGATTGGTAAGTGCTTGTCACAGGCATTTACTAGGTTCCTAGCGAGCTGCCTATTTGTAAAAGTAATAATCTAGTCTGATCTGAATCCTCTACCCACCAGAAGATTATGACCAACTCTCCTAGGGAGCAGCCTATTTGTAAAAGTAATAATCTAGTCTGATCTGAACCCTCTTCCCACCAGAAGATTATGACCAACTCTCCTATATAATCGTTAAAAAAAATATATGTCAGCTCACTCTTCCATGTTGCAACAAAAATTATAGCCGCCTACATATTACATTAATACCCACTCTTGGGATCCTTTTATTATACCCACATTTTTCCCTTTGGATTTTGCCATCTGCATTAAAATGTGCCTTCTACCACCCTTGTAGAAAGCCCCCATTAAACAATGTTCAGCTAAAAGAAAAGCGTTTACGTGATCTTGGGTCCAGCTCTCTTCATTCTCTTAGGAAAGTGCGTGGCCTACAAACTCCGGCAAATTAAGAGTCTATGAAGGAATCCAAGACAAACAGAGAACAATTGCTTATTTGAAAAACAACGGTTGTTATGTATTTGACAAACAAATTGCTTCCATTAAATGAAATATAATCTGTTGAGGACAGTGCATGAGTCCAAATGCAAAGATGGAAATTCAAAAGAGATACTGCTTTGTTAATTTTCACTTTAAAAACTGTACATGTTCTTTTTCGTTTAGTTAATTTTAATTTCCTTCTTATTTTTTTAGCTTGTCGAGTTGTGCATGTTCTTTATATTATAGGTCTAAGTGTGCAAATATATGTAAAGGAATGCATATTTCGTTTCAAGTCATTCATCTGTCAAACATGTAACAAAGATAGTTTATAGTTCTAAAGATTAATACTAGGTCTGAGCGTGCAAAGATATTTAAAGCAACGCACATTTCGTTTCAAGTCATTCATCTGTCAAATATGTAACAAAGAAGGTTTATATGGTTATAGTTCTATTGACATATCCTATTCTTCTTATGTTCTATTGACATATCCTAAGCCTTGCAGAGTTAGTAAATGCGTGTGTAGAAAATCTGATCCCACAAATGCCACACCATTGGTGGGAGTAATTTGTTGTTCCAATTCTGATATGAAAAATCCCTGAAACATTAGTTTCATAAAACCTAGTTTTCACTGTGATTTTTTTCTCAACAGATCATGATGCTCCGACAAATTTCCCAAGGGGATGATTTGAAAGCTAAAATGTTGTGGGCAAATTTTAGACTCTTTATATTCTAACAGTATTGTTTATCTGAGTGTATATTTTAAAGGTCGAGCTCTTCATTGATGGATTGGCTGTGTGTGAGATGGCCATACTGAAATAACTAAATGGATAGTACGTTCTGTTTTACATAAATCGATATCTGAAGGGCTTGGAACGTTTGCACCTCTGAACTGATTTTTGTTCTCAATAATTCTGGGTAGTGCTATATTACCACAATTCTATTAATAAGCTACCTTTGAGATCGTTTGAATAATTTGGGAATAATTTGGCAACAGAAAATTAAGTTAGAGGTGTAATCTATTAGCCCAACGCTTAAGATAGGAGACTAGGTTTTCATTGCTTGAATTGAGCATCCAGATCCGCGTTGCATGTAAAAAGCACTTCCTAAAACCCCAAATGTTAATGTTAAATCCTTGGATTTAACTGTTTGAACTAATTATGTAGATAAGAATGTACTGTAAAAAGTACTTTCCATTTTTTTAATTAATTATTTATATAAGGTTGTATTGTAAAATGTATCTTTCATTTTTTATATATACAGTTTTTAACTGCTTCATTTCAGGAAGTATTTATTTATTTTAATGAGGGAATCTAAAGGATTCAAGATTGAAACCAGACCTGCAAATTCTAGTGAGAGGATCTAAAGGGATTCGAGATTGAAACCACCCACCTACAAACTCTCAATGGGGAATCAAGATTGAAACCACCCACCTACAAACTCTCAATGGGGAATCAAGATTGAAATCACCAGCCAACGGGGATTCAAGATTGAAACCACCAACCTACAAACTCTCAACTCTCAACTCTCAACGGGGATTCAAGATTCAAACCACCAACCTACAAACTCTCAACAGGGATCCAAGATTGAAACCACCAACCTACAAACTCTCAACAAGGATCCAAGATTGAAACCACCAACCTACAAACTCACAACAGGAATCCAAGATTGAAACCACCAATCTATAAACTCTCAAAAGAGATTCAAGATCAAAACCACCTACCCACTGCCTCCACCCCTACTTTCCATTTTTATGTGGCGGACATATATTGGCAGCGGTGCTATGTTTTGTGTCACCAACCTCTATGAATAAAGGAAAAGCTTAAATTTTAGGGTAAAAACCTAACAGAAAGAAGATACAGGACAATTTAAAATCAAAATAAAATCATATCTTCTGAATTTTTTAATTGTGGAGCGCCCGTCTCCAAGATCACAATAAATTTAGTCTTTCCAAATCGTATATACTCGTAGAATGAAAATACAATTACATAAGCTCATTATATAGATTTATTCTTTCCAACTCGTATATACTAGATTTATTCTTTCCAACTCGTATATACTCGTAGAATGAAAAATACAATTACCTAAGCTCATTATACCTAAGCCTATAGTATCAATCACTCAGGCAACTGGAAAATTATCCACAGTTGGCCAAATAAAGGCTAAAGAAGCCTGTCTAGACCTTTCTTCTATCCATAGATTTAGGTTGTTTGCTTGTATAAAACCCTGCTCTGAATTTACCTTGAGACTCCCAACAGGATAATATCCAATACAGACGAATAAAAAGCTAATCCATGTAACTCCATAACTTTACTACTTAAACAAGCATTCGAAATCTACTCAAAGGCTTCATGGACATGAAGGAAAAGAAGGCAGACAGCCAAGTAGTATTAGCTTTCCTCGAAAATATTGTAGGTCTCACAAAATGTGGGTCAAAGACAACAGTGAACACCGTAAGAAAGACCAGATGTCAAACATACTCGTGAAACAGAGCTTTAAAAAACAATACTTTTATAAAAAGATTTCAATTTTCAGCATCCTAAGACTTCTGACCGACAGTAGGACTGTAAAAAGCTTTAAAAATTTGGAAATAAATAAACAAAAAAGAGGCCAACAAATCAAACTAAACTTATATTAAGAACAACATGCATTCAAAACAAAAAAAAATAAAATGTCTTGTTAAACAACTTGCAAATATCAATCACAGCAAAGCCAAAAGAAGAGGGCATCTACCCAAAAGACTGCATCTTTATTTTAGCAAATCAGGGCAAAATTAAAAGAAATTAAATAAAAAAAATTAAAAATTACAAACAACGCCGATATTATTGCAAAACGGGTAAACAGAAGGCATCCACAAAATGCTTTCAAATAGCGAATTCGATTCTTTCAATCATATACGAAAGATCCGAAAACTTCGCATAACACAGTTATGCCCAATGACTTAAAAAAAAAAAACTTTCAATCATATATGTAAGAGCCGAAAACTTCACCGTAACTCAGTTAAGTTTAATGACTTGAAAAATTAAAAGGAGTCATTGACTTGAGGAAATTATTGGGGTGAAGCAGAATGTACTTTTGCGTTACTTGACTCGCTTCACCAAAAGAGGGTTTCTTCTCGGCGAGTCAGAAAAACAAAAGAAATTTAATCTTTGGACACATTAACACCATGAAATCCACTGACATTATGCATTCTGGCTGCCTGAAATTGTGCCCAGATCGAAAACGAAAAGAAAAAAATAAAAAAAATAAGCTGTAAGAATACAGACATTCGATGCAAGCAATTCACCCTGTAAAGCACAGATCGAAAACAAACGTACCTCCACCCTGGGCAGCACTTAATAAATAGAGACCATAACAATAGCATTGCGACATTAACAGAACCCTAAATTGAGTAAACTTCAAAACCCTAACGGGGCGCTTGACCGTCGTCCTCACGTGGAGTTAACAACATGGTCCTATAGTTTACTTCACCCCGAAATGTTCCTCTCTTTAAAAGGTTTTTAAACCTTAGGCAACGGTTCCATGAAAAATTACGTTGCCCCAAGGGTTACATGGTCAATAGTTTGAAGTGTTGAAGATGAAAACAGATAAAACCTTTTAGCAAAGGGTTATTCGTTGTTTTTATTATTAGTATAGGGTGGAGTTGACACACACTACATGAAAACAAGGGCCCGTAGGGATAAGTAGACTTCTTAATTCCATACTACAATATTGAATTAATTTTTTAATTAATATTGTTATAGTGTGTAAAGATTTTATTTTATTTTATTATTTTATAGATTTGGTTAGTGTGAAAAAGTTTTATGTCTAACGGTTAAGGTTATGAATCTTCATTCAATCATGATCTTTTATAAGTTTGAACCGTTGCTATACCTTTAGATATAGTGTGTAAAGATTATATTACAATTCACCTATATAACCAAAAAAATATTATATTACAATATAAGTTTTTAAGTTGAATGAGTTTAAGGGGTGGAGACTTTGAAACTTTGAATAGAGGTTTTGATAAAAAGATTATATTACAATATAAGTTTTTAAGTTGAATGAGTTTAAGAGGTGGAGACTTTGAAACTTTGAATAGAGGTTTTGATGCAGTGTGTAAGGGTAATCTTGCATCACCAAAAAGAAAGAAATTGTATTCTCTCTTTTGATTGTAAATTTTTTTAGTTGTTTTCGAGTCCATGATGACACTCGGGAGGTATCAGTCAATCAGTTTCTAAAAAAATGAAAAAATTGTTATCGACTATTTTTAGTAAGTCAGCCTAAATGGATAAATGTGGATTTGAAAATTTATCCTAAGGAACGGGATTGAAAGATATATCCGGTGGTGAAAGAATCATCCCAATAGCTTGAATGGTTTGAGAGAAATTAAACTTTTTATCTCGAGAAATCTCTTCAAGAAGGTTTAAAAATAAAATTTGAAGACCTTAGAAGCCACGAAGGATGAAAAATCACCTCGTAGATCTCTTCATAAGGTTTAAGGTTCTAATTTTAGGTGTAGAGTTATACACCATATTTTATTAACTAGAGTATGGTTAGATAATCATATATTGAATAAAATAATAGTCTCATATGTTGAATGGGTTTAATGGGTGGAGACTTTGAAAATTTGGATAGAAGTTTAAGGTTCTAATTTTGCTCTATAATAATGTAGGTGTATATAAAATCACTTTTGCTCTCCATGACAATATATAGTACAAAATGATAGCACCATTGAATCTATAATTTGACAACACTTTTGTTTCAAAGTGTAGCAAAATTAAATTAATGCAACAAATGAATGACTTGATGACAAATACAAGGAAAGTTCCTGATCAAGAGGTACAAGGACCTTGCTAAATACAAAACAATAAGAAGATTGTTTGTTCACAATGTCAACTAATAATGACAAAAGATGAGATGCCAAGTTAAATGTAAGTAATATAATCAAACCAAAGTTAGCATACAATAAGAATAAATATTAGAGCTACAAAAGCAATGATAGTTACAAAAGAAATAAAGGAAAAAAGCACAACTCTAAAGCACAGTTATTGTTGCAAGATGCTATGGTTGTTTCCCCTTTGTTATGGAAGCTTGATTGAAGCTTGCTTGTTGCTTGGAGATACTTGAATGCTTGAGAGATTGAATGCTTGAATTCTTGGATACTTGAATGATTAAAATATACTTTTGCATGATTATTGTAAGTTTTTGGTTTAATCTTGCTATGCTTGGAGATGAACTCCTATGAATCCATACGAAATTTGGTAGAATTTTGTTGCTCCAAAAACCATGATGGATTGGGCATCCCAAGTGTTGGTTTTATAGGAAGAGATGGTTTGTTGGGGGAAGGATTGCTTTGAAGATGATAAAATTATTGAGGGTAAGAATTTGAAATGGGATTAAGATGCCATTAACAGGGGAAGATTGAAAACGATTATTCTTGGTCTTGGGATTCTACTAAAGCTATGAATCAAAACTTGGTGATCGAATCCATTAATGGTGGGTGGCATCAAAGGTATTAACTATCAACTTTTATTTTTTTTGTTGCATTATAGTCAAGAGCACTATAGGGCAGTAGTGTTGGTAGCACTAGTGCTCCAAAACTTTTATCAAGATGATTGTTGTTAGTTAAATTGGGCAGGAAAAGGTCAAAAAGTTAATTTTTGCAAAAGTTATGCCAGGCAAAAGCCTTGTTGGTGCTTTCACTCATGTCTCGATGCTTTTACTTATGGAGCATTAAATTATCCTAATTTGAGCTTGGGTATGATTGATTAAATTTGGCTAATTGATTTGCTAATTGATGAAGATATTGGTAGACTTGGAGATTAACAATACGCTCAAAATTGGGTGTCTATAGGTATCAAAGCTATTAAGTTCAATAGTTCATTATCAACCTCTCTAAAAAATCTATCTTCCACTAAATTCTCCTTTAAGCCCTTGTGCACTTTGTAGTTTATTTGTTTGTTTGAATGCATTTTAGACATTGTGCTTGATGTGTCAAATTTTGTGCATCTAAAGTGTTGGAGATGAAAAATCTTCAATATACTCTACTTAGAAAGGACTTGTAGATCAAAGGTAGATTATATGTAGTGCTTATGAGGAAGTTATGGGTTCAAATTCTAGCTAACTCGTGTTTTGAAAGTGTAGGAAATATTCGTTAGTTTGAGTTTTATGTAAGGTTTTTGCATGACTTGAAGCCCTATCAACAAAATATTAGAGGCTCAAAAGTAGAAGTATCTAACAACTAAGAAATTTAGAGATGATCAAATGTTGAATTAACAAAAGGTTCTAGTAGTTGATCATCACTAAAAATTCATCAAAGGTTTGGTTGATCAAGCACATCAAATAATTGAGAGCATCATAGAGATGTGGTTTGTTATTCAAAATTTGAGAGTATCATATAACAAAGGCTTCCATTGCTAGGTTATAATAGGCCATTATAAGAAGCATGATTAATATTCAAACTTTGATTCCTCCATATACTTATAAATTAACTTGATGAAATCAAAATGTGTGGAGTTATAAGCTACTCACCATTTGTAAATATTATGACTTGGCCAACATTACCTTTGAAAAAGAGGCAAGATCGATTACTGAAGTTGATGACTATACCGATTGAGATAAGGAAGTTTATTGCTTCGAATGTTATATGTTGTAGATTAACTTATTCCAAAATCCCATAACATTAATCCTGTTGCAATATTTTGGAAGAACTTGAAGAATAATTATCAAACATCTAAAGCTATAAATGCTTTGAAGAACCCCGTTTTTTATCTCAATTGAAAGAAGGTGTATCTATTTGAAAGTTTATTTAATGTATTTAAAGGATCTACTAGTTCAATTGATATCCATGCAAAAAAAATTAAAGATGAAAACACGGTTGTTTAGTATTGTGAGATTTACCTCCATCATATAAGTCTTTTATAGAATCCTTATATTTGATTGAAGTAACATAGACTTTAGAATTAAGAATATATTTACCCTAATTTTGCAAATGTAGCAGAGATCAACATAATTGGGAGAGTAAACATCAAGAAGCATAGAAAGTGCATTCATTTCTCAAAATAAAGATAAAGGCACATAAAATTCCAATCTCTTACCTAAAAATAAGTAAGGTAATGCCATAAGGTTCAAACCCCAATTAGTATGAGGGGACCGAGACCTCTCATGGAAACCTATGTAAATTCACTAAAAAAAAAAGTAAGGTAATACCTCTAAAAAATAAGAAATAATTTGTTTTATTGCAAGAAGCATAGTACTTACATTAGATATTGTAAAAAGCAAAACAATAAAGAAGGCAAACAAGGATCCAACTAAGCAAATTTTGTTGGGTTATAATATCAAGAATAAAAGTTTACTTTTGAAAAACTTAAGGGAAATCGACTAAATACACCATCTAATACTTTAACTCGGGTGAATCCAAACATCACACATGCCACAAAGAATTGTATGTATATTTTATTAAAGATAAAAGTACATATGAATTTTTTTCCTTAAGACATGATAGAGCATTGTATAGAAGGACATGGTAATGTTAGTATCAAACTAAATAATGACCATGTACATATTTAAAAAAGTAAGATATGTCCCTCAGATGGACAAAAATCTTATGTCAATCAACTAGATTACTTAGAGTTCCCAACTTGCAAAATTTCATGGGATAGATTTGAAGTGACAAAATTCCACAATAATAAAGTATATGCTTTCGATGTTGGTAAGAAGGGATTGTATAAGCTACTTGATCCAAATCAACTGTCAGAGAACCAACAACATTCCATTGATGTAAGTTTGAATAAATATTACAAATGGGGCTCAAAATAACCCATACGAAGCGGATCTCACAAACAAGAATCAACCCAAATAATATATGCTTAACGAACAATAGTTCAAGCATAACAATAATGTAATAATAATAGCTAACATAAAAACTATACGCTAACATCCCCCCTTTATTACATTATTTTGCAATACAAAGAGAGCTGCGAAACAACTCAAATTTGACACGTGCAAGTGCCTTAGTGAAAATATCTGCAACTTGAGCATTGGTGGGAATGTACTAAAGCTGAATTCGGTGCCTTGGAACTTCATCTCGAATGAAGTGACATTGTGTGTCAATGTGTTTGGTTCTATCATGATGCATTGGATTCTTAACAAGGTTCAAAACACCCTGGTTGTCGTAGAACAAGTGAATTGGAGATTTGGATGGATGACCCATACTTGTCAAAATGCGACGCAACCATATCACTTCACACATGGCTTCACGTGCGGTGCGATATTTTACCTCTGTAGATGAAATAGCAACCACCTGTTGCTTCTTGTTGTGCCAAGAGACAGGATCGGATCCAAGATGAAATATATATCCTAAAGTTGACTTTCGATCATCATATGATCCGGCATAGTCGGAGTCCGTGTATCCTTGCAAGAAGAATTTATCATTCTTCTTGTACTCTAGGCCATACTCAATAGTACCACGGACATAGTGAAGAACACATTTTGTTGCTTTCCAATGAGTGGTCTTAGGCTCCTGCATGAACCTCGAAAGATAGTTGACAACAAACACGATATCTGGCCTAGTATTCATCAGATATATGAGACTCCCAATCAGTTGTCGATAGAGAGTACCATCTACTCGAGGTGAATCATCATATCGCGATAACTAAAGTCCTGATTCCATCGGAGTTGCCATTGGCTTACAATCAGTCATGCGATATTTTTCTAACAATGTCTTGGCATACTTTTTCTGGGACACCTTGATGTAGTGCTCCTTCTGGTTCACTTCTAGGCCAAGACAATAGTGGAGAAGTCCAAGATCTATCATCTCAAAATATTTGCACAAGTCTCTTTTGACGATAGTTATCATTGTTTCTGAGTTGCCTGTGATAATCAGATCATCCACGTAGAGTACAAGTAACACTATTTCAGAACCTTGTTTCTTGAAATAGAGGTTTGTATCTGACGGACTTCTCTTAAATCCATGTTGTAGGAGGTGATTATCCATCTTTATATACCAAGCTCGAGGAGCTTGTTTCAAACCATACAAGGACTTGACCAATTTGCACACTTTTTGCTCTTGGCCTTCCACTTCAAATCCTTCAGGTTGTGTCATATAGACTTCTTCTTGGAGATCACCATTCAAGAAGGCACTCTTGACATCCATCTGATGAACTTTCCACCCAAACTGTGCTGCCATAGCACAAAGAACTCGAATGGTTGTCATCCGAGCAGTAGGTGCAAAAGTTTCCTCATAGTCAATGCCTTCCTTTTGTGCATAGCCCTTTGCAACAAGATGGGCCTTATGCTTATCAATTGTCCCATCTGCCTTGTACTTGACTTTGTACACCCATTTGCAGCCAATGGGCTTCTTTCCTTGTGGTAGATCAACAAGCTTCCAAGTCTTGTTCTTTTTTAGAGACATGTACTCTGCATCCATAGCAGCCTTCCATTGTGGCTCACTAAGGGCATCTTGTATTGTGGTAGGTTCATGCTCATCAAGTGAAGACATAAACACCCTGTCATCATCCACATCCATATCCTCTGTTTCTCTCTCTGGATCTACTGAAAGCTCCTCGAAATATTGACAAAGATCATCAACCTCAGTAGTCTCTACTGTTGCTCTATCCTGTCGAGCCATACTGCGAGTACGAGGTCTATTCAAAGTCAAATCTGGTGGTGTGGATAACTTTGAGTCTCTGATAGTACTTGTATACCATTTAGGAATTTTCTTCTATGGTGAAGAAGAAGAAGAAGATCCTCCAGTCTGAGATGACGAAGGAGACTACTCATTTTTAGATTCCTCAAAATCTAGGTATACATCAGATGTGCTTTGTGATGTGAAAGCCTCATCAAAAACAACATCTCTATTGATATGAATCTTCTTGGTCAAAGGATCAATCAAACGATAACCCTTAGAGTGCTCATCATAACCAAGAAGAACACATTTCAATGTCTTCTCATCTAGCTTCTTCCTTTTCTCTTTCGGTATGTGCATAAAAGCCTTACATCCAAAAATGCGTAGATGAGAGATGGAGGGTTTTCGACCACTCCATGCTTCCTGTGGAGTTATTCCTTTTAGGGCCTTTGTGGGTGCCCTATTCAACAGGTATACTATTGTGGTGACAACTTCTGCCCAAAATTGTTGCTCTAGATGGGCTCTTGTGAGCATACAACGAACCATTTCCATGATGGAACGGTTCCTCCGTTCAACAACTCCATTTTGTTGAGGAGTATAAGTAGTAGTGAACTGTCTCTTGATCCCATGTGCAATCAAATATGCAAAAAAATTATTTAGAGGTGAACTCCCCCCTCGATCTGAGTGGAGGGTCTTTATAGAAGTCCTTGACTCCTTCTCAATAGATTTCTTGAATTGTTGGAAGAAACTAAAGGCTTCAGATTTCAGATGAAGAAAGAAAACCCACATCTTTCGTGAGTAGTCATCTACAAACAACTGAAAGTACCTCTTCCCCCCACAACTATTTGGTGTGAAAGGACCGCACAGATCGGTGTGAATTAACTCTAGAGGTTTCTTTGCTCGTGTAGAGCTCTTTTCAAATGGTACTCTATGCTGCTTTCCTGCCAAGCAATCAGAGCACACTGGCAATGTAGAGGAAAGGGAGGGAAGGCCCTTTACCATCTCATATTTACTTAGCTCAAGTAAATAGCCAGAACTTAGATGCCCGTATCTCTTGTGCCAAAGTGAAGTTGCCTCCTTTGTAGAGACTATCATGGCAACATGAGGGGTAGAGATAGCATCTAAGGCAAACAAGCCATGCTTGTATGAAGTTGTTGCGATGTATTTACCCCTCTTGGTGATAAAGCAACACTTCTTTCCATCCTCAACACGAAAATCAACAACCATATCTTTATCCAAAATTTGTGTGATTGACAACAAATTGTTCGCCAATCCTGGAACATATAGGACTCTTTCAATCTAACATTTGCCATCGGGAAGGTTTACTAAAACTGTACCCTCACCCTGAACCTTGTAGGTTTTATCATCAACAATAGTGACGGGTTTGCCCTCCTTGGCTTCATATGTCTCAAACCATGATTTATCGCCAATCATATGCTTATTGGCGCTATAATCAACATACCATACAAGATCCTTCTGCTTGGAGGTTGTGGTAGTCATGAGCACCTTGTGTGCCCACTTAGAATCGGAGTCAAATTCTTCAACAACAACATTCACCTTTGGTTGCTTGTTTTTGTTTTGGGGTTTGTTTTGTCCCTTGTTCTTTGGTTGTTTGTTTTTGTGCCAACACCTATTTGTGTCATGGGTATCCTTGTCACAAATCTTGCAATATCTCTTCGCTTGTTGAGGTTGTTTTCCCTTGGAATCCTTGGAAGAATTTCCTCCCTTCTGAAAATTACCCTTCTTCTTAGAACCCTTCCTAGTGGAATAGAGGGTTGTATTAGAAGCTTCATCTCTTTGAAGTTGGCGAGCCTCCTCTTCCTGAAGCATATTGACCAACTCAACAAAGGTAACTTTTCTCTGTGACACTTGAAGAGAGGTTATCAACATTCTATAAGAATCAGGTAAAGCTCTCATTACTACTGAAGTAAGAAGCTTATCATCTACAGGCTCTCCCAAGGAATTCAACTTTGACTTCAACTCAGCCACTCTGCAAAGAAATAGTTCAATGGTCTCTCCATGCTTCATACTCAAACTGTGAAGTTGAGATTGAAGGTGAAGAATGGTGGACTCATTCTTACCCTCATAGATGGTTTTAAGGGCATCCCATGCCTCTTTACCATGTTTTGTGTCAACTATGTGAGGTTGAACTTCATCTAAAACAACAAGCAAGATGAGCACTCTTGCCTTACTGTCTTTCTTGTCAAATGCAATCTGATCTGCAGTTGGGGGTGTAGCTTGAGTTGATCCAGCTGCTGGTGAAGGTCTTGTTGTTGTCCCAGAAACAACATCCCACAAATCTTCCATTTGGAGGATAGCCTTCATCTTGGTTTTCCATGGTGTGTAATTGGAACCTTTCAATAACTGATGAGAATCTGTCAGGTACTTAATAGCAGCCATAATGAGGGTTCCTTATATCACCAAATGGTCCCCCTTTCTTTATACCTTTGCCAGGCCTTTATACCAAACTTTTCAAAAAAATACCCGCCCTTACGTGAGGGAGACTATAGGTATTTTTGAGATCAGAACGATACATGGAACATAGGCGATACTGAAAGGGAATCATCTTGTTTATGACACCTACCATAGAAGGTCTTCTATCCTCATGCGTGGGGCATAACTTTCCCTAAACACTTTGGATATTAGAACATTCATCAGGATTTACGTCTAACAACAAGATCGATTAGGGTAGTGGAATGGAGTAAAAAAATAGCAAAATGGCAAACTTATATCTCCCCGACGATTAATAGAGAACAAGCTCAGACGTCATTGTTGCAACTATGTTAGATGTCAGATACAGTAGCCCAAAGCACGACAACATTACTTGTAAGTGTGGGCCAGAGGTATCGTAAATACCGAACACTGCGATGCAATTGAATTGCACGGATGGGTTCAATTTTTGGGGACTTAGGAGTGCTTGATTTTACTTAATGAAGTAGTGCAATAAAGAAGGAAATGCAACATACATCAGAAAGTGCCCTCAAAAAAAATGAACCTAAGGTGTCGGTTTCCACCGAAAATGCACCTTATTACAAAATGCCAAAATGCTGAAAAAAATTTCTCACTATTCCCCCCCTTTTTCATCCACTTTTGAGAAACTTGCAATTATGAAGCATAAAAAAATGCCCCCTCCTTTGGATGCAATATGTAGGATGAAAAGTTTCTTAATGGGACAAAGGTATTTGAAAAAAAAGTTATTTTAAAAACAAAAAGTTGATTTAAATGAAGAAAAAATTTGAAATTTAATTAAATATAATAAAATTTTCTTAATTAAATTATAAAAACATAATTAAGAAAAATTATTTTTAATTAAAAAAAATAATAATAATTAAAAACAAGCAAATGTAAAAAAAAAACTTTTAATAAAAAATACCTTTTTCGAGTAAAGGGGAATGGAACCCCTGACCTGTCGTTTGGCAACGACTAAGCTACGGGCCGAAAACCAAACCATCTACCACTCTGGATGGGAGTGAAGAGCACAAAGTGCTCTAAGAACTCATGCCTCCACCAATACCTTCAAATCGATGGTGCCTCCTTCAAGTGGGTGGTGCTGCTTGCGACGACGATGGTGGTGCTCCGCTTTGACAACACTCCTTTCTGAGATAGCTACGTCGCATCAGGGATCACCTTATGTAGTAGCTTTATATACAATAGTGTCACGAGCTACAATGCCTCGATCTGGAACATTGTCACGATCTACAACACGAAGGTATATTGGCGTTCGCGACGATGACGTGCTTGTCACTTGCAATGTCTATAAAGCTTAAATACCTTGACGTTGCTCCAACTCTTTAGAATCATAGCAAAATTTTGTAAATCCTTCATAAAAAAAAATGTGATCTTCGATTACTAAAACAGGTAAACCAGGCTTCACAAGTTTGCAGGAGTTTTAAAAAAACAAGTCGAGCAATTATCCCACATGCGTGGGCATACAAACAAAGACGTGGTTTAAAAAACAAAACCACACTAAGTGGTATGTCTACCTTTGGGTAGACTATGCTACCCGCTGCACTCCTGCAAGTTATCCCTGCCATGTAGCATGCACAAAATTTTTTCCATCCACGTCAGTCTAGGATGTCCGATCTAGTGGCTGAGTGCCACGTGTCCTCGTTAGATCACCTTAGGATACATTCATGTCAGGGTCACCTCGACATCTGTGCTGCTTGCGTCCATCCTATAGTGCATACTCAAAATCCATGCAACCAGTCAGTATTAGCTATCTCGAGATATGAGCTCGAGTGTAGATCCAGTCCTACCTCGAGAAACATGCTCGGGATATGCTAGTTAGGGCTATGAGAAATCATTCAAACCATAAATCGCAAAGAGTTTTGATACCATGTCAGGGAATCGAAATACATGCGTCCAGTCAGCATCAGCTATCTCAAGATATGAGCTCAAGTGTAGATTTAGTCCTACCTCGAGAAACATGCTCGAGATATGCTAGTTAGGGCTATGAGAAATCATTCAAACCATAAACCGCGAAGAGTTCTGATACCATGTTAGGGAACCAACAACATTCCATTGGTGTAAGTTTGAATAAATATTACAAATGAGACTCAAAATAACCCGTACAAAATGGATCTCATAAACAGGAATCAACCCAAATAATATATGCTTAACGAACAATAGTTCGAGCATAACAATAATGTAATAATAATAGCTAACAGAAAAACTATGCGGTAACATCAACATGTTTATATGCACTTATAGTTGAATAAATTAATTATAGTATTTCATATGAAATGTATGGACATCTTAAAATATTTATTGATTCTTAATAAGTTTTCAACATGGTTCAAGGATTTCCACCTATTAAAGAACAATAGAATACATGGTTTGGGTGTCAAGTGCAAAAGCAAAATTGATAATTATTTGATACGAATAAAATATGGCATACATAAGGTGTCTTAGATCTGGCACATATTAATTTGTTTAATCCAATGAATATGCATTTAGTTTTTAGGGCCAAGGTTTTTTGGGTAGTAGATGTTTTTTTTAGGAAGACATGAGCATGCTTTGTGTAGTATAAATCTAAATGCTTTTCATTGTTTTTACCATTCAAGTCCTTGGTGGAGAAACAAACTAGTAAGAACATCATAACCTTATAATCAAATAATGGAGGTGAGTTTGCCTAAAAATAATTCAAATTTTTGCAAGCCTGAAGGTATCCATACACATATAAAATTTTATGTGTACTCATAAAAAATGTGCCCTTTCATTGATGTTAAAATAAGAGTTACAAAATCATTCCTTTTACAAATTTACCCCTTGGGCTACAAGTAGGGTCTTTTAGTGAAGAAACCCTTTACAAAACATTGTTATGGCACCACATGAGTCTTCTATGGGCACCTTAGGGGGAGTGGGTTTACCGCACACATACCACTGCTAGTTGAGTAGGTGCTCTAAACCTACACAATCCAAATCAAAGAGTTAGTAGTAATTGTGGGCTTGTCTTAATCAAAACCTAATTGATAAAGATAAAAGAATAGAGAACCTAATCTATTGCATGATTAAATATTGAAATAAGTGCATAACAAAGAAAAATAATAAAAGTTACTTAATTTTATAATATGTTGGTTTGTAGATTTTTAAAACAAATCCTTGGAGGGAACCATACCCTTAGGTACGATCCAGTCTAACTGTATCTATCCCTATGATAAGTTCTATGTTAGTCAAACAAAAAATTCTTTTGAAGATGTGGTTTTGTTGGTCCTATGGGAGCTCCTACCTAAGTTTGGTGACATTTTGAATCTACACCTATGAGCAATTTATAATAAGGAGGCAACAAGAGGCACATGAATGCATCCATGGAGGTTGGTAGAAAATGGGGTTTGTGTGCAATGAAGGTTAGAGTGATTTTTGTAGAGTGTTGTTATGTAAATGTGAGATATATGGAAATGGAGGAAATGAACTTCTATTTATAGAATTTGTCCAAGGTTAGGGGGATGAGGTGTCCTATGAGGTGGAGGTGTGCACCATACCTCATGAATACCCTTGGGTGGAGGAAAGTCCTCATCCACCCACATGCATTAAATGGGCATGGGTGCACCATGCCTCATAAATGCATGGGGTGAATAAATTCTTCACCCATTTATGGCATGGTGGATGATGAATCATCAATGCCTTTAATGTACATGGGTGAGAGAAGTCCTCACCCTCTTGATGGCATTGAATGGGCATGATGAGGTGGAAAGGCTAGGCTAGGGTAGGCTAGGCTTAGGTGGAAGCTAGGCTAGTCAAAGGGTAGACTAGGGTGAGGTGGCCCTAGGCTAGGCTAAAGGGGTGGTTGCATGGTGACTAGGGGCTAAGCATAGGAGGGGGCTTAAGTGGCCAGAGGGGCTTAAGCAAGATGAATAGTGATTTTTGGCAAATTAAGCAATTTTTGAGAGCTTTGCAAATTAATCAATTGATAACACTACACAAGGATAAATGTGATATTTGTAGATTTATACATTTACCTCTTTTTGTATTATGGTGTGTGAAAACATGATGCAGTGCAAAAATATATGACATCGGATTGGTGGTTGATTATGAGAATGATAATTGATGATGAATTATCTTGGTTGATTATGATTGATTACAACTTGTGGCACACTACAATGATTGTTGAGGGAGGAGGACAAGATTAATATTGAATCATGAACAATGTAAGATGCCTCAATGGTAGAAGGGATAAATATCCTTGAAATTTTACCTTTAAAAAATTGTTGAGTCTGATTGATTTAGTAAGTTGACCAACCAATGGTAGGTATCCTTAGGATGCTACAAGTCGATTAAAAGTGGTCTTAAATTGCTACCTCGACTTAAGGAATTTTTGAATAACCATACAACCATTGGCATGGTAGCCCCATTGGAAGAAACAAAGGAGAAGAATAAGCCATAGATAAAGATTATAATGTGAGGTGGCAACAATTAGTTGAGGGAGGAGAACACAAGACCATCATAGGTAGTGGTAGAAGAGCAATCAAATCCATAGGAAGAAGGTTTGGAAAACATATAGTAGGGAGAGTTGCCAAAACTATAAGAGGAAGCCCAAACACCTATGTAAGAACAATAGATGACAAGAGAGATCATTGATGTGGAGGATATTAGATCGACATAAGAGGAGACAAATATAATTATGGCACATAATTCACCATAGGAAGAGATTGCAATGGGTCTAATCAAGGATATGGTAGGAAGTTCACATCTACAAGAGGAAGAAGAGGAAATGAATCTACCACAATAAAGAGCTAGCAAACTTTAGACAAACTATTTACTGAAGGTACCCCAATTTAGCATTTTAAATGAAGAAGGAGAAGATATGGATGACAAAGTGGACCATTTCTTGAAATAGGATTATGATATCTGATTGTATTTTTGCATAGGTTATGTTGGGTAGTTGAAATAGTTGGGTGTTATGCATGAATCTAGGATATTTTTTGTGTTCGATTCTCACTACATACCCACTCCATGATATTCTCCAAGGTGCAATTGCATAGTGAAAACCTATGCAAAAATACAATCAGATATTTTGCCTAATTTGGAAGTGCAATTGCATAGTGAAAACCTGCCAAAGAAGAAAAAATAAGGGTTTAGATAGAATGATTACAAAATTATTTAGTTTGGGTTGTAAAATGACTTCCAATAAACTGTACAAGTGGTAAATCATACATTTTAGGGTGTTGTACAATTTGGATTGTACAACTATACAATTTGGAAATCATACAAGCTATTTTGTGAAGTTTGTAAATCGTTTAGTAGCAAATCATACACTTGTACGATTTGGACCAAAGCTGTTACAAAACATTGAAATTCATTCCAAAACCTCCCAATTTACCTCTCCCTCTAGGAATACTCCCTCCTATGATACACTATCTTCTTCAAGATAATGGTGTTACTTATGGTAGTTATTTCTATACCTTTGTTAATCTTGCTTTCACCAAAGGTTTTTCAAAACTTGGCACACCTCTTGGTGTCTTTAGATACTAGAAATATGTGTTGCCTTTTTTTACTATCGAGTCTCCTTATTTTTCTCAAGAGACCTTTGAAAAATCTACACTTTGTTAAGTCTAAAGCAAACTTTTAAAACCGATGCTTTCTTCCTTTATAACTCCTTTAAGCAATATCTAATTTGATTTATGTTGTTTGAAATGTGTAGGTTTGATGATACCCAAGATGCCTCCTTTTTTTACCTTGAAAAAACTAATATTTAGAGCTCTATATTGCTAGATTTAATGGCTCTAATGTGGTGCTATTATAATATTAAAACAAACTGCTTATAGTAACCTTTATAGCACCAAAGTAACTAATTCTTCTTCAAAATTAGAAGATTTAAAGTTGAGCCATTTCCTTTTGCTATTAAATATGGTGTTAAAATACTTAAATAATACTTGAATAATAAAACTTTAATAATACCAAATTTTAAATCATATTTAGGCCTCCTTTGTAGTAAGCTTCTTTTGGTGATTTGATTCACCTATTTGCTGTCTGGTTTTGTAATTTCGTAGCTTCAAATCCTTGTGCTTTGCTACCCTCAATTTTGAAAATTTGCACATTTTATTTTCTACTTGAATGCTACCTTAGATTTTTATATTTTAAGCCTTTAGTTTTCTATCCAAAAATCTGAATTTTGTGGCTCCATTCCTCCTTCAACTTTACTTTCTTGGACTCAAAAATTTGTACCTATTATTGCTACCCAAATTGCTGCCCTCTTGTTATCCTAAACTCTAAAATTTTTAGTTTCTAATATAGCCAAATTTCCTTCATTTTTTTATCCTTAACTCTCTCAAATATGGTAGGAAACTCCTCCAATTCACCAATTGCTTTGCGTTAAGTATTTATTTAAGATAGCTATTCAAGGTATCTTCAAAATTTGCCCAAATCTCCTCTAACTTGCAGATCTATGTCACCTTGATTTTTCTATATTGTGACTCTTCAACTTCTGCTGTAAAAAAAACAATCTTCTCTTCTATGAATTAGCCTTCAAGCCTTCAATGGTAATCTTAAAATCTCTCAAATATAGTGGCCTCTTCTAGCTCCTTTCTCCTTCAACCTCCTTATCAAGTTTTGAATTCAACCTTGGCCCATTTGTTGGCCTTATATCTCAAGAATCTGAATGTCTTGAAATATTTAAAAATATCTTACAAAATTTGGCAAATTTCTTTCCAAATCCTTCTTCCTTTTGGGTTTGTTTTTAGATGGTGACAATTGTGCCAAATTCCTCTTTTTAGGTGCTTCTCCCTCTTGCAATATTCTCCAATGTATTTTCTTCAAATCTTCGCCAATATTTTTTTTCAACTTCTTCAATAGGGCTTCTCTAGCCTTCTTCTTTCTCCTTTCAATATTTCTTGAGACTTTTTCTCTTGTGTCTTCAAATTATGCAGCTTCTCAAATCTTCAATTGGAATTTTCCTAGTCCTCTATCTTCAATCTTCAATCTTCCAAATCTAGAAGTTCTTTAACAAAACCTTTCTCTTAGTTCTCCTCCTTTTAGAGTTGTTTTTTGTTTTCTTCAATATGAAGTCTTTAATATTCAAATTTCTATGAGGACCTTCTTGGTTCTCCTTAATCTTCAATATTCTATGGAGATCTCTTTCATGAGTCTCCTCAATCTTCTATATTCAATCTACAGTGGGGCCTTCTTCCTTGGACCTTGTCCTTGATCTGCAATATTCAACTTGTTGCTTCAAGTACTAGATCAATTTCAAAGAAGATATTCTTCCTAACTATTGTAGAAATATTCTCAAATTTCTTTGAATCAACTCTTCTCTACAACAAAGTATTAGAAAATGATAATGGAAATTATTTAAATCTAAATATAATGAACTTCACTAGTTGATTTGTCAAACTAGTGGAATCAACGTTGATTCCTAGTCTTCACAAGTTTTTCTGCAACTCTGTGGAAAGACTCTAGCCAAATAGCAATTTCAAATATTTTAAAAATAAAATATCCTATCTCCTCTCAATATTCTTTTGGCTCTCTCTATCTCCTATCAATCCCCCTTATGGCTCTGATACCATTGTTAGCTTTTGATGCTATATATTTAATCAAATAACTACCACAAGGCATAAAAAGAGCATGCAATATTAAATATATGGAAATGGTAATATACTAAGCATGAGAATATTATGAGAAACTTCTGAAAATACTCATAAATCAACCATTAATGAAAATCATAAAAATAGTATATTTCTATAAAATAGAGATCTCAAGCACTCCATATTGCTTATATGTTCTACATTGTATCTACAATTATTCTACCTTGTGCACTCCAAAATACTCCCTTTTCTATCACCTAAGAAGGCCTATATATAATGAGACAAGAATATTGGCCTTCCATATTCCCATGACTCTTCATCTTCCTATTCTTAAGGACTCATGTACATGTGGACAACATGCACATTTACATCATTACACATTCTAATAATACTTGTGCATTTATTCCATTGCATAAAGTAAATATTTAAATCCTAATATAAACATGTACCCATGATGGTACATTAGCATGTACCAAATAATGTAATATATTCCAACAATACCAAGGAGATAAAGTTCAGTCAATCCACTAGGAAGCCCTATGCGGTGAAGGAATTCATGCAAGAGGAGTTTATAAAAGGGTGAAGCCTCCCCTAATGCACTTCACAAGCCCCTAGTTCTTGGCCATCCTTTAGGAGATATCCCTATTAAACCAAAATTTCCCTGGGGTCACCTCTTTACACTTCACGCCCAATATATAAGGCTTCAACTTCTAGGTCCATTGTTTCCTATAGGAAGGAGCACCCTATGTGCTACCAAACTATAGTGAGTCCTCTCTACATCAAGCAGATTCTACCAAGAAAAAATAGTTAGGATGAGGTCATTGCTGAATGTTGAGTAAAATAAGGGGCCTAAAATTTTTGTCTACATACAACAAAGTTGATGCCAAGATGAAAGTAAAATTTTCCGAAAGAAAAAGCTTATAATTAAAGTTGTTGAAAAATTTAAAGCTCCTCATGCCACAAGATAAGGTTAATCATATGAATGAGGTAAAAAAAGAATCTCAGTATTTTTGGTGACAACTAAGCCAAGTCTTGATACAATTAAAGAGATCAAATCTTTTTTAGTGATAGTTTATAGGGCTTAGTTGCAAACAAAAGTTCTACCTTCTATAGCCCTAGGCCCATCCCTCAAATAGAATAAGGGGCTTAAAAATTAAAGTAACCCCTCTAGGAAATTAGGATCCAAAAAGGCAAGTGTCCTAGGTTAATTGAAAAATAGCACTAGTGATAGACCTAGGGAGCACAACTCAATAACTAGAGAGGAAGCAAAGAAGGAGGACAATGCCTATAAAATTGAGGCTAGAAAGTGTGTTAAGGATTTCCTAGCCACATAAAGGCTTTCCCCCAAAATTCATGGCAAATAATAAAAATGGGGTAAATAAGCTAAAACCATATGACAAAAAGGACTTAAGGCACATGAAAAATTTGGTAGCTCCAATGAAAAGTAACTACAAAGTATCAACAATCAAGCAAGAGACCAAATGATTATAGAATTGGTACTAACTAGATAGAAGAATAATTTACAAGTAGCAATCAAACTCCCAATGTTAAATATAAGGTGGAATACATCTCTAGAGTCTAGTGGCTTGAAAAAGGAGATGAAAAATAAGGTGGGATTGGAATGGAGGTCAAACATTAGAAGTTACACTATATGGAGGAATTTGCTCACTGAAAGTTGAAGATGAAGAGCGATTGATAGGAGTGGTAACCAGATTTTATTGGAAGCTAGTAAAGTGACTAACCAACATCGTATCAAAAATCAAAGTGAAGAGTCTAGTAATGATGTTGCTTGAGCTCAAATCCCCATACAAGTGTAGAAAGGATGCTAGTTAATGACAACCCAAAACATGCCATCCATCTAAAGTAACATTTATGATAATTAGACCCTGAGGTGACTCTAGACTTGCCTAAAATAAATGTTGTACAACACCTCAAGCACAACAACCCAAAACAAACCAACTCTCCTGCCCAAGGTACCCCTGGAGGAAATTTTGAAATTTCGAATTATTGTTGTGTCTAGTATATGAACTTGAGTGATTTTTTATCCTCTTTCCATTTTGTGTATTAGTCTAGACTCGAGCCTTGATTCATTGCATGTACAGGTTGTTGAGCCTCTTTCAATTATGTATGAATGTAATTATGCTTCACCATGAATATAAAGAGTTGTGACTATTCCAAAAATTTTATATTGACCTAAGTATTTGTGTATCTTTTTGTGGGGATTTGTGAATTGTATATGTATTGGTTCTCCTAGGGGATTATTCAATTTAGTCATATGTGATTGAGACCATGTTCAATTTCAACTATCTTATTTTATTTCATGTGTTCATTAATCCCACTAGTATGTGAGGTAAAATCTATAATATTTGGTGCATTACCATTCATAGCATAGACAAGAACCTGATAGATTAGGCCAGTTTAGGAGGAGAGCATCAAATATTACACCCAAAAAAATATCTAACCTTGTTAAAAACCATGGAGGTCATCCAAAGGAGCCACATCCTACACTCCTTGGACTTCCTAGGACTGGTTCTCCGAGCAATGCACAGGCACTAGACACACCCAACAAGAACCACAGGGTCATAGCACCTAGGGAACATGAAGTATTTTTGGTCCCCAACAATCACCATGCAATTACCAAATATATTAAGAATCCATTGCCAAAGATTCTAAACTATTGAGCAGTGTCCCAAGAGATGGTCTATACTCTCCTCCTTTTTACATAGAACACATTGTGAGGGGCCATGAAAATTTATTTTCATAAGGTTATCTGAGGATGAATTTCTTCTATGATATAATAGAAAACAAATATTTTAACTTTAGGAATGCTTGGGCTATCCCAAATATCTCTCTATATTTTTGTGACATTTCTATTTTGTTGGCACTTTACATTATATCCATTTCTTTTTATGTATTCTCCCGAGGTATTCAAATCCCAAATTAGCTTATCCTTGGCTCCCCTCAAAATAATCACTATTGTTATCTTTTTGCTCAACTATCTCCTAGCATCAATGTCTTGTATACTTGTAAAAAAATCTTCTTTCCATTTGTATCTTCCTTCCTAATCCTTGTACATAATATTAGAATCCCTTTCTCCATATTTATCTTAAAGTAATATTATTCATGGTTTTAAAATTATATCTAGATTGAGTAGTTTTTTATCACACCAAGAATCCATCCAAATAATTTTTTTCTCATTCCCACCACCCATATTAGACCTTTAATCACTAGATAAATTGATTTTTTTAAATTATTCCATAGTGCATAACTATTTGATAGTGCGAATGTAGTAAATATTAAGCCTGGGTTATTGCATTCAACGTACTTAGAATAATCGTTGCCCATTGTCTTTGACTCTATTTGTGCAATCTATAAATTAATTTTCCCCAAGAGCTAAGTTTAAATTTTTATAACTCTTTAACCAAGACCTCCCCTAGTTTTATCATCATACATCTTGTTGCATTTCACCAAAGTTAAATTTCCATTTATCATGTAAACATGATCATAAAATGTTTGGATAATATTGATTAAATAATTTTCTATTGATTTTGGCATAGTATACAAGGACGTATAATATGTTGGAATGACCTATAAGACTGATTTAATTAGATACACTATTCCCACTAATTATAACCATCTACCTTTCCATGTTGGTATTTTATTATAAACTTTAGTTTTAACCAAATTTCACAATTCTATCCTCATTCTCCCCTTAAATAAGGGCATCCCCAAATAAGTTTCTCATAAATTTGCCTCCTCCATTTTAAGTAACCTACTTACCCTTTCTTTGATTCTAGTCAGAGTGTTTATTAATTAAATTTTGGATTTTATCCTACAAACTTCTTGTCCTGATGCTATTTCATATTCCTTTAATAAGTTATTCAAAGCTCTGACCTTGCTTATTTTTGTGCTCCTAAAAATGATTTTATTATTTATAAACTATTGATGGTTGATGTTATTACTAGGCTTAAGTCCATTTATTAGCCCATGTTCTTTTTCAAGTTCCTACCCAATACCTCTACCATAATAATGATCATATATGGTGATAGAGGATCTCCCTGTCTAAGACTTCTCTTGGATTTAAATGACTCTATTACTAACCCAATGACCAACACTAAACATAATACTGTAGAGACAAAATTTTTAATTCATTTGACCTCTTTCTTCCTAAATCCAAAATTTTCTAATACTACAAAAAGAAAATCCCATTCAACCTTATCATAAGCTTTACTTATATCACGTTTTAAGATAATTGCTCTCTCTTTTCTTGAAGTTGCTAAATGCACAACTTCATAAGCTACTATGATATCATTTAGAATCTATCTTCCTCTCATAAATTCTCCTTACTCTTTTGAAATAATTTTTTCTAATAGTGGTCTTAACTGATTTTACATCACTTTGAAGATTGTCTTATATGCCATATTACATATGATTATGGCCCTAAATGAATCAAATAATTTTACATCTTTCTTTTTTGAAATCAAGGTAATATATGTTGCATTTGTTTTATAAGGTATGTAATATTTTACCCTAGATTGTTCCACTACCACCAATAAATAATCCTTCACTATATTCTAATTATACTGATAGAATGTTGTATAGAGCCCATTTAGACTTGGGGATTTATCCTTATCAAAAGAGAAAATAATTAAATGAACTTCTTCTAGAGTAATAGGCTCCATAAGTTTTCTATTGCCTTCATCTATTATAACTAAAGGTACTTCTTGTAGTAGTTTCATTAAGAAATTCAAACTCCTCCGAACCTATAATATTTTGATAAAAAAAACTTACCTCATTTTTAATTTCACTTTGGTATTCAATCAAAACCCTTTCTACCGATTAATGGACAACGATCATATTGATTCGAGGAAGAAATGGAGAGTGGGAAAGGTAGCGATTGATTTGCGAATGGAGAGCAACTAGGAGGATACAACAAAAAGGAGGTAGGACAGTCAGGCGAGTTTCTAGGAGGGACCAGTCTTGGCACGGTTGACGGGGCAATGGCTGATGCATCAGGGACTCAGGTGGATGGGTCAAACAAGAGTGGAAAAGACCCTCCTGATAAGGAGGGACAAAAGGGCAGGCTTAACCTAACCCAAAAAGGGTCCTATGCTCAGGTATTGAGGCCAGGATCATCAACAAAGCAACCCTCCCAGGAACTGCTTCCTTGTGGAACAGACCTGGTTATCCCGAAAGACCTAATGGATAGCTACATGGAGCTTTAGTGTTTCACTCTGATTGGAAAGTTTGTAGGAGGGAGACCAGACATGGAGACCATTTGTAAATGGGCATTTTCCAAGTGGAAAACCAGTGGAAACATGGAAATTATTGCTCTCTCTTGAGGTTTCTTCGCCATCAGACTCAATACTCAAGAGAACTACTACAACATCTTAGCTGGGGGACCCTAGTTCCTCGAACGTAGGAGCCTATTTCTCTGAAAGTGGGGGGATGATTTTAACCCTGAAACTCAAAACATAAACGTAGCTCCTCTGTGGGTTCTGTTACCAAAACTCCCTTTCCAGTTCTAGCATGAGGATATCTTTTGAGGGATAGCCCGCTCCATAGGTGAGTTCATTGCCATTGATCCCTCCACCAAATTTCGATCCAGGATGGTTCATGCCCGCTTCTGTGTCTCTGCTAACTTGGAGACAAATCTACCTTCTTTCATCAATTTGTACAGAGGATCTCATATGGTCAGGAGGCAACCCATCGAGTATGAAAATAAGTTTGCCTTTTGTACTCACTATTGCACCCAAGGTCATCTACCGAATCAGTGCCCTGGTTTGAGGACCTAGAACCAAAATGTGGTAGGTCCAACCAAGGGCATGCAGAGGAACCAGGGTATCCCCCCTCTCAAGAAGGAACCACTGGTAGGCCCGAAACACATCATGCGTAATCCTGCTCATCGAGCACCTCAGGAGGCTGGCCAGAGTGCCAGTATAGAACAAGGTAAGCAAACCAGTGAGCAAGGAGAAGGATCCTAGGCCAAAAGGAGCAAGAGGTGCTCCCAAAATATTTGTTTCTCACCAGTCCTATCATAGAGGATCCAATGGCCCAGGTACAGACCCCTCTTGAAAGTGTATGTCCAAATTCTCATACGGATGAGCACCTGATGGTGAGCAACGAAAAATCCCCAAATTGCTCAAATAGGGGAGAGGCACCCCCTTCTCCTTCATATGAAAAATAAGATCATTCTCTCTCAAGAAGGATCAGCCCCAGGAACACTAGGAGCAGGAAACATACAATAGACTATGGCAGTGAAAGGAAAAGAGGGATACCCTCTGACAATGAGAAAAGAAACAAGGAAACAATGAAGGATATCACAAATGGCACCCAGTCAATGCTTTTTTTGATGAGTCCGATAACGATAAGCAAGGAACCAAACCCCCCTTCTAGCTGGTGAAGGGAGGCAGGAAAAACCCTAAACCCTTGAGATGAAGGTTCTCTCATGGAACATGAGGGGCCTAAATGAGGTATCCAAGCAGATGTTGGTGGCTGACCTAAGGAAAAGGATTAATCCTTCCATATTCATCATGAAAGAAACCAAAATCGATGAATTCTATTCTCGAAAGGCTGCCAAGGCCATTTGGGCCAGTGGAGATTGCCTTATCAGTCCTGCTCAAGGCACTTCAGGGGGGCTTATGTGTCTATGGGATTCTACCCTGGTTGAAGGAAGGCTTTTGTCATCATTGAATAGGATCCTAAACATATTGTTTCATTCCAAGACCACCAAGCAGTCTTGGATTCTATCAAATATTTATGCTCCAAACTCACCCAGTGAGCAGGCCACGATGTGGGAAATAGTAACTCAAATGAGAACCAACTTTAACACATTTCCTTGTATCTTAGCAGGGAAATTCAATAGTCCTTTGCATCCATCTAAAAATAGAGGAGGCAACGATTCTTACAATAGAAGCATGGAGGATTTCAGAGGGTTTGTCAATACCAATGAGCTCATGGATGTTCAGCTCAAAGGATCCTCTTTTACTTGGAGCAATAGGAGGATTGATAGCGGACTCATTCAGGTCAAGTTGGATAGGTTCCTAATTTCTCAAGAAGCTATCCTATGGTTTGGCGATGCCACTCTACTGGCATTACCTCAGATCGGATCAAACCATAATCCCATCCTCCTTGAATCTGGTAGGCCTCCCTCCTTTAAAAATCCTTTTCGTTTCAAAGCCATGTGGACCCAACACAAGGATTTCAAAAATCAAGTGTCCTCTTGGTGGCATCAAAGTGTCAGAGGGTCTGCCACTTATCAGTTGGCTCAGAAGTTGAAGAAGGTAAAAAAAAACCTAAAAATATGGAATAGGGAGGTCTTTGGCAACCATTTTGTCAATAAGAAAGCTATTACTGAGAAAATTCAAGATATAGAAAGGAGAATCGAAGCAGGGACCACAACATCCCCACTAGGGAGGAGGAAAGGAACCTCCTAGCAGAATTCCATAATATCTTGGCCAGAGAGGAAACCTTCTGGAGGAAAAAGTCAAGAGACCTATGGGTCAAGGAAGGTGATGCCAATACAAGGTTCTTTCATGTCTCCACCATGCGACACAGGGCATCCAACCAGATTAGGGAGATCGTATGCAACAATGGATCATTGTCCACTCACATTGTGGAGATCAGGACTGAAGCAGTGTCTTTCTTCCAGAACTTCTTGGGAAGTGCCTCGGAGGATGACAGTCAAGCTCAGGATACTCTCCTTGCTAATATCCCCAGCATTGTTCCTTAGGACTTGAACTCTAGACTGGTGGATCCCTTCACCCGTGATGAAGTTAAAGAGACATTGTTTTAAATGCAACCCAATAAAGCCCTTGGACCGGATGGGTTCTCTCCAAGGTTCTTCCAAACTATGTGGGATGTGGTGGGGAATGATATTTGTAAGGCTATTAGAGAAATTCAGGAAACCAAAGTCGTCCCTCGCAGTTTCAATTCCACCTTCTTGGCCCTCATCCCGAAAGTCTCTACTTGCAAATCCATCTCTGATTATAGGCCCATCGGCCTATGCAATGTCATATAAAAAGTTTTGACCAAGGTTATGGCCAAAAGGCTAAAGGCCATACTTCCCCTCATCATTGACCAATCCCAAGGCAGCTCGGTTAAAGGGAGGAACATCCTGGATGGGGTCATATCAATCCATGAAACCCTGCATTCGGCCTAAATGTCTAAGAAGGCTACCATGTTTCTTAAGTTGGATATGAACAAAGCCTTCGATAGGGTTGAAAGATGCTTTCTTCAAAAAATTCTTCTCAAGTTCGGCTTCCACCCTTTGTGGGTTGATCTCATCCAGGGCTACATTTCCTCTCCCTGGTTCTCGATCCTAGTCAATCGCTTTCCCATTAGGTTCTTTGAAATCTCAAGAGGTTTACGCTAAGGGGATCCTCTATCCCCCATCCTATTCATTATCCTTGTAGAAGCATTGGGAAGAGCTCTCAAGGATGGCCAACATCGAAAGAAGGTGACGGGTATCCTCCCTGCCTTCGAGGGTGATGCGATCACCCATCAGCAGTTTGTGGATGACACGCTTCTATCCACCATTGCGTTAGTAGTTCAAGATAAATCCATCAAATGAATCCTTGGTCTCTATGAGAAGGTTGTCGATCAAAAAGTAAATTACATCAAAAGCAAGATCTTTTTCATCAACACCCCGACCAGGCATCAAGTCTAGATTACAAGGATCCTGGGCTGCTCTATTGACTACCTTCCCACCACCTATCTTGGCATCCCTCTTTTCTATGGACGTGCAAAGGAAGGGATGTGGAATATGGTGATTGAGAGGATCCTCAAAAAATTGGCCTCATGGAAAGGCAAGCTCCTATTCCAAGCTGCCAAGGCAACCCTTACCATGGCTTGCCTCCAAGGGATTTCAATTTTCTTCATGTCTATTTTCAGATTTCCTGCCTTAGTTCTTCTGAAGATCGAGTAGGCTCAACGGAATTTCCTTTGGTCAGGAAATGAAGATAAGTCCAGGATCCATCTGGTAGCCTGGGAAAAAGTGTGCAGAAATGAAAAGCAAGGTGGATTAGGGCTCAAAATAATGGCCATGATGAACCTAGCTCTCATTTCCAAGCACACCTAGAGGATCCTAGTTGAAGAAATGGTTGAATGGGTTAGGATTTTCAGGAGGAAATACCTCAACAACACTCCCCTTATTGAGAGTGGAATTCCCACCCGGGGGTCGGCTTTTTGGAAAGCCATTGGTCAATCCAGACAGTTGATACAAAATGACATCAGATGGATCCTTGGGGATGGTCAAAGTATAGAATTTTGGAAGGACAGGTGGGCCCTAGAGGATCCTTTGTCAGAATAGACCGGGTTGGCTCAACTTAAAAGTTTCCTAGATAACAATGTTGGGTAGAAGGTAGCCAATTTTATTGAACGGAGAAATGGCTCCTTGTAGTGGAAAGTCATCAACATAGAAGGGCTAGAGTCGGATGTTGGCTTCCTATCCTCCATCCTCAAGGACATCATCATACCCACTAGTAGAGGACTAGATAGATTGATATGGAGGGGGACCGATGATGGGGGTTTCTCTATCAAAACTGCCTATGGGCTTCAGTGCAAAGGGCCAATTTTGGACTTTCCTTACAACTTGATCTAGAGGAAAGGAGTTATCCCAAAGGTAAATTTCTTTTGTTGGATTGCTTTTCAGAACAAAACCCTCACTATTGACAATCTTCACAAGAGGGGGTTTTCTTTAGCCAATAGATGCTACTTGTGCGAGTTTTCCTGTGAGTCCTCTGACCATCTCTTCCTACACTATGGCTACACTGGATCAGTCCTTGGTGCTATCCTCTCCACCTTCCAGATCCAATGGGTTCATCCAAGACCATCAAGGAGGCTTTCTTCCAATGGGGCAATCATTTTAAAAACCCCAAGCTCCATTTCCTGTGGAATGCTTGCCTCCATCACTTTTTGTGGCAGGTATGGTTGGAATGCAATGGTCAGATTTTTGGTCATCCCCCCAGGGATCCTCCCTCAGTCGCTCATAGGGCCATCGCCTTTGCCATTGAGAATTCCAAGCTTATCCCCAGCCCTTGGCCCAAACATGTGTTCGAAGAAGGTTTGTTCAAATCCTTAAAGTTATCTGGGGAGAGTAAGGAGCGGGAGGATCCATGAGTTTCCAAGAAGAACATCAGGTGGGTCAGGCCTCCTCACGGGTGGTTGAAGCTAAATTTTTATGGGGTGTCTCACGGCAACCTAGGGGTGGCCACTGCGGGTGGGTCAGTTCGAGTCACAATGTAAAGCTTATAATGACTTTTTGTGAAAAATTAGGGTGTCAAACCAATCATGTCACAGAGAATAGAGGATTGCTAAGAGGACTCGAGCTCATGACAGAGGATCCCCGTCCCTTGGTTGTTGAAGGGGACTCTTTGAACATCATCAAGTACATGACAACTTCCAAGGATCCGGTGTGGAAGGTTTACAATATCATCACTTAGGCCAGAAGCATCCTTTGTTGGAGGAACTAGGTTAAGTTCAAGCATACCTATAGGGAGGGCAATGGTCTAGCTGACCACTTAGCAGAAAAAGGTTTAAAATCCACATGTCTTATGGTGTGGCATCAAAGTTTCCTAGCGAACATTGAGAAGATCGCCATCCAGGATATTATTAATGTCTCCACATGAGCATGATGTAAGGACCGGGCCTAGGTGTACGTGTTCAGGGAGAACCATGACACCTACACCACCGGTCCCAATTGGCACACCCATCATGATGGTTTGTGGTAGGCATGACATGAATGATACCTTCTCAAAGGCCCTCGAAAGGTGGTCCAGCAGATCCTCAGTCCTGTCCCTCATGCCTGGCAAAGGTCGAAGACAGGTGGGTGTTTGTTCATCTTCCCTTGGATGAGCTCGACACACCCAAGTGAAGATCATCATTGGCCCTCTCCCGGGCCACTTTGAGAGGATGCTCCGGCCCACATCTCTAGACATAACTACCAAAGGTGCCACTACCTTCGACAACAAGTGGCACCTTCGAAGATTGCGTATCCATCTCAACATCAATATTTACCACCATCCTAGATCTAACGTTATCTTTGGTAATGATGGCTCTCTCTGCATGCATGCGAGGCTCATCTCCAAAGAAAATCTATTTAATCTAGTGGTGTGTTGGGCGAGCCTTGTCTTTTGGTGTAAGGTGTCCCTTGGAGTGTGGTGCAGAGTTGTCTGGCTTCCCTCCTGGTGTGTATTTTTTTCCTGAATCCATGGCTTCTCCTTATGTCGAGCCAGTTGAACTTTCCTTGTGTGACGAAGCCATGATATTTATGAAGGCCAAGGGTATGCTCCCTTTCCTCCAAAAATTCCAAGGACCCGAAGACGATGTCACTTGTGCCTTTGTGGACTCCTAGAACTGGGGCGAGGTTGTGGTGAGGGGGCTACATTTTAAAATCTCCATTGACCTTATGAGTGAGGTCACTGGGTTGTCGGTGGTAGGTTGTAAGATTCGATGCGATCGTCACAATTGGGAAGAGGAATTGGAGCAATTCCCTAACAAAGGACGAAACCTTGGGTGGGATAAGTCGGTCCTCCTTCGCTATGCCCTCCATGAACCTTGGAATCTTGCTATCATCCCTATCCTTCAGTATGTTACTTGCGATGATCCTGAAAAACCTTTGCACAATTTCCACATCAATTTTGTAAACCACCTGAGGGATGCTAAGCAGGTCTGTATTCTCGACTATCTTGTCTACTCCCTTGGCCTCACTATCGAAAAGAGCAAGAAATCGTCATACCCTCCCATCCACCAAGGTTTAATGAGTGTCATCTTTTGCCATGTCATTGTGAATCATCCTCTGCCCCAGGCGGTCCTTCCTATTGCTACCCAAGCCCCGGGTAGTCCTGGTTTTGTCCAAAAGGATGGGACTTTCAGCCCTATTCGTAGAAGCCCCCCTAAGGTGGCCAATCTTGCGTCCCTCTAAAGATTTTCCCATAGCAAGCCAACCAAGAGAGGGCAGACTGATGCCCCGACCCCATCCCAATCATCTCTGTGGCTTAAGAAGGTGAAGAAGGAGAAAGGGACCTCATCGCAGCAAATCAACTCTAACACTAAGAGCGAAGCATAGGGATTATCTCTCCAGTTTATGTTAGACATGACGACCGAAATCCTCTCCTCTACAAATGCAATGGTGAGGATCCTCAAGCACTTTAAGGGGCGTGAGACCCAGGAGGATCAGGAGGATCCAGACGTGTAAGGAAGTTTCCTGGGATGGTTTCCTTTTTGTCGTCTGGTGGCAACGATATATATAATGGATGCTTATGTATTTTTTTATGGTTTTTTTAGCTATTTTTTGACCTCCATTGGGAGGGTTTGATGTAGCCCTCACGGGCATCACTGTGTTTTTTTTGGGAAGTTTTCATATGGTACCTAATGTATTAGCCCAAGGGGCTCTCTAATGGTAAAGGCTATGACCTCTCTTGTTATAAGGTTTTGGGATCCTATTAAAAAACTCGTTTTGTATATAAATTAATCTACTTACCAAAAACAAAAACCCTTTCTACTAATTTAATTCTACTAATTCTAGATGTTGATCTATGCATTATTGCCATCCTATGAAATAATGTTTTTATATCTCCTTTTAACCAATCTATATTGATTATAATCTTCAAAATTTCTCTCCCTTACTCAAAATATAATAATATTCACTAAGACACTGCCTTTCCTATGAGCCTGGATTATTATGCTCACCTTTTTTAAAAATATAAAGTTTATCTTTTAGTTCCTTCTTCTCAATAATGTTTTCAAATGTATTTTTGTTCCATTATTTTAATCTAGATGTCATTGATTTAATTTGTTTTGGAAGTGTATACAACCTATTGTTTCCTAAATAATTCCATGTTTGCATTATCATATCAACAAATTGAGGATGGTCTTCCCTTATTTGCTCATATTTAAGACATGATATTTTTTGACTTCATTTACCACTATTTGAACTCTTATTAGTCAGTGATCTAAACAAATCCTTGTCAAAATATTAATTTTAGAACAAGTCCCTTCATCTAGCCAATGATCTGAGAGTGTGCATCTATCTATTTTTTGCTATTAGGTTTTGGCCTCTCTTGTTATTTGTCCATGTATACTTGTCCTCTTCAAACTCAACCTCCCATAGATTATTATTTTGAATAAAAGATGAGAAATTTCTCATAATTTGGGTTATTTTCTAATTTCTCATTTTTTATCCAGCTTGGTTATGGAATTAAAATATCCCATGATCATGAATCAGGTTTCTTGGTCTTTACCTCATAAATATTTCAATCCTCATCTATATTTCTAATCTATCTGATAGAGTTGTAGGTCCATAGACATTGATAAGGATAAAATAAATATTTGCAAAGTAGCATGTGACTAATGAGGCTATCTAATGCCTAGTTTTATGAATGGTTGCATAGGAGGTTCTAATAGGATTCCAACATGTTAGAATTTCCTTTGCTACTTCTTTAGAAGCCACAACATCCCATTCACATCTTGCCCATACTACTTTCATAGTTTTGGAAACTCCTTCCTTTGTCATTTTAGTTTCTTGAATACGAAGAATATCATGCTTATTACTTAAACATAGGTCCCTGATACACCTCTACTTTGAGGGGACATTAGCACCCCTTATATTCCATGAGATGGTAATCATATCTCATTATGGGTTGCTAGTCCCACCAATTAATTACCAATATTATTTTACTATTTGGTAAAGAGAAGTTCAACCAACTTAGATTATGTTCCTTTATCTATGTTTGCTCTTGCTTCCATGTCTCTCACTTGATTTATTAAGAATTTTTCTCTTTCTATCTTGCATGTATCAAGAGTAGGTCTTATTATACTATTCCTCAATATTCTTTCACAACTTTCCTACTCTTCCCATAAACCAAGGACCTCCTTTTAGGATCATATCCCTTTCCTCCTCGGAAAAAAAATGGATAGGAAGAAATATTTGGGAAGAAAAGATAGACTTTCTCCTATAGGCTTTCGACTCCTATCAATCCATTTTCTAGGCCGAAGCCCCTGACCACGAGCCATTAAATTTACCAAAAATTACCCTATATTTGAAAAAAAGGATCACTTCTCTATGAGGTACTCACTAACCTCTACTAATAGGGATGATTCTAAGAACTTAGCTATAAATCGGCTCATGGGAAGGAAACTATAACTCAAAATCTACTAAAATTTAGTAGTATATCCTATAGAAATATTATTACTTGAAAATAAACTATAATGATTTGCATGCAAAACTTTTAATATAATGAAGGGGAGAAAGAATCCAAGGTATTAGCTTAACTGGCTATATTCCTTAATTTTGAAAGAGGAGACCAAGGTTCATCTCTTGCCAAGGATATATGCTTAAAATAGCCAACTTGATGTAATACCACTTTGTGGTGATGATGTAATATAATAGTTTAAAAAATCAAGGGAAAAAATAAACTTAGCTAAAAAATTCTATTCCAAGATAGAATGTCCTATCTCATTGATTCCTTAGCCCTCTGTTGCTCCTCCCATGATCCGAACTCTAGCTGACAAAAATCTCCAATTTCATTTTTTGTGACTTGAAAATCGTCAATGCTATTTTTGTAGTATTGACACACATAAAAAAAGAAATAAAAATATTTTTGAATAATAGATACATTTTTCATTCTATTCATAACAATAATCAATATACATGTTTATCTTCTTTCAAAGGAATAAATCTTATAATATGGAATGCTTTCACCATACAGAGGATGGTGGTGGCTTTTAGTGAAGCAACACAAACACTGAGTGTATCAAATAATTATGATGCCTAACTAGTCTATGGTTTAAAGTATCTTATGATACCTACTAGTCTAGAGCACTAACATAACATTCTAGAACCCTAATACAAGGATCATGCCAACAAATACAAAATATACCACTTACGAATAGTTGTAAAAACACCATATGGATTATCAAAACATCATAGAAGTATGTTCATGGTATAATACAATGGGGCTTGTTTCAGTCCCATACAAGCAATAAATGAAGATATATTTACACACCACCTCCAACCATTTATTATATTACTTAGAAATCATTATTTCATTGTTAATGAAGAACACAATTTGTGTATGGAGGGGAGGGCTCTGGTCCCTCCCCTGCTCCCCCTCCCATGGCTCCTGGTTCCTGCCCAGTCCCTGGCTCAACCCAGGTCATCCCTCCCGAGGAGTGGTTGTTTGCAGATGATCTCCTGGGGGAGATCCTTCTCCACTATCCGTGCCCCTCCCGGTCGGCTAGGGTTTCCTTGGTTGTTTTTTCGGACTGGTGCTTCCCAAGGATCCCTGTTTGGTTGGGGATCCCTTCCATTTTTCCCTCAGGCTTCCCCCTGGGGTTTTTTGCAGGTTTTTCACGTGGATCTGGTCCCCTACGTTTCTCGATGCGATGGAGGTGACAGTTTAGGGTTTGGACAGCTTCCCCCTTTTTCTTGTGAATCCTCGATGGGCTCTGTGCTTGGACGAGATTCTTGGTCCCTGCTGCTGGGATCCTCTTCTATTTTCTCGGGGTGGGTTCCTTGTGGTGCAACTCTCTGGTCACTTCCTGATGGGCTGGATCCTCTCTGTGCTGGCTGTCGGCTTTCTGCAAGATGGCTCTCGCTGAACTGAATGTTTTCTCGGTGGGCGGGATGGTTTCTCTACAGGGCGGGATCGGCCAAATCCGTCGATTTTCCCACGAGGCGGGATCCTTTCTTTTTTGCTAGTTTCTCGGATGGCAGGATTTCCCTGTTGCTTCCCGCTAGGCGGGACTGTTTGTGGTGGTTTTGACTGCTTCCCGCGAGGCGAGATTTTATTGTAACGGTTTTTCTTTGCTTCCTACTGGGCGGGATCTTCTCGATGGTGGTTTTTGGCTACTCCCCGCTGGGCGAGATCTCCAAAACTACTTTCTTTCTTATTTGTTTGTTTCACGCTAAGGGGTATTGTTTCATGCTTACTGTTACCGCTGGGCGGGATTTCTGTTTTGGTGTCCAGTTTCAAGGGATTGATGCCCTAGGTCCATTGCTTATGTAATCAAGTTTTGGGATCCTTGTTAAAACCCGCTATAAATACAAACACTTACCAAAAAAAAGAACACAATTTGTGTATAATGACACCTTCCCAACTTTCATGTATATATTTTATTTTTTTGCTTCTTTATGCTTAATTTAGATAAAATGATAATTTCATTCATTCGTATCTAATTATTTTAAATTTATTCATGGTAATAGAGTGAATATGAATCTTAATCGCTTATATTTTTACCATAGATTATTTATGATGCTCCAACTAGAACTATGATTCCATAGGAGTTGTTGTGTCTTCTTTATATCATTTTTTGTTTTTTATTAATACTAGGTTCATCATCCACTGGATCAAAGTTTCTTAATTTAGAATCCATAATCTGGTAGAGATGATAGGCAATTAGGATGATTTCAAAAGAGTTTAATCAATGATCCTTTCTTTGACCTTCTTATCAAGAGTTTCAAAGGATGCTTATCCTCTAAATGATAATAGATTATTTTAAGTGATTTTGGATATCATTAGGCACTTGATAGGATATTGTACAAAATATTTTACACTATAGAAGATGACTTTCAACTTTTGTTTGATGAGGCACAAAATATTTCATAGTCTCTAGATCTACATAGCACTAGTTCATGATAGGGGAGGCACAACCTTATTATCTAGTAAACTCTCTCATTATTTTAAGCATTATAAGTTTTAGGAAGAGGCTCATTTTGGATAGCCTATATAAAAAATGTGGTAGGTTCTAGTTAAACATATTTTGAGATTTTTTCGTTGTAGTAGCTTATTTTGAGGTACATAATGGATGCTTAATCTTAAATTTGATTTTTTTATTTTAAAAAGTAGAGGAAATTCAGGCTTATATTTTTATCATTACACATAAATTTAATGTACATCTCCTCCAATGCATATCATAAAGAGAGAATGAATGAGGGGCTCCTTGGGTATGATACCCCTCTCCAAAAATCTCTAAGCATGTGCCTAAACAACTTGAAAATACCCTCCTTGGAGAGTCATTTAGATCAAGAAAGATGCGAGTTCAAGCCTATTCCCCATTTTGGGTTTGACCCACCATGTAACAATTTTGTTGACCATTTCTTTTATTATAGAAGGGGCTCAATAGCCTTTAATTTTGTGTCTATAGAGGCCCAACTAGCTTAGCTATCCTAAGCCCCTCATAATTCAAAGGACACATGTTTGAGACTATACCTTGTGTATTGAACCTTCTGACCTTTATCCTTGATGAATTCCATGTATGTTTCTCAATCAATATGGCATTAATGGCTAACTCAACACATTTTGGGAGGACCAAATTCAAAATTTTTCTATAAACATGCCACACAAGTTTATTTCTTCCAACAAAATCTCTCACTCTCTCTATTTCAATGTGTGTGCATATGTATGTGAAATAGATGATAACATACTTGAATAAATGCATGTGGATCTATCCTCAACATGGTAATTTTTTGTAGGCTATTGTTTTCCAATTGGCTAATTTTTCATCAAAATATTTATGCAAAAGATGGAAAATTATTAGATTCACCAAAAAATATAAATAATACTAGCAAAATTTATAAGTTTCTTCACATCGTAGCATATGACAATTATAATATGGATTCTTTAAAATGAAAGCAAAAATATACCCTTTCTTATTTTTTATTTTATTTCTCTCTTGTTTTAGGTTTCCAAGTTGTGCTTTGGAGCAATTCGAAGGAAACATTCAAGTTGTAATTAAAAAAAAAAATTCGTGCTTAGATTTGATTAAAAAATATTTGCTTTTAGAGGTTATAACTATGCCATTAAAAAATCACATATTTTTCTAGTTGTACATAATGAAGGCCTTCATTTTATTTGTGTAGAGGTGTTATTATGCTTGATTGGAATAGATCATAAGAATAAGTATATTTATAATACTTTACCTCTCCAAATGATTAGTTTTCTATGAAATAAGGGATCATAGTGTATATTTGAAAATAATAGATACCATCAATAAATAACTATCTTGAGTGAGAGGGTAAAAGGGAAAAGTAGTTTTTAATGTCCTTGAGGCCATAGGCCATATGATATGGATATTGTTTACCCAATTTATGGTTATCCCCAACCATACTTTGGTTATTGAAGCATGTTGTACAACCTTGCCCCCCTTAAGTTTTGAACCTTACACTTCTATTCAAAGTTTCAAAGTCTCCATAGTTAAGCTACTAAAAAAGGAAGACCTTGGTCTATTCTTTTTATTAATCAATCTTAATTTACTTTTCTATATCAAAAATAAATTAAATCTTAATACATAAAATAAATTAAAAAATATTTTTTGAAAAATAAATGCCATAAAAGTTAGTCACTAATCACTAAAATAATGTTATCACTCTTATATTGAAGGATTTATAAATGTTCAAGGTTATGTTGCAAGTTTAAGGGTGTGAAAGTAGTTATTAAATATCCAAGTTAATAAAGGTTGTCCTTTCAAGTCTTAATTCTAATTTTATGACACTTGGACTTCTCCTCCATATGGTAGCTATGGTTATTTATTTAGCTAAATATTGTCCCCATTCTTAATGATATTTTTATCTTATTTACTTAAAAAATATTAATGAATAATGTAACTAGTGGTCTGGGTTTACCTTGCATTTTGGGTTGATGGGTATGCTAAAGTGCTTATCATGATAGACTTCAGTCTTACGGTGTGCTCATGGGACCATTTGACCCCGACCCCTTATACACATTACAATCAAATTCAATTAAATTTCAGAAACATCTTAAACATATAAACATAAACTAATTCAACGTATCCCTCTCATTGTAAAAACAAACTAAATCAAAACAATATAATATCACACAACAAACATACAAGAAGTGGTCCTCGACTATGCTCTTTTATGTCAACTTCTAAAAAAAATTAACTTTCACTTAGTAGAGCAAATGGATGGATGCTTTTATTGCTTCAACTGTAAGTCAGTGTTTTCGTTGTGTAGAAGCAAGTGGCGAAGGCGATTAAAATGGACAGAATGGACAAACTTTAAGTGGATGTGACTTAATATATTTTCTTAGTGGATGTACAAAGAATGCACACTTACTCTACCTACTCCACTTTGTTCTTCCTTAATTGTTTAATAAACTATGGATGCCAAGTTGTGTCTTAGGAAACGTTGATTCTTCTTATTGGCAAGTTTTGAGTAATTTCAATTTTACTTTCATTCTCTAGAAGTTCGTTATCTCAAGTAATAGTAAGCTTATCCCTACATAACTGCTTGAATTTGTGAAGTTTTTTTTTGTGTTGGATTGTAGATTACAGTTGATCACCCACAAGTTTGTTAGATCATGGGATTTCCCTCGGGCTATCAGGGTCTGGTAATCCCAGCATGTCTGTTTAACTTAGCATTTGGGTTAGCTTATGTGAGTAAAGCGGCACGTTGGCTGCTTTCTTGGTTTTGGCTTGCTGATCTTGTGGACCCTGAGATCTCCTCGTCGGAATATCTTAACGAAGTCCCCTATGCTGTTTCGTCCGTTTCTGCTCGCAGGATTAAAGATAAATTGCCTCTGCTGAAATTCCGAGATTTTGAAGGGAGATTAAGTGAGACGGAGGAATATATTACGTGCTCCGTTTGCTTGAGCTCGTTTGAGGATAACGAGGAAATTAGAGAGCTCTGCAATCATCGTCATATCTTTCACAGGAATTGTTTGGATAAGTGGATTGATCTAGATCAGACGACTTGCCCTCTGTGTAGGTGTCCGCTGCTTTCGGAAAGCGCAAGCGTTGAGGAAGAAGAAGAAGAAAGCAGTGATGAAGGAGGAGGGGTCGGCCGGTTCTCCTATCTGTTCGAGGAGGATTTCGAGGAGTCGCTCCCCCTCTGATTTATTCACTTTACATTGAAAGCCATGATTACACACAAGGGGTTTAGTTATTATTATTATTTGTTCTGCAAAAATATTTAAATGTACAGATTAGTAATATAATTTAGGTGAGTTTTATTGTAAGGTTTTCTAATTTTTAATAATAGATTTAAAGTTTAAATGTAATAGAGTTTTTTTTTTAAAAAGGTAGATTATATTTATTTATTGATGAAATAATATGGAGTTAATATTGTTCACCATTTCAAAATAAAATGAGGTGGACAAAGAGTAAAGTGAATATACATAAGAATAGAAATAATAGCAACAAAAAGACTATAGCTATATCTTTATGATATCTTTTTAATTTTTCAAAAAGAAATAGTGATAATCAAAACCTAGAGTTAGAATTATATGGTAATTAAAGTTTTAAAATTTATTTTATTTTTTAAAATATTTTTAAATAAAATATATAAAAATTATTTTTTTTTTATTTTTAATTTTTTTAAAACATTATTCACATCTGAATTATTGAATTTTTTTATTTTTAAATTAAAACATAACAAATCACTCGCATATAAATTTTATTTTTTATAATAAAATAAAAATCTAAAAATATACCAATTTTATATCCTTAAATTCACTAATATAAGTAAATATTTTAGAATGTGGGGGAGTTGAGAGAAATGGATAGTTGAAACTCTCGTGTTGAAGAGGCTCCAGGTTCAAATCTGTTTGCGGATATGCTATGTAATAGTTTACTAGGACCCTACTGGTGATGTGTTTATCCACCTGCTTAATGTAATAATGAGCTTTAATGAAAGATCGACTAGCATTTAAAAAAAAAATTGTTTATGCATTTTAAAATGTTATGTTGTTAAGTGCATATGGGTCATTTGTACATAATTATCTTTCCCAATCCTTCCATTTGATATTTTTTAGAGGTTTAGTTTTAAATTATTTTAATTTTTCATGTAGTGGATGTGTTTATCCACCTGCTTAATGTAATAATGAGCTTTAATGAAAGATCGACCAACATTTAAAAAAAAAATTGTTTATGCATTTTAAAATGTTATGTTGTTAAGTGCATATGGGTCATTTGTACATAGTTATCTTTCCCAATCCTCCCATTTGATATTTTTTAGAGGTTTAGTTTTAAATTATTTTAATTTTTCATGTAGTGGTTTAGTTTTGAATTTTTTTTCACGAGATTTAGGTTTAAACTATGGATGGGTGTATGAGGGGACCCAAGTTCAAACCATTGCGTGTGTGCATGTAATAAACTTATAATAAAAAATATATTTATTTTTATTTTTATAGAAAATTTTAATATTTATTTTAATATATTTTATTAATAAATTATGAGTGGTTTTTTGTTGAAGGTTATTTATTCTCACTAAAATAACAAAGTGATGGTTAGAATGATAATTGTGAATAAAATTGTGATAAATTTGGTTAAGATTAAGGAAAAGAGATTTTTATGAGTATGAAAGGGAAAGATATTGTAGTAATGTTGATTTTGATTTTGTTGTTTATTGTTTATTGTTGATGCTTGGACCTGGTTTTTGGATAAGGATTTATGTCACCTGATGCATATTTTTTGCATACCTAGATTCGGTAGGCATTGTGACTATTTGTAATTTTTTTACAATTATTTATTTTAAGATATTTTGTTTTTTTCTTTGTTGGTTTCCTTTACTTTTGCTTTTGCTTTCATGGTTTGTCTATGAATTTAAAAGAGGAAAGTGAGCCAAGAAATAAAATCTTTGAGATTTTGGCAAGGGTTTTCTCTTTTGGCTTAGATCAGGGTTTGGTCACCTCTAAAGCCCTATCATGGCAATGATGGCAGGGGATATCCCTCCCCCCCAAACCCTTATTTTAGGATGTTACCATGATTACTGCCTCCATACTCAAGAACGTTGACCATGGCTCATTATCCTTGTTCTCTCTACCTCCTTTTTTTGACCAATCAAAACTAGAAAATATAACCAAAGCTTTGAAGACAAGGAGCCCACAACAGTCTCAACCAAATAACAAAGCTCCTTTGTTTCTAAGTTGAATGATGCTCCAATGGTGGAGATTCCTCTAGACTATATCAAAGCTCAATCCTCACCCTAACTGAAAGAGCTCCTGCTTGCAAATTTATGGGTATTTGACCAAGCCTAAAAACCATTCAAAGATGGATCACCTCTTCTTGGGGATCTAAAATATTTAGCTATGAATTCATGATGGTAGGGATAAGGCATTTCATAGTTATTTTATCTCCATAGAGGAAAGATATGCATTTTTTCAAGGATGTTCGTAGTCCCTTGGATCAAGCCCTCTCTACATGACCCCTTGATCAGTCAGTTTCGATCCACAAGTGGAAGAACCATAAGAAGTTTTAGTTTGGGTAAAACTACCATTTTTACCTCTATATTTATGGAATAAATCAACTCTTGAGATGATAGGTAACTCTGTTGTCACATTTATAGATTGAGCTCCTCCAAAGGCCAATAATACAACTTGTTTTAGGCCGTGTTCAAGTCAATCTGAAAAAAATACTTCCTAAAAAAATAGGCATCAAATTATTGGATTGAATACATACCTAGCCATTGGATTACGAGCACATCCCCTTTATATGTATTCCTTGTCATCAATATGATCATTTCTCAAGGAACTTCCCCAATAAGGTACAAAAAGAGATAAAGGAGGAAGATTAAGAATTCTAAATAGTAAGAAGAAAACAATAGAAAATATTTAGAAGCATAAGGAGACCTCAACCATAGCCATAAAGACAAAATTATAATAAGTTCTCTAATTTATCACAAAATGAGGAAGAGGAAAATCCAAGAACATCTAAAAAAAAGGGAAGATCCATCAGATTTTGAAGCAAAAGACTAAGTGGATGAAACTCAAGCTAACAAAGAAAACCTTTAGGAAGAGGAGATTGAAGAAATAGAAGAGACTCAATTAGCAACAACAATGATTCCAAGAGGCACCCTAGCCACCAGATCTTCTACTAGAGGGAGGAAAGCAAATCAAGCGGTAAGAACAAACTAAACAAATATAGAGATTCAAAAGAAAGCACTTACAAACTTAGACTTCAACAAGGCTAAGAATCCACTTAAGAAATTTAGGTTCTATCATGGAATGGAAGGGGATGAGGTAGTCCTCTAAAAAAACTACCTAATTCAATTAATAGCCCAACAAAAACCAATGGTTATTTTCCTTAAAGAAACTAAATTGATAGAGTAGTTCACAAGAACAAAATGAAAAAATATATGGAGATCGTGGATCACGTAGAAGTAATAATTTTTTTAGGTACCTTGTGGGGGGTTTCTCCTTGCATGGAATCCATAGTCCCTAATATGTATTAATAACACAAGACACTTAAATTGGATAGCAAATTATTCTCCTCTCCATAGGGATAAATTTGTACCATAGTTAATTTTTATGGACCAAACAACTTAGTCTAAAAATAATAGGCTTGAAAAAATAGATTGCCTTTATTGTTTCCTTGGTTTCTACTTTCAGGATTACAGATAGATTACCTCTGCTAAAATATTGAGATTTTGAAGAGAGATTTTGTGATATGGATGAATATATTACGTGTTCCATATGATTGAGCTCTCTTGAGGATTATGACAAATTTAAAAATATCTTAGATCTTGCAATATTAATCAACTATCTAGAAACCTTCTCATAGCATGATAATAATTATTTAAAATCCATGTTCTTATTGATTGAGGGATGACCCAATGGAAAAGTATCATCAATAAATTGGAAATGATAATCAGAGGGAACATTTTTTGCAACTCAAATACCTTAGATTTTTCCTTTCTTTTTAGACCTTTAAGAAAGCTATCCCTAATGTCTTTACAAGAATAATAAATAGATAAGCAGATAATGAGCCACATTGACAAAGTCCAAGGGATGACTTGAAGTATCAAATAGGGGATCCATTGATAAAAATAGAATATTTGGGAGTGCTATAACAACATCTAATCCATTCACATCAATATTTATCAAAACCAATTTGTTTGAGAATATCATTTAGAAAATGCTAGCAAACCCTATCATATGCTTTGTCATAAGCATACATGAATTTTTCATAGAATGAAGAGAATTTGTGGCCTACTATGTAATTACCACATCATCAAGAATATGTTTACTATAAATAAAATCACTTTGTTCCTATGAGATATCACAATCTAGCATACTTTTCAACATGTTTGCCATAATTTTTAAAATAATCTTATAATTCATATTGCAAAGGCATATTAGATGAAAATATCGAAATATTTTGTCTTGTCTTTCTTGGGGATTAAAGTAAGAAAGATGGTACTAATCTCACTTATTGTATTTTTAATTTTTTGAGCCTCTTCAACTACAACCTATATATCACTCTTCAATAAATACCTAAATTTTTGAAATAAAATTGTATGAAATCTATCAAAATAGGTTCCTTATTAGGGTGGAAAGAAAAATGCATCATATACTCCTTCATAAATATCTTTCTCATCAAGTTTTCATTTTGTTCCTAAGTGATAATTGATGGAATATTATTTTAAAGATTACCTTGAGCCTCTATATCTTGCCCAACATTTTATAAAATATCTTTAAAATAATTAGTTGCTTCCTTCCTAAATGTTTTTTGGTTGGATAATAAGGGGTTGGACTCGGGTCCCCCACCCTTGATAAATTACAACTCTTTTATTTAGAGCTTGAGATTTTAAAAATAGACACACTTCTCATCTCACTTGAGATGCTATGGCTAGAAACCTACATCATTTTACATAAAATGTCTGAATTATTGATTTTCATTTTTTGGATCTTTTCAATTTTCTATATGAATACAAATATTCTAGAATTCAACATCCTTCTTGACATTTTTCTATAGTAGCCTTCACAATACCAAAACTTCACCTTTACTATCTATGCATTGCATCTTAGTAGAGTAATATTTCCAAAACATCACACTATCATAGTCCGCTTTACCAAATCTAGATTGCTAGTTTCCTTCCTGAAACACAAGTGCAACCACAAAAATTATAATAAATAGTTTATATGAAAATATATTATTGTTATAAAATAAAGCAAATATTACCAATGGAAAACATTAAAGTAAATCTTAATCATTATTTTATTCAAGTAATCAACATTTTCTTGTCAACTTCAACTAAACTTACTACTTCCTCTAACCATGGAAAGGAGAATTTAACTTCACGATCCTCCATAAAAACTCCTCTATTGGCTAGAATATCTGCACATTTGTTTCCTTCCCTTAATGTATGTGTAATATGATTTTTTCAAACTCTTTAGCAAGATCTTGAATTTCCTTAATTCTCTCTTGTATGTTCCATGGAGCCTTTGCTTTCCTAAAAATTACATTTATTAGTATGGGAGAATCGCCTTCCATCCATACTCTGTTCCATTTCATTTGTTTACATATTTTTAATCCTTCTAAAGATTCCCAAGCCTCAACTTCATTATTTGTCTTAAATACACTATTGAAAGCATAATTAGATAACATCTCTTCTCTATTATTTCTAATTATTCCTCTTCCTACTGTTGGCCCTAGAATTTCTTTAGATGCTCCATAAAAATTCTATTTAACAAACTCTACATCTAGTGGTTTTCACTTTATATTTTTTGCTTCTCTTGTATCCAACATCATAATTCCATTTAATGACTTGACTTCATTTATCAATGTTCTCTGATTCTAGATTAGGGAATGGATGAGTTGAGAAGATTTGCATCTAGTGTTCTCTGCTTCTTTAAAAAATAATCATAGTTTTTATTTTCCCACTCAATTTCCTCCTAGCATCAATGTCTTGTATACTTGTAAAAAAATTGTCTTTCCATTTGTATCTTCCTTTCCGATCCTTGTACAAAATGTTTGAAACCCTATCACCATATTTGTCTTGAAGCAATCTCATCCAAGGTTTTAAAATTGGATCTAAATTGAGTGGTTTTTTTATCACACCAAGTATCCATCCAAATAGATTTTTTCTCTAGTTCCCACCACTCATATTAAACCTTTAATCATTAGATCAATATTATTTTTAAACCATTCCTAAGAGAAGAACCATATGGTAGAGAGAATATAGTAAATATTAAACTTGGGTCATTGGGCTTAACATACTTACTTATAAGAATTCTTACCCATTTTCTTTGAATCTCTTTGTACAATCTCCATATTACTTTTCCCCTAAGAGCTAAATTTGCATCTACAAGAACTCTTAAACCAAGACCTCCCTAGTTTTCTCATCACACACTTTGATCCATTTCACCAAAGGAAATTTCATTTCATCATGTAAACCTGACCATAAAAAGGATCACATAATATAGATTAATATTTTTTCAAATGATTTTGGCATAATATACAATGACATATAATATGTTGGAATGGCTGTAAGACTAACTTAATTAACTGTAATATTTCTGCTAATGATAACCATATACCTTTCCAAGCTGGTAGTTTATTCTGAACTTTAATAATAACTAGATTCCATAATTCTATCCATATTCTCCCCTCAAATAAAGGCATCCCTAGATAAGTTGCTGGTAAATTTGCCTCCTCAATTTTAAGTAACCTGTAAATTCTTACTTTGATATTACCTAGAGTGTTAAGGAAGTAAATTTTAGATTTTGTCCTATTAACTTTTTTCCCTGATGCTCTTTCATATTCCTTTAAAAATTTATTCAAATCTCTAGCCTCATTTATCCTTACCCTTCCAAAAAGGGTTGTATCATCTACAAATTATTGATGGGTGATGATGTTGATGTTATTACTTACCTTAAGTACACTTATAAGCCCATATTTGTAAGCATTATTTACGTTCCTAGTCAAAACCTCTATCATAATAATGAATAAATAAGGAGATAGAGGATCTCCTTTTCTAAGGCCTCTCTTGGATTTAAAATATTCTATTACTAATCCATTGACCAAAATTACATAAGAAACTGTAGAGACATAAGCTATAACCCATATAACCCATTTCTTCTTGAATCCAAACTTTTCTAAAACTGCAAAAAGATAACCCCATTTAATCCTATCATAGGCTTTACTCATATCAAGTTTTAACATCATCGCTTTCTCTTTTCTTGAAGTTGTTGAACATATAACTTCATGAGCTACGATGACCCTATCCAAAATTTGTCTCCCTTTCACAAATCCTCCTTGCTCTTCTAAAATTATTTTATCTAACAATGGTATTAATTAATTTATCATCACTTTGGAGATAATATTATATGTCATATTACATAGGCTTATGGGTCTAAAAGAATCAAATAATTCAGCATCCTTTTTTGGAATTAGGGTAAGATATGTTGCATTTATTTTATAAAGTATGCATTATTTTACCCTAGAGTGGTCCAATACCACTAATAAAGAATCCTTCATTGTATCCCAATTATGTGGTAAAAAGTTGCAGAGAGCCCATATGGGCTTGGGGTTTTATACTTATTAAAAGATAAAAGAGCTAAATAAACTTATTCTAGAGTAATAGGATCCATCGTCTTCATTTGTTATAATTGAAGGTACATCTTGAAGAAGTGTATAATTAAGAACTTCAGTCTCTTTTGATCCTAGAATATTTTGATAAAAATAATTTACCTCTTTTCTAATTTCACTCTGATATTCAATCCAAACCCATTATATTAAATTAATTCTACTAATTTTGGATGTTGATCTCTGTACTATAGCCATCCTATGAAAAAAAATTGTATTTTAATCTCTTTCTTTTAACTAAATCTATCTTGATTTTAATCTCAAAAATTTATCGTTCTTACTTAAAATATTATGATATTCACTAAGCAACTCCCTTTCCTCTAAGCTTGGATTATTATTACCACCTTTTGGAATTTTGAATATCTTTTAGTTCTTCTTTATTCTCAAAAATATTTCCAAAAGTGTTCTTGTTCCATTATTTTAATCTAGATGTCATAGATTTAATTTGTTTTGGAAGAGCACACAACCCACCATTTCCAGAAGAATTCCATGTTTGTGCTAGCTTATCAAAAAACTAAGGATGGTCTTCCCAAATCCTCATATTTAAAATATGATATTTTTTGAATTCACTTACCACCATTTTAACTCTTATTGGTTAGTGATCTAAACCAATCCTTGTTAAGGTATTAATTTTAGCACAAGTTCCTTCATCTAGCCAATGATCTAAGAGTATCCATCAATATAATTTTTTTGCCATTAGGTTTTTGCCTCTCTTATTGTTGGTCCATGTATAGTTGTCTTCTTCAAACTCAACCTCCTATAGATTATTGTTTTAAATAAAAGTTGAGAAATCTCTCATACTTTGGGTTAGTTTCCTAATTCCCCCAAAATTTTCATCCAACTTGGTTATGGCATTAAAATCTCCTGTGATCATGAATCAGGTTTTTTGGTCTTTACTTCTCTAAAAGGATTTAATCCCACTTCAAACTTCTAATCTACTTGACTGAGTTATAGGTTCATAATCATTGATAAGGATGAAATGAATATCTGCAAAGTAGCAAGTAACTAAAAAGGCTATCCAATGCCTAGTTTTATGAAAGGTTACATAGGAGGTTGTAGAAGTATTCCAACAAGTTAGAAATCCATATGTCACTCCTTCAAAATCCATAACATACCATTCATATCTTACCCATATTGCTTTCATAGTTTTTGAAACTTATTTTGTCATTTTAGTTTCCTGGATACAAAGAAAATAAGGCTTATTACTTAAACATAGATCTCTAATATACCTTTGCTTTGAGGGGGAATTAGCACCCCTTATATTCCACGAGATGATAATCATGTCTCATTAGGGGCTATTGGCCTCGCCTACGTATTACCAATATCATTTTGTTGTTTGGTAAAGAGAAGTTCAACCAACTTAGTTTGTGTTTATTTCTCTATGTTTGCTCTTGCTTCCCTAGATCTTGCTTGATAATTTGAGGGTTTTCCTCTTTTTTCCTTGTCTATATCAGGAATAGGTATTATTATTCTATTCCTCAATATTATTTCACAATTTTTTTTCATCATATTTATCCTCTCCTAGCTCTACTACATAAGCTTTTGACTTGTCCTGCTCATTTTCTAGTATTTCCTTATTAATGGCAGAGGTATTAACTTCTAAAACTATATTTTATTTATCAAAATTCTCTTGAATGGTGCATGGTACTTCAAGAGAGTCTTAAAAATTTTATGAGACACATTCCTTAGGTTCATCAAGAATATTCTTCCTTAAATGAAGATCATAATGAATAGACGATTTCTTGTTAATATGTTGAACCTGTTGTACCGTGTACTCTAATTTTGATCTACTTTTTCTTCATAGGTTAATGCCTCAAAAGAGTTGGTATTTATTCCAACATCCTTCCTTACTGGTATCCACTATTTATTTTCTTTCGTTTTTCTAGATCTATTTTTTAGAAGTTGAAAACCATCTTTATCCATAACCATTTGTATGTTTCTCTTATGATTTTCTACATATGATTATGTTGGGCTCTTCTTAGGGCATGATATCTCAATATACCCCACCTCATGACATCTTATACATCTAAAATATATGTTTTTATAATATATGGTTTGGGTCCACATCTTATCACCATAATTAAGAATAATTGATTCTAGCAAAGCTTTACTTATATCAATCATGACAAAAATTCGAGCATAAATAGCCAAGAATCCATCTTTCATAGTATCTAAAATCTCAAGGAATTCTCCTAGAGTGTTGCCTATTGCCTTGAAGGTATCTATTCCAAAATTCAATGGGCAACCCAAACATCCTAACTGAGACTAGTACTAGGGATAGATTTACATTTTTATGTGAAAAGCCTTCATACTAGTGGGTAAGGAAGAGTTTGACTCTTCCCATAAACCAGGGACCCCCTTTTAGGATTTTTTCTCTTTCTTCCCTAGAACAAAAAATGGCCAAGAAGAAAACTTTGGGAAGAAATGATAGAATCACTCTTGGATAATTCCAACTCTTATCAATCCATTTTCTCAAGGCTAAAGCCTCTGGCTAATACCCATTAAATTTACCAAAAATCACCCTATCTTGGAGCAACGAGGATCTCTCTGAGGTGTGCTCATTAAAATCTACCTCTAAATATGGTTCTAAGGATTTAACTATAAATTGGTCCATGGAAAAGAAACTAAAACTTAAAATCTATTAAAATTTATTAGAATGACCTATATAAAATATAATATTTGATAAACAATTTATAATAATTTGCATGCAAAATTTCTAAGATAAATAAGGGAAAAAAGTTAGCTAAAAAATTCTATGTCTAGATAGAATGTCTTTCCTCATTGAAGTCCTAGCCCTTCATTGCTTTTCCCATCATTTGAACCCTAGCTGAAAAATATTTACAATTTCATTTTTTGTGACTTGAAAAATTATAATTGCCCTTATTCTAGATGGTTGAATTCATAGGGTTGTATCTCCCTCAATATTTCTTGGATTCCTTCATATGACCATTTATTTTAAAGCTATTCAAATTCCAAACAAGTTGGTCTAAGAATCAGTTGAATCAGATAAACCTTCGCGAAGATATGGCTCCTAAAAGAAGAGATATTTTTAAAAATAAAATGCCTTAATCCTTGGAAAATCAACCATATTAGGGTCTACCTCGAACAAAAGTTGATGAACATAATTTTTTTTTTTTTGGAGTTATAAGATATGATAGTTGCTTCCTTCCTAGTATCTTCTTCTTCCTATAAATTTATCCCATATAGAGTTGAAATATTTTTATATGATAAAAAGATAAATTTATTTTGGTTGTAGCATGAAATAATTTCATATTTTATCTCCTTCCTTAAGCCATTAGTCGCTAGATTTTTGGGACTAGAAAATGCTTAGGATAAGGTCTAGCAGCAACAATGGGATCCAATGGCTGACTACACATATCCCTATAGTTGTATGTAAACCCTGATGGTTGAATCATATCCATTCTTGAAACCAATTGATTCACAATACTTGTCAAATTCTGTATTTCTGAATTACTATGTGCGTTTCCCATATTTCCTTGACTTGGGTTGGACATTAGAATGTTGTTGTTATAGGTGGTACCTTGTGAGAGTGGAAATTTTACTTGTGTTGGAATAGAGGAAAGAATATTGATATTAGAGGATGGATGAGGAAATTGACAACCAATTTGAGTGCTACTACTAGTTGGATGAATTTTTGAATTCATTCCAATATTGGTGGTCATAGTAGTGGCATAAGTAGGTTGATAAGTTTGATGACCATGATTCAAAGATTCACTCAAAGGATTCTGAGGTGGGATGTCCTTTTCAATTAAATTTTCCTCTTCTAAGGCCATATTCAGAGCATGCTTATGGTACTTAAAAAAAGTCCATATATGATCGAAATATTTAAACATGATATTCCTAGTGGAATTTTGAATAGGATCAAGATGATTATCAACCTCTTCTTGTAGGTTATGATTCTCTTTATTAATTTGATCATTCTCACAAAAAATATCATCAAACCTAAGGAGTCTTCGTCCTTCCTCAATGTAAAAATCCATTGAGGAAAAATGAGAAAGACAAGAGGAAGAACTAAGACCAAAGGAAACCTATGCACTTTACACATAAAGGAATTATATTTTTAAATATTTGACACACAGTTTTAATGATCTTGCTTATTGTTTAAAAAGAAAAGGAGGTGTTCACATCAGGTTCACCAAAGATGTAGAGGGGAAAATTTCCCTACCGCTTACAATTCCCAACAAGGCTAGATTTGCAAAGGTAGAAAGCCTTGTGGGGTGAATCATGGGTGTGTGTTGTACTCTACAATCGATGCTAGGGGTAAGGGTTCACTAGGAACGGTTTAAGAACTCGCTCCAAGTCCTTAGGATTTCAGTATTGTTTTATGTATTCAGTTTTAAGACAAACATCTAAGTTTGACCTTTCTAGATCTAAACTAGAAAAGATAAAGGACAATGCAAAAATAGAATAATGTAGTTGAAACAAAATGCAAACATACAAGAGCTAGACTAGAATGATTCTTAATTTTGAATGCTCACTAACCTAGGGTTTGTTCCATAAAACCTTTAAAGCAAAGATATATAAAAATAAATGCATAAAAATTATCCTTGGATGCAAGCTAAATGCATTTCACTTTCATATGCCTAAGAACTAATGATCAGATTCTCAGCCAATGGAAGCACTTATCTAGACTAGTGGTTGACTTATCTTTCCTGCCTCTCGTCCAATGATATCAAGAATACCTATTTATGCAAGATCACTCATGAAACACTAAAAATAGAATTAGTATTAGGGGGTCTACTTAGGCCGCTGTGTAACATATCTAGCAATAGTCAAGCCCCCTAGGTCCTTTTATATGACCTTTTAATACAAAAGTAGAAATTGACCTTTGGAGAATTAATCATAAATAAAAAATACAGTAGCAGAGAATAGAAAACAAAGTGTAGCAGTATGATCTAGAAATAAAATATAATGCAACAATGAAAGCGAAATCCAGAAATTACCCCCGATGTGCCCTAGGGAAAAAACATGCCTCACTTGGAGTGGTCATGATATTGCAATAGCAAAGTCACATCCTATATGGATGGGGCACGATTTTTCTTCTATAAATAATTTTACCCTAATTAGGGCAAGCGAAGTCGTGCCTCGCTAATGCCAGGTGCGATATCGCTGCAGACTGAAGAAAAATAAAAGTGAATGTAGAAGATAAAATAAATGCCAAAACAAAGTGATCAAACCCTTGATGGACGTTGTTGAAGCAGATAGAGAATATTGAAGTATCCGAGCGGGCACTCTATCTCTCCAAACTACACCACGGATCCACCAAGTCACACATCCAATCAATCCAATCCACACAATAGAAGATCAATCCAAAATTTACACTTCGGGGGTTAGCTTGCAACAGATAAAATAAATAAGAATGAACTATAAAAATAAATAAGAATGAACTATAAATTTTAAGCTTAACAAACTCACATAAGGATCATATATTAAAAGTTTGCATATCACACTTGCACCTCTTTTTGTTATGATTAAGCAAAAACATCCTTCCTTTTATAGATAAAATTGGAGGAAGAAGGCATACACAAATAAACTCACAGCCAATGCCAAAACATATGGGGGGGTTTAAACTTTGGTCTAAGCGGGCTCAAAAAATAATAAAATAAAATAAATTAAAAAGTTAGGTTAAACAACGAAGTCGCACCCCGTCTTGACGGGGCGCAATATCGCTGGTGTGAAGTTGCACCTTGTAAAGACGGGATACGATTTTGCTAAAAGGTAAAAAAATAAGGAAAAAAGACAAATAGGTCTTCCCTTGCTCTTAGCAAGGGTTGAGGGCCTCTTAGGGGCACTAAGGAAGATTGCCCACTCAAAAGTGGGTCAATTTTCTACATCTACAACAACTAACCATTCCCAGAGGGAAAAACAACTAGGAGGGTCATTGGGAGCATAGATAGAACAAAATCCAATAACTTGAGAGCTGAGAGCCAATCTGACCCACACCCATTTTTTGTTAGGATAAAAACAAAATCAATCAACTTACATTTTCACAAATCCTTCATCTATTAGGGCAAAAAATAGACTCCATTACTTGCATTTTCAAAAACCCCTTTTCTGTTGGGGCAAAATTAGACTCAATCACCTGCATTTTCAAAAACCCCTTCATCTGTTGGGGCAAAAATAGACTCAATCACTTACATTTTCAAAAAACCCTTCATTTATTAGGGCAAAAATAGAATCAATCATACACATGTCAAAAATCCCTTCATCTGTTGGGGTAAAAATAGACTCAATCACTTGCATTTTCACAAAACCCCTTCATATATTGGGGAAAAAATAGAATCAATCATCTACATGTCAAAAAATCCTTCATATTTTGGTGCAAAAATAGAATCAATCATTTACATTGCCAAAAACCCTTCATCCATTACAACAAAAATAGACTAAATCATTTGCATTTTTACAAAACCCCTTTTCTATTGGGGCAAAAACAGACTCAATCATTTGCATTTTTATAAAACCCCTTCACCTGTTGGGGTAAAAACAGACTCAATCACTTGCATATCCACAAACCCCGTCATCTGTTGGGGCAAAAACAATCTCAATCACTTACATTTTTACAAATACCTTTTTCTGCTGGGGCAAAAATAGAATCAATCACTTGCATTTTCACAAAATCCCTTCATCTGTTGGGGCAAAAATAGAATCAATCATTCACATGTCAAAAATCCCTTCATCTATTGGGGCAAAATTAGACTCAATCACTTGCATTTTCACAAAACCCCTTTATTTGTTGAGGCAAACAAAAATCAATCATCTACATTTTCACAAACCCCTTTTATGTTGGGGCAAAAACAAAATCGATCATTGCACCATTTGCTATTATTGCATCTTTCCCAATCACCAACCCCTTTTTCTATTAGGGAAAAATCAATCATTGCACTTTTCATAGTCATTGCATTTTCTCATGTCAAAAACCCCTTCATCTGTTGGGACAAAAATAGAATCATTCCTTGCATTATCCATACATCTGGATTCAACATCATCAATTTCATTCATCATTACACCTTCATTCAATATTTGCCAAGTACATTTTCAAGTACAAGTGAACCTTGTATTTAGTGATTTATCCTAGTCAATGGGCACTTGCAGTGACTGGTTATCCATGCAATTCGATAGGATGGGTAGATCACCATAAGGACACTTATATTTTCACAAACCCCTTCATCTATTGGGGCAAAAATAGACTCAATCATTTGCATTTTCACAAAACCCCTTCATTTGTTAGGGCAAAAACAAACTCAATCACTTGCATATCCAAAAAATCCTTCATCTATTGGAGAAAAAATAGAATCAATCACTTGCATTTAAAAAAAAAACCTTTTATGTTAGGGAAAAAATAGAATCAATCATACACATGTCAAAAACTCCTTCACCCGTTGAAGCAAAAACAAACTCAATCACTTGCATTTTCAAAAAACCCTTTTATGTTAGGGTAAAAACATAATCAATCAACTTACATTTTCACAGACCCTTTCTTTGTTAGGGCAAGAACAGACTCAATCACTTTCATTTTCATAAACCCCTTTTCTATTGGGGCAAAAACAGACTCAATCACCTGCATTTTCAAAAATCTCTTTTTCTGTTAGGGCAAAAACATAATCAATCATTTAAACTGCCAAAAACCCTTCATCTGTTGGGGCAAAAACATACTCAATCACTTGCATTTTCAAAAACCTATTTTCTATTGGGGCAAAAATAGACTCAATCACCTACATGTTTAAAAACCCATTTTTCTATTAGGGCAAAAACAAAATCAATCATTTACATTGCCAAAATCCCCTTCATTTTTTGGGGCAAAAACAGACTCAATCACTTGCATTTTCACAAACCCCTTTTCTGTTAAGGCAAAAACAGAATCAATCACCTGCATTTTTAAAAACCCCTTTTATGTTGGGGCAAAAACATAATTGATCTTTGCACCATTCGCTTTCATTGCATCTTTATCAATCACAAATCCCTTTTTTGTTGGGGCAAAAATAGAATCAGTCATTGCATATTTCCATGTCAAAAACCCCTTCATCTATTAGGGTAAAAATAGAGTCATTCCTTGAATGATACATACATCGATATTCAATATCATCAATTTCATTCATCATTACACCTTCATTCAACATTTGACAAATACATTTGCAAGTACAAGTGAACCTTGTATTTAGTGGTTTATCCTAGTCACCTGGCAATTGCAATGACTAGTTATCCATGCAATTTGGTAGGATGGGTAGATCACCATAAGGACACTTACATTATCAAAAACCCCTTCTCTGTTAGGGCAAAAACATAATCAATCATCTACATTTTCAAAATCCCCTTCATATATTGAGGCAAAAATAGATTCAATCACTTACATTTTCAAAAACCCCTTTTATGTTGGGGTAAAAACAAAATCAATCATCTTAAATTTTTACAAACCCTTTTTTTTGTTGGGGTAAAAACAGAATAAATCATTGCACTTTTCATAGTTATTGCTTTTTCCCATGTCAAAAACCCCTTCATCTATTGGGGCAAAAACAAAATTATTCATTGCATTATCCATACATCTGCATTCAACATCATCAATTTCATTCCTCATTACACCTTCATTTCAACATTTTCCAAGTTCACCTACAATTTCAAGTGAACCTTGTATTTAGTGGTCTATATACAATTTCAAGTGAACCTTGTATTTAGTGGTCTATACTATCTCCTTGGCGATTGCAGCGATTGGTTGTCCATGCAATTCGGTACGATGGGTAAATCACCATAAGAATACTTGGCCATCTTCGTCATTCAATATCTCCTTGTTCAAAAACAAAATCAATTTTGGTCCCTCATCCTTTGAGTGAAACTTCTAAGATAAATTTGCTCAATAGTTTTCATTGATGCCCTTTTCCACGGGGTTTCCAACATGGATAACTTTCATCATTTCCTTTACAATTACACTAGTCTCCAAGGATACAAGCCGGGTATAGTGATTGAGCAACCACTTAGGAATTCTGTGTGGTAATTAGATGCAATCATGAGTGGCCCCAAGGTCATACTATTTTCTCTTTTTTATGCATGTGCATCTTTGCATTTCAATGATGTCAAAAGGTACTTTCTTCAACAACATGGAATCACCCCAAAACTGGGGCAACCAAATTTGATTTTGATTTCCCACAATGGGATACATAGTATATGATCATGGCATCTACAATTGGCAAAAACAAAATTTCTATATTGGGGCAAAAATGGTATCCATTTACATCATTCATATCATCTACACTTACATCATACACTCACACTTACATCATACATTCGTACTTACACCATTCAATTATATTTTTCATCGCACAATTCTATCAATTGGCTTGTGAGTCACATTCTTCACTCATTCACCAATTGATGGGGTAAGCTACACATACAAATTATTTTATCTTCAAGTTCGTCTTTGCATTTTAAGGAAAGATAGCTGCTTCTTCATCAGGCCAAAACCAGATGTCTCATATTTTTGCACCATATTGTGTTTCACGCAACGCGATACAAAAAGAGGCATCTGTAGACACCAAAATATAGCCACTTGTCATCCATCCGTGTCTTCAATAATAAGCCACAAATTATATATATATATGTTTAATATATATTAAAATTTTAACATTTATATATTATATATATATTTAATAAATATATATGTATTTATATAAATTAATCCTAGCCCTCCGCCATGTTTTAATCTCAACCATCCATCCACCTTAATCCATGCCACTTACCTAGATTTAATCTCCACCCTTCCTCATGTTTTAATATCAGCCGCTTATTTTGTGTCATTGAAACCCTAACATGTTCAAGGGAAGATTATAAAATAGGAGTCATTTTGACGAATCAAACCCTAAGCTCTCCCTGCTTACTTGGTCCCTGATTTTTCCAACTTTAAATTCTATCGATGAATATTTGCAAAGAATTCTTAGAAGGTCTAAACCACTAACAATCTGCCCTATCCATCTTGTCATTACTCTTGCCCTACATTGTTGCCCTCGCATCATTTGCATCCACCATCACATAACCCATGCAGAACCAGATCTGGTTCTGCGATATTCTCCTCAGCCCCCAAACACCCTGGTGCATCTGTTGTCATCACAAAATGCCCTGGTGCATCTGCCACCATCATAAAACACCCTGGTACATTTGTTGCCATCACAGAACACCTTTGGGCATTTACCTTAGCATATCTACAGTCCCCTAACCCTCGGATATTGTTCGAACGTCCTCACAACCATCATTGATTGAAGTAGAAATATAAATCTCAAGTGATAAGGTAAATAGTTTTATGTGCATTTATTTTACATTCTTATGTTCTATTTACAACTTTTATTCTGCAACATCTAGGGTTTAGTAATTTTTATTTTTCTAAGGGTCTCACGCAGTGGAGCCCTCGTAGGTATTACTAATATCTATTGTTGTTTGATGTTTTGCAAGTATAAGGATCATATTTCTGGAAGTTGTTGAAGCTAGGGTGGCCCTTTTAGGATGCACAAGCCCACCCACAACCTAATTTAGATCGAAGAAAAGCGCGAAGACACTAGATATTATTTTGAACTAGGGTTTCAGAGAACTCTAGTAATTGTAAATTTTGTATCACAAAGGTATTGTAAAACCCCACATTGGGGCACATAAATTGTATTATTTTGAGATCCGTCCG